>CM050519.1:63658340-64311152 GCA_027563665.1 Antrozous pallidus | reverse complement strand
TAAATTAAATGCTTGAAAGTTATATAATCTTATTAACCAATGTCACCCCAATAAATTTAATGAAATTAAAAAAATAAATTTCTATATTTTTTGAGGAATTATTTAGTATGGAAAGTCTGATAATTCCTTATAAAGGTAAAAAACTTGAAAATAACCTAAATGATCCTCACTGTAGGACAGCTTAAAAAAACTGAAAAATCCTTACTATGTAGTCTGCACTATGTTAAATTTTTTAGGTCCAATAATGATATTGTGCTTATGTGAGATAATATTCATTTTATTAGTAATAGATATTGAATATTTAATGTTGAATGAAATCACATCTATGCTTTTTAAAAAAATCTTTAGCTTGCAAATAAACTTCCTGTTTTAAAAGACAACAAAAAAACAAACAAGAAAACCTCATAAAGGTTAAATTAAGTATAATAAAAATCTTGATAAATTCTTATCTGATTGGTGGGGAGTGGGGGTTTACTATGCTGTTCTCTCCATTTGTATTTGTGTTTAAAACTATTCAAAATAGACATATTTAAACATTGATAGAATCCAAGAATTAACAACTTGCCTCTTGCCCTAGTTGAGGGATATATAACCAAGCATTTATATTCTTTATGCTTCAGTATAACTTATATAACAAAAAGGATTGTTATAGACATGGAAATAGGTCACCTATTATAGTACCGAGGTTTGGCAGGTAACTATATGTGCATGCAAATACCTTACAGATCAGGATAAGTAGCTGTGACCTCATAAATGGAGAATGTTCTAGTTTCTATTGGTCTTAGGGAATACTACTCATCCTTTACTGCTCAAAGTAGCCAAGTCACTGTTTAACTGACATGACTCAGTTTAGACTGGCTGGGATTCTAGCAAAATAAGAACTTGTTATTTAAACATTATTAATATTAATAAGGTTGGAAAGGAATCTTAGAAATGTCTGAAAGTCGACAGGAAGGACTTTTTTTTTAAGATAACATTTGAAAGAAGATCTTTAGTTTGTTTTGGGAACTTTTCTTTTATTCCTAAGATAAGTCTTACAGAACCCTTTCCATTCTCATATTTATTTTCTTATTCTGCCCCTTTCTATGCTGTTCAATACTCACTTAGAGATCCCTTCTGGGTCTACATCTTTTGTCAATGCCATGCCACTGTCCCAAGCTACTAAGGTCTTTGCTCCACTCTTTCCATTTTATTTTTTCTACTTACCTTTATCCTATAAATATCTTCTTTTAATCAGAAGAATGAGATGTAAAATAAGTATAATTTGAGGAAACTAAATTTGAGTCCAAAATTATCTTGAGGACTCCCAAAGGAGATAATAAAGTTTCCGGCAGGCAGTTCCCTTGGTCACTGGGAAAAAATCAAATGTTTCCTGAGTGAAATAATCTTCAACTATGCCTTCTAGTTCCCCCACAGATTAAGATACACCAAGTATGAGCTCATAATAAAAAATTATCAAACACACAAGGAAATAAATCACCATGAATAAAATTCAACAGAAACAACAAAGATGGAATTAGGACTCCAATATTTCAGATATCAACATCATTAGATACAGAATATAAATTACCAATATATAAAAGGTTTAATCAAATGAAGGGTAACATTAAAAAAAAAAGAGGTTATTAAAAATGATCACATATATACTAGAGGTCCGGTGCATGAAATTTGTGCAGGGACTGGGGGGTCCCTCAGCCTGACCTGCACCCTCTCCAATCAGTGCCCCCTTGGGGGATGTCCAATTGCCGGTTTAGGCCCGATCCCTGCAGGATCGGGTCTAAATCAGCAGTCAGACATTACTCTCACAATTTCGGGACCACTGTCTCCCAACCACTCACCAGCTCCCCCAACTGCCCCCTGCTGGCCTGGTCACCCCCTAACAATCTAGAAGGAAGTCAGATATCCAGAAGATGTCTGGGCACCCTGTCTAATTAGTATATTACCCTTTTATTAGTATACTAGAGGCCTGTTGCAGGAAGATTCTGCAATAGGGCTTCCTGTGGTGGTCTCTGCTGCCCCACCTACTTCCCTCCCTTCTCTACAGCCCCTCCTGCTTTCCTCTTTTCTCTGCAGCCCTGCTTGCTTGCTTCTTGGCAGCTTCCATTTCTTCTGCAACACTTGGCTTCCTTCTATGCTGTCTTCAGCCTTCGCTCTTTGGATATGCAAATTAACCACCATCTTGGTTGGGTTTACTTTGCTCCTGATTGGCGGGTGAGTGTAGCCAAGGTATGGTCAATTTGCATGTTTCTCTTTTATTAGATAAGATGAGGACCCTTGTGCATGAAATTCATGCATGGGAGGGTGTACCCTCAGCCCAGCTTGTACCCTCTCCAATTCGAGATGCCACAGGGGATGTCCTAGAGTTGGACATCCCTCTAACAATCTGGGACCACTGGGTCCTAACTGCTCACATGCCTGCCTGCATGATCACCCCTAATTGTCCTACCAGCTGGCCTGGTCACTCTCAACTGCCCCCTCTTCTGGCCTAGTCATCCCCAGATGCCCCCCCTCCCCCCGCTGGCCTGGTTGCCCCTCACTGATACCCCTGCTGGCCTGGTTGCCTCATGCAGCCTGCTGCTTGGTTGTTTGGTTGCCTCTCACTGACACCCCTGCTGGACCAGTCTCCCCACACAGCCTGTTCGGTCTTCCATTCAGTTGCGATGGTTGCTTAGGCTTTTACATATATACTAGTGGCCCGGTGCACAAAATTCGTGCACAATAAAAGGGTATTAATTAGAGGAAATAATTTAATATTGCTATTTGCTCTTTCTCTATAATAGAAGTATCAGAGACTAAAGAAAATTAGTAAAATGTATATAAAAACCTTCCTCCTGTCAGAGTCTGGGGCACACCATGGGGCCCAGAGTCAAGTCCCCACTCATCACATGTGCCTCAAAATCACTTGAGACCCAGACCCAGCCCCCCCCCCCCCACATTGGGGTAGAACCAGACCCTGCCAGTCCCACTCTTGTCAAGCCACCAGGGCACGGTGTGTCCTCAGGTCCCCTGGCCCAGCACCAGGATGGGGGGCATGGCCTGAGGTCCCCCATCAAGTCCTACCAGGTGGGAGACATGACCTGAGATCCCCTGTCAAGCCCTGCTGGGTAGGGGGCATGGCCTGAGGTCCCCCATCAAGCCCCACCAGGCAGAGGAGCACAGCTTCAAGTCCCCCAGCCCAGCACCAGGAGGGAGGCACAGCCTCAGGTCCCCCGTCAATCCTCACTGGCACAGGGGCACAGGCTCAGGTCCCTGTGAAGCCCTGCTGGGTGGGGGGCACAGCCTGAGGTCCCCTGTCAAACCCAGCCAAGCAGGAGGGGCACAGCCTCAAGACCCCTGGCCTGGTGCTGGGGCAGAGGGTATGGTCTGAGGTCCCCCAGCCTGGTGCCAGGGTGGGAGTGCAGCTTGAAGTCCTCTGTCAAGGCCTGGCAGGTGGAGAGAACAGTCTGAGGTCCCCTAACCCAGCAACAGGATGGGAAGCGCACCTTGAGGTCCCCCTGTCAAGCCCTGCTGGGTTGGGAGTGTGGCCTGTAGTCCCCTGTCAAGCCACACCAGGTGAGAGGCATGGCCTGAGGTCCCCCAGCCTGGAGCTGAAGTCAGGAGAGCAGCCTGAGGTACCCTAGCCCAGCACCAGGGTGGGAAGCACACCTTGAGGTTCCCTGTCAAGCCCTGCCAGGTGGGGGGGCATAGCCTGAGGTCCCCTGTCAAGCCCCTCTGGATTGGGGCAGGGTGTAGGCCTCCCTTCCCTCGTGCTGCGACCACCCTCCCCCCCCCCCCCGCCAGCCTCCCATCCAGCTGCCACGACCACCTCACGCTCTCCATGAACAGGTATGCGTAGGGAAGGCTGGGCCAGGATAATTGGGAGGGGGTGATGGGGGCCAGCATCCTGGGTGAGCTGGGCCTCACAGTCTCGCTGTTTCAGCTCCCAGCACCCCGGACCTAAGGAGTAGTGCTTTCACAGGGGCCTGGCAGGCACTGGATATGGCTATGCCTTAAAAGCAGAAGAAGCCCCCTTTAACTCTGGCTGGAAGTGCATTGGGAACTTACAGTCGGGGAAGCAGCCCAACACCAGGGCTGAAATAAAACCTTGGGTAGCCTCCAGAGGGGGCGAACCAACAGCAAAAGGCATCTTTGAAACAAAGACATTTGAATGAACAGTGGATATTAGGTAATATTAAGGAATTACCTTAACTTTTCAAGGTGTGACAATGGCTGAATATTTACGTTGTTTTTAAAGATACTCATCAGAGGATATTTAAGTGGGAAACAACTTTCTTTGAAAGTATGGTGTTGTCCTGGCCCAGCCCTCCCCGCACCACGGACGCCTCAAGGACCGAGCCTCTCCCACTGGCTCGCTAGGCCCTCGAAAACTCCCTGTGCAGAGGCGTGGTTCCTGCTTTGTTCCCCGCACCCACCAGCGTGAAGTGAAGCGTTCCCAGCTGGCGCTGGCCTGAAGCACTTCGTTCCCCGCCTGCGTTCCCCGCCTGCGCTGGTGTGAAGCAAAGTGTTCCCCACAGGTGTGAGCACTCGAGGCACCGGCATGGTGAAGGGAAGTGTTTACTCGCGTCCAGGCAAGCTGTGGCCATGCTCCAGTCACGCCACCCCCCCCCCCCGCTCCTGATTGGCTGGTAGCATAGCCAATCAGGAGCCAAAGTACGGTCACATTTGCATGTTACTCTTTTATTAGATAGGACTAGAGGCCTGGTGCATGAAATTCGTGCACAGGGATTGAGGGATGTCCCTTAGCCCAAACTGCACCCTCTCCAATCTGGGACCCCCTCGAGGTATGTCTGACTGCCCGTCTAGGCCCGATCCTGGTAGGATCAGGCCTAAACAGGCAATCGGACATCCTTCTCATAATCTAGGACTACTGGCTCCAAACTGATCACCTGCCTGCCTCCCTGATTGCTCCTAACCGCTTCTGCTTGCCAGGCTGATCACCCGCTAACCACTACCCTGCCAGCCTAATTGATGTCTAACTGCTTCCATGCCAGCCTATTTGCCCCCAACTTCCCTCCTCCGCCAGCCAGGTCACCCCTAACTGCCCTCCCCTGCAGGCTTGATCGCTCCCAACTGTCCTCCCTTGCAGGCCTGGCCCCTCCCAACTGCCCTCCCTTGCTGGCCTGATCTCCCACAACTGCCCTCCCTTGCAGGGCCAGGAACCTCCAATGGCCCTCCCCTGCTGGCCATCTTGTGTCCACATGGGGGCAGGATATTTGACCACATGGAGGCAGCCCTCTTGTGTGTTGGAGTGATGGTCAATCTGCAAATAACTCTTTTATTAGATAGGATAGAGGGTGGGGGCCAGCTGGTTTGCCCTGAAGAATGTTTGAGATCAGGGTGGGGGTTCCCTTGGGGTGTTGGGCGGCCTGGGTGAGGGGCCTGTGGAGGTTTGCAGGCCGGCCACACCCCCCAGTAACCCAAGCAGAGGCCCTGGGACTGGGATTAATCTATGTCTATAATTGAAACTTTGTAGCCTGGAGCGGAGCCAAGCCTTCTGCTTACACTGGGGTGGCAGCCATTTCTTTTTGAAACATTGTAGCCTAGAGTGGAGGCCCAGGCCAGAAACGGGCAGACTGAAAGCTTGGCTTCCTCTGTTGCCAGGGAAACCCAAGCCTCTGTTCTCTCCAGCTCAGTGGCTGCCGCCATTTCTGTATCTTTTATAATTGATACTTTGTAATATTGAATGGAGGCCTAGGCTGGCAATGGCAGGTGGACAGCTTGGCTTCCTCTGTTGCCAGAGAAACCCAAGCTTTCCTCCTGCTCTCAGTGGTGGCAGCCATCTTGGTTGGGTTTATTTGGATGATCTGCTCCTGATTGGCTGGTGGGCATGGCTGTGGGCATGGCTTGTAGGTGTGGAAAAGGTATGGTCAAATTTGCATATTATTATTTTATTAGATAGGATAAGAGGCCCGTTCCATGAAGATTCATGCAATAGGCTTTCCTTTCCCTGGCTCCCAGGACCAGTTTTCCTCTGGAACCTGGGACCCAGGCCTTCCCTCTGGCTGTTGCCTTCTGTTTTTGCTTTGGCCGGCTGGAGGCTTCACTCCAGCTGGAGCCTTCAGTCTTCTCTGCTCTGGCTGGAGTTTCACGCCACTGCCACTTCGTCTCCGCACCTGGGGGTGGGCACTCAGCCCCACCCCCTGCTCCTGATTGGCTGGTAGTGTAGCAAAGGTATGGTCAAATTTGCATGTTTCTCTTTTATTATATAGGATGTATATACTATCTAATAAAAGAGTAATATGCAGCCGAGACTGGTTTGGCTCAGTGGATAGAGCGTCGGACTGCGAACTGAAGGGTCCAGGGTTTGATTCTGGTCAAGGGCATGTACCTTGGCTGCAGGCACATCCTCAATTGGGGGCGTGCAAGAGGTGGCTGATCGATGTTTCTCTCTCATCGATGTTTCTGACTTTCTATCCCTCTTCCTTCCGCTCTATAAAAAAATCAATAAAATATATTTAAAAAAGAGTAATATGCAAATTGACTGCACCTCCACTACACCCACAAGTCACGCCCACTAGTCAATCAGGAACAGCCAACCAAGATGGCTGCTGGCCAGAGAGAGCAGGAAGGAGGCTCGGTTTTCCGGCGATAGAGGAAGCCAAGTTTTCTGCTTGCCCTTGCAGGCCTAGGCCTCCACTCAATGCTACAAATTTTCAACTACCTTATCGAATAAAGGAGTAATATGGGAATTAACCATCACTCTGCTACAAAATTTGCCATGCCCAGTCCTCTTAGCCCCACTGGAGTCCCCGAGTCTGCCCAGCGGAGGCAGCCCGGGGTGTCCAGCTGGGAGGCATCAGCGTCCAGCGTGAACCCTGGCCAGCAGCAGCAGCCTGGGCTGGGGTCTCAGGCCTGCAGGGCTGTGCACCCCTGCAACGCGATCTTCTGGCCAGTGGTGGCAGCCTGGGCTGGGGCCATGCACCCAACCACATGATCACCTGGCCAGGGGCAGTAACTTGAACTTGGATCTCATGAGGGCAGGGCTGCACACCCCTGAAGTACAATCTTCGGCTGGGCTGGGGCCTCAGGCAGCCTGGGCTGGGGTCTCATCCTGGCTGGAGCCTGCACCCCTGTGGCACAATCGCTGGCCAGGCTGAGATGGAGCCTGGGTTGGGGTCTCAGCCTGGCCTGGGAGGGCACCCCCCTAGACACCATCCCCGGCCAGCAATGTCAGCCTCGGGTCGGGTTTCAGCCTGGCTGGGGTGCGTAACTCTGCAGACCAATCTCTGACCAAGCTGAGTTGGCAGCCTGGGCTGGGGTCTCAGCCTGGCCAGGCTGAGGCTGCAGCCGGGCTGGGTCTCAGCCTGGCTGAGGTGTGATACCTTTCCAGTGGTGGCAGCCTGGGGGATCAGCCACTGAATCACACCAGCCAGGCAGATATGGAGGAATCTTAAATGTTCCTTTTTGTTAAATGTATATTTTATTGATTTTTTTACAGAGAGAAAGGGAAAGGGATAGAAAACTAGAAACATCTATGAGAGAGAAACATCGATCAGGCTTCCTGCACACTCCCCACTGGGTATGTGCCCCCAACCAAGGTATATGCCCTTGACCAGAATTGAACCTGGGACCCTTGAGTCTGCAGGATTATGCTCCATCCACTGAGCCAAACAGTTAGGGCTGTCCAATAGGCTAAAGAAAAAACCCTATCTAATAAAGAGGGAATATTTAGGGGAGGGTGTTTGAGGGTGACCGGGCTGTCAGGGGAGGGCAGTTGGGGATGATCAGGCTGGCAGGGGAGCAGTTAGGCATCAATCAGGCTGGCAGGAGAATGTTTAGGGGATGATCAGGCTGGCAGGCAGAAGTGGTTAGGGGCAATTAGGCAGGCAGGTGAGCAGTTGGGAGCTAGCAGTCCTAGATTGTGAAAGGGACAGGCAGTCGGACATCCCCTGAGAGGGTCCCAAATTGAAGAGGGTGCAGGTTAGGCTGAGGGGAACCCCCCCTCAGTGCACGAATTTCATGCACTGGGCTTGTAGTGTGTGTGTGTGTGTGTGTGTGTGTGTGTGTGTATGCTTAAGTGACCATTACAACTGAATTTTGTACACCAGCCCTATGTGTGTGTGTGTGTGTGTGTGTGTGTGTGTGTATGTGTGTGTGTGTGTGTGTGTGTGTGTGTGTGTGTGTGTATACTAGAGGCCTGGTGCATGAAATTCATGCACTGGATGGGGGGATCCCCTCAGGCAGCCTGGACCTTCTCCATTCTGGGACCTCTCAGGAGATATCCCACTGCAAGTTTCAGCCCACTCAAGGATTGGGCCAAAACTGACAGTCGGACATCCCTTTCACAATCCCAGACAACTGCCTCCTAACTGCTCCCCTGCCTGCCTGCCGGATCACCCCTAACTGCTCCCCACCACCAGCCTGATTACCCTTAACCACCTCTACTTGCCAGCCTGATCGCCCCTAACTGCCAGCCCTGCCAGCCTGGTCAACCCCAACTGCGCCCTCTGCTGGCCTGGTTGCCCCTTAGTGTCCCCCCCTGCTCGCCGGCTCACCCCTCACTGTTCCCCCTCCCAGCCTGGTCACCCCTCACTACCCCCCTCTGCTAGCCTGGTCACTCCTTGCTGCCCCTCCTGTCAACCTGGTCACTCTATGCAGCCTGTTGGTCAGTCGTTTGGTTGTCCCTCACTAATCCCCCTGCTGGCCTGGTTGCCCCACACAGTCTGCTGTTTGGTTGTTACCTGAAACTAATACAAAATAATACTGAAACTGTAATTGGATTTTTGTAAAATAAATTTTAAAAAGTTATATGTTTTGTGCATATCATGACTGGTCGGGGGGCAGTTAGGGGTGATCTGGCATTGTGAGGGCATCATGACCAATTTGCATATATATATGTATCTTTATATATATATGTATCTTTATATATATATGTGTGTGTATATATATATATATATAAAAATATATATATATAAAATATCTTGGTGGTTTCATAACAAAACTACACATACTCTTACCATATGATCTAGCAATTACACTCCCTGGTAAATTGAAAACTTAGGTCTATACAAACACTTGTACACAGGTGTTTATAGTAATTTATTTATAATTGCCCAAACTGGAAAGTAACAAAGATGTTCTTCAGTAGGTCAATAGACAAATAAACTGTGATACAACTGGACAAGGGAATATTATTCAGCACTAGAAGGAAATAATCCATCAAGTTATAAAAAGATAGGAAGGAAACTTAGATGCACAAGTGAAAGAAACCGATCTGAAAAGGTCACATACTGTATAATTCCAATTATGTGTCAATTCAGAAGGCAAAATAATGAAAACAGTAAAAAATCACTTGTCTCTAGTGGTTAGAGAGGAAGGATGAATGGGCAAAGCACCAAGGGTTTTTGGTTCAGTAAAACATCCTGTACAATAGTGTAATGGTAGATACATGTCATAATACATTTGTCAAAACCCAAAGAATCTGTACCACCAAAAGTGAGGCCTAATATAAACCAGGGACTCAGAGTGATAATGAGGTGTCAGTGTATGTTTGTGGATTGTAACAAATGTGCTCCTCTCATGGGCGATGCTGATTTTAGGGAAGGCAGTGCCTGTGTGTGCGAATGCTGTACCTTCTTCCACTTTTGCTGTGAACCTAAAATTGCCCTAAAAAATTAAACCAGTAATGTATCAATGTTTATTTCCTAACTGAATTGTGGCTTTGTAAGAAAACATACTTATTTCTATTGAAAAAAATACCTTAGCCTGGCCAGTGCTGCTCAGTGGTTGAGCATCGACCTATGACCAGGAGGTCGTGGTTGAATTCCCAGTCAGGGCATATGCCCAGGTTGTGGGGCTGAGGGCTCAATCTCCAGTAGGAGGCAGCAATAAATGATTTCCTCTCATCACTGGTTTTCAATCTCTCTCTCCCTCTCTTTTCCACTCTGAAATCAATAAAAATATATTTTAAAATACCTTAAACATACACTGGCAATAGGGTCAGCAACAGGTTTTCAAATACTGCAGGGGAAAATTTGTACTCATAATTTTTAATTGTAAGATTGTTATAAATTTTAAAAAATGTTTTTAATGAAGTCAATCATTATCAGTGTTCTAAATGGCAGTTCCAGCGTTCAGTTTTTTGTATGCCATTCTTGTTTCCCCAAACTATAGGTTTGTAGACATCTAGTCATTTTGAAATTCTGCAAGGCCCCAGGGGAGCAATTATTCTCAATCTGGTGTTCACTTCAGATGGCCATGTTTTCTTCAGAGCTGACTCAGGTTGCTGACCCAGTGAGTAAGAGTTTCCCCCAGGGGACAAGTTATGAAAGGCCATCTGCCAGGTTGCACCAGTTTTATTCCCTTCTTTCATAAAGGTTCCCATTTCGGCGGTCTAAAATGTAGAGATGTCAGGTATGGGCATGAGAGCATTTCAGACCATTCCCAGACAGGCCAAGTAATGGAGAGTATCGCACCCATTCATCATGTCATGCAGCTTCTTTCCTGCCCCAACAGCAGAATTTTGCATTTTCCTACCACCCTCCCTTCCATCAAGGCTCCCCTGTTTGCCACTTCTTCCCTGTAAGGGCCCAACTCAGACAACCTCACCCTTATTAGCAGCCAGACTCCCCATCCTTTGCTTGCCACTAATAGTATATATATACTAGAGACCTGGTGCATGAAATTCATGCACAGGGGTGGGGGGTGAGGGATGTCCCTTAGCCCAGCCTGCACCGTCTCCAATCTGAGACCCCCTCGAGGTATGTCCGACTGCCCAACTAGGCCCGATTCTGGTAGGATCGGGCCTAAACGGGCAATCGGACATCCTTCTCACAATCCAGGACTGCTGGCTCCAAACTGCTCGCCTGCCTGCCTCCCTGATTGCCCCTAACCACTTCTGCCTACCAGCCTGATCACCTGCTAACCACTACCCTGCCAGCATAATTGATGTCTAACTGCTCCCATGCCAGCCTATTTGCCCCCAACTTCCCTCCTCCACTGGCCTGGTCACCCCTAATTGCCCTCCCCTGCAGGCTTAATCGTTCACAACTGCCCTCCCTTGCAGGGCCTGGAACCTCCAATGGCCCTCCCCTGCTGGCCATCTAGTGGTAGTCATCTTGTGTCTACATGGAGGCAGGATATTTGACTACATGGAGGCAGCCCTCTTGTGTGTTGGAGTGATGGTCAATCTGCAAATTACTCTTTTATTAGATAGGATAGAGGCCTGCTGCATGGGTGGGGGCTGCATGGGTGGTTTGCCCTGAAGAGTGTCCCAGATCAGGGTGGGAGTTCCTTTGGAGTGAGGGGTGGCCTAGGTGAGGGGCCTGTGGAGGAGGTTTACAGGTTGGCCACGCCCACCAGCGACCCAAGCATAGGCCTTGTGACTGGGATTAATCTATGTCTACAATTGAAGGGAGCAAGCAAAGATGGCGGCATAGGTGAACACCTATTGTTCTGCCCCGTGCAACGATTTAGGAACTACAACATAACAGCAGAACAGACAGCACCCAGAATCGCCAGAAAGCTGGCTGAATGAAAACTCCACTAACTGGAGTGGAGGTGGGACACTGAGACTCAGAAGCGGCGGGAGCGCAGTCTTTCAGACGGAAACAGGTTAGTAGCCTTCCTGGTCGCTCGCGCACGGGCTGGGGCTGGAGCAGCAACGCCCATCCCACTGTCTGGATCCCCCAGAGCCAGGCAAGGTCCGGCCGTGGTCCGTCCCACTGCCCGTATCCCCCAGCGCCAGGCGAGGTCTGGCCGAGGTCCGGGGGACGCACCCTGGAAGCGGGGCGTGGAAGAGGCTCCTGAACTGCGAGTTTCTGCGAAAGGGTCACGCAAACCCACGACTTGCCCCTTGGAAACTTGTCTCCTGGTTCTGGAAACCATTTATTTTTACAATCCTGGGCTAGACTTTTGGTGTGCAGGCACATTTGGGGAAAGGCGGAGTGGTCTGGCAAGGGGAAGAGACTAGAGGCTTTCTCTTTGAGGTGTCTGCGGCCATCCCCATCCAACAGAGACCCGCGCGCGTGAGCTCCGCATAGGACGCAGCTGACGCTGACGCTACCTGCGCAGCTCAGAGACTCCGCCCATCCAACCTGAACACAGTCTCCCTTCACGGCCAATTGGCCTGGAGGTCAAACCCTCCTAGGACTAACAACAAAAAGCTGGGTTTAAATTCAAAAATACTGAATACAACCCATAAAGGATTGCAGTAAGAGCACCCACCTCAGGTAACTGGGGAGGCTGAGCCACTGTCCCTTTGAGGATATCCACCACATAAAACAGCCACCATGCAGAGACATGGAAAGAAATCAGGTGTGAAAGAAATGGAGGAGAAAAGACGACGAGACATAGAGTTCAAAACCAAAGTTATAAGGCTTTTCAAGAGGCTCCTACAAAAGGCCGATCAACTTAATGAGAATTACCAGGAAATAAATAAGACCAACCAGGAAATGAATGAGAATTACAAGGAAATGAATGAGAATTACAAGGAAATGAATGAGACCCTCAAGGAATTGAACAAGGCCTCTGAGGATACGAACCAGACCCTCACGGATAAAAAACAGGACCAAGAAATCAAGAAATCAAGCTTACACAGACTGAAATAAAAAATAATACACAAAGTCCTAAAAGCAGTCCAGAAGGCCACAAGAACCAAGTCAAAAATTTGAAATACAAAGAAGCAAAATCCACTCAGCTGGAAAAGCAAGAAACAAAAAGAATTCAGATAATTGAAGATAGTGTAAGGGGCCTCTGGGACAACCTCAAGCAAGCCAACATCCGAATTATTGGGGTGCCAGGAAAAGAGAGAGAGCAAGTTAATGAAAACCTACTTGAAGAAATAGTGACTGAAAACCTCCCCCACCTGGTGAAAGAAACTGACTTAAAAGCCCAAGAAGTACACAGAACCCCAAAATATAGGAATCTAAAGAGGACCACACCAAGACATATCATAATTAAAATGCCAAGAGCAAAAGATAAAGAGAGAATATTAAAAGCAGCAAGAGAAAAACAGTTGGTTACCTACAGGGGAGCACCCATACGATTGTCAGCGGATTTCTCAACAGAAACGATGCAGGCCAGACGTGAGTGGCAAGAAATATTCAAAATAATGAAGAGCAAGAATCTACAACCAAGATTACTCTATCCAGCAAAGCTATCATTCAGAATTGAGGATCAGATAAAGTGCTTCGCAGATAAGAAAAAGCTAAAGGAGTTCATCACCACCAAACCAGTATTATATGAAATGCTGAAAGATATTCTTTAAGAAGAGGAAGAAGAAAAAGGTAAAAATATAAATTATGAACAACAAATACACATCTATCAACAAATGAACATAAAACTCAAGTGAATTGATAAGCTGATGAACAAGATAAACTGGTGACTATAACAGAAACATGGGCACAGGGAATGGACTGACAATTCTTGGGGAGAAAAGGGTTGTGGGAAGTACAGCAAGAGATTGGACAAAAATCTTGCAACAATGGGAGAGGACAGTGGGGAGGGGGAGGTGAGGGTGGAGGGTGGGATAGGTACAGGGTGGAGGGGATATGTAGGGGGATTAAAAAGGGGAAACAATGTAACTAATGAAGTGAACAATAAAGAAAAAAAAAAGAAACTTTGTAGCCTGGAGCGGAGCCAAGCCTTCTGCTAGCTCCCTGGTGGCAGCCATTTCTATTTGAAACATTGTAGCCTAGATTGGAGGCCTAGGCCAGCAACAGCAGACTGAAAGCTTAGCTTCCTCCGTTGCCAGGGAAACCCAAGCCTCTGTTCTCTCCAGCTCAGTGGCTGCCGCCATTTCTGTATCTTTTATAATTGAAACTTTGTAACATTGAGTGGAGGCCTAGAGAGGAAGAAAGCTTGGCTTCCTCTGTTGCTGGGGAAACCCAAGCCTTCCTCCTGCTCTCAGTGGTGGCAGCCATCTTGGTTTATTTGCATAATTTGCTCCTGATTGGCTGGTGGGTGTGGCTGGTGGGCATGGTGACCGTATCATCAAATTTGCATATTACTCTTTTATTACGTAGGATATATATTTTTAATTCTCTGGGTTTATTTTCTTAATCAAGATTTGCCTGCGAATAGAAATTCAGTTAATATAAGCTGAATGAAATAAACTGTATTTAAATCTAGAAATATCTCTAGTGTGGGGTCAAGTGGCTTTCCATCTGGTGAGAGAGCCTGTGGGAGAAAGATAAGAGAAACACTAGGGGCCCATGAAAAAATGGTGCTGGATTAAGTGGAAGCTACACTGATACCCGCCCAGGACCAAACTGGAATTATAGCTAAAGTATAGAAAAACTGCCCAGCAGCTTGGCTCAGTAGTTGAGCATTGACCTATGAACCAGGAGGTCACAGTTCAATTCCCAGTCAAGGCACATGCCCAAGTTGTAGGTTCAGTTCCCAGTATGGGGGATGCAGGAGGCAGCCAATCAGTGATTTTTTTTTTCATCATTGATGATTCAATCTCTCTCTCCTCCTTTTCCTCTATGAAATAAATTAAAAAATATATTTAACATACAGAAAAACCATCCTGAGTAATCAACAAGAGAAACACTGGGTTGGCCGTAGAACCCTGGCTGTTTTAAGTGTAGCTGTGAGTAGAAGTATGTTATTTCTGTCATTGATCACGCCTTCAGGAAAGAGTTAACTTCATGGTTAAAATTTAGAGGCATTTTGATTAGTTAAGGGATGGACATATATTAGGGCAAAAAGAGCTCTTTAAGTGTGGCTGAGGGCAAAATTAGGGGTGGGTAAGAATAGAAAGTTGGCCACAGAGGTAAACTGATTCTTTATGTTTTCTAAATTTTCTGCAATGTGTATGTATTACTTTTATAGTCAAGAACATAATAATAAAAATATACAGTGACTGGAAATACATATGTGCCAGTAATGAATCAAATAATGATCAATCAGGTCATATGGATTCCCACAGAGAAGCTAATCTAAAAGGGCATCTACTACTTTTTTTCTTCTTTTTCTAATTTCCCATCTTTAAGTATATTAGATATACAAGCATTTTTTTGCTTTTGAAAAATTAATTTAACTTGTTCCATTAGCAATAATATCAGTATTAAAAGGATGATTGAAAATGAAAAAGTAAACTCAGTTTGGATTTACTGGTAACTTTAATGAGAAATTATGTCATTTCCCTGGCTGGTGTGACTCATTTGGTTGAGCATCATCCCATGCACCAATAGGTTGCTGGTTTGATTTTGAGCTGGGAACATACCTGTGTTGTGGGCTTGGTCCCTAGAAGGGGTCTGCAGAAGGCAGTCAATTGATGTTTCATCAATGTCTCTCTCTCTCTAAAATCAATAAAAACATTAAAAAAGAAATGTTATTAATTACTATAGATATTGTCACTGTATCAATAATGTGTAAAGCTACCAAAATTTCTTTACAAGTTATGTTGTATTTGTTTCTAAATATATACACAAGTCACTCTTCTGAATTAATTTTGCAGTATTTTCTTTATCTTTAAGTTGGCTAAACATTAATTATATCATTCAATTGGAACATTAATATTGCATAAGGAGGCAAGGCATTTTGCAAACCTAAAGAGAGTTTAAATGTACCTCTTGAGTTGGCACGAGACTTACTATTAATTACTTAGAGGTCTTTTTGAGTTTTTGAAGGTTTCATCATTATTTAAAATTTATCACTTATAGCAATTCTTTCAGTCACTCATTATGTGCTATATGCAATATATTCCATGGTAAACAAGAATTGGAGCTTGTCTTTAGAGAGGTTACAGTCCAGTAGAGGAGGTAAGATGCACCTGAGGAATACTATAAAAATAGCGAGTTATAAGTCTAGCAAAATTAAGATATGTTAAGTGTGGTAGTTTCGTGAGTGTGCTGAGGAAAGAGCTTAGGTAAGGTCATTCTTAGGGGAAGAAAGAACATGGCAAAAGAAAGAAGGCAAGAGCCCACAGTAAGAGTCTTCCCCAGGGGACAAGTTATAAAAGGCAGCTGCCAGGTTGTGCCTTTTTCCCTTCTTATTTCATAACTAAAGGCTCAGTGCATGAAAATTCATGCACTGGAAGGGGGATCCCTCAGGCCAGCCTACCCCCTTCTCATAGTCCAGCAGCCCTCAGAGGCGAGAGGCGACCCAGTGATCAGGGGAATTGCTGCCAAACATTCACATCTCTGCTGCTGCCACTGCCAGCAGCACAAGTCTCAGCTGGTCCTGGTTACCTGAGCCTCGAATGGCCCTGCCCAGCCATCATTTGAGGCTTGCCACTGCCTTGGGCCAGCCTTGGGCTGAGGGGACTGGGGGACTCCAGAGGCAGGTACTGTGTGCCTGCCACCCCAGTGGAGCTGAGGGGATTGAGTGCTGCCATCTTGTGGCTGTGGGCACCGCCATCTTTGAGGGTGGGGCAGTCAATTAGCATATCCCCTCCTTATTGGCTGTGGGTGCCTCCATCTTTGTGATGGTGCGAGGGTCAATTAGTATATTCCTTCTTTATTAGATAGGAAGGTTTCCATTTCTGTGGGAGAACAGTGAGTAGACACTACTGCTTATATAGAAAATGGACTGCTATTGGTTGTTAATAACTGTGGCTTGTATAAAGTGAATGATAGAATTGTGAGTTTTGTGGTTTCTACTATTGACAGCCTGTCCCATGGACTGTGGACTTTCCTATCCAGCTCCCATAAGTGGAGAAGCCAATCCCTTTCAATGAATGTGTATCTTTTACTAGCTTTGCTTCTCTGGTTGAACACTGACTAATACAATATCCAGCACAAAAATTCATATACTTCTTTTTGCTATTGGTTCCCTTTCTTGTAATTTTCTCCTTCCTAGTGGTTTGGTAGATGTCAAATTCTCTTTTCCTTTTCTTTACACAGGATTTACTAGTTATTTTATACTGTTAACTCATAACCTCATGGTTTTATTTTCAACTAGTTCATTTTGCTGTATTTCTGTATTCTTGCTACTGAGTAATCCTCTCTCTCTTTTATATCCATCAGTTCCTGTTTTACCTCTAAAAGGTAAGTGCTGCAGGAGCAGGCATCTTTGATTAATTCACTGATGTTTGCCAAGCCTGGCACATCAGAGATCTCATTAGATGTTTATTCAATGACATATTTCTTTGTTAATATCCCTCTTTATATATACAGATTGCTCACACAATAATTATATCATTGCATAAAATATTTATCTTTACTCTTACTGTGGGGTTTGTTAGTGGGAGGCAGCTGTTTTGATAAGTGGATCTGTTTTGAAGATCCAAATTCTCCATTGGGTGTGTAACTATAAGATCTAGACATGGAGACAAGTGTAAGGTATTGGAATACTGGCTGTAGATCTGAGTTATTCCCTACAATTTAACTTTAACAATAATAGAGGTAATTTAATCTTTTTTCATCAGACACTTGCATTGATGTCTCAATCAGTTCCAAATTCAAAGATAGTTCAAGAAGTATATTTAATTATATCCCCCAAACCTTGTAACATGCGGTTATGGAACAAATGAATTTTTAAAAAATTTATTTTATTTTATTATTTAATTGTTTTTTAATTGTTTAAAGTATAGCAAATGGTAATACATATGTTCCCCCTTTTCCCCCATTGACCTCCTCCCAACCCCCCATAACCTCCAGAACATGTCCTCACCTGCCTCCCCGACCAGTGTCTTGTATCCATTGGTTATACTTATACGCATGGATATAAGTCCTTCAGTTGATCTCTTACAGCCTCCACCCCCCAACCTCCCCTGACTTCCCACTGTATTTTGACTATGTGTTCAGTGCTTCTTTGCCTCTGTATCTATTTCCCCCCTGTTTCTTTTCTTTAAAAAATCTTGCATCTGCATACTAGAAATAAACGTATAAGAACAAAAAATGTTTGAATCTCAATTTCAATGTCCAACAGTTCTGAGAGTCAGTTTCAATGTCAAATAGTTCCTATGTGTACATGTCAGCAATGATATCTAGATGTTGGACAAATGGTGGCAATGCAGGTCCCACACTCTCTGGTTTGGTCCTGGGCAACCTGCAGTGACACACAGCTGCTGACTGCTAGCATGGCAAGGTGTCATCAGTGTCTTCCATCTCTGGACTGTTTCTCTCCTTGTCTTCATGGTTGAAGCAGACCTGTCAGTTCCTCTTTGTTGCAGGAATCCATATGGTTTTGGGGTTGTTTTCAGAAAATATACAAACATATTCTCAACCAAAAGTTAATAAAGGAATGTTTTCTGTAAATTAGACTTGGGATTCTTTTTATTTTTGCCCAAATGATTTTCCTTTGGCTTATTTCAACACCATGTGTGTTTTTCATGGGTGTCTTGCTATTAGCATTACAAATGAAAATTAATTTTCTGAAGTAAAAATTTTCTAGATGTAATTTACTTACAGGATATTTTTTCTTACATGATATTACCCCACCACCCTCCCCTTTTTTATTAATGGGGGCTTTTGGAAATTTTATGTTGCAATCTTGGTAACTTTAAATTTTAAATTTTGCACAAAAATATGACTGATTTAGGTTCATTGCATGGTAAGCAATTTTACAATGAGATGAACTACTGATAGAAATTTTAGTTAATACTTTAAGAACAGCTTTTTATCCAGTACATTTAAATTTTCTTGAGTATTCACGTATTTCAATTAGCCAATTTAAATTAATCTGAAAAATTGATTACTATTTTACTGTCAAATTTAATATTCAAACAATAATCTTAGTTTATGCTGTAAATATTAGTGGGAAGAATTATTTGCATTCTTGAGTAGGCCCTGAGCATTCCTGGTGCTAGACTTGATTTAGATATAAGGAAGCTGTTGCTGGCCAAGTCTCTGTCTATAACCTGGGTCCCAATCTGAGCTGGGCATGGTAGGTGAAGAAGCCACAGGGGCAGGAAACCTCCCTCAAGGGGTAAGAATTCAGGCCCCTGCAAGGTTAGGCAGGTGAGGATCTGTGCCCCACCTCTGTTGACCTTCAAATTCTCTCCTGATGGCCCCTCTGCGACTGTGCCTGTCTTAGGTTGTTCCTTCCCTGAGGAATCTTACCTGTCTCTGGCTAACCAGCCATCTTCCAGGGCCAAGCAGGGTGATATGAGGTTCAGTTCTGTCTCCTTGGTAGTCTATACACCTGTGGCCTCTATGCCCAGCACATGCCTTGGGATCCCCTTGCCTGCTGGCGAGGTCCAGGTACTAATCACGTATCTCAGGGGACTCAGGTTTATCCTCCAGGGAGGGCCCAGCTCACACCATTGGGTGAGAGAAAGATCCATGGTGCCAGCCATCCAGAGGCTTCAATCTCAGCTTGAACTAAAAGCTCAGGCAATAGCTGAGTGCAATTGGATTGTAAGAAGAGGGTCCCTCTTGGCAAAAAGGGCAAGAAGGGCCAATATAGAATGATCAAGTGCCTTCCCAGTGCATTAATTCCTTCTGAAAGGGATTAACTCCTTTCATGTCCTTTTTAAAATTGCTGTCAAACATTCAAAGAATTAGTTTCCAAGTTTCTTTGGGATAATTGTACAATATGCTGCTGTGGAACAATTCTATTTTTTGGTCTTTTCTGAGAATAAAATGCTTTTCCGGGGGAAGAAACTATTCGTTGTCTCTACTTGAAAGTTTTTGTTCTGGTGGAATCTGCCAGTCATATAGTATTCAGTCTTTTTGTCCTCAAAGATGGGTGTGTGAGCCAAGCTAAGTTTTCCCCACAGATTTAAAAAAATTTTTTATTTTTATTTTATTATTATTATTATTATTATTATTTTAATTGGGACTACAGAAAGTGAGCCTACTCTTCTCTTGGTGCCGTTCTGATATATTTACATTTTACCTCTTTTTCACAAAAGTTTAAGTTAGTGATATGGCCATTTTTCTACAAATTTAATCATGTATTTTGAAAAGGCCTCTAAAGGCAATGACAGAGGAAGTTGACTGAGCACTCCACTGGCCTGTATTGACACCAATTAAAATGAGAAATAATTGATTTAAAAATGCCCCAATCTATATTCTTACAGAATTTTCTTTAATAATGCCAAAGGTGTATAAGAGTAGGGAGGTGTATAAGAGTAGGGAGGAAAATTGGGTGGTAAACTAGCTAAATTTAACTTTCTAAGTGGTTCAAGTAGTAGGTAATAGGATGTCATTCAACTTGGATTGTTGAAAAAGGATTCATAAAATGGAAAGTTGAATAATAGCAGCCACTGCTTCTTGTGTTTCAAACACACCTGCTGTCTCAGTAAAAAATCCTTAAAAGCCTCCCTAGAATTTCCCAAACTGGTGCTACGTTGGGTGACCCTGAAAATTTCTCCTCTTGTTTCATGAACCGAATCTGGCATCCACTCAATGTTTCTTTAATATCAACTTTTCCAAGCCATAAACCCTGCTGGGTACAATAATATCCAAGTTCTTTTACCAGACAAAATATTACTTAGTCTCTTTTGTAGTTTAAATCTTTCAAATTGTTCTCTTGTAATAAAACAGAAATGTATTTTCGCTTGGAAGAACATAAAGATTTACAGTCTTTTGAAATATTGAGCTTGTCTTACATCCATTCAATACAATATTTAGCACTTTTGGTCATTAGAACATGATGCTTATCTCAAAGTCAATACTTTTATATGTCCGTGAACATGAAGTGCTGTTAGATTCTAAAACTGATTCAAGTAGACAATAGAGTGACTAAGCTTCTTATTTGAAAATTTCCCATTTGTAGAAATTTATGATTTATGAGCCAAGCTGGAAAGGTTTATTAATCTCTCTGGTAATGAGGTAATTATAGCAGTGTTCCATAGTTAGAAATTAGCAGACAAATACTTGAATTCAAATTAGGGCAAGCCTGGCAGGAGTGGATCAATAGTTGAATGTTGATCCAGGAACCAAGAGGTCCCGGTTCAGTTCCTGGTGAGGGCACATGCCAGGGTTGTAGGCTCAGTCTCTAATATGTGGCATGCAGGAGGCAGCCAATTGATGATTCTCATAATTGATGTTTCTTTTTTTTTTCTTTCTTTTTTCTTTAAAATATATTTTATTGATTTTTTACAGAGAGGACGGAAGAGAAAGAGAGAGTTAGAAACATCAATCAGCTGTCTCCTGCACACTTCCTACTGGGGATATGCTCGAAACCAAAGTACATGCCCTTGACCAGAATCGAACCTGGGACCTTTCAGTCCGCAGGCCCACGCTCTATCTACTGAGCCAAATAGGTTAGAGTTCATCACTGATGTTTCTATCTCTCTCCCCCTTTCCTGTTCTCTCTCAAAAAATCAATAAAAACGTATTTTAATAGGGCAAAATAAAAAGAAACAAAATAAAACATTAAAGCCTCTCAGATATATGCATGTAACAAAATCAATTTGTTAAGAAGGAGAAATGTAAAAGTAACCCCCAGCCTGGTCTCTTTTAACATTCCCATATCTTTTGCCAAATAATTGTCAAGGCAAAATCATGTCTCATTTATTGCATGTCTATTGCTTGCCAGGCTATGTGCCAGGTATTCTACTGAATACAGACATGAGTAAAATAATTTTGATGGGGAACTTATGATCTCCTGAGGGAGACAGACATGTACAGGATGTGTAAGACAGACCTTATAAGTATGTCTGGGCCAGCCACAGTGTCTCATATTGTTGAGGGAGCCTGAGCCTATTGGAGCTGCTGGAAGTGGACCAGAAGAAAGGCTAAAAGGTTAAGTGAAAATGGCTGCAATCAAAGGGTGAGAGCAGATTTCAGTGTGGGAGGTTAAATGAGATGCTAAGAGCTGGTGAATGCTGGAATGTGATGGGACATGAGCAACTTATCAGGAAGAAGGCAGGAATTTATACACAGTGTCATGACTAACATTCAAGTATAGAAGTTTTTATTCACTTACTTTTTAAAAACTTAAAAACTTTTTATTGATTTCAAAGAGAGAAAAGGAGAAGGGGAGAGAGAAAGAGAGAGAGAGAGAGAGAGAGAGAGAGAGAGAGAGAGAGAGAGAGAGAAATGTCAAAGATGACAGAGAACCATTATCAGTTGCCTCCTGCATGCTCCTTACTGGGGATTGAGCCCACAACCCAGGCATGTACCCTGATGGGAATTGAGCCATGGCCTTCTGGTTCATAGGTTGATGCTCAAACACTGAGCCACACCAGCCAGGGACTTTTTTTTTAAAGCTTTTAATTGAAATATTACACACATAGAGAATACACAAATAACAAAATATACTTTAATGAGTTAACACATCCATATAACCATGAGCAGGTCAGACAATAGGACATTGATAAGACTTCAAAAACACCCCCTCTACTACCAACCTGCCACCTCTTTTCAATCATTATCAACGTTCTCCTGCCCACTATTCCCATATTTACCTGGTTTTAAAATGTATATAAGTGGAAACACACAGTACATGTTCTTTTATGTTTGGCTTATTTCACTCAATGTTATGATTTTAGTACCTATTCTGTTGATGTTTTTTAGCAGGATTTTATTCTTTTCATCAATACAAAAATTTCCGTCATATGAATGTACACTTACTTAATTATACTTCCTATTGTTGGTGGACTTTTGGATTGCTTCCAGTTTGGAGACTAATACAAATGATGCTACAATAAACATTTTTTGTGTGTGTGCAAAAGTGGAATTTCTTTTATTTTGGGTAATACCACTAATATTTCTTTTTTTTAAATTTTATTTACAATATAACTTATATTTAATAGTAGTACATATGTTTTCCTCCCCCCAATATACTCCCCCCAGCCTCCCTTACCCCCCAGCACATGTCCCCACCTTTCCCCCTCCCCACCCCAGAGTCTTTCATTCATTGGTTATGCTCATATGTATGCATACAAGTCCTTCGGTTGATCTCCCCCAGCATCTGCCTCCCCTCCACTCCAGCCTTCCCCCTGTAGCTTGACAGCCTGTTCGAGGCCACCCTGCCTCTATATCAATCACTCTCCCCTGTTTCTTTTCTTCAAAAATATCTTGCCTCTGCATACTGAAAACAAACGTATAAGAGCAAAAAAAGTTTGAGTGTCGGTTTCAATGTCCATACAATAAACATTTTGTACAGCTATTGTAATACATCCATATGTGTTCCTAGGTCCACCATTGTGAATCATAAGGGTATATACTAGTATAAGGTAATTTTAGTAGTAGATTTTGTTAGAATTTTCCGAAGAGCTTGTATCAAGTTACACTCCTCACACTGTGTATTTCCACAACACATGGGATTATCAGATCTTTTATTTTTAGCACAGTGTGTGTACTAGGTTATTGTGATTTTAATTTGTATTACATAATTATTAATGAGGTTGAACATCTTTTCATATGTTTATTGACAGAATATCCTCTTTGGTGAAATGCGTGTTCAAGTTTCTTCATGATTTTTCTATTGGACTGTTTTTTTCTTTATTAATTTGAAGGAGTTCTTTATAGATTCTGGATATGAAATCATTATTAGTCTTGTGGACTATATATCTTTTACCTCTATATTCCTTGTATTTGCACTGTCTTTTAAAAATATATATATTTTATTGATTTTTTTACAGAGAGGAAAGGAGAGGGATAGAAAGTCAGAAACATTGATGAGAGAAAAACATCGATCAGCTGCCTCCTGCACACCTCCCACTGGGGTTGGGTCCACAACCAATGTACATGCCCTTGACCAGAATCGAACCTGGGACCCTTCAGTTCGCAGGCTGACACTCTATCCACTGAGCCAAACTGGTTTCGGCTGCACTGTCTTAATATTGCCTTTTGATTGACATTTTCTTTATTTTAATGGAGCCTCATTTAAGAAAACTTTCTCTACCCCAAAATCTTGAGGTTTTATGGGTTTGCTTTTCACATTTACATCTAAATTCATTTAGAATTTATATTTATATGTGGCTTGAGGTTAGGGACAAGTTTCACTTTTTTTCTCTACAAATACCAATTGACTCAAAATGACCTGTAGACAAGATTGTCCTTTACAAAAAAAGAAGAACAAGATTGTCTTTTCCTACTGCTCTGCCATGCTACATTAATTACAAATTAAGAGTTCATATACCTATGAATGTATTGCTGGACTCTAATCTTCTACCCTGATATATTTATCTATCCTGATGTCAATACCAATCCATTTTAATTACTGAAGTTTTATAGTATGTCTTTATGTCCAGCAATGTAAATTATCCCATTTTATTTTTACTCTTTAAGATTGCCTTATATATTCTTGGTCCTTTACATTTCTATAAAGTATTAGAATTATATCAATTTAGGGCACTGTCCTCCAAAAAAATTTAAAAAAAGAAAGTAAAGAAAAACTATTAGTGTTTGGGTTGGGATTGCATGTAATCTGTATATCAATTTAGGTAGCATTAACACTAATATTGTCTTATGATTCACAACATGACATTATCTCTCCATTTGTGTTTTTTTTTTTTTCAATTTCTCTCAAATTTCTGTTTTGAAGTTTTGAACATATCTGTTTAGGTTCATTCTTAAGTATTTAATTTTTTTCTTTCTGAACTTGTGTTAAAATCAATATTCATGCAGAAAAGTATACACATAACAAAAGTATATAGCTTGGTGAATTTTGACAAATTAAATTTGTGCAACTAGATCAAGAAACAGAATATTATCAGTACCTTCGATACCCACATTGTTCTCACTTCCCATCACTAGGCCCCCAAAGAGGAAACATTGTCCTGATTTTTAAAAATATATGTTTTTATTGATTTCAAAGAGAGGAAGGGAGAGGAAGAGAGAAATGGAAACATTGATGATGAGAGAGAAACATCAATGGGCTACCTCCTGAGGATTGAGCCCTCAACCCAGGTATGTCCTTTGACTGAGAATTGAACGGTTCATGAAATGACGATTAACCAACTAAGCCACACTGGTCAGGCCACTATCCTGATTTTGAACACCATAGATTAATTTTGCTCTTATGAAACAAAACCCCGATTTAAATGGAATATTACATGATTCCATTTGTTTGGATTCTTTTGTTTAAAACTGATAATAATTACACCACATACAAAAACTTCTGTGAAATAGAACACTATTTAATAGGAAATTTATATCATTAAATTCTTTATATACATAAAGAATAAGAGATGGGAATTAATAAAGTTCAACTTAAGAAAAAAAAACACACAAAACCACCAGTAGAGAATCCACTTACAGGAGTCTATTTCCTTCTTTTTTTCATGTCAATTTTTCAATTAACACTGCTACTTTGTAATTATCTCTAAATTTGTCTTTCTTTTTTTCTCATTTGTTTGAGCAGGTTCAGCCTTCCTCATGTTTTCCTTATTTCACTGGCTTTTTAACAGTAGTCTCTATCACTTTTATTCTCCTTCCTTTTTTACCTCTTTGGTTACATTTATTCCAAAGTATTTTATTGTTTTTGGTTCTATTATAAGTGAGATTGTTTCTCCTCCCCCCTCCCCCAGGTCATTGTTAGTATATATGAATGCAACTGATTTCTGTATATTGATTTTGTAGTCTGCAAGTTAACTGAATTTTTTTTATTAGTCCTAACACTTTTATTGTGGGTGTTTTTCTCTCTTTTCCATGTCTAGTGTGGAGAGAGAGATTGGGTCCAGTTTCTGAGTAGAGGAGCTGGGGATTAAGAAATAAAAGTATAGGTGGAACACCAAGATGGCTGCATAGGTGAACACCTATTGTTCTGCCCAGCGCAACGACTTAGGAACTACAACATAACAACAGAACAGACAGCACCCAGAATCGCCAGAAAGCTGGCTGAATGAAAACTCCACTAACTGGAGTGGAGGTGGGACACTGAGACTCAGGAGCCGCGGGAGCGCAGCCCTTCAGACGGAAACAGGTTAGGAGCTGTCCTGGTCGCGCGCGCACGGGCTGGGGCTGGAGCAACACCCCCGGTCCCACTGCCCGGATTCCCCAGCGCCAGGCAAGGTCCGTCCCACAGCCCGGATTCCCCAGTGCCAGGCGAGGTCTGTCCCACTGCCCGGATCCCCCAGTGCCAGGCGAGGATAGCAGAGGTCCGGGGGACGCACCCTGGAAGCAGGGCGCGGCAGAGGCACCTGAACTGCGAGTTTCTGCGAAAGGGTCACGCAAACCCGCGACTTGCCCCCTGGAAACTTGTCTCCTGGTTCCAGAAACCATTTATTTTACAATCCTGGGCTAGACTTTTGGTGTGCAGGCACATTTGGGGAAAGGCGGAGTGGTCTGGCAAGGGGAAGAGACTAGCGGCTTTCTCTTTGAGGTGTCTGCAGCCATCCCCAACCAACAGAGACCCGCGCGCGCGAGCACCGCATAGGACACAGCTGATGCTGAGGCTGCCTGCGCAGCTCAGAGACTCCGCCCATCCAACCTGAACACAGTCTCCCTTCACAGCCAATTGGCCTGGAGGTCAAACCCTCCTAGGGCTAACAACAAGAAGCTGGGTTTAAATTAAAAAATACTGAATACAACCCATAAAGGATTGCAATAAGAGCACCCAACTCAGGTAACTGGGGAGGCTGAGCCACTGTCCCTTTGAGGATATCCACCACATAAAGCAGCCACCATGCAGAGACATGGAAAGAAAGCAGGTGTGAAAGAAATGGAGGAGAAAAGACGGCAAGACATAGAGTTTAAAACCACGGTTATAAGGTTTTTCAAGAGGCTCCTACAAAAGGCCGATCACCTTAATGAGAATCACCAGGAAATAAACAAGACCAACTAGAAAATGAATGAGAATTACAAGGAAATGAAGGAGAACCTCAAGCAAATGAATGAGACCCTCAAGGAAATGAACAAGGCCTCTGAGGATACGAACCAGACCCTCACGGATAAAAAAAAAAAAAGGACCAACTAGAAATCAAGCATACACAGACTGAAATAAAAAATATTACACAAAGTCCTAAAAGCAGTCCAGAGGGCCACAAGAACCAAGTCAAAGATTTGAAATACAAAGAAGCAAAATCCACTCAGCTGGAAAAGCAAGAAACAAAAAGAATTCAGATAATTGAAGATAGTGTAAGGGGCCTCTGGGACAACCTCAAGCATGCCAACATCCGAATTATTGGGGTCCCAGAAAAAGAGAGAGAGCAAGTTAATGAAAACCTACTTGAAGAAATAGTGACTGAAAACTTCCCCCACCTGGTGAAAGAAACTGAATTAAAAGCCCAAGAAGTACACAGAACCCCAAAATATAGGAATATAAAGAGGAGCACACCAAGACATATCATAATTAAAATGCCAAGAGCAAAAGATAAAGAGAGAATATTAAAAGCAGCAAGAGAAAAACAGTTGGTTACCTACAGGGGAGCACCCATACGATTGTCAGCGGATTTCTCAACAGAAACGATGCAGGCCAGACGGGAGTGGCAAGAAATATTCAAAATAATGAAGAGCAAGAATCTGCAACCAAGATTACTCTATCCAGCAAAGCTGTCGTTCAGAATTGAAGATCAGATAAAGTGCTTTGCAGATAAGAAAAAGCTAAAGGAGTTCATCACCACCAAACCAGTATTATATGAAATGCTGAAAGATATTCTTTAAGAAGAGGAAGAAGAAAAAGGTAAAAATATAAATTATGAACAACAAATACACATCTATCAACAAATGAACATAAAAATCAAGTGAATTGATAGGCTGATGAACAAGATAAACTGGTGACTATAACAGAAACATGGACATAGAGAGGGAATGGACTGACAATTCTTGGGGAGAAAAGGGTTGTGGGAAGTACAGCAAGAGATTGGACAAAAATCTTGCAACAATGGGAGAGGACATTGGGGAGGGGAGGTGAGGGTGGAGGGTGGGATAGGTACAGGGTGAAGGGGAGATATAGGGGGATAAAAAAGGGGAAACAATGTAATTAATAAACTGAACAATAAAGAAAAAATAATATTATAAATGTAAAAAAAAATAAAAGTATAGAAGACGAAGACATAGTAATAGAAAAAAAAACTGGGGCTGGGTGGGATGTCTGTTCTATCTGAGGG
The DNA here is from genome assembly GCA_027563665.1 of Antrozous pallidus. Lineage (NCBI taxonomy): Eukaryota > Metazoa > Chordata > Mammalia > Chiroptera > Vespertilionidae > Antrozous > Antrozous pallidus. Next base: position 64,283,317 of record CM050519.1, on the reverse strand, counting down.
AGAGACAGCACCCAAACTGCAGCAGTTTATTTATAATCCAAAAATACAAAGGTGCTGTCTCACCAATAGAAAGATGTGGATAGGAAGCACAGAAGGCTGGTAAACAACCTTAATTGGCTCGGAAAGGTCAGAGCTAAAACATTGTTAATTAAAGCAGCTTCCCCATCAAATAATCATATAAATCCTTACTGATAAGATAATCTGCCTGTTACTGGAATTGCCTGCCTAAAGGCAATGGGTATATCCCAAACCTGAACAAAAGGGATAGCCAGACACCTTGGATTTAGCCCACAAACAGTTAAGGAATGCTCAAGGTGTCTTGCCTGGGGCTCACCACACACTTTTCTGGATATAAACAGAGAAGTGAGATAATGGAACCATATAGTTGGTAATGCTATTGTTATTTTTTAGGAGCCACCTTATTGTTTTCCACAGTGTTTGCACTGTTTTGCATCTCTACCAACACTGCACAAGGGTTCCGATTCCTTGCTGTCCTCTCCAATACTTATTCTTTTCTGTGTTTTTAAAAATATATATATTTTATTAATTTTTTTTTTTACAGAGGAAGGGAGAGGGATAGAGAGTTAGAAACATCGATGAGAGAGACACCGATTTAGCTGCCTCCTGCACGCCCCCCACTGAGGATGTGCCCACAACCAAGGTACATGCCCTTGACCGGAATTGAACCCGGGACGCTTCAGTCAACAGGCTGAAGCTCTATCCACTGAGCAAAACCAGCCAGGACATCCTTTCTGTGTTTTTAATACTAGTCATCTACATTGCTATTGGGTGAGAGTCAGGTTAGGAACCCTCTTTTCCCCCAGTATAAATATTAACATTTAGGATATTTGAGCGTAGACTCAGTTTCATAGTGGGTGAAGAATGACTTCATTTGAATTTCCAAGTAAGAGGAGCAGAAAGTATTTGAATTATTTTAATGTTTTAAAAATATTTTGGAATGATAAGGCAGCATTTCCCAAATTTATTTTAGCTTTTGGTTATTACTAGAAAATGAAAGGGTTTATTTTATAAAAGTTAGGGCGCACAGCCGACAGGAAGAGAGGGGAGTAACATGGGGATGGAAGTGGTCGGAGTGGCAGGAAGCCACACCCTGGTTGGAGGCCCAGCCTACCCAGAAAGAAGCTGATGCATAATCCGAAGAACAGGTAACTTTGACAACAGGAATGTTTCATACCCAATTTCAACTTGATTGCATTCCTGTACCACAAGCTCTTCTTTTGCCCTCCCTTCTTTAGCAAACGACTCCATCTACAAAGCACTACTTGGATTTTTTTGGGGGGGAAAGTAAAAGAAAAGAGGTTGTGTTTTATATGTGGGTCAGCACAGGGGTAAGAGAACAGCCACAAGAGGCAAGTTCAGGTGGGAAGGAACTTCAGTCAAAGGTGAGTATTTAAATGGACACCTACTAAGTACCTCTGGGAGGGATGAAGTAGTCAAAACCTCAGAGCCAAGCGACCCCCACTGACATCTAAAGTGTGTAAGGAATGACAACACAGAAGATGTATTAGCTTAATGCCTTTCCACATGTTTAGAGTGATGGAATTCTGTATTTAGTTCATGGTGAAAAAGTTTATGTCAAACATGCGCTGGATTGTTGTTTATCTCATCAACAATTCTTATGTACGAATACAATGATCTCCTGAGTGTACTTCAGTAGTTGAGTTTTACTTTGGGCAAAAGAAAAATATATCTTACTGCAGCAATTTGTGCAACTAGATCTATAAACAAAGATAAAACCTCTGAGCCCTCAGTTGACTGTTCGAGGTTGAGAGGAGAGCTGACACATTTACAAAGACACCAGAGAGTCTTCTCAGGAAAACTCCAAGTCCAAATAAAACAAACAAACAAACAAACCACCAGTCTTCCCTAAAAGTAAGAGAATAGTTAGAAACGTGGGGTTTCTTTCGGTCTCACCTTTCAAATTCTGGTATTTGTATGTATTAAATTCTTTGATTTCCACAACTTGCGCACCTCCTTTATTTGAATCTAGCCAGTCGAGTTCCTTTTTGCTTGTCTTCCACTTTCTGACAGGGAAACTCTCAGATAGTTAGGAATATTTCATCACCTTCCTTAACTTTCTTTTTAGCAAATGACTTTCAGAGCGCGGCTTGCCACATAAAAAGTTGTCAATGCTTAGAAAACATTTTATCTGCCAGCACTCCTGACAATGTGTGTTTCAAGCACACACTCAAGGGCTTTTGGCTGAGGCCATCTGTTAGCTTTGAAGACCGGATTTCAATATGTTGGTGACTGGACTCATGCACGTTCTGTCCTGTTTTCCGCAACTCCTCCCACAGCAAAGAAGCTTCCTCTCAGAACTCAGAAACAAGTCCAAGTCTTGGTGTCCTAGTATTTTAAAGCTGTTTTTGCTTTGCCTGTATTTCTTTTGCTTTCCATTCTGCCGTCTCCTGGACTAGGCATGGAGGCCAAATGACCCTTGCCTATACTTTTTCATATCCTGTACCTTAGGATCTATCCTAGAGAATGAGTGGAATGAAGTCAAGATGGCATTAGGCTGGGAGGAAAAGGAATACATGTCTGTCCTACATGTATTACTCTTTCCTTTGAGGTTCTTGAGTGAGACACCTGCAGAGAAACTTGCCCAGGAAAGGGGCATTTCTTTTAGTCTGAGATTAGACCCTAAGTCCTTGTGTATGACCCTCAGGTTTGCCTGGATAATGTGACAGTTCCTTTTATTTGGGCTAGTCATAGGCCTGCGAATTAGAACTACATTTCTTCTTTTTTCCCTTTAAGGTGACACTTGAGTCAATAAGGAAGGAGAAATGGTTAGGTGTATGGATTCTGAAGCCAAGATTGCGTGCGTTTGAATTCTGTCATTTAAAACAGCAAGCGTTGTTATGTATTATACTTATTATTGAGTTTGGGAATGTCTCACTAGAATTTAAGCCAGAGAAACAAACAAACAAACAAACAAACAAAAAAACACAAAGCAAAACAGAAATAATGCTAGAGAAAAAATGCTGGTTCCTGGATAGTCTTATGTACAGCCCTTGATAAAGCCCCAGTCCTAGAAACCACAGCCAAAGCGTGTAATTCTTCTCTCCCCTGTTAGGGTACGGCTGGTCTCATCCTTGATAAAGACTGATATGTGGCTTGAGCAACAAGAGTAAATAGCATGTGGTTTCTGCTCAAGACCTCAGTATCGATTTATAAAACAATTAGCTAAGAATAAATCAAGTTCTTTATAGGCATGGTGATAATTCTTTGTTACAGCATAGTCAGCCAGTGACAAAGGTTATCTCTTGGTGATTTTCCCATCACCATATTCGATCAGGATTCCCATGCAATAATTGTCATTAGATTAATTTTGGTGGGATACATTGAGAACTCAGTAATTCATGGTGACAAAGTCTTGAGAAAATGCAAATATGATACTGAATTCATAAAAATGCCTTTTTGTGATGGTACAAGTATTTGTTTTTTGACTTTTTAGTGCAAGATTCCAAAATCCCCAAATAAATATTTCCACCTGGAGATTAAGAAAGAGGTGAAATGATGCCAAGCCAAGGTGACATCATTAAATGAAAAAACTAGTTTGGGTAACATCAAATTTATATTTTATATTCGGCTGTCAAACATTTTTTTCAATAGCAGAACCGATAAAAGCACAGCTTTCCTAATTGCTTTGCTCTGGCATGGGTGTGGCCTACATTCTCCATGTCCAGACTCTAGAAGCTGCTGAGGTAGTTCCAAGTATGCTGGGGATGCACTTAGCTAACTGAATGATTCCCAGTATTTTTATCACTAAGAATCCTTTATTATTTTTATTTTCTCCACAGATTCTAAAATTTTCTACTATGTAATCAAAAGTGATTTACCTATTGGACACTTTACATGTTATCTCATTTAATCTTTTCCAACACCTTATTATGTAAGTACAAATGTACCAATTTTACAGGTGAAGAACTATATAACTTGCCCAAAGTGATACAGAAATTGTGAAACTGGGTTCTGACCCAAGATCTTTCTTACTCTAAAGTCTGGGGCCCTAATTCTGTTTCAGAGCAAAGGAGTGACTTGTCTTGCTCAGCAGAAATCTTATCATGACAAGATAAGATTTCTGGAATACTGAAAAGAATTGATAATCCCAATTAGAATCACTGGAGATATCAATTTGATAATAATATTTTCCTTTACTAGCTGTTGCTAATCTAAACTTATAAGGCCAAATAGTTTCCTAAGTATATTTTTATTTCAAAGTAATAAAAGAAAGCTTAAAATAAATAATTATGAGTTTATTGTTAATTCTTGTTCTACTATGAGCTTAATCCTCCATTCTCACCAGTTGAGTGCACTATTTCCCCTTTCTGTTCCTGTCCCTTCAGATTTTTTTTGTCATGTTATCCCCCACATAAAAGGAATGTGAAATTCAGAGTTTTTTAATTTCTTATACAGGTGACAATCCTGTGCAAAGGTTTAGAGTTCCCCCCAATATCCCAGTTTGGACATACAGTTCTGCAACTTTCAGTCCTACCCAAGAGCTATTATAAGACCATGTAGGAGAAGGTCAATCTCTTCCCTTGCATAGAGGTATTAATTAATGCTTCAGCTACAGAAAAGGCCAGACTACCAAGTGGGTAGAAAATGTTGGAATCAACATATAAATTCTTAAGATATTTTGTTCAGTGTTGAAGTTGTGTAAGTCTAATATACCAAAAACTGTATGTTTAATGTTGTTGCTTCTTGGTGAATTCTCCTGCCATCTCCAAAGAGTTTGTGCTTTTGTTTTGTTGTTATTGTTGTACTTCCATGTTCTGTAGCTCTCAACTGTCAAGTCATTCACAGGATTATATTCTGAGATGTGGTCTTTGACTGGATACCTCTGAAATGAATTGAGATGATGGAACTCCAGGCGAATATTTAGTACACTAATTCTAAAAATGATAACAATCGCTTTCACACATATCACACTTAAGCTGTATAAGGTATTGCTTATAAATATGAGATACACATAATTTTCATGGTAATTTTTGAAGATAGCTACTATTATTATGGAAATAGGCACAGAGTGTTTAAGTAATTTATCCTAGATCATTCAGTTAGTGAATAGTGAAACTTGAAATTGATTCCAGTGGGGACTATTGGACTAAAAAATGTTTACCTATCTAGAAAGAAAAAAAAAAAGCCATGTTTTTATTTAAAAATTGTTATTATTTTCTTTAGTATGACAATCAAGAGAATCTAAGTTATGCCACAAACAGCCTCAAAATTTCAGAAGTCTAAAATAAAAAAGATTATTTATCACTTACATGTCCACCATGGTTTGGTTGGGAGCTCTGTTCTTTATTATCCCCATTCCAAGTCCTGGTCACTATATGGAACATTGCTGATCACTGTGCCAATGGAGAAAAGAGTTGTGGCAAGTGCACAGTAGCACTTAAAGGTTCTGACTGCCAGTTACACCCATCGTTGTCTAAAGCAAGTCACACGATCATGCTTAACTTCAAGTTAGATGCCCAGAAAAAGGGCAGACCTGGAAATACTTTGTGAACTGCACTGCTAACCTTCACAGGTGCCTACATCCATTTTTCTAGAGTAAACTACTGGCGGAAAGAAGAAAAACATTGAAAAATTTCAAGAATGCATCTTTCTGATACAGTTTGTGAAGATTTAAGCAGTATTATTCTAGTGGGTTGTGAGGATGCACGTAGTGAGATAAGGTTCTTATTAAAGTCAGGACAGATGTGGCTTGAAAAATAAAGTGGGTTTCTGGATTTTGTCCTTCGGCCATTCTTATCTATCACTTTGCCAATAGTAACCATGCTTATAGTTGGCAGTTCATGTTTTCCTTGGAGTCCTGCTCCATTTCACTTTACTGCCTCTCTTCCAAGTGATAGCTAAGTAAATACTAAGTGAATGACATTAATCAATTAATTTATTCGCTCACTCATCAGTTTGCTACATTTTTAAGTACTTTGGCACTGACATGCTAGACTCTGGAGATACAATGATATATAAAATAAGGATTACTACTCTCTGGAAATTTCAGTCTACAAGGGCAGACAAAAATAACTAACTTATCCTGCACCATAGATTTATCACAACAGATAGGAGAAAGTTGGTAAACCTTATGGTGATGACCAAAACTACAATTTACTATTTCCTAGTATCATGGCTTGCTAGAGCCTAATTCCAGCAGGTCATAAATGCAAGAAGTTCATCAAAAGGTTGATGAATCTTGAGGCTTCAGCAGGGCTAAATCATATTACCTGCTGCTGGAATAGCTGAAAACATTTCCCAAACCTGAAGATCTGCATTAATTATTGCCTGCTGCCAGACAGCTGAGGGCAGTTCCCCCAACCTGCTAATCTACTGTTTACCAAACCTTACCTTTGATATGTATATCTGCTTTGCTATAGGCCAAAATATGTTAATAAAAAGCTGGGGGTCCAGAGACTCAGGGAGCTCAGTTTCTAGAACTAATCCTCTTCTGGCTCCCCCAAAATGCCTTCCAAATTCATATTTTATGTCTAGTATTATTCATTTATGTGCAGCCACCTTTCCAGATTCTTTGAACCCTTGCAGCTGCAGGTAACACCTCAGCAATGGCTAACATCAATTTAAATTACTGAAGAATCTATTCTTCCTTCACATTTTCTATGCACAGTCTGAAGGTTTAGCCATTCTACCCACACAGACAATTTCTCAAAAGGAATATTTAGCATATGGCTTTTGTGTTATTGTGCTGCATGTAGCATATACTGGAAGGAAGAGGCAGTAAGATTTTTAGGCAGAATTGTTAAGATTAAAAAAATTATTATATCGAAAGTATAAAATATAGATTAGAAATAAAAGGAGAATTGTGGATTGCAGTAATCCTTTGAAAGCTATTGCAGAAGGCTGAATTTGAAGTGGATGGTATGAATTGGGACTGGGCCTCCCTCTCAAGCTGGCTCTCTGGGTCCTTGGGATTCCTGTCATTTTGGGGTTGCACTTCAGACATGGAACTGACCATCTTTAGGCTGTCATTAAAGATGCAAAAGCAGCTTGAGCAAATGGTTGTCTGCTCTGGTCCAGGGGGGCTGGACATAGGTGAATCAATGCATTCCTGGTCCCTTCTGGAAGGTCTTGCATAAAACCAGATCTACAGTTTGGTTAGATATAATCTGACAGACAGGTCCTCTCCATAAAGAAGAAAGAACACATGGATGCTGCCGTTCCACATTGCCTGGGCTGTGCCTGCTGCCTCCTCCATACAGCCCATCTGCTGTGCCCATGAAGTCCAGCATTGTCTTATTTTTAAAAAAAAATTTAAAATTTATTTCAGAGAGGAAGGGAGAAGGAGAGAGAGATAGAAATATCAATGATAAGAGAGAATCATTGATCGGCTGCCTCCGACATGTACCACACTGGGGATTGAGTACACAACCTGGGCATGTGCCCTGACTGAAAATTAAACTGTGATCTCCTGGTTCATAGGTCGATGTTCAACCACTGAGCCATGCAGGTCGGGCCATTCTCCTATATTTTTATGTTTAAAATGTTTCTTTTGGTATTCTTACAATAGCCAACAAATACTTAAATAGCCACGAAATTACTTAAATAATCTACTAGTCACATTAACAAAAATAAAATGAAGAGATAAAAAACAATTTAACAATATATTTTATGTAATCCCATATATTAAAAGATATTTTCAACTTATAACCAATATATAAATATGATTGCTGAGATATTTTGTAGTCTCTTCTCAGGCATGGTGGGTATGTCATACTTCTAGCACATCTCAATCTGCATTAGCCACATTTCAGGTGGTCACTAGATGCATGTGATTCTTTATTTATAGGTCTTGAAATTGTTATTTATTATTTTTAAATAATCTTAATTGATTTTTAGAGAGGGTAAGGGAGAGGGAGAGAGAATAATTGATGTGAACATAGATCGGCTGCCTCCTGCGTGCCCCACACTGGGGAACAAGCCCATAACCCACTCATGTGCGCTGCCCAGGAACAGAACAGGTTAGGTGCTCGGGATGACTCCCAACCAACTGAGCCACATAGGCCAGGGCTTGGATGAAGTGACAGAACAACAGAAATGAAGGTAGATTTTTTAACTCAAAACATTTACCTTTTTGCTGAAACCGGTTTGGCTCAGTGGATAGAGCATCAGCCTGCGGACTGGAAGGTCCCAGGTTCGATTCCGGTCAAGGGCGTGTACCTTGGCTGTGGGCACAATCCCGGTGGGGAGTGTGCAAGAAGCAGCTGATTGATGTTTCTCTCTCATCGATGTTTCTGACTTTCTATCCCTCTCTCTTCCTCTCTGTAAAAAATCAATAAAATATATTAAAAAAAACACATTTACCTTTTATCATAGAAAGATAAACAATAATTCTAATCTTTTCTAATATTTCTTTGCCATATTAAATCTTGAGTTGATGAATTGAAATGTATATATCTCTATAATATTTTTAATTTTTTTTTCAATTACAGTTTACATTCAATATTATTTTGTATTAGTTTCAGGTGTACATCATGGTGGTTAGACAATCATATACTTTACAAGTGTTCCTCCTGATATTTCCAGTACCCACTTGGCACTATGCATAGTTATTACAATATTATTGACTATATTCCTTATGCTTTGCTTTACATTCCCATGACTATTTTGTAGCTGCTAATTTGTACTTCTTAATCCATTCACCTTTTTCACCAGCTCTCTACCCCCTTCCCCTCTGGCAATCATTAGTCTGCACTTTGCATATATGAGTCTATTCTAATTTTGTTTGTTCATTTATTTTGTTCTTTAGATTCCACATACAAATGAAATTATATTACATTTGTTTTTCTCTGTCTGACTTATTTCACTTGGCATAATACTCTCTAAGTCCATCCATGGTGTTGTAAATGCTAAGATTTCATTATTTTTTTATGGCTGAGTAATATTTTATTCTATATATGTCCCACAACTTTTTTATCCTCTTGTCTATTGATGGGAACTTGGGTTCTTTCATAGCTTGGCTATTGTAAATGCTGCAATGAACATAGGGGTACACATATCCTTTCTAACTAGTATTTTGGGTTTCTTTAGATATATATTTAGAAGTGGAATTGCTGGGTCATAAGGCAGTCCTATTTTTAATTTTTGAGGAACTTCCATAGTGCTTTCCATAGTGGCTGCACCAATCTGCATTTTCACCAACCGTGCACATCCTCAGTAACATGTTTATTGATTTATTTATGTATATCTCCATAATTTTTATATTTTTCATAACATAATCACAAAATATGGTTTCCCTAAAATAATATGAAATAATAGGATGCTTTTAATGGCAACTAGTATTTTTCCAAGTTTTTAAGTGCATTTGTTAAATGCATCAGGCAGGGAGAACCATTGCAAGTTTAGATAATTTGTGCCAGAGACTTTTTTCCTCTGTAGATTCTTGTTGCTTGGGGGTATGGGCTGAGGATTGGACTTGATACAGGTAAAGATCTCTGTTGGGAGCAGAAACTCAGCAAAACTTTTAGCAGTAATACTGGTCTGGATTGACAAATTAGAAACAAGGTGGGGTGGGGTGTGTGTGGCTCAAACACATTTACTGAGTCTGGACCATGTGAAAGACCGCATAAAAGGCAACAGAGAGCTGCTATCCTATTCAATGTATTTATCAACTTTTGAAGTCTGTGGAATGGGAGGCTACAGAGCTAATCGAAAAACTGTTAGAGTACAGAACTGCCTCTCAACATAAAGTCAGGAGAACTACTATATAAAATTTGGATGAAGTCAAATCTATTTGGAGTCTTACCAAAACTGAAATCCAGCTCCCACTCACCCCAATTCTTGATGGGACTGAAGTGATCAATATTTTACCCTATAATACATCTAACACAGGAAAGGAGGATCTTCTCTAGTAGAGTATAACACCATCTGAACTTGTTAATACACAATGTTGGACATATAATAAAAAAAATTACTAGTCATGAAGAAAGACAGGATTATTATGAGATCAACCAAAAACAAGAGATTGTTATTAGTTTCTTGTTAAGAAAAAGAAAAACCAAGCAGACTCATACTTGACCTAGATAGGAGAGTTAGCAGAGTTAGTAGATTCAAAGCTGAGAAGAGTGGATTGGACCAGGACAGAGAGGTGGGAGGCATCAAAATATGCTGGATCAGATCCCCCAGGACAAGAAGAGCAGGCAGGGAGCAGATGATGGTGGATTCTAATGCCTGGAGGCCAAGTACAGGAGGAGAATGTAGTTACTGGGTCTGAGAAAGACTGATAAATAGGAGGAAAGCTAGGGTTGTGTGGAGTCGTGATGACAGAGCAAGAGAGTATTTTGGGAAGGACGAAGAAATCAACATTGTGGATTACTGCAAAAAGGTTAAGTGAGGTGGTGAGAAGAGTTGTTTGGCATCTTGTGGGCAGCAGAGACTGAATTGTGCAAGTTGTTGTCATATATTGACATATTTTGGAGATAGTTAAATTCCAAATATATGAGTATTAACCCACTAAACTGTTCAGACACTCCACTGGAGCATAATTGTTACACTAACTTTAGATAGTACTATAGATATTTTCTTTTCTTGCCAACATTTCTTTTAATTAGAGTACATACCTCTTTCTCAGAAACCATGTCTTATCCCTGAAGAACTAATGTAATAGTTGCACTATTTGATTCTCACAGCATGAAATAACAATTTAAACATACAGAAACAAGATCATTACCAGTGCAACCACTTCAAACAAGCTAAATTTAAGCTCTCCCTCCATGTTTCTGAAATACATAACATTTGCTTTAGAAGATAATTACTGTTTGGTAACATTACCCTTTACAAGGGTGGTCATCAAACTTTTTGCTTAGAGGGTCAGATGGTGAATATTTTAGGCTTTGAAGGATACACATGGTCTCGTATTCTTACTTTTTCATCTTAAAAACTTTAAAAACTATAAAAACTAATTCTTAGCTTGCAGCTCTACAAAACAGACTGACTGTCAAATTTTATTCTTGGGCCATAGTTTACAGACTCATATTTTGACCTTGAAATATTTTATGGTATAGTAAGTGCTTCATTTTACTTGTAGTGGTTTTTCCTGTTATTATAGATATTTATATTAATGAGGTGTCACTACTTTATGTTTAGCATAAATGTTTATATTAAAAACTTTATTACAATGTTTTTATAAAAGATTATTTTTTATAAATATATTTTTTTCTTTGTTTTCTCCAGGAGTTAATCAAGATTATCCAAGAGCAATTGTAGAGTTGTAGAAGAGTATTCTTTACATTGAAGGGGAATAGAATATGCTACCCCAAAATATGCCAAGAACAACCAGAATGTAGCCAAGAGGACTGAAAAGCCTGCCTCCTCTCCTTCCTCCCTTCCTTCCTCTTTTCATAGGTTCAACCTTTTCCTCCATACATTTATCTAAAGATGGAGCATGAGCCGACACTGGTTTGACTCAGTGGATAGAGCGTCGGCCTGTGGGCTGAGAGGTCCCGGGTTTGATTCTGGTCAAGGGCATGTACCTTGGTTGTGGGCACATCCCCAGTAGGGAGTGTGCAGGAGGCAGGTGGTCAATGTTTCTCTCTCATCGATGTTTCTGACTTTCTATCCCTCTCCTTTCCTGTCTGTAAAAAATCAGTAAAATATATTAAAAAAAAAAGATGGAACATGAGAAAGAGAAGATGAAGCCCTAAACTCATAGAATGATAGCTGAATTTACATCGAGAAAATAATAAATAATGCTATTACTTAATCTAATTTTAAAGGGCTATACTTCAATGAATATAAAATCAGAATATGTCCCTAAAATTAATTTAAAAATTGTGAGGTACTTTTACCTCTCTGGCTGGCTTATTTCACTTGAAATAATGCTTTCCACATTCATCTATGATGTTGCAAAGAGTAAAATTTTAGTTCTTTTTATGGCAGAGTAGTATTTGTGGAGTTTAATGAACAAACTGAACTACCAATTAAAATAGAGATGGACTCTTAGAAGAAGAGCAGGCAGACAGCTCTAGGGTATGGTGTGGTAGTGGAGCGATTGAGCATAAAATAAAGTAAAAAAGAAAAGAAAAATAATGAAGGATACATGGTTAAAATTTTTGTATCTCTGTCACATCTATTCAATACCTGTATGAATTCCACATTGATGCATATATGCATATATGACTACTTTATATAAAAATATAATTCTGGTTAAATTACATATAATATGCAGCTTTAGGTACTATTTTTTTTTTTCACTTGATGTTATTCTGTCAACAGTCTCTAATGTCATTGAAATTCACTTAAGGTTTCATTTTGAATGACTGACTAATATTTCCTAATGTTAATTTATATATTTTTTAGTCATTTTCCTCTCACGCAGTTTAATCCAAACTTATTATTATAGGCAATTCAGAGATGTGACCAGTTTTGATCTTGAATAGTTATTTATTTTTATGCTGACAGTAAAAACATTAAATCAAAATGTCCTAAGAGGGAGAGAAAAGATTCTGAAATTTACAATGATGCCAACGATCACACTTACTTTATGCCTCATCTGCATTAGTAGATATGGAAACTGAGTGCAGATGATTTAAGAAATGTGTCCATGCTCACATAGCTGATCAATAGAAGAACTGATTTTAAGCCAAGTCAGCCTCATCAAAATCCATGCTTTTTTCTCTGTAGTGTTTGTACTTGTTCTGACTTAATGCAATTTTACTGTGTAACTTCAGAGGGGCTGCTGAGTATCATGAATATTACAAAAGAAGTCCTGTCTTACAGCTGCAGTACCTGTTTCACCAATCGTAAAAGCAATTATATCTCTTGTTCCTTAAATTAAAGAGGAATATACTAATAATTGCTCTCCCAACTTTGAAAGTCTTCTTTCCTTGCTCCTGGCATTTTACTCTTATTAACTCCCTTGCCTAGAGCCTGGATGCGTACGCACACATGGGATAGGTCGAGACAATGAGGGGCTTTCTCAGCTGAAATGTCAATCATTTTAGATATTCAATATTAAATAGTGTCAGAGAGAAAACCAGAAGTCTAATGGTCTCTGCTGGCCCTGTAGCTGTTGCTGCCACATGGTGTCACTGTTGAAACACAGGCTGACCAGCTGCCCCAATGCCGTCTCCTTTGTCTCCAAAAATTGGGCTTGAGCTTTCCAACCTCAACATCTCCTCCCTGAATGACCTGCTTACCTGGAAGTCTGATGCAATCCCTGGTTGCTGTCTGGCTTCGCTCCTCCACACAGACACTTCTTTCCAATGAGCTGAGTCACCATCATTCATTATACATACGTATGTGACACACAGGTGCTTGAACTACCTGCCTCAGGTGTGCAAATATAGCCCATGGACTCTTGGACCTTACATATTGGTGATCTAGGTTCAACTCCACTAATTGGAAGTGCTTTTTCTTGAGAGAGGACAAGTAGTCGGGGATGATCTGGTAGAGATAGTTCTATCCATCTTTTTCTTCTTCCAACCAAAAAAATTTTGACCCCTATTTTTCACCTTGAGTGTTCATGTACATTAAAGACATGCATCCTTGCACAGCTCTGGTCATAGGTATGAACCACTGGTAACATTTCTGGTGGCCAAAAAGAAAGAATCAGACAACCCAAGTCAAACCAGGAACAAGTAATACACGGAGGAAGATACAGACCTGCCCATCCCAGAGCTTGTTACTTCAGTGCATCATTATTAATTCATTGTGAATAATTAGTATGCTTAGTAAATTATATCACATTCTCAACAGATCCTTGTGGCATTTTAGCAAAATATCTCCTTCTTGTCAGAATGAAAGAGGCCATTTCCAACACCCACTCTCAGGATCCAGCTCCTTCGGAGACTTCTCTTCATCAATAACTCTATTCTGTGTCTTCAACCCCTTGCTTTGTCTTGATCTCTGTTTCATCAGTTTTTAAACACATTCCAGTAGCTTCTATCTTAACAAAGCTTTGTATCAACTTGGCAAATCTTTGCATTCTGACAATAGTGTCCTTCATGAAGCTGGACCACTGACCAAATTTACAAGAGTGACTTCCCTATTTCCTGCCAAAGAAGTCTGCTTATGACCTTAGTGACCAATTGGAGTATCAGCAATTGAAATATTTGGGGGCATAATGCAATACTAGAACCTCAAACCCATTTGTTTCTAAACCTATGTGCCTTGACTTCCTGTTTGCTTCCGTTACCCCCAAGTCTATACATTGCAAACATTTACTATCATCTGAAACCTCCTTTATGTTCCCTGTAGACCAGTAATCTGTCCTAATCTGCAACCTTCCTCTCCATTCATGTGACTTCCCGCTAGAATTCCTGCTCTGTGATTCGCCACCTCTCTTCTGTCATAGTCAGCTCAGAATGTTATAACAAGATACCATACACTGTGTGGCTTACACAACTAGCACCTATTTCTTATAGTTCTGGAGGCTGGGAAGTCCAAGATCAAGGTGCTGGAAAATTTGTTCCTGGTGGGAGTGCTCTTTCTGGCTGTGGATAGCTGCCTTCTCACTGTGTCCTCACAATGAAGAGAATGAGTTCCAGCATATTCCTCCTATAAGAACACTAATCCTGTCATGGGGGCTCCACCTTTATAATCTCACCTAAACCTAATTACCTCCCAAAGGCTGCACCTCCAAATATCATCACATTGGGGATTAGGACTTCCATATGAATTTTGGAGTGACTCAAACATTCAGCCCATACATTTTGTTTCTGGGCCCCACAAATTTATGTTATCCTCCCATACAAAATAGATTATCTTCATCCCAATAGTCCCAAAAGTTTTAACTTGTTTAAGCATCAACACTAAAGTTTAAAGTCCAGAGTCTAATTATTATCTAAATCAGAAATGGATAAGACTCAAGTTATGACTCATCCTGAGGCAAAATTCATCTCCAGCTGTGAACTGTAAAACCAGGTAAGTCAAATAGTTCCAAAATACAATGATTGGACAGACAAGGGGTCGATATTCCCAACCCAAAAGGGAGAAATAGGAAAGCAGGGAAAGGTGATGAATCCTGAGGAAGTAAACCTCATCAGATCTTTTATCTTTTCTTTTTTCTTTTCTTTTTTTATTGTTTAAAGTATTATATATAGTAGTACATGTTGTGCTTATATGCATGCATACAAGTCCTTTGGTTGATCTCTTTCCCCCACTCCCCAACACTCCCCAGCCTTCCTGCTATAATTTGACAGTCTGTTCAGTGCTTTATTGCCTCTGTATCTATCTTTTTGTTCATCAGGTTATAATGTTCTTTATTTTCCATAAATGAGTGAGATCCTGTGGTATTTTTCTTCATTGCCTGGCTTATTTCACTTAACACAATGCTCTCCATCCATGCTGCTGCAAATGGTAATAATTCCTTCTTCTTCTTTTTTTTTTGTTTTTTTAGCAGCTTAGTACTCCATTGCGTAGATGTACCATAGCTTTCTAATCCATTCATCTGCTGATGGGCATTTAGGCTGTTTCCAGATCTTAGTTATGGTGAATTGTACTGCTATGAACATAGGGGTACATATATCCTTTCTGATTGGTGTTTCTAGTTTCTTGGATATATTCCTAGAAGTGGAATTACTGGGTCAAATGGGAGTTCCATTTTTAGTTTTTTGAAGAAACTCCATACTGTTCTCCACAGTGGCTGCACCAGTCTGCATTCCTACCAGCAGTGCACGAGGGTTCCTTTTTCTTGGCATCCTCACAAGTACTTGTCATTTGTTGACTTGTTGATGATTGCCATTCTGATAGGTGTGAAATGGTACCGCATTGTCATTTTGATTTGCATCTCTACAATAATTAGTGACTTTGAGCATGTTTTTATATGTCTCTTGGCTTTCTTTCTGTCTTCTTTCCAAAAGATTTTATTTAGGTCCATTGCCCATTTTTCTATTGAATAATTTATCTTCCTTTTATTAAGTTGTTTAAGTTCCCTATAGATGTTGATTCTACCAATCTATGAACATGGTATGTTCTTCTATCTGTTTACATCTTCCTCTATCTCTTTTTTCAGTGTCCTATAGTATTCTGCATATAGGTCTTTTACCTTTTTAATTAAGTTTATTCCTAGGTATCTTAATTTTTTTGGTGTGATGGTAAATGGAATTGCTTTTTTAGTCTCTGTTTCTGTAAGTTCACTATTGGTCTATAAAAATGCCACAGATTTCTTGGCGTTAATTTTGTATCTTGTAACATTGCCAAATTTGTTCATTAAGTCTAATAGTTTTTTTGATGGAGTCTTTTTTTTTAAATCTACAATATCATGTCATCTGCAAATAAGGACAGCTTTACTTCTTTTCCAATTTGGATGCCTTTTATTTATTCTTCTTGTCTAATTGCAATGGCTAATACTTCCAATACTATGTTGAACAGGAGTGGTGAGTGGGCATTCCTGTCTTGTTCTTATTCTTAGGGGAAATGGTTTTAGTTTTTGCCCATTGAGTATGATGTTGGTTGTGGGTTTTTGATATATGGCTTTTGTTATGTTGAGGTATTTTCTTAAAGCTCAAGAAGAATCCTCTTTGGTTCATTATTCAGTCTTTCAGACTCCCTGGGGCAGAGGTCCTGCCTCTGCTACTCTGCTGGGTGTGGATCAAATCCCAGGTGATTTAAGTCTTCTTGAAACTGAGGAATAGTCCTGAAGATATCTGAATTGCCTCTGGGATAATTCTTCCATTGTCTTGATGAATAGTGCACATTAGCAGCTGAATAGGTCTATGGTCATAGATCTATAGGATCTAGTAAATCAGTCAGTCTTCCTTTATTTCTTTCCATCTTGCCCTCCATCCACAAATCTTTCTTTGTCTTCTTGATCCTCATGAGCCCTAACAGATGCCTATCATGTCCCTAAGGACACTATTCTCCTTGTACCCTCTAATTGGAGGCATGTTTTTCTCTCTCATCCATGATATACTTCTAAGCTAAATGGTGGGTTAGTGATTTTTTAAATCCTCATCACCACTTTTGGATCATTAGGCTTTTTTTTTTCTTTTTCCTTCAAAACTCCATGCTCACACCATTAGATTCTAACATGCTATTAGTCAGAATCTCAGCAAGGAAACAGATGGCACACTCAAAGTAGGAAAATTCAAAGAGGGTTTTGAAAAAGGAACATTTACAAGGTACAATTAGAATGTAGAGGAACCACAAGGAATACTGCAAGATCATGGAACCAGTAACTGTGGGCACTTTGAGGCAGGAGGGAGTTGTTATCAAAATCCAGAATGAGAGACTCATGTAGGATTGGCTTCCTTGAACAATTAGCACCTTTAGCCAAGAAATACAGTCAGCCTAATGCAACCTGGGAAATAAGTAGTCAGGCCTCTCATCCTTTCTCATTAATAATTTCCCTGATATATAAGTTTTCCCTTCTTCTGAACTCATGCCATCCTTCCCATTGACTTGGACATCCTGGTACATGTCCCAACCAACATGCGGGCCTCTCGGTTCCTTGACGAAGATTTCTCCAATATTCTTTCCTCCCTTTTCCCCTCAAGACTTCCAGTCCCACAGCCCAACCTGAAACTTCTCACTTGTATAAACTGTACTACCTTTGAAATTTATTTCAATTCTGCAACTATCTTTTTTTCCAACAGCTCATGGCTCAAATAATCTTACTTCAAAATTTCATATCAATCAATTTTCTTCAAGTAATCTAACCCAACATTTTCTTACTATCTAGCATCCCCTCTTGTTTTCACATCATTCCTTGTGCAACTCAGAGTCCCTGGCTTATCATTATTATTGCTTCTTATAATCTTAATTTTCTTCTCTCTCTTCTGTCATTTTCCCCCTTTCTGGTAAAACCCCAGGCTGTGATGACTCAATTATCCAACCATGAGTTCTGTGCTTACATACAGACAGATGAATGTTGCAGAAGAAAAGAATTCCAGCCAGGCAGATTGCTTTCCCTTCAAATAAATCATATAAAACTCCAAGGGGGCACTCAAACCTGACTGACAACTCAACTGGATTTGTCTTATAAATTGCTTTCTCATTGTTTGAGTTAACTTTTTTGTCCTTTTTCCTTTCTGCACAAACTTCTCATTTTTCATTCCTATATTTTCATCCCTACTCTTAACTTTGACTATCATTTCATTTAAATATTGAAATTATCAGCTAGAAATTTCTTCATCTTCTCATAGGTTCGGAAACCTCCCTGCATCTAAACCCATGTCCTCTTGCCTCCAAAAGGAGGGAGTTCATTTTGTAATAGTTCAATGACTCCATCTTCTTCATTCAAGCTCTGCATCCCAATCCTTTCAGTCTCCTCACACTCTGATAGGTCACTGCCTTCCAACTTTACTTGTTTTTCTTTCAATTAGATCATTCCTACACAGGTATTAGTGACCTTTGGCTCCTCCCATCTTACAGTAGTTGGAGCACTTTACCCTTGCTTGCACTATCACTTTATTTCACTACTTCACGTCTTTTGTCTTGGCTTGTTACATTCCACTCCATAAATCTATCTTATTGGAAGATTTTCCTCAGGCTCTTTTTCTGAAATATCCTGCAAGGAAGTGAGTGCTATAAAAGCCAGGCAAGTAGTTCCTTTGGAGGGAGAGAGCTATACTTGGTATTGGACACATGGGGGAATTCTGGGTTAGGGAGCTGATATGGTCTTTTTCTTGGTCTGTGTACTCAGTAATAATTCACAAAGCTATTTCAAGCAAGTAAATAACATTAAAAACATATTCATACAAAGTTGCTCATAATTTTTAAATTTTTTATCTATTTAATATCTGCAATATCTGTATTGATAGCCTCTTTTTCATTCCTAATACTGTGTCTCTGTATGAGCTTATTTATTTATTTATTTTGGGGGAGGTAGAGTTTAGTTTGTTTTGTCAGTTTTTCAAAGCTTGTTGATCTTCTTTAGCTTTTTATATCATTTTTAATTCTTCTCTCTCTCTCTCTCTCTATATATATATATATTCTCTCTCTCTCTCTCTCTCTATATATATATATATATATATATATAGAGAGAGAGAGAGAGAGAGAGAGGAAGGGAGAAGGAGAGACAGCAGCATCCATGATGAGAGAGAAACAATGATTGGCTGCCTTCTGCTCACCCCCTACTGGGAATCAAGCCCACAACCTGGGCATGTGGCCTTGACTGTAATCTAACCCAGGACCCTTCAATCTACAGGCTGATGCTCTATTTTTTATTGATTTCAGAGAGGAAGGGAGAGGGAGAAAGAGACAGAAACATCAATGATGAGAGAGAATCATTTATCAGCTGCTTCCTGCATGCCCCACACTGAAGATTGAGCCTGCAACCAGGACATGTGCCCTGACCAGAACTGAACTGCAAACTCCTGGTTCATAGGTCGATGCTCCACCATTGAAGCCATGCCAGCCAAGCTCCAGTATGTAATAATTTTAATTCTTCTTGAAGAATACTATTTACTGTTTCCTTTAATATAGTTTTATGAATGGAGAATTCACACCATTCTCTATGATTTTAAGCCATATTTTTGTCTTTCTACGTAGCATGCTGCATAGATTATTTTTTTCAGTTCACATATTCTGTCTTAAGCTTGGCTTGATGTGCTCATAGACCTGTCCCTTTAGTTCTTAATTTCAGTTGCATTTTTAATTCTAGAATTCTGCATATCTACTTCTATTTGTATTTCCTATGTTACTTTTCATATTTTCCAGTTTGCTAATGAATTCTTCAAACTTGGCTTTTCTCTTCTTTAGCAATAATAAGCATAGTCCTTTTACTTGATACATTTTAATGATAGATTCTAACATTTCCTACCAACATTTAGCTCTGCTTCCTGCATTAGGGTTGTACATACCTACCATGTTAAACTCAAGTGTGTATAAACATGGGAGCAGAACTGAGGTGTGTCATGCTTAGGCAGGAGCTTTTAGAGTCAGTACATGCTTCATCATGCTCTTCTTTCCTTTTGCTGTGGATATTGGTAATCTTTCAGAGAGTGACTTTTCTATCAGCCTGCAACCCAGAATAAAAACAATAATAATGGGGATGAGAGCCACCATCTTACTTATGATGGACATATAAATGTTAGACAAAAACAAAACAACATAAAACAAAACATAACATTCATTGTTTAAGGTACTGAAATTCTTGAGTTGTTTATTACTCTAGCATAATCAGAACTATCTGATTAAAATAGATATTGAAATTAAGATTGGAGTGCTATTGTAACAAACAACTTAAAAAATGTGGCTTCGGTTTATGGGTTAATCATTAGTCTGCAAGGAAATTGATAATGAAGCCTAGAAGAATGGTCACCATGTTACATAGTGGTAAACTATTTAGCAAAACTGTGGTCAGGTTGGATTGGCAGAGTCTCTGTTAACTTAGAAGTCAAATTATGTAACTACTAATTTTGTACTTTATAGAAAAACAGATTTTTAGAAGGAACCAAGATAGCAGCATAGGTAAACACCTATTTTGCTGCCCCACACAACAATTCCAAAACTACAACTTAACAACAAAACAAACATCATCCAGAATCACCGGAAAGCTGGCTGAGTGAAAATTCCACAGATAAAAGTAAAGATAGGACACTGTGACTCAGAGGAGCAGCGGTGCGCAGCCTTGAAGATACGCGCGGAGAGAGGTTCGGAGCCTTGCACGTGCGAGTGGTGAGGGATGGGTGGTAGCAAACACGGCTGGTTTTCTCCAATGGAGAGGGCGGAGACGTCCCACTGCACTGATTCCCCAGTTCCACTCGAGGTCCCAGGTCCTGGAAAGGCAAGCTAAAACCTGGGCGCGGCTGAGGTCTGCGAGTTTGAGGAGAGTGCGCATAAACTTGGGACAGCAGTTTGCGCGTAAAGTGTGTGACCGCGCAGAGAGGATGCGTGACTTGCTCCCTAGTTCGGGAGACCATAGGACTGCTTTGTTTTACAACCCTGGGCGAGACTTTGGGTGTGCAGACTCATTTGGGGAGAGGCAGAGTTGTCTGGCAAAGGGTGGAGACCAGTGGTGGCTTTCTCTTGGAGGTGCCTGCAGGCATTACCATCCAAGACAAAGACCCGCATGCTGCATAGGGTGGAGTTGATGCTGACGCTGCCTGCTCAGCCCAGAGACTCTGCCAATCCAACCTGAACACAGTTTACCTTCACAGCCAATTGGCCTGGAGGTCAAACCCTCCTAGGGCTAATAACAAAAAGTTGTGCTTAACTTCAACAAAACTGTACAACCCATAAAGGATTGCAGTAAGAGTATCCACCTCAGGTAACTGGGGAGGCTGAGCCACTGTCCCTTAGAGGACAGCTACCACACAAAGCTAATGGACCAACTCAGGAAAGCAGCAACAATGCAGAGAAATGGAAAGAAATCAGGTGTGAAAGAAATGGAGGAAAAAAGGCGACTAGACATAGAGTTCAAAACCACAGTAATAAGGTTTTTCAAGAGGCTCCTAGAAAAGGCCGATGAACTTAATGAGAACTATAAGAAAATGAACAAGACCTATGAGGAAATGAACAACACCTATGAGGATATGATAAAGGACCAACTAGAAATCAAGCATACACAGACTGAAATAAAAAATATTACACAAAGACCGAAAAGCAGTCCAGAGGACCACAAGAACCAAGTCAAAGATTTGAAATACAAAGAAGCAAAATCCACTCAGCCGGGAAAGCAAGAAGCAAAAAGAATCCAAATAATTGAAAATAGTGTAAGGGGCCTCTGGGACAACCTCAAGCATACCAACATCAGAATTATTGGGGTGCCAGAAAAAGAGGGAGAGCAAGATAATGAAAACCTACTTGAAGAAAGAGTGACTGAAAACTTCCCCCACCTGGTGAAAGAAATTGACTTAAAAGCCCAAGAAGTGCACAGAACCCCAAAATATAGGAATCTAAAGAGGACCACACCAAGACACATCATAATTAAAATTCCAAGAGCAAAAGATAAAGAGAGAATATTAAAAGCAGGAAGAGAAAAACAGTTAGTTACCTATAAGGGAGCACCCATACAATTGTCAGCGGATTTCTCAACAGAAACTATGCAAGCCAGATGGGAGTGGCAAGAAATAATCAAAGTGATGAATAGCAGGAATCTACAACCAAGATTACTCTGTCCAGCAAAGCTATCATTCAGAATTGAAGGTCAGATAAAGTGCTTCGCAGATAAGAAAAAGCTAGAAGAGTTCATCACCGCCAAACCAATATTATATGAAATGCTGAAAGATATTCTTTAAAAAGAGGAAGAAGAAAAAGGTAAAAATATAAATTATGAACAACAAATACACATCTATCAACAAATGAATCTTAAAAATCAAGTTAATTAATAAGCTGATGAACAGGATAAACTGGTGAATGTAACAGAATCACAGACATAGAGAAGGAATGGACTGACAATTCTTGGGGAGAAAAGGGGTGTGGGAAGTGCAGCAAGAGACTGGACAAAAATCATGTAATTTTTTTTTTTATGGGAGAGGACAGTGGGGGGGAGGTGCGGGCAGAGGGTGGGTACTGGGTGGAGGGGAGCTATAGGAGGAAAAAAAGGGAGGAACAATGTAATTAATAAACTGAACAATAAAGAAAAAAAAGAAAAACAGATTTTTACTAGCATGTGTTGGCTGCTATTGGCTGCATTTGAAAGTGTATAACAAGAAAGAGTCATGAGCAGAACAATATTGTCTATTATGCAAACAAGAATAAAAAGAATAGAAATAGTCTATAAATTCAGGTACTTGTAGGTTGAAAAAATGCTTCTCATCTGCAAATATTAAAAGATCAAATTGATGAAGTCTTTGAATGTCAAATGTAATTAAAAATCAGTCTTAAGGGAAGGATCAAATCAAGAGTATGTCTTATTGATCATTAAAATTTTTGAATAGACTATGACACTCCCAGTAAATATTTTACTCCCAGTAAATACAAACACAAGATAGCAGCTCTTATGCTCCTGTGGGACATGAAATAACAACAAAAAATGATTGAAAAAATAGATAACAAACTGCTTACATTTTTCAGAGAATTATACTGCATAAAGAGCCAACGGCTTGGAATTAATGAAATTGTGACTGATAATTTAGGAAGCCACTTAGATGCTTGCTACACACTGAATGTTTGTGTCCTCCCAAAATTCATATGTTGAAACCTAATCCCCAATGTGATGGTATTGGGTGGAGGGGGTTTTTCAAGGTGATTGGGACAGAGACCTCATAAGTGGTATTAGTGCTCTTATAAAAGAGACTCCAGAGAGATCCCTGATCCTTCTATTATATGATGATATAGTGATAAGACAACCATCTATGAACCAGGAAGTGGGTTGTTATGACACCAAATCTGCTGGTGTCTTGACCTTGGGCTTCCAGTCTCTAGAAATGTGAGAAATTAATTTCTGTTGTTTATAGGCCATAAAATCTATAATTTTCTGTCATAGCAGCCTGGACAGACTAGGATAGCCTCCATATTTTCACCAGAAGGAAGCTGGCTGAGAAGTTCAACTTTCAAGAAAGGCATATTTTTCAATACTCTTTCAAGTTGTGGTCAAGGATAATGAAAAAAAGGAAGACCTCTAGAGAGCTGAGCCTGTAGAACAAAGAGTTGGGGAGGTACTCTCAGAAAATAGAGCACATCCCACCCCCAGAATGCAGTCTCTTGTGGCATCTGCTTTTGAAATTGCTATTTACTACTGACTTCTGTACCAAGTATGTCTCATTTTATTGGTCTTTCAGTGTAGGAGACTGTACTGATACTATGCTTTCCCACTGACTTTTGGGAGTTTGAGGGGGCAGCTTGTTTCTTCATTTCCTGAGTCTCCAGTTCAAAAGCCACATCTAGATTTGTCATAGAAACTATTGTGAATTACTCAGAGATCCTGGCTTTGAACAAATTGGATGGAAATTTTGGATTTCTCCCTTGAGGATGGGTTGAGTGTACTCTGCACAGAGAAAGGAGAGGGAAACTAATGTTTTATCTTTAGTAGGGTGGGACTTGAAAATTATATTACTAATTACAATTTCTGGTCCCTCATCCTTTAGCAGGATTAACAACTCTATCAAACTTAGGTATGGCTATATGCATTGCAGTAAAGGATGAAATATGAGCAGAACTGGTGTGTGTCACTTTTAAGAAGGTTTTTAAAGTGAGTGAATGCTTTTTCATGCTCTCTCTTGCACTGCCACATACTAGAAATACTCTAGACAGCAACTATCCTGTCATACAAAGCTTCTGAGTAAAGACACAGATGATGAGATTCTTTGTACAAATATTTAGAAAGATAGGGTAATGTTATATTCCTCTGTAGCGATTTCTTTTCTCCTTCTGGAACACTAACAACATGGATTTCTTTAGTACAGGATAATGGAGGAAAGGAAGACCTCTAGAGAGCTGAGCCAAGTAGCATGGAGAACAAAGAGCTGGGAAGATACTCCCAGAAAACAGAGATTATCTGTCTCCCCAGTTGACCTAAAGCTGAACTTCTATCATAAAGTCCTTGAAGTCACCATTTTTTCCTGGCACAGAGTCCATTAGGAGCCCACCCTTGGTTGGTTCAAGACTCTCTGACTGCTGCTGCCATAGCTCTGGAATATTGTTACAAGTATAATTCAGCTAGTTAGTTCCTAATTCATAAATTCCCCTTGGATAGGCAGAGCTAAAGTCTCATCATTATTTTTGCATACAAGATCTTGGCATAGTAATTCCATATTAATTATATTATTTTACTTTATTTTATTTTATTTTTAAGAGGAATATGTCTTAAGCTGGAGGGTTAGAACGAATAGTCTTTTGTTAGCATTAGCTGTAGCAAGTTTTTATTTCTCTTATTTCCAGGTTTTCATGGAACTACTCACTATGTTTTTCAGGTACTGATTACATTTTATTTCCTTGATGATTCGATATGCTTCATTACTTACTATAATAAAACATTTCTAATATATCATGTTTTTTCTTTTTGTCCTGACTACTTGAGACTTCAAATTTGAAGCTTAAACACAATGATCATATTGAGCCTGAGTTGATTTTTTACTTAATTTATTGCTCTATATTCTCACAAGTATCTTTTAATAGGCTGACTTTGTTACATACAATGTGGAAAGAGGCAGGCATAAATAATTCACGTCAAACCCAAAGCTCAAATAAAAATGCAGTCTTTTATCATGAGGGAGCAAGATTCTAAATCATACAAATTAGATGAGTGTGTAGAATATAGCTCTGAAAATTTCAGAGGTCACTGATCATATTCCAGACCTTACTCAATGTATTGTTTATCTGAATAATTAATTCTCTATTTGTATTTCTTCTTAATTTTTTGAAAGAATACTAGTAGAAGGGAGTTTCTTATAATACTTTATTAATCTTCCCATAACCTAAAGAAATGACTCACTAGCTATATAATTATTGCTGACATTTTAGTCTAGGTAACCTGACACTTCTATAATTCATTGTCCTACTTTGTCCCTGAGTCTATAATTCAGTACCAGCCCTGCTGATGTCAGTTCCTCCATTGGTTCCAATGACTTTTTAAGATGTTAATTGCCTATATTACATTCTTAATGTAATTCAAATTTGAAGCTTAAGCACATTGATCTGATTGAGCTTTGGTTGATTTGAGTGATTGAAAGAAGTGATATTTCTTTCCTGAATCAAATTCTGACTGATACAATCTTTGTTTCATGTGAGTTCAAATATAATCTATACTTTATGCCTATTTAAAAGCCATGATGGTTTCAAGTGTACATTTCTATGATACATGATCAGTATATTGCATTGTATGCCCACTACCCAAAGTCAAATTATTTTCTGTCATCATATATTTAGTCTCCTTTACTTATATAATCTTATTAGCCATTTTAAATTAAATTTATTTATCCCAATAAATTTAATAAAATATTAATTTCAAAAATAAATAAAAGCTACAATGGAAATCTTTTCTCTTGCCTGACAAGATCAATACTTTCCCATTTTATCCATGTGGTTTGAATGAGTTCTGCCATGTTATACACTCTACTAGAGGCCCAGTGCACAAAATTCGTGTATGGGGGGGGTTCCCTTAGCCCAGCCTGCACCCTCTCCAATTGGTACCCCTTGGGATCGGGCCTAAACCAGTAGTTGGAAATTCCTCTCACAATCCTGGACTGCTGGCTCCATGATTAATGGGATTTAGAGGCCAGGGACTGGAATGGTACTCCCTGCCTTTTCAATGGGCTCTGAAAAAAGGGTTCTTGCTACCACCTGAGATTTGTGCATTTATGAGCTCAGGATACAGACAAGTTCTCATAGTCAAGTACTGTCTTGGGGATTTAATATATAGTATCCAAGGCATTGCTTATCCTTGCTGGTACCAGCAATGCCATCAGTTCTGGACTGGCCTTGGGCTGGGAAGTGTTGGATGGAGGCAATCATTAGGCAGAGTGAGAGAGAACAGGGAGGAAAGAAAAACAAATATCTAAACAAAAATCTTCCTGCTCACCATTTGAAAAACCAAAATTCTAACATGCTTTTGAATTGCATGCTAAGACTGACCACCAACAGAATCAACAATCAGAATGTGAATTCAATCCATGTTACATTTGCATCAAAGAACAATGTGACAGAGAGTTTAATGTATGTTTAAAATGCTTCAATAGAGAAATAAAAACACAACTTACATCAAGTTTGATCAAGAAATCATGAACCGAATACATAAAGTAAGAAGAAATCAATATTTCTGTATTAGAATTTCCAGGGAAAGATAATAGAGAGAATGGAAAAGAATAAACATCTCAAAAGATAATAACTGAAAATTCTGGAATTGAAGGATAGAATACACTGTTTGGAATGTAGGCTCAATAAAAATAGATACACCAATAAGCACAACATCGAAAAGTTGTAGATCATCAGAGATAAAGAGAAAAATCTTGAGTTTCCGGAAAGTAGAAATTAACCATATACCAGGCCCTATGGAAGTTTCAACACACCATATTCTCAGAGCACCTTTAAATAACAATAACAATAACAAAAATAATATAGGAATCAAAGACAGAAAGATAATAGATGGATAATTAAAATACTGGGCTTATAATTTATTGTGAGCAGTTTAAAAGGAAAAATATACTTTATGACGTTTTTCTACAAATTAGTCTAATTTTAGATATGCAAATGTAATATTGGAGAATGCAAAGTATTAATGAGGTATTTTGCTCATCACTTGTTGGTTAACTTGCTCCTTTTCAGTAACTCCAATGTGGATGGAAGTAGAGAGGAAATATGGATGTGTTGGCCTTGGAAAAACTTTTTGCAAGTAAAATCATATGATTATACCCAGCTCTGTTTCATGGAAATGGCTCAATACTAATACCATATCCCTATGTCCCTAAATCCAGAGCTTTAAAAGAAACACCCACAAAAGCCTTTTCTGCAGGCAGCACCATGCTCTTAGTTATTTTTAAACATGGCAAAAATCAGTGGTCACTTGAGGAAAAATTAAGTTCAAATAGCTGTGTTTATGTGTGTGCCCATGTAAGTGAGATGTTAGAGAGAAAGAGAGAGAGAGAGGGGGAGAGAGAGAGAGGACAAGAGAGGTATTAGAGAGGTCAGAGGAAGAGGGGAGAATTAACAAAAATGGGACGGATTTTTAAACTTTCATTGGTTGGTTTCACAAAGAAAGAGCTGAGATCTGCTAGTCTCAAGAACAGCTATTCTAACAATCAAGAAGCTGGCCAAATTTCTAATGAATTGGCTGGCTAAATGATGGAGATAAAACCAGCAGGTATATATGATACAGATATACAAATATTTATTAAATGAATAGAACTATTAATCCTCAAATACATTAGATACAGACCACCAGTCCACTTAGGTTTGGTTGGATGCCATTCAATGCTGACTTTTGTATGCTTGAGATAAATATTCTTCATGCACAGAAACTGACATATAATAGGTTGGAGCGATGTGGTGATAGAGAATAGACAATGTTACAAAGAATTTTAATTTGTCCAGTGATTAGCACTCAGGTTTTAAGAATGACAAGTAATTTTTTCAGGATGTCATCAGGCACATTATTCTCTCTTCTGACCAATTAGAAAAAGGTGGAAAACGAGGAACAATTTAAATTTCAAACCCTATGTTGTATTCAAAATTTATTGTTCCTTCTAACCTGGATCTATGTTCTTTTGATCAATCTTATGTTTCTGAACACTTTCGTTTCTCGAGATGGTTCTCCTTGGTCTCACAGGTACTTCTCATTGGTCTATAGTACACAGGCAGGAAGGACATTCATCCAGTGCTGTATGCAAATCAGAAAAAATATGTCTTCTGGACTGACCAATTAGAAAAAGGCAGTACCTCTGGAAAGCCAGTGAGGAAAAGGAAATTAGTTAAGGGTGAACCAATTAGAAGAAGATGCCCTTCCAAGTCTAGGCTTAGTGCACTGGTTCAGTGGAGCATAGCTTGCGTTTTAGTCTCAACTCTCACCCCCTTGGCTAGGTGCCTTTGAAGTTTCAGTGTTCAAGAATTAAATGATCATGTTTTGGTGCAAAGTAGTGGTTTATTTCTGCCCCTGCCCCATATTTAGGAAATAAAACTGAAGCATTATTGTTTTTTATTTTATTTTAATTTTTCTCCCCAAATTATCTTGAGATTTTGGTGCCTGCTGCTAATATTTATATTCTAATCTAATAAAGGTGATAGAAATATTATCAGAAAAGTATGTTTAGTAACTTTGTTTACTATAACAATACTTCATACAGCTGTGCACCATGAACAGCATGACTTCCTGCTTCCACCACCTGATATTTGAAAATATTTTTAAATATATATTTTTATTGATTTCAGAGAGGAAGAGAGAAGGAGAGATAGAAACATCAATGATGAGAGACAATCATCAATCCACTGCCTCCTGTATGCTCCACACTGGGGATTAAGCCTACAACCTGAGTATGTGCCCTTGACCAGAATCAAACCTAGGACCTTTCAGCCCACAGGCCAACACTCTATCCACGGATCCAAGCCAGCTCTGGCTGAAAACCTGATGTTAAAATATTCTTTAATGAATAACATAAAACTCAACTTACTAATGGAGCTTTAAAATGAACACTTCCAAAACTTGGGAACACCTACAGAAAGTTAAAATAAATATAAACAAAAGATATATCCTAAAGTGCATTTAATGAAAGGAAAGTGGTTGAGAGAACCAATATGGCAGCATAGGTAAAACACCTATCTCAGCAATTTTAAAACTACAACTTAACGAAAGAACAAACACCTTCCAGAATCACCAGAAAGCTGGCCAAGTGAAAATTCCACAAATAAAAGTGAAGGTAAGACACTGTGACTCGGAGGAGCGGCTGAGGACAGCGATGAAAAGACGCACTTAGAGAAGTTTAGAGCGCGCGCCAGCGGATAGGGCGGGTGGCTGAAAACCGGCCAGTTTTCTCGAACGGGGAGACAAAGACGTCCCACTGGACTGATTCTCCAGCTCTGGACGAAGTCCAGGGAACCCACTATCATACGGGGTAAAAACTGGACAGTGGGAGGGCACGCTGAAGCTCGGGTGCTGCAGGGGTCTGCCGGCTTGTGGAGAAGGCAAGTTTGTGCGGATTTCGCGTGAACTTGGGAACAGCGCAGCTGCGTGACCCTGACTGCGTAGAGAGCGCTCTGAGACTTGCTCTCATTCGGAAAACCGTCAGACTGCTTTGTTTTACGACCCCGGGTGAGACCTTGGGTGTGCAGACTCATTTGGAGAGAGTCTGAATTCCCCAGCAGCCGGTGGAGCTCGGCAGCGGCTCTCTCTCAGAGGTGCTGGCATCCATTGCCCCCGACACAGAATCCCTGGGGCTGCATAGGGTGGAGCTAACGACACAGACCTCTGCCATGCCCGGGTTTCAGCATGCCTTCCCGGGACTTCGCCTGCAACTGGGGAATCAGTGCAGTGGGACGTCTTTGCCCTCCCCATTGGAGAAAACCTGTGGGTTTGTAGCTGCCCAGCCTGTCTGCTCATGCGTGCATGGCTCCGAACCTCTGATTCCTCACGTATCTTCAAGGCTGTGCTCCTCTGCTCCTCTGAGTCACAGTGTCCTATCTTTACTTTTATTTATGGAATTTTCACTCAGCCAGCTTTCCGGTGATTCTGGATGATGTTTGTTCTGTTGTTAAGTTGTAGTTTTGGAATTGTTGTGTGGGGCAGCAAGATAGGTGTTTACCTATGCCGCCATCTTGGTTCCTGCTCTCTCTCTCTATTTTTAATTTGATCAATCTTCATTGTTCAGATTATTACAATGTTCCTCTTCCCTCCCCCTACCGATAGCTCCTCTTTATCCGGTACCCATCCCACTCTCTGCCCTTACCTCCCCTGCACTGTCCCCATCTATAGGTGTACAATTTTTGTCCAGTCTCTTCCTGCACTGCCCACACCCCATTCCCCCAAGAATTGTCAGTCCACTTCCTTTCTATGCCCCTGATTCTATTATATTCACCAGTTTATTCTGTTCATCAAATTTTTAATTCACTTGGTTTTTAGATACACTTGTTGATAAACATGTATTTGTTGTTCATAATTTTTATCTTCACCTTTTTCTTCTTCTTCCTCTTCTTAAAGAATACCTTTCAGCATTTCATATAATACTGGTTTGACAGTGATGAACTCCTTTATCTTTTTCTTATCTGCGAAGCACTTTATCTGACCTTCAAGTCTGAATGATAGCTTTGCTGGGTAGAGTACTCTTGGTTATAGGTTTTTGTTGTTCATCACTTTGAATATTTCTTGCCATTCCCATCTGGCCTGCATAGTTTCTGTTGAGAAATCAGCTGTATGGTTGCTCCCTTGTAGGTAACTAACTGTTTTTCTCTTGCTGCTTTTAATATTCTCTCTTTGTCTTTTGCTCTTGGCATTTTAATTATGATGTGCCTTGGTGTGGTCCTCTTTGGATTCCTTTTTTTTGGGGGGGGGGGGTTTGTGTGCTTCCTGGACTTTTAAGTCTATTTCTTTCACCAGGTGGAGGAAGTTTTTGGTCACTATTTCTTTGAATGGGTTTTCAGTATCTTGCTCTCTCTCTTTTTCTGGCACTCCTATAATTCGTATGTTGGTATGCTTGAGGTTGTCCCAGAGGCCCTTTACACTAGCTTCAATTTTTGGATTCTTTTTGCTTTTTGCTTTTCCAGCTGAGTGGTTTTTGCTTCTTTGTATTTCAAATCTTTGACTTGATTCTTGCGGTCCTCTAGTCTGTTTTTAGGACTCTGTATAATATTTTTTATTTCAGTCAGTGTATACTTAAGTTCTAGTTGGTCCTTTTTCATATCCTCTAGGGTCTCGCTCATATCCTCAAGGGTCTCACTTATATCCTCACTGGTCTCATTAAATTTATCAGACTTTTCTAGGAACCTCTTGAAAAACCTTATAACCCTAGTTTTGAACTCTATGTCTAGTCATTCCCCACCCCCTCCATTTCTTTCAATTGTGATGTTTCCTTGTCTCCGCATTTTGGCTGCTTCCCTGAGTTGGTTGAATAGCTTTGTGTGGTAGGTGTCCTCTAGGGCACAGTGGCTCAGCCTCCCCAGTTACCTGAGGTGGATTCTCTTGGTGCACCCCTTTATGGGCTGCACAATCTGTTGTAGTTAATCCTAGATTGCTGTTGGTATCACTTGGAAGGGTTGACCTCCAGGCCAAGTGGCTGTGAGAATCAGCTGTGTCTACACTGGGAGAGCCTCTGTGCTCAGCTTGGAAGGGGCAGAGTCTCAGGGCTGAGCAGTCAGCTTTGGCTTCCCATCAGCCCCGCCCTAAGCGGCACCTGGGTCTCTGTGTCCCAAGGCAATGGCTGCACCGCACTTCTGAGAGAAGCTGCCCTCAAGTTTTGCCTACTACCAGACAGTTTAGTTTCCCCTGAATGAGTCTGGATACTCAAAGTCTCACCCATAACTGGAAAACAATGCAGTCCAGAGGTGTTTTTTTTCCCTCCCTGCCCAAATGAGTTCTCTACAAGCTCATACACCTCTGCAGCTCCTGAGTTTCAGTGTGCTTCCTCTTGACAGTCCAGTTTCACCCCATATGAGTCTGGGTTCCCTGAGACTTGCCCGGAACTGGGGAACAGTGCAGTAGGGAGCCTTTGTCTCCCTCCCCATTCGAGAAAACCAGCCGGGTTTTCAGCCACCCACCCTTGCTACTTGTGCATGTCTCCACACCTCTGTCTCCGTGTCTCCACAACTCTCCCCTCTGTACCTTCTCTGAGTCTCAGTGTCCTTTTATCTTTCTGTCTAGTTGTAGAATTCCACTTAGCCAGCTTTCCGGTGGTTCTGGATGATGTCTGTTTTGTCTTTTAGTTGTAGTTTTGAAATTGTTGTGTGGGGCAGCTATATAGGTGTTTACCTATGTTGCCATCTTGTTCCTCCCTGTATTTTTTTTATTTTAAATAAAACAAAAAAAATTAGCCTGGATATGCTTGATTAATTATGTATTCTTTATTGGCATGTTTACTTTTAAAAAACAGTTAATCCTAAGTAATTATTATCTTGAGCCATTATAGATATGGGTATATATTGTATTATTTATCTCATTAAGACAAGTAATAAAGTGAAAGTGCATTATTGTTCAGATGCCAATATTATATTACACCAAACCAATGTTCAAAAACAACATTTTAGATATTTTTTACACCTGCCTGGACAGCAATTCAATTATGTGCACTTAAATCTACAATATTGTAAATGCTTAGGAGAATGTTTGTTTATATGAGCTGATAAATGGGATTTTCCCCCTCTTCAAAATCTAAATTTATGTGGAAATCACATTTTATGATATAAACATGTGTACATCTAAGATTATTAGGCTGATGTATTAAGCAAGTGAAATAGCTTTAATTTTTTTTTGAAATAGCTTTAATTTTTGACCTCTAGAAATTTATTGTCCCAAAGACTTGTGCCATTTAGTTTTTGGAATGTAAATTCTTTCCAAATTGGCATTTTTCTTTATTTACTTTGTAACTTATATGTTAGAAATAAGATGCATTTTAATTGTAATTTTTACATTAATTTTAATAAATTGCTTTATGAGTGACACATTTGAACTTAATGTGGTTTTGGTTTACAAGTAAAATAATTCCAAGCATTTTCTTATGTGAGAATTGAATTTGAATTTATAAACTTGTTTTTTGAGGAAGTATAAGAAATAGCCTAACCAACTAATTTTCACTCAATTCAAAGTGGAAAGTGCTGCAGATTCAATTTATCCCACTGTGTGGGAGAACATATTTGCCAGTGACACATCTAAAAAGGGATTAATTTCCAAAATATATAAAGAACTCATACAACTTAACAATAGGAAGACAAATAATCCAATTAAAAAATGGGCAAAGGACCTAAATACACAATTCTCCAAGGAGGGCATAAGAGACATATGAAAAAAATGTTCAAAGTCACTAATCATCAGAAAGACGCAAATTAAAATGACAATGAGGTATCACCTCACATCAGCCAGAATGGCCACCACCAACAAGTCACAAATAACAAGTAAGCTGGCAAGGATGTGGAAAAAAGGGAACCCTCATGCACTGCTAGTGGGAATGCCTACTGGTGCAGCTGCTATAGAAAACAGTATGGCATTTCCTCAAAAAATCAAAAATGGGCCTGCCATTTGACCCAATATCTCACTTATAGGAATATATCCTAAGAAACATGAAACACCAGTCAGAAAGAATATATGCATCTCTATGTTCATAGCAGCGTTAGTTACAATAGCTAAGATCTGGAAGTAGTTCAAGTGCTCATAAAACAGCTGTGGTACATTTACACAGTGGAATACAATGCGGCTGTTAAAAAAAAAGGAGGATCTCTTATCCTTTGAGACAGCATGAAGGGACCTGTAGGATATTATACTAAGTGAAATAAGCCAGACAGAGAAAGACAAAAATCACATGATCTAACTTACAGGTGGAAATTAATGAACGAAATAGATCCAGAGACATGGAAGCATGGAACAGACTGACAAATCTCAGAGAGAATAGGGGTTGGATGGGTGGGAAGAGTTTAACCAGAGAATTTATATGCATATATGCATAACCCATGGACAGACAATAATGAGGTGAAGGCCTGGGGGAGGGTGGGAATTGGGTAGAGGGGTCAATGGGGGGAAGAGGACGTCTGTAATATTTCCAACAATAAAGATAAATTTTATTTTTTAAAAGATATATCATTTCTTTATTTTCTAGACATCTAGTAGCAGAAAGTACATATTTTATTTAAAATACTACTGTTTGCAAAATGACACAAGGGGATCTGATTCACAATTTACTACTATAACATGTAATGGCTGGAGTAAGTCATATAATGGACATGTGAGGTGATAGGTATCCCCCTCCCAACTGGTGGGCGGAGTTATGATGTAATTGACATCTGCCTCAGAGACATTGAGCCACCAATCAATCACATACCATAGTGTCCTGTGTCCCACCCCTTCCCATTCCACCCTGGGCCCAACCCCTGCCTTAAAAAGGGTGTCTCAGTGCGCCACGTGGCACCTTTTCTCCCGGACTGTTCTCCCAGGCAGTCCGGGAGGCGGTCTGGCTGGGTCCCCTTCTCCCCTCCCCTGGTTTCTCTGCCTTCACCCCGCACATGAGCTCTTTCTCCCTTGAGAAGGATCTCCTCAATAAAGTCTGTGTCCTGGTACCCTTCTGTCTCTCTCTCTTTACTCTTTCTGTTTCATCTTTCATGAGGAATTCAGGAATCCCTTTTGTAGTCATTGTCTAATATTATACCCAGTTTTCTAAAAAACAATTTGTCTTTATCGTTTTAGAATAGCCTGATAACCAAAAATTATTATCAATAAGGAATAAATAGCTTAGTGTATAATATCCATACAATGATGTACCTGGTAATTTGTAATGTTTTGGAACCCAGTCAAAAAAAAAAAAAATACAGCGTATTCATCAGGGAAAAATCAGGAAAACTGAAGCCATTTGATGTATTCTGGTTCCAAGTTGTTTTAATATGGGAACTGGGGACTTAGAACTACTAAAAAAACTAGGAATGAAAACAGATTGATTGGCTGCTATGATTCTTAGGAGAGCTATGTTTCTCAAAAATGTACTAGGAATCCACTGTGAATTCACATTGACTGATAGTTGCCTTCAGAGAATGGATCTTTCCGTCTCTTCTTCCAAGTCTATCTGAAAGCCTCTCATTGGAGAGAGCTAACTTGGATGCAGGAAACCAGACATTACATTACCAATAGAGATGTAAATAGAACAAACAAGAAACCTGGTCAAACCTTAATGGATCTGTTTACTCACTGCTTAGGTGAGACATTGGTAGTTAAGCAGCTGCCCTGCTTTAGTCTTTTGTTAAGTATGAACTGTTTACTCACCACTTAGGTGAGACTTTAGTTGCCTCTCTTTTAGTCTTATGTTAATTCTTGCTGGCTGATTTCATTGTTGGAATTTCCTGATGTAAAGGACATGGATGTATCACTTAGCCCTAATAAAAGGGGATAGGAAAGCCAGAGCTGGTGGTGTCCTCCCCCTAGAGGTGGATTCCCACCTGGCCCCCATTATTTCCCAAAATAGATACTTTTCAAGTCTCTCTTCATTTGTGTGCAGCCTTCTCCAGACGCTGAACTGTGACATGGGAACCCTGGACACGCAGGACGTGAAAAGGATTGCTACACTTGGAATCACATATAAAGGGTTCCTTGAGACATGTATTCTTGGCTTCTTCAGGCAACTTGGAATGGGGCATTGGTGGTGCTGATTTGACCACAGGCACTTAATTAATTATGCAGAAGGATGCACCTCTTATATTTAGGTACATGTTCAATAATGTTATTCTTATTCCTCAGTTATCCGAATTTTAGAAAATAAACTATTGTCCAGGATAAATAATATTATAAAAATTTGAATATATAAACTTCTACCCATATTGAAAGGGTTGAGTGAACAAATTTCTCCACTGTAAATTAAAATGATGAATTTAAAATGTTGTATCCAAAGCTGTCCTACTCAATAGTTACAGAGGTTAAGGAACATAATTCTATTTATAGCAAATGTAGTTTCCCTTTAGAAGACTTCAAATCATGGACAACAATGTTTTTCACTGGGGGCATACTTCCCTAGGATTAGGCATAACAAATTCTGAATAATTAGGGAAGAAAATAGAGTGTAATTTGAAGTAGTCCATAAAAAGATACCATTACTTTCATTTGGTTTTAGCCAATATATTTAATTCATATTAAAATCACATTAATGAAGGTTTACTATGTTTATTAATAGAAGGCATGCATGGCAAAAGGTCTAGAGACATTGATAAAATAGGTTACACTGCATTAAGTCCTCAAGTTGTTTAGAGCCAATCCTACTTGTTTATGATGAACTAATGCCTGCCTCAGAGGGATAAACTTAACTAATGAACTGTATAGGGAGTTGGGGTTCTATTGTCAGACATATTTATATAGACTGAGATAAATTTCCTTTAAGTGTGAAAGGAAGCCTTGTGGCATTTTGGCAAGAGAAGCTCATATTTCTGAGGTCTCAGGGGAATTCATCTATTTCTGCCTGTATCTCTTGGCAGGTTCCTCATTGTTTTATTACTATATTTGCTGGACATAATGGGAACAAAGAGTTTTTTTTCCCTTATATTATTTTGTAGTATTTGGGGCCTCAAGACATGATAATTCTTCCTCTTCTCCCCTCACTACTTCTGAGTTCATATTCAATTAAGAAATAAGACTACATGATCAAAAAAATAAAAATATTAGTTTTATTATGATAAGAATGTTTTAGGGAATGAAATTTGACATATGCACAAGAATTGGTTTCCCCTAGTTTTACCAAACATTCAAAGAAGAATTAAAACCTATCCTCCTCAGACTATTCCAAAGAATTCAAGAGGACGCAACACTTCCAAGCTCATTCTAATACCAAAACTACTATACTCAATTAATATTTGACAAAGGAGGCAAGAATAGACAATGGAGTCAAACAATCTCTTCAATAAATGGTGTTGGGAAAATTGGACAGATACATAAAAAAAAAATGAAACTAGACCACCAACTTACTCTATACCCGAAAATAAACTCAAGATGGATAAAGGACTTAAACATAAGACAAGGAACCATAAAAATATTAGAGGAATCCACAGGCAGCAAAATCTCAGACATATACCACAGCAATATCTTAATTCATACAGTTCCAAGGGCAATGGAAACTAAAGAGAAAATAAACAAATGGGACTACATCAAAATAAAAAAGTTTCTGTACAGCAAAAGAAACCATCAACAAAACAACAAGAAAGCCCACTGCATGGGAGAACTTATTTGCCAATGTTATCACAGATAGGGATTTAATCTCCAACATTTACAGGGAACTCATATAATTTAACAAAAGAAAGATAAACAACCAAATAAAAAAATGAGCAACAGACCTAAATAGCTACTTTTTGAAAGAGGACGTAAGAAAGGACAAGAGACAAAGGAAAACATGCTCAAAGTCACAAATCATTGGAGAGATGCAAATCAAAACAACAATGTGGTACCATCTCACACTTGTCAGAGTGGCTATCATCAACAAATCAACAAATGACACGTACTGGTGAGGATGCAGAGAAAAGGGAACCTTGTGCACTGCTGGTGGGAATGCAGACTGGTGCAATCACTATGGAAAACAGTACGGAGTTTCCTGAAACATCTAAAAATGGAACTCCTATTTGACCCAGTGATCCCACTTCTAGGAATTATCCCAAGAAACTGGAAAAACCAATCAGAAAGGCTATATGTGCCCCTATGTTCATAGCAGCACATTTTACCATAGCTAAGATTTGGAAACAGCCTAAGTGCCCATCAGCAGATTAGTAGATTAAAAAACTGTGGTACATCTACACAATGGAATATTATGCTGCTGTAAAAAGGATGGGATTCTTACCATTTGCAACAGCATGAATGGAAAACAGTAAGCTAAGCCAGTGGTCAGCAAACCGCGGCTCGTGAGCTGCTCTGTTGACTAATGAGTTTGCAGACCACTGTGCTAAGCGGAAATAAGCCAGTCAGAGAAAGATAAATATATGATATCACTCATTTGTGGAATATAATGACAACATAAACTAATGAACAAAAACAGATCCAGAGACAGAGAAGCATCGATCAGACCGTCAAAATCAGAGGGAAGGTAGGGGAGTGTTCAGATAAGGAGAAGAGATCAACCAAAGGACTTGTATGCATGCATATAAGCCTAAGCAATGGACATAGACACCAGGGGAATGAGGGCATGAGTGTGTGTGTGTGGGGGCAATTGTAGCATAAGGACACATATGCAATAGCTTAATCAATAAAGAAAAAAAATTAAAAAAAGAAGAATTGGTCTCCCAAAATATTTTTCCCAGATCTGAAAATTGCAAAAATTACTGATGGAAGAGTTTGAATCTGTAAGAGTACCTACATTTACCCAGTGCTCCTGTCTTCCCTCTTCAACCCTGTCTTAGTTTGAGTTTACATGAAGGATAAAGGTTCTAATATAAGTAGTTTATCTGGGAGAAAATATAGTAGATGAATGGGGAACGAGTATAGCGAAAGGGAGATGGCCAATGGTGTGTTGATAAACTAGCTATCTTGGAGGAAGACTATCTTATTTCGCAAGGAAAATCTGGGAAAGGATATACCAGTAAAACACTTGCCTCATCATTATCCCTCCCACAAGGTAAGGGAGCTGTGATGTTTAGTCATGGGAACATTTTCTGAGGGCATGGCATATTCATTCCCAGGCTTCTCTGTGAGTGGCTGGACACAGAGAGGGGCCTTTCGTGGTTTGGACAAAGATCCCTCAGGTTCAGAGATGGGATACTGAAAGCTGGAAGCCAACCAGAGCACACTGATAAGGCAGGATAAAAAGGATATATGTGAGGTACTGATGATGTCTGTTACAAACAACCTATAATGAGTTCAGAGAAATATTGGTCTCCAAAACCTGTTTCTAGAAGGTAGACTATAGGTTCAAGGCTGACCCAATGCTTTTTTTCAAACTTCACTTGAGGACATGTTCGTGGACTTTTAGAGAGAAGAAGGAAGAGAGACACATCGATCTGTTGCTTCTTATTTGCATCCCAACTAGGGACTGAACCTGCAATCTAGGTATATGCCCTGATCAGGAATCGAACCTGCGAATTGTTGGTATATGGGAGGGTGATCCAACCAACTGAGACACACCTGTCAGGATTCACCCAATGCTTGTTGTAGAGCAGAACTGAAGCAGAGGATTATGAAACCTTATTTTTTTAATTTTTATTTATTTATTTATTTATTTTGCATGTAAGCAGAGCCAAAGAGAGAGTGGCTAGGCCACTTAAATCATTCCTTCATTGAGAACCTGGGTGGGAGCAGAGAGAAGAACTGAAGTTACCTTTCCAGACTGTTGCCTCCAAGAGAAAGGAGGAGAGGTTTTTCTATGCCATGACTCAATGAAGGAACAAGGGGAGAAGAATCAAATGGTATAAAGTGATAATACTTTAAAAATTATTTTTATTTTTTAAATTAATTGTTTTTATTTACAGAGAGAGAGAGAGAGAGAGAGAGAGAGCGAGCGAGAGAGACCTCCTTT
Organism: Antrozous pallidus; assembly: GCA_027563665.1. Classification (NCBI taxonomy): domain Eukaryota; kingdom Metazoa; phylum Chordata; class Mammalia; order Chiroptera; family Vespertilionidae; genus Antrozous; species Antrozous pallidus. The sequence continues at coordinate 64,243,859 of CM050519.1, read as the reverse complement.
GAAGAATGTGACCAGGCAGTTCAATGCATCACTTTTGCTCTCATCTTTTTGGTTAGAATATAGTCACATGACCATACTTAATTGCAATGGAGACTGGGAATTATATGTTCTATCTGGAATACCCATGTGCTCTTTTAAAACTGTAGTGGGGTGGGGTTTTATTATTAAAAGGAAGAATAAAATAGAAGAGTAACTGTTGGGGACAATTAGAAAAAGTATGCTAACACAGTCACAAAGATTTTGATAATCCCATAGAAGTTTATTTGTCCTAAATTAAAATGTATATTTTATTGTGACCTGAAATTCTCATCACTACATTTATTTTTAAGTCTCTTTACTATAATATAGCTGAAGGTAAGTTTCAATTTTAACTGAACTTGATTATGAGTACTGTGTTTATCTTGTTTCAACCTTATGAAAATAGTTTTAAGATTTTTCTACCTCTATATATTACAGATTTTATTGTTCATTTTTACAGTTTCCATTATGCCTTCCCTATTCTATCTTTACTTACATGCATTCTAATGCTTATATTTACTTTCCAATAGTTTTCATTTTTTGCCATCTAATATTGATTTGAATGTAGTGTGGCAAAGGATAAATAAATATTTTGAAATCTTAAAAAAAAACCCAAAACACAAACAAACTCCACACAACTTAAAAAATCATCTGAACTCAGGTCAGTATAAATATCTTAGGATAATTTTTAAACTGGAGGCCCCCAGAAACCGGGGTTGACTCTTGGATCACCCTTCACCTTTTGAACCAATGGTCATCTGAATCAGTATTAGGTCATCTTTTCTAGACAAAAAATATTTGGTATTTGTTTGTTTGTTGAATAATGTGAATAATAGCCTATGTAAACAAGTATAGAAAAGAATTATAGAAGAAATTTCATACATTGTTATAAATAGTTCTCATTTTTTAAAAAAGAGCATAAAAGATGAGAAGCAACTAGCACAGCCTGGAATAATAGAATCTCAATAAGTAGTAGTAGCCACAGTTACCTTTTATGTTGGTCACTAGGACAAAGAACTAATCATCTTTCCACCAATATATAGTAAAACATCCCACAGCTTCTAAGGTCATTCTTTATTATAATAGGAATCAAATCCACTGTTACAATGTACAAAAGAGAAAATGCAAGAAAAGCTGGTTTGAGAAATAGTCTCTTTACCTAAACTTAGCATACAAAAAGATCCAATAGTTATAGGACACCTCCCCAGATTTTATTTTACTTGTGAAATATCCCAGGGGACTCAGCAAGTTTTTAGAGAAACTTAGAGATGTAAGAGTTCAAAAGACCTAGATGAAAAATATTTTTTTATCCAAGTGTTTCTCTGGAATATATACAGTGGTAATAGATTGGGATATTCCAGAACCCCTCATCCCCCAACTGGACACCAAAATGTGATAGAAGCAGCATATGGTATCTATCCCTGATTGACTGATATACAAATAATTCTAATTATTTGGCAATGCTATGCCAGTTTTACTCTTTAGAAAAAAAAATCTACTCTTCAATTTTTTCATCCTGCTTCTAAGTCATTTGTCATTAAATTCATAAACTGTTAGTATTTCCTCTTTCTTTACTTCCCAAACTTTATTTAGACTCCAGTTAATCACAGTAATTCTTTTAAGCTATGACATGATTCTTTTGGCACATTGAAACCATCACTATTTTACTTTCTGGTTCCTTTTCTTTAATAGAATTTACTTGTTTTAAATTCCCTTTCTATCTTGTCTAAAATTGACTGATGTTTCCCAAAAGGGTTCCAGTTATTGGGTGCACATATTGGCATCTCAAAATGCCACATGAATATTAGAAAACTATAGCAGCGAGTAAGTTATTGACTACATTTTTTTTTTTGATAACTGAGGTGTTAATTTTCTTCAAAATCAGTTTCTTCAATTTATTCTCAACAACATAAGTCTTCCTCTATTAGTTTATAAGATAGTTTGCAATCCTATGGAGTAGAATCATTTTTATTTTTAAATTTTATGTTATTTTCATTTAGGAATATAAATAAGCTGAAATAACTTTAATTCATTTACTGAACAAGAGTGAGAGTGGGTAATTTTACTTTCCCAAACTCCTCAGTTCACAGATATGATGAAATGTTAACATGTACTGATGATGACTGGTGAGTACATGGAGTTCGTTATTTATTCTTTGTAACAGTTTGTGCTATTTTTGTACACAGCATTGTTTCCTCAAATAAGATAAAATAAAACGAAAGTCCTAAATCTTTTTATTTTTCTGGGAAAGTAGGGAGCTGGTTTATATTTGCCCATTTTGTTAGGTTAGATTGTGGTGGCTGATAACAAGGTAGTATATTCGCGAAGAAGAAAAGTGAATAAGGTTGAATTTAATATTCAATTAATGGTTATAGAAACAAGCAATAAATTAGGGTGTGATTTAAGAAGAGTGCTTTCTGTTAAAAATTATTTGATAATAATGAATTAATTCTCTAGAAAAGGCATACTATTTCCAATGTATATATGGCCCTCCCTACCAAAACATCTTACCACCTGGGATTTTAGTGGTTGCCCTTTTATCAGGCTGTTTCAGCAAATACATATTTGTCATATGTCTACTTCATATTTTCCAAACAGCACGTCAAGTAGGATCCCAATAAAAAGAACTAAAGGAACTTGACTTTTCCTTAATGGTTTAGCTGCTGCTTTTGAAAAGATAAGGTGGAACTAATGTAGGCTGTGAAGAGTGGTATTAAACTACTGTTTCTCCTTAACTCCGCCCCCGCTCCCCCTGTATTTTTTAAAGGTTTACTTATTATAACTGTTCCTTTTTCTTTTCCAAATTCACTTTTAACAGAAAGGTCTGTTAGGTGGCTCCTAGAGCCACCAGCAAGCCTACTCATGCTGGGCAGAGGGAGAGGGCCAAGGCTGGGGCCGGTGTGGGCGGCTGGGGGACTTCAGGAGGGGAACTAGCGGAGAGACTGCAGTGACACTGCCCTCCCTGGGCGGGTGGAAGCATCTCACTGGTGACGGGTCTGAAAGCACGTGGCTACGTCATGGAAAGCCAGTCTTTTCAATGCAAACTTCAACTCCTCCTCCTCCTCCCTCTAATGCCAGTAACTCACAGCCGAGACTGGGCGAGGAATCCGGAGGGGAGCTTTTCCTCATGCTCACCGCGGTGGGAAACTGGGAGAGTGAGAAGAAGGAGGAAGGGGATCTGGGGCGCTCTCTACCTGCTGCCGGCCTGACCAGGGGAGGGGGCACCTAGATTTGCATCTTTTCTTCGCGGTGATTTGAGAACTGCAGGTTCAACCCGATCCCACTGAGCACTGGCGATTGATCATAAAAACAAATCGACATTGGAAGGCTGTGTCTTCGGCTGTCAGACTCAATCTCGGAGGTGGTATTGGTGTGTGAGTGTGTGCACCGGTGGTTTTTTTTTCTTTTTTCTTTCTTTTTCCTTTCTTTCTTTCTCTCTTTTACACCCCCCCCCCCCCTTCTCTCCTAGGGACTACACAATGGCAGTCTTCTCTCACTGAGATGAATCCTGCTTCGCCTTCTGCAGACCCACCCATCCTCATAGCGATCAAGTAAAGGCTATGGTTTTCTCTTTGGGGATCTTTTGTGCATTCCTGTTCTCCCTGATTAGTTCTGAGCTCAGTTGGGATTTCTCTGCTTTTTTGTTTGGCTTCATGCTGAAAAAGGACTTTTCCCCCAACCCTTTGATAATAACCCACTGGTGATCCAGAGAGATAAATCATTCATCCTGGCCGAAAAAAAACAATCACTGAGAAGTCTCAAAGAAATATACCACGTGAGGGGGAAAAACTGGGAGAAGATTCGGAATATCATCGTTTTTCCTATGGTAAAACCGGTGCCCCTCTTCAGGAGAACTGATTTCAAATTATTATTATGCAACCACAAGGATCTCTTCTTTCTCAGGGTGTCTAAGCGGCTGGATTGCTTTTCGCCCAAATCAATGTGGTTTCTTTGGAACATTTTCAGCAAAGGAACGCATATGCTGCAGTGTCTTTGTGGCAAGAGTCTTAAGAAAAACAAGAACCCAACTGGTAAGCAAAAGATGCATCGTGTTATGCTTTTCCTCCTAAATAACCTGTCTGTTGCTCACCCAGCTAGATCTGCAGTTCTGCTATGCAGGAAGGCAAGGGAGGCAGCGGAGGAACCAGGACAGTGTTGCATGTAGAGGTGTTGCATGGATAAACAAGTAACAGCTGGGTCGGTCGGTGAGCCAGAAAACCATTACAGCTTCTCCCGGCCGTGACACAACCCATCAGCAGGAGGGAGGAGGAAACTTTTTTCCTCCCCCCTTCCCCCCCTTCTAAATGTACGTGGTTGCCGAGGTTTGGTGGAATGGAAGGGGTTTGGCTCAAGGTTTAGCCCGAGGCAGAGGAAGCTTCCGTAGTTGCCTGGAAAAAGAACCGCGAGCTCCCCTCACTTCTGCTGCAGGTTTCAGGGACGCAGCTCGGTGCCCGGCACCTGCTCTGGACTTTCTGATTAGCTTGCACAATATCCGCCACCCCATCACCTCTACTCAAAGTAAAAAGAGGCCCCCTCCCTCGCGCCCCGCTCCTCCGTCAGCCCCCGCCTCCCTCCCCCTCCTGCTCCCGGCGCCTGAGTGTTAACTCATTCCCGGGTCTGCCTCCTGCACCTCCTGCCTCTGGGAATACTTGAGCAGGGCTGATATGGCTGGAGGGAACTCCGGACCGAGAAGACCAGCTCGGTCCCCTCTAATGTATGCCATTAGATCCCCCTTTTAAAAAGCAGTGTCATAGCCCTACGTCGGGGTCCCCAGGGTGGGGTGGGGGTGGGGGATCCGGGAGGCCGCGAGTCCCTGTGTCAGCCTCCTGGTGATCTTGCGCCCCCGATGTAAAGGGCTCCAACTGGGAAACTTGCAGCACATTACATAAGAAATGCAAATGCAGGTGGTTCGAGGAGTTGGGTACCCGGGCTCACTTTCTGGCATTTCTGGCTGAGGTGTTTCGGGGAGGCTGCGGGGCTGTGGGAGCGCAGCCCAGGGAGGCCAGGCCGGAGGGCTGCGTGGCGGCGGCGGCGGCACACCGGCGAGAAGCTTGGGCGCAGCGGCTCTGGGAGCGGTGCGCGCCGGCTTAGGGGGTGCGTGGCGTCACCGGCTGCTTGGTTCTGGGTGGGGAGGATCCAGGGGCTGGTGTTTGTGTCTGGGGCGGCTTGGGCGGGGGTGAGGGTCGGGCCCTCCTGCAGCGACAGCCTGCGCCCTGGCGGCTCCTGACGCCGGCACTGCGGTGTAGTAGATCATGGCTCCCCATAGCCGCCCTGACAACCCGAGCTCCGCCGGGGACCGCGCTGCCACCCGGATCCCCCAGCCGCTGGGCAGCAAGTGGCTGCTGCCTCCCTGCCTCCGAAGCCGTGCAAAAGCCTTGCAGCCGGGGCGGCGCGCTCTGGAGGGGTGCTGGCCCCGCGGGTGGGTGCGGGGTGTGAGAGGAGGAAGAGGAGGAGGTGTGGGGAGGCGGAGTGGAGGGGGTGGGTGTGGAGGCTGAGCACCCTGTGAAGTCCCCGCTGCTGCAGCAGACGAGAAACTGCGAGTTGTTAGACGGTCCAAAGGGCAGAGAGATGCTGAGTGCAGCGGAGGACGCCTGGGCAGCTGTCCCCGGCTAGGAAGTTTGGGTAGCTGTTGAGGCTCGGGCAGTAGCCGCTGTGCCTCTGCCTGAAATCCTCTGCCTTGTGCTGTTTCAGCTCTAACCTGTGTCTCTCCGTGCCTGCCATCGGTTCCTGCCTCCTCCTGTTCCTCCCTCCCCTGCCCTTTTACCCTTCTCTTTCAACTCAGCGGTTAGCAACTCTGAAGTGACACCAGCATCCAGAGCATCACCCAAAAGGAGAAAGCAGTGTTGTCACGTTACCACCCGCATTTCCAATTCAGCTGCTAGGTTACCCCAAGCCCAGCATCAACCCCAACACTTGTTGATGCCTCGATCATTCCTAGATTCCAAACACTACCTCCTCACGAATTAATGTGAACACCCTTTTTACAAGACTTCCCAAAGTGGGACAAAGCCAAGGGCTTGGGAGAGAAGGGGTTACTTTCCATACAGTAAAAATAGTGATTTTGGAAGACTTCTTGCGTCCTCTGAAAAGATTTAGAGAAAGGAACATCGTAAAAGTGTTGTTGTTTTTTTTAAAGACTCAGCCATTTGTCTAGGGACCTTGAACTCTGTCCCTCCATAGTATAGGAGAGGGGGGAATAATTCACCACTAAACAGAAAGTTTCCTTACTGGCCTTTATATATGGTAAAGTTTCACTGGAAACACTAATTTCCCCCAACACAAGATGCACCATTTTTTCATTACTCTTTCCCCCACCTCCCCCACTTTCGTCTCTCTGGGATAAAGTAGATACCTTTTTTTTTCTTCCAAGGTGGTTTGGAAGGTGTCAAACAAATGACAAATTATTTTTAGAGCAATTTATTTTGAACCTTATGATTGCTGAAGTACTCTGTGTGAATTGACGGGTTAACTCAAAGTGTGCTAACATCACCAACTACTCTAGTTTAGTCTTGGATTGACAAGGGTTAACTTTCCGACCTGGAAGTTGGAGCCTTTTGTAAATTATTTTAATAATAGAACTTTAATGTGTCACACTATCCATCCCACCTTCTAAAAGTTTTTGTTATTTGAGCTGGAATGTACTCATGCCTAGTCATCCCCTTTCAGTATTGTAGTTGGCGAGTTCCATTCTCTTTCTGCTATTAACATTAAGCCTAAAATCATGTGCAGGTTTTTGATCCCAAGATAGCAGTACAACTAAGAAGTTAATTGGGTAATTAAAAATAAAGCAAAGACTAAAATCCTCTTGACTGTTAAAACGAAAAGAACAGATTGACTACTACCTATTATGTTATCTTAAATCTAAAATGAAGACAATTAACTGTATTCAAACTGAGAAGCTTGGCAGAATACCACAAAATATCAGTACTAGGATAATAAATTTGGTGCAAAGATTTCTTATGAGATTAATTTTCCCTCCTAATCTTTGCAAATTATTAAATAATTTGCCATTTTTTCCCAATTCTTTAAATTGTCAACAAGTGCAGGTACTGGGAGGGATTTCAGAGTTCTGCTATATTATCAGGTTGGTGTGAAAATAAACAGATAACAGAGCCATGAACTTAAGGGCAAACGAAGGTATTCATTTACCCAAGCTAATAATTAGTATTTAAATAAGAGGTGTTAATGAAATAGTTTTTGTAGTTGTTTTTACATAAAACATGAATAATGTGTGTTTTTAAAAATAAATGACAATAGCTTAGAAATCCTGGATATACTAGTATATTTGCTATCTTAATAAAAATAAACAAAATCTCACAATACAACTATTATCTGAGAACAGACACACACGCATTTAAATGTCCTACTTTCCCAGCACAGCAATTGTTTTATGTTTAGAATAGACGTTACCTGCTTCAGTTTTCACTGTATGTCATGCAAGATGACTATATTGTTGGTAAAGCATTACATAGGAATAATAAGTCCAAGGCATTTGTTTTGCCTAGTGGAGGGTTTGATATGCCTCTTTAAGCCAGTAATGGTAATTTAGACTAGCCAAAACAGACCAGCCTGAGAAATAATCTAGGTCATTGAACTTTGACCCTGCTAAGGAAAGAAATGTGGTTGGGAAAAAAGTCCACAATAAAGATAAATACTAAGGTCATGTCATGAATATATTTTCAGACACATAATATACAACAAGCAAAGGAAGCCACAGACCCTCGAATACATACAGCCACTCAACCATACATATGAGACCCCTAAACTTCAATGCAATAATAGGATCTTAGAAAGCACAGATTTTTAGATAAATTGTAATTGAAGTTAATTTTTATTGAGTGCAAGGAGGGTAGGAAGCAGATGCCCTAGATCTACTTTTACAGAGCATATTTAGAAAATCACACACACTCCCGGCTCTGAGTGTGTCCTTTTCTGAACTCAGTTTCCCTCTCTGCCCTATAACTTTGAAATGAAACAAGTAGGGCTTAGTAGAATTTATTGGCATTTTCTATTTCATCCTGTTTTGGTGTCTTTCAGCTCTGCTTTTGCCTTTCCTGAAGCCGTTTTAGGTGGCAAAACACCTGGTTATGTCACTGTTACTCATTTGAATATACATTATTCTTTTAAAGCTACTTCCTTTACATCTAGGGCTGTAATGGCATTTAGAAATAAGAAGATAGGGAAAAAGGGAGGAGAAAAGAGGAAGCATTTTTTACTCCTCCTTCTGAGCCTGCCGACTCATCCTGTAGAGCTGGGTGAGCCACAAATGGGCCACAAATCTGAATTTCTAAACACTGAGCTTCTATCAGATGGAGACATTAAACTCAGACGGCATAACTGGAACACCACACAGGTGAAAGGTTCTTTTCCTTCTCACATGCTTGTCTTTAGAGTGGGATTTCGTGTAGTCTGAGTTAGGTTGAACTCCATCCAGGAAGCTTGAATTACTAAAGTCGCAAAATGAATTTTGCAGAGCAATGCCACTTCATGAACTCAAGTATGGCATTTTAGCTAAGCTTCCACATATTGACTTATTGGGAGAATGGTTTTTTTCTTATTTGAAATTTAAAAGTTATCAAGTGTGAAATCCATTACATGATAATCTAAACTTTAAACTTGGCTTTGAAGATGAAGATGACTTTGGCTGTCTCCATTTCCAGTCTCTTCTCACTTTAGACTCCATCCATAACTGATAACATTTTTTTTTCAAATAATGCATTGCTTTGAGAAGGTGCTAAAGCTAATTCTATACCATATTTCACTTTGCCTACTGGGAATCATTCCTTTAAAAATGTTCAAAACTAGTCTTCCATGTTTTAGCAACACAAACATTGGGGCCTTTTGTGAAGTGTTGTTATACATATGGTAGCAAGAATAACAACCAAAGTTTTCACTCCTTTGTACATTTTGGCATCATAACTCATTCAATTGACTCATAAGCTTTCTATAAATACTGTGTAGATGTTTCAAAATGGAAGCATTTATTCAAAATACTTTCCTATGCCTTAAGCGGAAACAGTTGGGATGTTTGAATGGTATATTTGAAACATTACATTGTGCCTGTATTATTAATAACTCCATCGAGCCCAAGTTAGTACCATTTTCAGGAAGGGCTGTGGGTCAGGGAAATTCCTACTGACACATCTACCTGCCCAGTTCCACAGTCGGGGTGACGTTTCTTAGGGCTTCATACTATATTTAGTTATGAGTTGAACCTGAGCACTGAAGGGCAGGGAGTTTTCTGAGGGAGACTTTTCAGTTCCTCCATATGCCTCAAAAGATATACTAGTTTATTTTCTGCTTTTTAAGGACCAAGTATGTCCTGATGATTTGTGTATGTGTGTGTGTGTGTGTGTGTTTCTCTCATTGCTACAAACTAATTTTCTTGTTTGGTCAGAATGTAAAAGGTTGAATGATGAAGGCAAGGGATGTTGAAAGAATTCTTAGGGCCTTTCTAAACATAAACGCAAAAGGAGGTACAAGGCAGACATGTTTTATAGAGAACACAAAAGTTTTTATTTATTTAATCTATTAACAACCTCTAAGAAAGTCGCTGAACAATTTTTGGGCATTATTGCTTTTATCACTGTCCCCTGACAAAAACTCTGGTTATGGCACATAGCTGGTTTTTAATGCATTTTTATTAACTGAATCAACAGTGAAAAATAGGGTTCTCTGAGAAAGTTCACTTCTCCCCTTCTGGCACTCTCAGCCTTTAAACAGAAGGGGCACCGTTTGTTTCCCTCTGCCAGAGGAGAAAACATTTCTTTTCTTTTCTAGTCTTTGATTTTCTTCTCCTTAAAGAGGAACACGTTCCACAGAGACAGTTGTGTTCCTCTTTTCCTTTAGGAATTCTTCTGTGAAGATGGTGTCTGGGACCCTTCCTGAGGGCATGTTTTTTTGTTCTTGAGGGGTCTGCACCTCAAGTCTGCTAGTTCCAGGAGTCAGGAAAGGAAGAGCCCTCCTCCCTTAGTAGCTTGATTTTTGATTTTTGTTTTAAAGCAGTCATCTTCAAACTTGGTAGTTCCCTGCACGTCCCACAACCACACTGATCTCCATCAGCTTGCTCCTTTTTGGAGCCACTGTCAAAGGTGGAGGGCCCTGGGCCTCGGTGGCCTCTGGCCAGGAGAACGGAGTTTGTAGGACGCGGTCTGGCAGAGCCCCCGCTTTCCAGAGCCTCTGTGATCATTTGTTTTCTGCAAGCCCAGAGCTGGCCGACTCTGCGGCGCGGATCTCCCTCCAGGAGTCCGGCCCCTCGGTGATCTGACCCACGCAGGGTTCCGAGTCGGCCTAACTGAACCCCGAGAGGAGGGATAGCAAGGCGAGGCGCGGTCCTCCTTCGAGTGTGACCCGCCGCCAGAATCCCCGCGACCCGCAGCCACGCTCGCTCCTTGCCTCCGAGTGCCGGGGGCTCCCCTGCGCAATGCGACAGAAGTGGCCCGTCCGAGCCGCCGTAGCGCGGGAAGTTTGTGTTGCCACAGAGATGACCTCTGACCTTGAGGGTCCTCTGGGCGAGAGAGAGCTTAACAGCTAACACTGGTGTTGCTATGGAGACCACGTGGCGACGCTGCGCGCGGTCCAGCCAGCGCCTCCATCGTTGCACATGTTTGGGGTCCACGAATCCAGCATTCTCGCAGGGGCGTTCCAGTGCGTCACGGGGCCGCAGGGCTGAGGAAGAGTTTGGGTCCAGCCCACAGGTGGCCGCGTCCCCCCGCCCGCCCTCCAGTGCGCTCTAGGGCTGAGAGGAGACGGGAGAGGGCTGGGCTGGGGGAAGGCTCTGTCCTCACTCCCGCCCAGGGCAGAGAGAGGATGAGCAGGTTTGGTCACAGTTATCCCTACCAGCCCCTGGAAGACCCCAGCTGGCTGCTTTGATTACAGTTATCTGAGGTGGGCCCCGTCTCTCCTGTTCGAGGCTTCTGTAACTTTCTGCCCAATTTGGACTGGAAGGAAACTGCCCCCTCCCCTACGCTGTATCTCTCCTGGACTTTGTTGAGTATAAGTTGCATTCTAAAATCATACTATCAGAGGTGGAGGACTACCTCAGGGATCATGAATGACCTGCTCCTCGTAGAGGCGTGTCAACTCATTCACAATGGAGTAAGCGACTGTCCCAAGAGCTAATTTTGAAATGTAGACACAAACACAGCGGCTTTGAACCTTGGAAGAAGAAACTGGTGGTATTTTACAGGTGACACCACCAAGAATTCTTCATGCAATTTAGAGTTGAGCAATTGGTGCTGAAACAGATGGCATTCCTTTAGATCCATTATATTCCCCAGATCTTTTCCTATATTAAATTTTTTTTTTTTGGAGGGGAGGAGGAGTTTATACTATCTTGTATTTCCTTCTATAATCTTTGGGCTACCATGGCAGGCGGGCGGGGGGGGGATCACAAGAATTTTAAATCTAAACACAACAACTTCATTTAAATTTGAAATAGAAAAAACTATTTTGAGGGCACAAAGGTGCAAAACTCACTAGTTTATTAAAGAATAGCTGGATCCAAATTGTGTTTCTGGCAGATGGAATCAATTAAGGTTACCTGCACAGGCAGCTTTAAACTTTTAAAAGATTTTTTTTGCCATTGGCCTAGTTTCCAAATAGCCTTTCCTTCTGATAAGAATTACCTCCCTGAAGTTTGTATTTCAAAGAGATGGCCTTCAGTACTTAGAAAAGACTGGGTAGAACATTTATATCACAAAGGCACTGGGAAAGAATGCAAGTTCCTCCAAGGATTTTTGTTTCCTGAATCCAGATTTTGACACTTAAAGTGTTTATGGATGCATAAGGAAGGTATTGAAATTGCTTAAAAAAAAAAAAAAGGATAGATAGGGTTTGGATTGCTTCTAGAGCTGCAGTTCTGTTCTTGGAGGGACTAGATTTTTTAAGACGTGTTTTAATTCCTCAAAGAATTGGGTTGCAACCTATATTACATCAAAGGACTGACCATCCAATCAACTTTATTATCTTCTATTTGCTTCTTTAGATCAGGGAGAAGATCTTCAACTAAGATGGAAATAAAAAGATTCTTGTGTTCTAGATTTCTTTCCCTCTGTGTACATAGTTTTATTTAGCTCAGGGAGAAGGCCTAAAAATGTTCCCATCAGGCTCTGCATATCAACTTCCAATTTGGTCAACTTCTAACCTCAGAACTACTTAAAAAAATGTCCTTTTAAATATCTTGTCAGCTTTCAGTTGGGACAAATTGTAAATATTTGTGGCATTACTGAACAACTCCACTGGATGCAAAAAAGGTGCAAAAAATTCCACCCTCCAAGGATTGAGAGGCACTCCCAAAGATAGCCAAAAGGAAGTTTTAGACAATTCCCCTGAGGTCTGGCAACAATCACTAGGACACTAGCCCAAAATGGAGCGCAACCCACATTTCTGTCCAGTCATATCTATCTGCAAATGGATTGAAGCCCACATTTCTTTCTGGCCATATTTTGGGGGCCACTAACCTGACAGTTGCTTAACCAAGTTTTCAGGACACAAAAAGAGAAAAAGACAAAGGCATTAGCTGTCCCTGGGAAAGAGGATTGATAATCAATAGGACTGATAACCAACATAAAATTCTACCTTCCTCTCTCGATTGGGCACTCAGTACAGACAAAAATCCAGGAGAACTGACACTGGTAAGAATTCTCGGCCTTTTCTCACTTCTGCCAGTTTTTTTCAGGATCCCATTTATAGGCTCTGGGATGAGTGATGTTTAAAGTAGAGAGTTTAGTAAGGTTTTGCATTAATTGTGGTTTTAGTTTCTGTTTGGATGTGGCTTATTGGAGAATCCCAGTCTTGTCAATCCTGTGAGGGGGCCGATATGGGGGCACTCCTTTGAGGGTAAATATTGAGGCATCTGTAAGTTCACTAACTTGGTGGACTTTCATTTATGGTCTGATAGTCTCTTTAGAGTGGAAAGGCAATTCAGATAGACGATGAATAGGCTCTGTGAGTACTGAGGTAAAGATAGAAGAGGAGTAGTAGGAGTCACATCAGTCTTACAGTCTTTGTTTTAGGTACCTCTTATGTTCTTAATTTTTCTTTAGCCTTTTGCAGTAAATCTTTCAGTGAAGCTATTTTGGCATCTCTAAGCTTTCTGGTTGCCTGTATGACCATAAAAAAAATAGGAATCCTGTTTGACTTGGGAATCTTTACTTTCAAGTGCACTCATTAAGTGATCTTGTCTAATTATAATTCTAGGTTGGCTTAGTAAGATTTTGTCATTTTTGTAGATAGATAACAACTTCAGACATAAACTAAACCGGTAGCATGCTTAATTCTTGAAACTTAAGTATACCGTTTTATTAAACTAAGCCTTAGGTATGTCAGAGCCAAATTAATACCTATGAGGGGTACATTGCTGAGTTGGGGATTTTATAGTGTTTTACAACAAACTTCTTTCATGACTGACTTAATTAGTTTTAGAGTTAGGTGGCCAGCGTTCTAATAGTTTTTAAGTCTCAACCTCGTGCCCACCAATTATGTGATGTTGGCTTCCGAGATTTTTATTAACAATAGATCTGTTCCTTTCATGAGAAGTCTTCTTTATAGTGGGAGATTACCTTTTGGCTTTTAATAATCCATCTTGTACCTACTTAGATTTTGCTGATGAAACTCAGGAAAGTCTGAGTTTCTTGTCTTACTTTATTTCCCTTAGTGCCCCAGCTGTTTATTTGGTGGTCTAGCTTTGAGACTTTGTGAGTCTCCTAACAGTTGCCATGTAGCTTTTTTTTTTAGATTTAGGAATACCCATTATTCTCCCTTGACATAATCCTCCGTAATTCAGCCAGACTGAATTTCTGGCTGCTTGTACACAAGTCTTGAGGCTTGTAAGGACCTCTCAAAGGTGGTTACATTATAGATGAAATTGGCCACAAACACAAATGTCATGTGTAGTTCACTGCATCTCACCATGAAAATCTGAAGTCTCTCATACCCCAGTTTTTCACCTGGAAGAATTGAGACATACAAGCTTGAGGGGCTCGCAGCACAAAATAAGCAGAGCTGAATCTGACAGAAGCTTCCTGGAGACCCCTAAGAGGGCCCAAAGAGCCAGCCAACTAAAAGGCCTCAGTGGTACCTTCATCTGCATCTTTATCAGCTGTCTTGGTCCCATCTTGTTGCCAGAACTGTTAGTTGACACAACTAAAACAATTTAGTTTGTCCTTTATTGAAGGGCAAGCAATTCATGGATGGGGCAGTACAGTGCCTCACAAGCAGTGGAACACTTCCTGAGAGATTATGGGCAAGAGTTGAGTCTTATAGAGATTTTAGAAGAGGCAACATGGAAATAGCACTTGATCGTCTAAGAGGTTGGGATTTCCTTATTAGCCTAGCAAATACTATTTTCTAGGGTAAGGTAATCCAGTTAAAGCCGAGTTGGAGGATTATGATTGGTGTACTTTAGGTTTCTTTGACTGATATTTCCCATAAGTGCAAGCTGACTTAGGTTTAGTTTTATGACATGCCAGGCCAGTGGGGTGGTCTGCATTCTGTGGGTCCATCAGGTATGAACTTACTGTTCAGTAGTCAAGAACAGGTCATGATCAGACTTACCCTTATGGCTACAGTATGGAACATTGCTTTGAGTGGGACAAGATTGATGGTAGAAAGGTCACAGAGGAAGCAAAGAAGAAGTGGTCAAATCCAAACTGAAGTGGTGACAGGGGTTGGAGAGGAATGTGAGTCCACATGTGTCAGCTGTTAGTTTGAATTTGGGAATGAGGGAAAGAACCTGTGGTTCTGATCACAGGTTTTTTATTTGGACAACTCTTGTGGGTCTTGCTTCACTGACCCTTTGCCAATAGAACATCCCCGTCTCTTTGAAACATGGACTACAAATTTGGCTCTCTCCAGACTGCTCATATTTAAGGGGTTGTGGTAGGTTTTAATAGGAAATAGAAAACTTAAACAAGTTTCTTTTTCTAGATCAAGGTTTAAATAAGCACTTCTGGGACAAAAAATTCATTTTCTTGACTTTAAACCTGGAAGTATTTAGGGAAGAAAAATACTGTATACTTTACAATAAAGTCTAAAAGTTCTTTTTATTATATACACTTCTTTATCAATAGCATGTTTTTGTGCACAACACTTTGTTCAGTTTGAGAATTCAAGTAGTGGACTTGAAAGCCAAGTTTTCAGATTAACTATTCATGTCTGGGAAGAAAAGAAAAAGAAGTGTGAACTTTATTGAAATTACATGTGTTAAGTGTGTGCACCTGCTTTTTAGATTGAAATGAATGTAGTTGTAATTAAAATGCCTATTTCCATATAACCTTTTGTTGTCTCCACAATTATAGTGGATCTCTGAAGAGTGTGGTACTCTCTTCTGTAATGCTGCCTCTTAGATAAAGTATAGTTTGGGAAGGATTGTAATCTCTATTTTTTCCAATTTCCATCTGGGGCACATACTATACTTGTGCTTTTAAAAAAGAAGAAACATGAAAATAAGAAGGCTTAAAGACTAAAACAATTGTAAGGTTTAATTTTTTTTAAAGAGCCACTTATTTCAAAGTCAGAAACTCATCTTCTTTGACTGTGTTGTAATTCTTAACAATGAAAGGACTTTTGCTAGGTCGCCCCAGGCAGTTTCGCTTTGCCTCAACATATTCCAGTGGGGCAGATTGAAACAGTGACCCACTATGCTCATCTGTACTTTATTATACAATGACTTGACTTGTTTCCTAGGAATTTAAATTTTTATTACTGTAATCATTTTTCTTTTACATTTAAATTGTTTACTGACATGCAAATTAAGTAACATAAAATTCCTCATAAAATATTGGAAATACTAGATGTTAGAAATATTTTAATGATGCAGTAGCAAAAAAAAATTAGAAAGGATAGAAATTTTGCATCATCATTGCATTTCTAAGTATATTCCTTTTAACATCTTGGGAATAATTTTAGAGAACACAGTGCTGATGTGATTCTGGTCCATCTGTGGTACACATGCCTTTTTTTGGGGATGTTAACCAGGGACATACATGCTAAAGATAGAGTGTTGCCTGACTGTCAGAGCCATGAGCCTGGTCAACTCTGTTCTGACCTCTTGCCTTTTGCTTTAGTCAAGAACTTTTCCATCACTGAGAATTCACTCCTTTGTCCTGCTCTCCTTGTATTTGTACTATTACACTCCAGATTTTGTACTTTCACATATTTCCTTTATTTGTGCATTTCAAAAGTTTTGTCATCAATTTACTCGACAGAGATTAGACTTAAAATGGGTATTCAAATGCACTACATCAGGGAAAAAAGGCAAAAAGAAATGCTAACAATATAGTTATCAGAAAGCAAATGAGACACATCTGTCTGAACTTGAGACTTTTACACAGAGCAGCATTTATTTGACTTCATTTATTTCTTCCTCATGCTTCAAATAATATGTAAAAAACTGATGTAAATCTATTGCTTTTTTGGATTATATAATTAAATAATTTTGGACTATTATTGTAAGTAAATATTCTACCTACTATTCCTACTAATGAAGGCACATTGAATTTATTAGATTTTAAAAAGCATGTTACTCTTCTACTTAACAGAAACATTGAATTATTGTGAATCTTGTTTTATCATGACCTATGCTCTAAGTAAGTATAAGTAGTAATAACAATATTTAGAAAACGCTGTCTATATACTTGGTGCTTTACCTACATTAATCCTCAAAGCCACAGGTAGGAACTTTTGCTATACTTATTTTAGAGGATGAAGCCCAGGCATGAAGAGGTTAAGGAAGTCGCCTGATGGTCTTCAGCTAGTAAAGGAAATATCTGGGTACAAATCATAGTGCATATTCTTAAATCTCTGTATGGCAGCTATCGCTCTAAAGAACATGTTCAAAGAATGTGTGTGAGAGTGCTTGCTGTCTTTGTGTTTCTGTGGTTCATTATATACTGACACTAAAAGGGATTGTAACATAGTCACGGTTAAGCTAGTCAGAAATTGTAATGCTTTCTTACTGAATGTGATTTAAGTGCATTAAAACACATAGTTCTTCATCGTGGCATTTGATGTCTTTTGAATATTGTGTGTATCCCTATAACTAACTCCCCAATTAAGAGAGAGAACATTCTTATCACTCCAGAAAGCTCCCTCTTGGCTTCATTTTGTTCACATCCGTGCCTCCTCTAAGAAGCAACCGCCCCTGTGAGGTCTCTCACGCTACCGTAACCCGTAGTAGAATCTCATATCATTAAATCATGGAGTCCTCATACTTTTGAACTCACTTAACATTTTTGAGATTCAGCCATGGCATTGTGTGTTAGATGTATGGAATTTGATGCCATAGTTCTGTTTTTTGTAGACTAGAAATTCCTAATTGAACAGGCTCACTTTTACTTAATATGCAGAAATTGTCCGAACCTACAGAGATTTCGAGAGTTGATCCAAGTTGCAGGTTAACAAGTTAGCCTGCTTTAGTCACATCGATGCTGCCTAAAGACAGGAGACTTCTGGGTCAGAGATAAAGGACTTTATTACTCAGGGCACAGCAGGCAGCACGAGCTTTATGTTTTCATTGTCCCCAGATACCAGGGGCAATGCTGAATTGGCCCAAGTGGATGCTTGTACACAGTGGGTTTGTTTCACAGCTGAGGCATTCTGAGCTTAGACAATCCCCACCTTTTAAGGAGTTTCTGCAAAGCTGTCCAACTTTGGCCCAGCAGGGAGGCATTATCTTGAGCGAGGCACTATCCTGTCCTGTAATTTGGAAGGAGGTTCTATCCTTAGATTCCAAAGTTTCAATATCCTTGCAAAGATAGTCTGAGACAAAAGCAGTTACAGGGCATGCAGAAATCGCTTGGATAAGTCTTCACTTAAATCTATTTCTGTGAAGTAATCCATTATTCCCTTTCTATTTTTCTTATGACTGACATTCTTATTGTTTCAAAGATGAACTTAATCTGTAGAAAAAATATCTGTTATTTGGAAATTAAAAATGATCCTGCAGTTTTGAGAAGATAGGCAATATACAATTTTTTACAACAAACTTAACAGCTACAGGGAGATGTTTAAAACATTCTGTAAAGATCTGTTTTTTTAGACCAGGCGTATTTAAACTAAATGTACAGAAAATACTAGAAATGAGAGAGTCCTCAACAACTGCACACTAACTGGAGCGCTGTAAATCCTCTGGGATGTCAGGGGAAGAAAGAGAAATCTTTCTGAGAAGTGTGACCTGAGTGGACTCTTGAATGCATGTTTCAGTTGACAAGAGAGATAAGTACATTTTTGGCAAGAAAGTAAAGTGAGTGAAAGTCAAAGGCTGAGTGAAAGGTACATGTTTGAGGATTTGTGAGAATGTTAATGGAATCATATTTTGAAGGATTAGGGGAATAAAAACTTGAAGTCCAAAAGCACAGCAGATGAGTTAGACTGGATGTGGTAAAAATGAACTCGAGAACATTCTCAAAATGGGAGTGAAATGTTTTGAGAATTGCTCTATTATTGCAATTGGAAAGTGTAACTGGTGTAACTGATTGTGAGAGGCGTAGTACTGGGAGGTTGGAGAGATTTCCTAATGAGAACTCAGTCAAGTGAAAATGTCCTTTCGTTAGTTGGAGATAGAAAATAGGACCTGGGATGAAAAGATGGTTCTTCTGAGTATGGCAGAATACCGGCGGGCAAAAAATTGCCCAGCAGTTGGGAAGGGATAAGCCAAAGGCACATGGAGAAATTATGCAGCAGGAAGGGAACTGCTTCCTCTGAGTTTTGAAGGATGGCTGCCATAAAAGGTGTAAATGTAAATGAAAGGTGTAAATTGTGGAGGCTTATGGGAAGGGTGGCTTCAGTCTACTACTTGAAGACATAGATGATTTGTTGAGAATGTGATAGGAAATGTAGCTATACTATATACTGTTGATAGTTACATCTAAATGATAAGATGAGCATATATATTACTTTTACATTATTTACAGAAAGTTTTAAACATCTTCCAGTAGCTGTGAAGTTCAATGTATAATATATATTGTCTTCTCAAAACATCAGGATCATTTTTTAATTTCCAAATTGTACATATAATATATGTGATATATGAATAATTAGAGGCCACTTCCCAATTCAAATTATGTTGTTCTAGTGGTTTTATTGCCTTTCTAAATAAGGGGAGAATGGTGTTTAATACTTGCTTCAAAGTATAGTACTAAACATCTTTGTAGTGCATAAGTACTTGTAGCAGCAATTTATTTTTCTGCAAGATGATGTTTTCTTGTGAAATTGCACAACTGGGAAGGGCAAAAATATCATAAGCTATTTAGAAGTTTAACAATTTGGACCACATTTTTTTCTATAGCAATCCTATTATGCTGTTCTGGTTCTAGTTGGGACATATGTTTTAGTAACTCTTGATGACCATGATTAAGGATTAGTGGAGAGTTTCATTAAGGAAAAGTTTGCTAAAAACTACAACTTTCAGAACTGGATTTTGATTTTCAATTTCTTTCTGTTATAAAATATAAATTATTTTTAGGGGGTCAATATCTGTCTCTTGGATGTCTTAATGTTTAAGGAGGCCACAAAATTTATAAAAATAATTTTTGTTAAAACAAAAACACATTAAATTATTAATGGCTATTCAGACTTTACAAAATGTAACTAAAAATGCCTTATAAGCAGTGGTTTCATTTCTTCGACTTAACGCTAGGATTCTTATTAGACATCACAGTTTATAAGACTGATATTTGTAGGGCCACAAGCATAATTCATACAAGAAGAAGAAGGGGTTCATTTTAGGTGGTGATAACAGTAGTAGACACACTGTGCTGGGAGCAAATTGGCAGCATACTAGTAAACTTGAATTCTGTCATTTCAGTGACTGAAAAAGCAATTTAATCAAACACTTTGCAAATTAGGGTAAAGGCAGTAGACAGCTGCACAATGGGAAAGGCCTGAATACTGCAGAGTTAAGTAGAGGGTCTGAATGTGTTGCTTTAGCATAGCTTTGAATAAAAAATTAAAGTGTACACCCTTTGCATAGAAAGACTCCACTTCAGAATCACAGTCCAAGCTGTGTCATATGGATTGGCATAGCAGATATGTACACCTTTTAACCCAGGCTCTCTGGTGCCCACTAACATGTATTTGTGAGAATCTTGAGGAAAGGAAATTAGGGTCCTTCAACTCTGTGAATCTTTCTCTCTTTTTATTATCTAAAGCAGAAAAAGCTATTATCTCGGTAATCTTGGTAACAGCTTTTGCCTGTGCTCTTTCTTTCACTGTGAACAGTTTAAATGTAAGACTTTTAATCTTTATTTCTTGTATCCTTTTAAATTTATAATCAGTAGAAATTCTTTTAAATATTAGTGTATGTTTTGTTAGGAGCTTTTCTTATCTCTCTCCACTTTAGAATTACAAGATAATTAAGGAAAATGATAGAAGTTGGTACTGCTAATCAATATAGCAATATAGGTGAAAGGAATTTCAAAATTTACACAAAATTTTTAGATAAAATATATATATATATTCAGTAGCAGACATAATATAGCAATTCCTAATTATTGTATTACATTAGGAAAATGGGCATATTTGAGCTGCTGAATAATGAAATACTGCTTTAACTAAATTGTGATTTGAATTTTTCTAATTTGACAAGCAAACACTAAGCCTGTTGAATGTATTTACGGGTATGGATGTAGCTAGAAATTTAGTTCATGGCTAAATCCTGGATATTTGTGCACTTACAGATCTGTATGTCACTAGAATCTTTTACCCATGAGAGCTATTGAGAAGGTTCATATTAACAGTAAATGTGAGAATAGAAATAGCCAGGAATCAATACAAAATATAATTTATAGATTACATATTTTATATTTTTAAACTTGGGGTTTTGAAATGTGAAAACAGAACTGAATATTTCATATGCACATCAGTCCATTTCATAGTTTTAAAGTAGCTTTTGTTGAGGTGATTTTAAAATTAAATGCTGATATTGGCAGCATAGGATGTAATGGCTGAACAAAATATTTTAAAAGTATATCTATCTCCCACATCAGGTTTACTTGTCAGATATCTGGGATGATAGTCTGTTTGCATATTAGCCTTTTATTATATAGGATTTTATTTGTTTTTGGTTTTCCTTTAGATCAAGCATGTCAAACTCAAAGGCTAACATGAGCCAAATAAGCAAGGTTTAAGTTTATTTGAGCAACAATAATACCAAAAGCTTTAATTTTCATAGGAACGTAAGTTTATTTTGAATTTCAGAATGCTGAAATCAAAGAGCTGAAATAAATGAATAATTGTTAACATAAAATAATAGAATATTTTAATAAAACTTAATATTTTTCTTGAACATTAACTTACCACACACTGAATAACTGCACAAATTAAGTACAATGCAAATAAGCCTATTTTTCTTGTTCTCTGAAAGCAAAATATTTCCTGTTGTGCACACCAAACAAGTCAGTCCAAGACTAATGACGTGGCCATCGCCTGCTAAAATATTCGCTGCTAGTATTAGTAGAGAGAAATGGTGCGCTTGCGTGTAAGGCCCTTAAGGGAAATGAATGCAACACAGTTATAGTAATCAGTGATTATCGAACGTTGTAGTTCATTATTCATAATTGTGTATAACAGGATATTGTAAAAATTAAGTTATGAAATTTTTATGAAAATGTTTCTTACATACCATTATATTGGCTGGGCCACAAAAATATTCGGGCTGCATGTGGCCTGCGGGCCACGAGTTTGACATGCTTGCTTTAGATACGTGGTAAAGAGGGAGGAGATAGCAGTTTTGATTAGAAGACAGTTAAAATTAACCACCTGTGATCACTTTGGTAACTGAGCTTCAATTTGATGAGAAGTGATAGTTAATAAAACAAACAAAATAGGTAGACTTGTAGTGCATATCTTCAGGGATAACATTTTACTAATTTCTTCTGATTATTATTCTCAGGTATATAATATTACAGAATGATCTTTCATTTTTGTGGTTATGGTGCTATGGACCAACAAAGATAGATGGAGGGCTTTCTGGAAGGAATTAGACCCTAATTGAATTATGTTTGATAATATCCTCATGTTTAATACATTCCAATGAGTAATTATCTCTGCCTACTAGTTGTAACTTTTTTTCTTTATTTCTCAAGAAATACCATTAGAAAAATGTAAGAAATACATTATTTTAAGAATAGCCTTGAATGATTTTAATTGTATCAAAAGTTAATCATTGACAAATACTGGTACTTTATTTTTTAAAATTGATTTAAGAGAGAGAAGGAAATGTGAGAAAGAAAATCTTGATTGATTGCCTCCTGTAAAATCTCCGACTGGGGATTGAACCCACAATCTGTGCATGTGCTCTGACTTATAATTGAACAATGACCCTTCAGTGCATGGGACGATGCTTAACCAACTGAGCCACACTGGCCAGGGCAACATTGTACTTTAATAGTAACAAATTTCTTGAGTTGCATATGAGTGATGGGACACTATGATTGAGAATGGATATTTTAGATTTTAGCCTTTGAGGGTTGGCCTCCTTTTTAAGAAAGTTATTAAATTTTTTCTGTATCCTTTAAAAAGTGTGAAATATGTTACTGTGGTTTTGATTTGCATTTCTCTGGTGACTGACAATATTGAGTATCCTTCCTTATTGACTATTTTTATAGTTTCTTTGGAGAAATATTTATTCAAATAATTTGCTCATTTTTTGTTGTTGCCATTCTTCTAATTCTTAGTTGTAGGGTTAGATTGTTTATTTTAGATTTTTCTTGTTTCTTGAGGTAAGCCTGTAATGCTATGAACTTCCCTCTCAGGACTGCTTTTACTGTGTCCCATAGATTTTGGGTTGTTGTGTGTTCATTTTTGTTTTTTTCTAGTAAGTTTTTAATTTTGGCCTTCTTCTCATTGGTACTACATTCATTGTTTGGTAACAAGCTATTGATTGGGTTATTTGTCTTTTCATTTTTGAGTTGTAAGAGTTCCTTTTATATTCTAGGTAGAAGTCTTTTATCAAGTATATGGTTTGCAAATATTTTATTCTGTTCTGTGGATTGTTGTTTTCACTTTCTTAATGGTGTTGTTTGAAGCACAAAGTTTTAAATTTTGATGAAGTCCAATTTATTTTTTTAATTTTGTCATTTATTTATTTGCTGTCATGTCTAAGAAACCATTTATTTTGAATATAATGAAGATTTGAACATAATGAAGTTTTCTCTTAAACTTTTTAGCCCTTATATTTAGGTCTGCCGGCCAACGCTCTACCCACCAAGCCAAACCGTCTAGAGCTGTGATCTTTTATGTCCTTCTTCATATTATAGAATAATCTTCTGATACATGTTCAAGCCAAATGATTTTTATCTTTTTTGGTTTGTGCTGGTCAACATGTCCCCAGTCCTATTTATCTAGAGGGGCTAGTTTTGTGTAACCCCTGTCTTAAGTCTACTCAATGTCTCTCTGTTCTGTGTTCTTATTGTTTTTCTTTAACAATTACTGTTAGGTAGTTGTATATTTAAAAATAATATATATATATAATTTACTGATAAAGACAGCAGTATAAGTTTGAGAACTTTGGAATTAGATAAAGATTGGAATCCTAGCTGTAATTTTTCTGTACCTCAGATTGTTTTTGTTTGTTAGCTTATTTTGTTTTTGGTAGTAGAAGGGGAATACCCCTTTTATATATTTGTACTGACTAAAAGAGAATATGTAAGAAAAGTACCTAAAAATACCTAGCACATAGACATTTATAGTTCCTTCCTCCCTATTTCCTTGTCAGATACAATGTTAGTTTTTTTCTTACATATTCCTCTGTGTGACCTATGATACAATTCTTATCTTTTATTAATTAATCTAATGTTTGAAGGCATATAACTATAGCTAATGCTTTATGGTACATACATACATTTTTATTTTTATTTTTAAAATATCTTATTGATTTTTTTTACAGAGAGGAAGGGAGAGGGATAGAAAGTTAGAAACATCGATCAGCTGCCTCTTGCACACCCCCTACTGGGGATGTGCCTGCAGCCCAGGTACATGCCCTTGACCGGAATCGAACCTGGGACCTTTCAGGCCGACGCTCTATCCACTGAGCCAAACTGGTCTCCGCGATTTTTAAAAGTGTCCAAGTAAAGCTTGAAGGAAGGCTTAGTAGAAGCCATGTTCTCATTAAGCCTCCTTTTGTACTTTATGGGCCAAACTAGTCCTTTACCTGTAAGCCTTCAGGGCCGAAAGGAGCCTGGGACATTTTGTATTTTGCCCAGAGCTGCATTCAGACAGTTTTGAAGCCCTTATGCATTCTAGAGCTAAATTACATTGTCAGATATCTGTGCTAGAATATTACAAAATAGTTTCTCCCTTATATCTTGTAGAGTTGTCTTAATCACTTATGTGTACTTAAATGAGCATTATAAAACATTTTATAATTTTTCTAATATGTATATTTTACTTCATTTTTATTATCTTCCCTAATTGTTTACATATAGCAATAATTACCTCAAAAAAATGAGGTGAATTCTAAGGGTTGTTCCTCTGATGTGTTTTGCACTAGTTATTAATGAACATTTTTAAAATCTTTATTGTTCAGTTTATTAATTGCATTGTTCCCTCTTTTTTCCCCCTATAGCTCCCCTCTACCTGGTATCCAACCCACCCTTTACCCTCACCTCCCCCACTGTCCTCTCCCATAGTTGCATGATTTTTGTCCAGTCTCTTGCTGCACTTCCCACTCCCTTTTTCTCCCCAAGAATTGTCAGTCCATTCCCTCTCTATGTCTATGGTTCTGTTATATTTCCCAGTTTATCCTGTTCATTAGATTATTAATTCACTTGATTTTTAGATTCATTTGTTGATAGATGTATATTTGTTGTTCATAATTTACACTTTTATCTTTTTCTTCTTCCTCTTCTTATATAATATCTTTCAGCAATTCATATAATATTGGTTTGGTAGTGATGAACTCCTTTAGCTTTTTCTTATCTGCGAAGCACTTTATCTGACCTTCAATTCTGAATGATAGCTTTGCTGGATAGAGTAATCTTGGTTGTAGATTCTTGCTATTCATCACTTTGAATATTTCTTGCCACTCCCATCTGGCCTGCATCGTTTCTGTTGAGAAATCTGCTGACAATCGTATGGGTGCTCCCTTATAGGAACTGTTTTTCTCTTGCTGCTTTTAATATTCTCTCTTTATCTTTTGCTCTTGGCAATTTAATTATAATGTGTCTTGGTATGGTCCTCTTTAGATTCCTATCTTTTGGGGTTCTGTGCACTTCTTGAGCTTTTAAGTCTATTTCTTTCACCAGGTGGGGGAAGTTTTCAGTCACTATTTCTTCAAATAGGTTTTCATTAACTTGCTCTCTCTCTTTTTCTGGCACCCCTATAATTCAGATGTTGGTATGCTTGAGGTTGTCCCAGAGGCCCCTTACACTATCTTCAATTATTTGGATTCTTTTTGCTTTTTGCTTTTCTGGCTGAGTGGATTTTGCTTCTTTGTATATCAAATCTCTGACTTGGTTCTTGCGGTCCTCTGGACTGCTTTTAGGTCTTTGTGTAATATTTTTAATTTCAGTCAGTGTATGCTTAATTTCTAGTTGGTCCTTTTTCATATCCCCATAGGTGTTGTTCATTTCCTCATAGGTCTTGTTCATTTCCTTGTAGTTCTCATTAAGTTCATTGGCCTTTTCTAGGAGCCTCTTGAAAAACCTTATTACTGTGGTTTTGAACTCTGTGTCTAGTCGTCTTTTTTCCTCCATTTCTTTCACTCCTGATTTCTTTCCATTTCTCTGCATTGTTGCTGCTTTCCTGAGTTGGTCCATTAGCTTTGTGTGGTAGCTGTCCTCTAAGGGACAGTGGCTCAGCCTCCCCAGTTACCTGAGGTGGATACTCTTACTGCAATCCTTTATGGGTTGTACAGTATTGTTGAATTTAAACCCAGATTATTATTGTTAGACTAGGAGGGTTTGACCTCCAGACCAATTGACTGTGAGGGTAAGCTGTGTTCAGGTTGGATGGGCGGAGTCTCCAGGCTGAGCTATTAATGAACATTTTAAAGCAAGCTTTTCCTATCATTGTTCTTCTATTTAAGAGATTCTCTGCCTAACTATTCTTTTACTCTTTTGCATTTAAAAATTTCATTTGCGCCCTAACTGGTTTGGCTCAGTGGATCTGAAGGGTCCCAGGTTTGGTTCTGGTCAAGGGCATGTACCTTGGTTGGGGGAAATCCCCAGTAGGGGGTGTGCAGAAGGCAGCTGACTGATGTTTCTCTCTCATTGTTTTCTAACTTTATATCCCTCTCCCTTTCTCTCTGTAAAAAATCAATAAAATAATTTAAAAAAATTATTAAAAATGTCATTTGCAGCTTTGAATTTTTTATTTTGCTACTGGGCTTTTATTTCTTTTTACTATTTTCACTCCTCCTACCACCCCCATTGTGTATTTAATTCTTAGTTTTGCTATTGTCCATAATGCTTATACACTGAACACTATAAATAGACTATCCTGTCAATTTTGTATTATTCATGGAAACTGTAGCTCTTCCTTTGTTCCTACCTTCCTACTTTAGGCTCTTTCATTCATTTATTTTCTTTAGAAAAAAATAACCTAGCTATTTAAAATCTAGCTTGACTTTGCCTTTTCTGAGGAACTTTGCTTCATAATTGAGAATCCTGGCTTGGGTGGAGAATTTGGACCCAATGAGCAACTCATCTTATTTCAGAATTCAGGTGCCTGGTGCCTGTTTTTAATACTTGGCACCACTGGGCTTATGATGGTACGTATTTTGTGGGAGTGATAATGAATAACAGACTTTTCTTTTTCTTGGTAATACCATTGGAAAACACAAAATTTAAATGTTCTGAGAAAATACCATTGTTAGAACCTAGGAAATGAAGATGACCTGATTGAAAATGTCAATAAACTATATAATTGACTTTCTATTGAAAATGTGGTACCAGGAACAATGAAATTTCATTAAAATTACTTTATACTTTCTCTGATATTAGTTACTTTATTTAGTTAGAATTATGTAGTAGTGAGATTTCTTTCCTGGGGAAGTGGTGGGTAAGGAAAATATATCTTGAAGAGCATTGTAGATGCTAGGCAATTGTATCTAACACTCAAAAGTGAGGCCTGGGTTGCATAAAGATATGCTGGCATCATTAGTACATAGACAATAACTAAAAACTTAGGAATGAATGAAGGTATAGAGGAGACAAAGAGTAAAAGGAGAAGACAGGGTTCTTACAGACTCCAATATTTAATGAAATAATAAGTTATCCAGACATTTTTATTCACAGCAGAATCACTGACTAAAATTTCAATATCAATGTGAGAAATAGACTCTGGATACTATAGCTTCAGAATTAACAGAGTTTTTCATTTCAGTCAAATTTGAACTCAATACAGAAAGAAGATACATTTAGAGAAAGAATATATGTTAGCAAACTCTGTTCTTTTTGTTATATTTTTTGGTTTTATGCATATAGTTTTTAATATGTTGTTGATCTTTTTAAGGAGAAGGATTAAAAAAACAATGTGAAGGACTGCTATTGGTATTTTATAGGTTGAACTGAAGTTGGGTTTTCTTTAATCTAAGGAACGTTTCCTGTATGGAAAAAATTTCACATGAATGTTTTTCATTACTGGAATTTAGAGATCAGAGTCCTAAAATAGAAGCCAAAGTTTAGACTTCAAAATGCAACTTCCCACATAAGCAGTCTTATCTTCTAAACTTCATGTCTTTAACTGACTTCACTTAGGTTTTATATGGTAAGATTTAATTTGATTTTTAAAAACATATTCCTAGAAGTGGGATCACTGGGTCAAATGAGAATTTCATTTTTAGTTTTTTGAGGAAGATTTCAGAGATTTTATTGATTTCAGAGACAAAGGGAGAGGGAGAGAGAGATAGAAACATCAATGATGAAGCTGAAACCGGTTTGGCTCAGTGGATAGAATGATGAGAGAGAATCATTAATGGAATGCCTCCTACATGCCTCCCCACTGGGGATTGAACCTACACTCCAGGCATGTTCCCTGACCAGGAATTGAACCATGACCTCCTGGTTTATAGGTCAACACTCAACAACTGAACCATGCTGGTCGGGCTACTTTGATTTTTTAAAATCAACAAAACCTTGCTTAGTCTTACATGATTATCATTAAAGAATTATAATTTGTATCAAAGAGTTGACTTTCCAATTATTCGTAAACTCCAAAGTCTTTTACCTTCAGCTAACACAGCTTATTATTTGTATCATACTATCTGCTGGTTCTGATTTGACCACAGGTGTGATATGTACACTTTGCTGGAATAAGGGGTCAAGGAACACAGTTTGCTCCTGGCTTCTGCTGAGCGCCTGCCCCTGGATTGATCCTGCATCTAGTAGTGAAGATTAACTGAGACCACATATAGATGTGAATGTCATTTCTGGGGTATAATTTTGGTAGCAGAAGCATTACTTTTTGTCAGAGTAAGTGACCTCTTCTATCACTCGACTTTTCAGTTCAATTTGGGTACAGTCGGCTGAAATGATGTTAGGATTTATTTAGTCAAAAGTTTCCTTTATCTCTGCTTTGATACAATGCTCTACCTTTCTAACTCTGGTTTATGTAAGTTTAGTTGTCTGAAATAAAATTTATCAAATGTATGTTAATTGGCATTCTCTTCTCTCAAGTATTCTTTATATTGTAGAATCAGCATAATTCACTAACAAGCCTGTCTTTTAAGGAAATTGTTTCAACTTATTGAGAATTTAAGATTTGTATAAATTACTAATATATCCTGAGTCACCTTAGAAAATTTCACTTTAGCCCTTTATTGAAAAAGATCTCTTGAAGGGATTTATTTGGTTTTGCAAAAACAATTCCTTTCAGTAAATGTTTAGTGAGGCAAAAGAGCCTGATACATCTGCTTATTGATATACATAAAATCTGACCTACAACTTTAAATTTTACATTGATATTTATTCTCCATAAATAAAATATATAAAGTATGTCTTTTTGTGCTGTTAAGAAAATACTTCTGCCTGTTTTACCTCTTCTTCACAACGGGATGTAATCTCTTAAATGAACCATGATGCATTTAGACTTAAAACATACCTTAATTTTGTAATTCAGTCATTTGTACCAATTAAATTGTAAGTTTCCATTAGATCCAAGCCTCTGGATAACTCATTATTGAATGTTCAATACATAGAGGAGAGTCTTGCAGACAGTAGATGCTCAGTGGCTATTTAGTAATTAAATTGATTGACTTACTGTTTTAATGTCTCTTCAATGTGTAACCTGGAGAAGATTGGATACTGTAAGAGGAGGTGTAAATGATAGTAGCATTCTCTTTGTATTTTGAAACCATACCCAAGAAACAATATTATTGAAACACATTTTTTCCCTAATTTGTATGTCCAAAGAAACTTCAGGTCTACTCTAGAACCATTTTAATAGCATGGGTCATATCAAAAATATATATCAGTCATATCAAATTTAGATTCTTAGTGTTGGGAGTTTCCTAAAATGTCATCCATCCCAACTTTCCATCCAGCAGTTGAATTCCTTTTGTAGCAGTGGTTGTCAGCCTTGTTACCTATTTGAATGAAGTGAGGAGCTTCAAAAATCCCAGGGCTCAAGCCTCTTAGTCCTAGTATATAAGAATCTTTGTGAGTTGGATTTAGGCATCAGTATTATTTTTAAAGCTAAAGGTGATTCCAGTGTGCATTAAGGTTCGGAGTCAATATTCTACAAAATCACTAATGAATATTTTTCATTCTGATTGAAGTCTTTTGGAGATGAGCATCTCACTATCAAATTTAAGTCTTGTATTTATTCCATTTATTTAAATAATGACTTCTTATTTATATGTTTTTCTTTATTTTATTATTTTTAACATCACCATTTATCCCCCCATGTCCTCCCCCAGTTACCCCACCCCTAGCCATCACTACACTATTGTCCTTGTTGATGAGTTCTTCCACTTTTTTCCTTTTTGCTCAATCCCTCTACTTTTCCCCAGCTCCACTTGACCACCACATCTGTCAGCCTGCTCTCCATCTATGAGTCTGTCTCTTTTTTGCTTATTAATTAATTATATTCCACATATGAGTGAAATCATATGATACTTGTCTTTCTCTGACTGTATTATTTCACTTAGCATGTTATCGCTGAATAGTTCTCCACTGTGCAAATGTACCACAGCTTTTTTACCCACTCATCTAATGATGGGCCCTTTGGGCTGCTTCCAAATCTTGGCTATTGTAAATAATGCAGCAATGAACATAAGAATACATACATTCATTTGAATTAGTGTTTTGGGTTTCTTCAGATAAATTCCCAGAAGTGGAATTAATGAGTTATAAGGCAGATCCATTTTTAAATTTTTTGAGGTAACTCCATACACTTTCCACAGTGGCTGCACCAATCTGCATTCCCACCAATAGGGTACTCTTTTCTCCACATCTTTGCCAACACTTATTTGTTGAATTTTTGATGATAGTTGTTCTGACAGGTGTGAGGTGATATCTCATTGTGGTTGCATTTGCATTTCATTAAAGATTAGTGACGTTGAGCATATTTTCATATGTCTATTGGCCATGTATATCCTCTTTGGAGAACTGTCCATTGAGATCCTTTACTCATTTTTTAATTGGATTGTTTGATTTTTTTGGTGTTGAGATTTATAAGTTCTTTATAATTTTGGATATTAAGTCTTTAACAGATATATTGGCAAATATGTTCTCCCATTTTTGGGGTAGATTTTTCATTTTGTTGATAGTTTCATTTGCTGTGCCCCAAATTTTTAGTTTGCTGTAGTTTTATTTGTTTATTTTTTCTTCTGTTTCTTTTCCCTGAGGAAATATATCATAAAAAGTATTGCTACAAGAAATTTCTGACATTTTACTACCTCTAGGATTTTATTATAGAGTTTTTATGATTCCAAGTCTCACATGTAAGCCTTTCATCCATTTTGAGTGTATTCTTGTATGCAATATTTTTTTGCATGTATATGTCCAAGCTTTCTAACCGCATTTATTGAATAGACTGTCCTTACCCCACCTTGTGTTCTTGCCTTTTTTGTCAAATATTTATTGACTATAAAGGTGTGGGTTTATTTATGGGCTCTCTATTCTGTTTTATTGATCTACATGTCTGTTTATAGGCCAATACCATGCTATTTTGATTACTATCGCCTTGTAGTATACTTTGATACCAGGTAGCATGATTCCTTTAACTTCGTTCTTTCTCAAGATTGCTGTTGCTATTTGGGGTCTTTTGTGGTTCCATATACATTTTTTGGAATATTTGTTCTAGTTCTGTGAAATATGCCATCAAATAGTGACTTCCATAAGAGTGTTTAAATTACATAACATAAATCAAGCTCACCAATTTAATACTTAACTGTTGATAAACAACACTAAGGAGATAGTGACACTTAAATTTGAATTATTTTCTTTGAAGTAGTATTGCAGCACTTTGGAATGACTTTCAAAAGGCTGGTCATAGATATTACTTCAATCATTTTAAAACTTTACTTTAGCAGTAATCAAATTACTTGGTGTGACTCAGATGAACATTCTGCACTGTTTTAGGGCATTATAATAATTTTATTTTTTTGTACTTGAGGAAACAGAAGTGATGGACAGATTATTTTTGTATTTACCTGCCTGTATCTTGCTGATTTAATATACAATGTTTATAGTTGAAAGTTAGGCAGACCCTTTTGGAAATATGCTATCTTCTTAAGATGGTGATGTACCAAATAGAAAGCTTCAAATATACTGAAAGGGGAATGACAAATATTTAGTTTTGTAAATCTGATTTTAGAGAAGAATTTTTAGCGGAAGCTATATATGACCATGCAGAGAGAAACATACACCTTGTATTCTTGCTTAGGAACTTATTTATCCTGAAACTGTTTACCTATATGTAGGCTCATTTGAGTACTTTTGCATTTCCTTTAGGAGAATCTGAGTCTAAAAGTCAATATATAACATCATTATTAAATATTTGAGTAGTTCTGGAGTCAGACAAACCTGGATTTGAGTCTCATGCCCATCCTGTCTCACTGTGTGGCTTAGGGCAAATTATTATTTTATTTCAGCCTCTCTCTATTTGTAAGATAATGACACGTATCCTATAGGGATGTTATGAGGATTAATAGTAATGCATATAAAGTCTCACAATAGCCCCTAGGTTATAGAAAGTACTCATTAGCTAAACTTTTATACCACTTTATTGAGATCTGATTGACATATAAAGCTGTACATATTTACTGTATACAACTGAATGACTTTGGGGATAAATATATACCTGTTATCACAATGATTATGGCCATAGATATAGCCATCACTTCCCAAAGTTTCCTCTAGCTATTATGGTGATATTAATAATGATGATGATTATTATCTATAAGAACACTTATAAAATCTACTGTTTTAGAAAGTTTTTAGTATATAATAAGGTATTATTAACTATAGGCACTGTATATATGGTAGATCTCAGAACTTATTTATCTTGCATAATTGAAACTTTGTACCCTTTGACCATCATCTCCCTATTCCACGCCCCACACTTCCCTGGCAATAACTATTCTGTTTCTGCTTCTAAGGAGTTTGACTATTTTAGATTCCACATATAAGTGACGTCATGTAGTATTTGTCTTTCTGTGTCTGGCTTATTTCATTTAGCATAATGTCCTCTGGATTCATCCATGTTTTCATAAATTGCAGGATTTTTTTTCTTTTAGGTTGAATGATATTCTTTTGTATGTATACAAGTATAGCATATTTTCAATTTACATTCACCCATGATGGACATTTAGATGATTTCCATATATTGTCTCTTGTGAATAATGCAGTAAACATGGGAGGGCAGGTATGTCTTCAAAATTGTGATTTTAATTCCTTTAGTTTAAGACCTGGAGGTAGGGTTGCTAGATCATATTGTAGTTCATTTTTATTTTATTTTATTTTATTTTTTATCTTTATTGTTCAGTTTATTAATTACATTGTTTCCCCTTTTTTATCCCCCTATATCTCCCCTCCACCCTGTACCTATCCCACCCTCCACCCTCACCTCCCCCTCCCCACTGTCCTCTCCCATT
Organism: Antrozous pallidus; assembly: GCA_027563665.1. Taxonomy (NCBI): domain Eukaryota; kingdom Metazoa; phylum Chordata; class Mammalia; order Chiroptera; family Vespertilionidae; genus Antrozous; species Antrozous pallidus. The sequence goes on along the minus strand of CM050519.1, from coordinate 64,210,804 downwards.
GTTGCAAGATTTTTGTCCAGTCTCTTGCTGCACTTCCCACAACCCTTTTCTCCCCAAGAATTGTCAGTCCATTCCCTCTCTATGTCCATGTTTTTGTTATAGTCACCAGTTTATCCTGTTCATCAGCCTATCAGTTCACTTGATTTTTATGTTCATTTGTTGATGTGTATTTGTTGTTCATAATTTATATTTTTACCTTTTTCTTCTTCCTCTTCTTAAAGAATATCTTTCAGCATTTCATATAATATTGGTTTGGTGTTGATGAACTCCTTTAGCTTTTTCTTATTTGCGAAGCACTTTATCTGATCTTCAATTCTGAATGATAGCTTTGCTGGATAGAGTAATCTTGGTTGTAGATTCTTGATATTCATTATTTTGAATATTTCTTGCCACTCACGTCTGGCCTGCATTATTTCTGTTGAGAAATCTGCTGACAATCGTATGGGTGCTCCCCTGTAGGTAACCAACTGTTTTTCTCTTGCTGCTTTTAATATTCTCTCTTTATCTTTTGCTCTTGGCATTTTAATTATGATATGTCTTGGTGTGGTCCTCTTTAGATTCCTATATTTTGGGGTTCTGTGTACTTCTTGGGCTTTTAAGTCAGTTTCTTTCACCAGGTGGGGGAAGTTTTCAGTCACTATTTCTTCAAGTAGGTTTCATTAACTTGCTCTCTCTCTTTTTCTGGCACCCAAATAATTCGGATGTTGGCATGCTTGAGGTTGTCCCAGAGGCCCCTTACGCTATCTTCAATTATCTGAATTCTTTATGTTTCTTGCTTTTCCAGCTGAGTGGATTTTGCTTCTTTGTATTTCAAATCTTTGACTTGGTTCTTGTGGTCCTCTGGACTGCTTTTAGGACTTTGTGTAATATTTTTTATTTCAGTCTTTGTATGCTTGATTTCTAGTTGGTCCTTTTTCATATTCGTGAGGGTCTCATTCATATCCTCAGAGGTCTTGTTCATTTCCTTGAGGGTCTCATTCATTTCCTTGTAAGTCTCATTCATTTCCTGGTTGGTCTTGTTTATTTCCTCATAGTTCTCATTAAGTTCATCGGCCTTTTCTAGGAGCCTCTTGAAAAACCTTATTACTGTGGTTTTGAACTCTATGTCTAGTCGTCTTTTTTCCTCCATTTCTTTCACACCTGATTTCTTTCCATATCTCTGCATGGTGGCTGCTTTATGTGGTAGATGTCCTCTAAAGGTTAGTGGCACAGCCTCCCCAGTTATTTGAGATGGGTACTCTTACTGCAATCCTTTATGGGTTGTACAGTATTTTTGAATTTAAACCCAGCTTGTTGTTGTTAGCCCTAGGAGGGTTTGATCTCCAGGCCAATTGGCTGTGAAGGGAGACTGTGTTCAGGTTGGATGGGCGGAGTCTCTGAGCTACACAGGCAGCCTCAGTGTCAGCTACGTCCTATGAGGCGCTCGCGCCCGCTGGGGTCTCTGTTGGATGGGGATGGCTCCAAGAGAAAGTCGCTAGTTTCTTCCCCATGCCAGACAACTCTGCCTCTCCCCAAATGAGTCTGCACACCCAAAGTCTAGCCCAGGGTTGTAAAATTGGTGGTTTCCGGGACCAGGAGATAAGCTTCCAGGGAGCAAGTCGCGCGTTTGTGCGACACTTGTGTGCAAACTTCTTTCCCCAGCTACCCGGTTTCTCCTCAGACTAGGAGACCTCTGCCGTGCCCGGCTTCCAGGGTGCGTCCCCCAGACCTCGGACTTCGCCTGGCACTGGGGAATCTGTGCAGTGGGACGTCTCCACGTACCCCGGATCTCGGACCTCTCCTGGCGCTGGAGAATCCGTGTAGTGGGACGTCTCTGCCCTCCCCGTTGGTGAAATCCAGCCAGGGTTGCTGCTCCAGCCCTACATCCCATGCGCGCGACCAGGACAGCTCCTAACCTGTTTCCATCTTCAAGGCTGTGCTCCTGCTGCTCTTCTGAGTCTCAGTGTCCCACCTTTACTTTTATTTGTGGAGTTTTCACTCAGCCAGCTTTCTGGTGATTCTGGGTGATGTTTGTTTTGTTGTTATGTTGTAGTTTTTGAATCGTTGTGTGGGGCAGAACAATAGGTGTTTACTTATGCCACCATCTTGGTTCTCCATATTGTAGTTCATTTTTAAAATTTTGGAGGCACCTCCGTATTGTTTTGCATAATGGTTATATCAATTTATATTCCCACCATCAATGTTACTGTTTCTCCATATGTTCTTTAATATTTTTCAGTAATAGCCATCCTAACAGGTGTGAAGTTATATTTTGTTGTGGTTTTGATTTGCATTTCCCTGATTATTAGTGATATTGAATACCTTTTCATATACCTGTTGGCCTTTTGTATATCATCAGTATTACTTGAACAGATCACACTTTTAAAATAAGATCTTTTAAGATAAGAGCAGAAGAAATTATTGAATCTAGTTCTATAGAAAACACTATCTTTATTCTACTTTATAAAAACTACCATCAGACATGATCTTAGATTGTGCCTTCACCAAACTGAGTTTCCAATTCATGAGTGAGGATAGGTCTCTTTAAGGCCATAGAGCATAGGAGGATGGTTGAGGTCCTTGGGTTTCCTCTGGTAACCAGGAAAACTAGTCATTTTGGAGGTTAGCTAAGACCCTTTTCTCATCAATTTAATCCTAGACTGCCTTTCTGCTACACATGGAGATGTTAGATAAAATAAAGGACACTCACTTAAATTTGAATTTCAGATAAATAAATATTTTTTTAGTATAAGTATGCCCAAAATATTGTCTGGAACATATTTATACTAAAAATTATTCATTATTCACCCAAAATTCGAATTCAAATGGGCATCCTGTAGGTTTCTTATTTTTGTTTTTTTCTGAATTTGGCAATCCTACCTACATGCTATGTAAGAATTTTTTGGGTGAAATATTAGGCAGATTTTATCCTAAATTAAAATGGTAGTATTTTTGAATGAAGAATGGAGAATACTGCTTAAATAAGTGAAAAGGCTAAGTTTAGCATTAAAATGGCTTCATTTGTTGAAATACTGTAAATATAATTGTTACAGTTTAGTACTAATAAATAAAATTAGAGAATGATGATGCAGTTAGAAATATGTCTTTCTACTTTTCTAATCCACAGAATTTAAATGAATTTGAGCCTAAAGTTCTTTAAACTACACACAGCATATTAAAGAACATGTATAGTAGTATAAGCATATCCTTTGAAGTTAAAAAGTGTTGAAGAATGATTATTCATGCCTCTGAATATTCCCTACTTTACTAGTACATTTAAAATATGTAATGTACAATAGGGTGGTGAAGGCCTGGGGCGGTGGAAGGCCAGAAGGGGTCAGTGGGGGGGAAAAGGAGGGTATATGTAATACTTTCAACAATAAAGATTAAAAAAAGTAAAATGTAATGTATAAAAATTTTGTTTGCATATGTTTTAATCTAGCAGTTTCTGATCACACCAGAACAAATCAAATTCCCCCTTCTGTAAACTTTTAAAGCACTTATTTGGTATTCATTCATTCATTCATTCATTCATTCATTATGACTAAGCATCTTCAATTTGTGAAGAACTGTTCTTGGTGCTCGGCTATATACATAAACAAAGCAGAGTTACTGTCCATGTGGAACTTTCAGCATAGCTCTGGAAAGAGAGAGATAATATTGACATTATAATGCAATGTGACAAGTGTTACAACAATGAAATGAATTGCTTCTAGAGTCACACAAAGTAGCTTGATGAGGGCTTCGCTAAATGGATGACATTGAAATTGGGTTTTTAAGTATGAATAAAAGCTTGTTGGCCAGAAAGTTAAAGGGAGGGAGGGAAGGGAGGGATGGGGGGAGAGAGAGAGAGAGAGAGAGAGAGAGAGAGAGAGAGAGAGAGAGAGAGAAAGAAAAAGAAAGAAAGAAAAAGAGAAAACGCCAACATTGTAGCCTTTGAGAGAACCTGGCATAACTTGTTAATTTTAAGAAGAAGAAGAGAGCAGGGTGAAGGAATACTCAGTAGTATGTATGAAGTTTGTGATTAGGTTTGAAGGTAGGCAAGATGAGCTGCTAAAGAGCATTTCATATCAGGTCATGAGTTTTTATTTTATTGTCTAGTCAATAGGGAATTATCTAAAGTTTTAAATCAGTAATACTTACTTGCTTATGTTTCAGAGATATACCTGGAATATGGAAAGAGAGGTGGCCAGTTGTTGCAGATAGTTTATGGGCAATGAGATGATGGTATAGGAATAGAGTAGTTGTAGGAGAGACCTTCAGTGAGAAACATTTCTAAGAATCATTAGGATTTGAACAATTATTCTGGTTTTTATTTTTATTTATTTATTTTTTGGTGTAGGGGTAAAAGGATTGAGGAAAAAAATAGAGATAAGTTGAGTGTGTGTGTGTGTATATGTGTGTTAGTTCCCCAAAGCCTTAGGTCATTAGAGGTTGGGACACTTCTAACCCTTTTGTTTGGTTCACCACAGCACATTAAACAATGCATAATAAATTCTTGTTACATTTAGACAAGAAACATAAAATATATAAGATGGGCAATGTTTGTGTATCTGTAAATCTATTCAGTACTATAGGAATAACCTAGAATGCATTCTTCATCCTGTTCAGTTAAATAAAATAATCCAGGTATCTGATAACATAATGAATTCATTAAAATTAAACTCTGGGTTGAATAATGTCTTCTGCCTTCTAATTGTTACCATTTTCTTTAAAATGTAATCCTATATAATAAAAGCATCGTATGCAAATTGTCCCCTGGACCGGGAGTTCTTCCCAGAGTTTGACCAGTGGGCAGAACTGGCTGGGAAAGGGAGGGAGTACCTGGCTGGCCACTGCCAGCTGCTGGGGACCCTACCAGTGCACGAATTTCATGCGCTGGACCTCTATCTATAATACTTTTAATTTTTTCATGTGTCAATGGAATTGTTCTTCCAATCTTACAGTTAAAGAAGTCTGCTAGAGAAGTATGAGACAAACCAAATTATGGGCTGTGAATTTGTGGTTGTTTTATAGCTCAATGAGTAAATCAATCCTGAGATAAAGAAGGAACAATCAGCCTTATCAGGTTTGGCTCACTGGATAGAGTATCAGCATGTGAACTGAAGGGTCTCAGGTTCGATTTTGGTCAAGGGCCCATGCCCAGGTTGTGGGCTCGATCCCCAGTGGGGGGCATGCAGAAGGCAGCTAGTCAGTGATTCTCTCTCATCCAACGAGAGATGAGAGAGAGAACATCTATCTCTCTCTCCCTCTCCCTTTCTCTCTGAAATCAATAAAAATATATTTTTAAAAGCAACAATCAGTGATGCTAATAGAAGGGCTTTCATATTCCAAGAAGTGTATTAGTTTATACACGAAAGCAGTTATTGTGCTATTTAAATATTATGACATGTTATTCTTATACTTTATTTTTCTGTGTAATTTTTTTTTACTTAGATGACATCTAATGCTGTTTGATGGTAAATTTAGTTTTACATGGGTGCATTAAGGTAAGCATACTAGTTGAGGAGGTCTTATATGAGGTCTTTAAACACCTATACTCTCAGGCAGCAATGCTTAACCTTGAATAGGTAAAGAGCTTCATGGCCATAGTAGGGAGAGAGTATGACCTTGTAACAACTCATTTGTTAATGTCTTTAGCAAGATACTGTGTCACCGTGACTCAGCTCACTCACACATTGATTCTGCAGCACAGGGAACACACAGAGGAGCAAGGCTGGTCTGTCAGATGGAGATTAGTTTGAGACACAGCACCTGCATTCTCAACAGTGTATCTCTTATTGCCCTGGATCTTTGGCTACAACAGAGGAGAGCAGAATGCATCTGGACAATTTATTTTCTCACTTCTGATGAGGTGAGAAAGAGCAGTGAATACATGCTGTTCTACTTTTTCTATGCTGCAGTGGACATGTTGGCTGTTGTTGGGAGTCTCTCAGTGAAGGACAATGATAGAAGAACACCAGAGTGTCTCTGTTGCTGATGAAATGGGTTCTTGTGGTGTCATGAGAAAGGGATTTCAAAGGGCACACCTGTGGGAGAAGTTTAAGGCTAGTGGCAAGATTTATTGTGATGAAGGAAAATAATATACCCTCAGAGATGTAGAGGGTGGGCAGGCTCTAGTAGCAACTGCTCTGAGATCCCTGATAACCCATGTATTTTCTTGGTTTTTGGATAAAAAAAACAGGTTTTCTTTCAAACTCTCCAATCTTTTCCCTAATCCGTCCTGGGTTTGTGCTGCCCCCTGCCCTCCTATCCAATCTCTTTCCTAGTTCTTCTGGGGTGTCATACCCGCATCCAATCTGATCATTTCCCCAGGCTAGATACCTTGCCTTTATGGTTGCCATCCTTGCTTCTACTGGTTTTTGCCTCCTCATCCGGTTTCTACTGCTCATGCACTTACCTCCTCCTGTGCCATTTTGGCTTCTACTGGAGAAGAATTTCTCCCACCATTTTCATTCTTCCCTCAGTAATCTCAGCTAATGACCTGTAGCTTATTCTTCCTGCCTGCTTTGGGCATGAAATCCCTCTGTGGAGGATGTGGCTGTTCCCTGGGGAGCCTGTGAATGCTGTGGCTCCTAGTGAATCAGGCTTACTGTCTGATTAAGCTCCCTAGTTTATTAGGTTTAATGTCTGATTCCATTTGCTCCCTTCCTTTATTCATACTAGCTAGTTACCTACACTAACATCTGGAGCTTCCATGTGGCTGAAAAGCCACATTCCGATGACAGCACTCCAGTGTTAGGCTGTTTGACTTGGACAAGGAGGAGATGGACCAGGATCACATGGCTTACATCACAAAGACACATGTGATTAGTTTTTAATGAGGAAACAGATGAGTTCTACTAGCGTGTTGATTGAGAGCTTACAACGTATTCTTTATAAATCTCTCTGGAACAAATCCTATGAAATGGTGTAATGACTGTCAACCCACAAATGCCTGAATTCTCTTAAATAAAATTATTCCCCTTATTGCCTATTACTCATATTTATTTAGTCTCAGTGGTTCCAATTATACTTCAGCTTTTTATGTTACTGAGTTTAGAGACGACAGAGGTCAAGTTCCTTCTTACATAGCTTTCTAGGTGGGACAAGAGTCCTGAAGGTTGGCATTTATGGGCCTTTAATATAGGCCTAAATAACATTTAAAAAGGTTAATTGCATTTTTTTTTCAGAAATAATGACTAATTTAGACTAATTCTGAAATGAAGTCATTGCATTTGTTTCAGGATTGGTAAATCTGTTAACATTTCTATCATACATTTTATGTCTTAAGTGGAAAACATGATATTTTTGTTGAAACTATGAAATAAATGCAATATGTTAGCTTCCCAAGGACTCTGAGGCTTTGAATGTAGGAAAGCAAGTTTAATGGGAGGAAAAAGACCTTCTAAGTCACCTCTGATGATAGTTGAGAGGAAAGAGGGGGAACCCCCCCCCCAGCATAATGTTTATTATCTCCTTTGTGTGTGGTCAGTTTTTTCATGTATTTTATTTCTTTTAATTGTGAAAGCAATAGTGTGAGAACATATTCCATTTTTTTTTGCTAATGAGGAAACAGACTCAGACTCAGAGCTGAGATGATGAAGAAATGACATGTTAAAACACCTATCATGCACCAGATACTGTTAGAAGCTCAACAGCGATTTTCTCAGTTAATTCTCAAAATCAGTTTCATGGTTTAAGATATGCAAATTAAAATAGACTACATTATACATGGTATCATAGAGAACCCATATATCCATGGCCTAATAATGTAACGTTTATTTTTTGCTTACACAACATCCATTATGGTGCCAGCTAACTTTCCAAGGCAATTCCTCCTTGATACACATTCTGGAGCAGCAGTGGAGGCTGAGAGAAGCACCATCACCCTGCAGTTACACTGCCCTGAGCAAGGACCTTCTTGGTTATGGTGGCAGGGAAAAAGTGACAGGAAACTCGTGCATGAATTTTTAAAGCTTCAGCCTGTAAGTTACACATACTACTTTCTTTCAGAGTTTATTGGCTAGAACTAGTCACATGATTCACCTCACTGTAAGGAGGATGGGAAATCTAAAGAATCAAATGGACAATGGTACACATTACTGTATCTGCCACAATGAAAGGACTGAAGTTCAAAGATGTTAGATCATGTTCCCAATCACACACTTAGTTCTTAAAACTAGGCCTCTAGGTCTCTTTCAGTCCAAGGAAACTTTATTTCCTTTACCCTCACACTTCCACCACTGAGTAATTTGATGGTATACAGTTATGTGTTATGTACTTGGTGTCAGCCAACCTCCAAGATAACTCTGGTGAACCTTGCCTCTTGGTACTCATGCCCTTATGCAGTTTTCTCCCTCAGTGAATAGTGCTAATCTGTATAACAAATATGGTATTATAGAAATGACAAATACGTCTTTTGTGACTAGGTCATAAAAGAGTGGTTTCCCCCTTGTTCTCTTTTCGATCACTTGCCCTGGGGAAAACCAGGTGATATAATGTGAGGACACTAAAGCAGCTCTATGGAGCTCCCATATGGCCAGGAACTGAAGCCTCCTTATAATGCCCAGAACCAATAGGCCATCCCTGAGAGTGAGCCATCTTGAAAGTGGATGCATCCACCTATCAGCTTTCAAATGAGTGAGCTCAGGCCAACCTTTGGACAGCGACTCCATGAGAGATAGCTAGAACCACTCAGCTAAGATGCTCCCAGGTAATTCTTGTCCCACAGAAACTGTGTGACATTATAAATGTTTACTGTTGTTTTGAATTGCTAAGTTTTGGGGGTGATTTTTTTTTTTTAACACAGCAACAGGTAATGAGACCTTTGGGGATTATTTCATTGTGTTTTTTCCTCAACTCTGGGATTCTTCCTACTTATGACAGTGGATTTTTAAGTTAGCTGAATTATGAAGTAGTATATTTCACAATGATTGTCACACAATTGTATGTTAGGACATTTAGTTGAATAATTCTTATCTAGTAGTTCTAAGCAAATTTGGTGTAAAAGTCTGTACTAAAGCAGTGATATGTCTTGCTAATTCAGAAGACAGAATTTTTGAAATTTACTTTCCAACAGATAGATATATATATATATATATATATATATATATATATTTGTTTTAAGCTATTACCTATGTGAGATTATTTTATGTTTAAATCATATTGTTAAGTTGTGAGAAAGAACAAGCTAAGGATATTTTTATGAATATAAAAACGTTTTCAGTCAGTACTGTATTGTTTGGGCAAAAGAAGGATAGGATTTATAAAATGCAGAATCCCACAGTGGAGGGCAGAAAGTCACTGACAGCACCAATGAACCAAAATGTTCACCAAATTCAAATATGGATCAAGAGTGGATCACAGATTTAATAATGTCCTGGATTTTAGCCTTAACATTTTTATGTGATTATATATTATTGGTACTTAGATTATTTAATTAATACACATGCTATTCTTACAAATATAATTACTTCAGAAATATATAATCTCAAACATCAGTATGACATGTATCATTATCTTGTGCCTCTAATATTTTATTTGCATATACTTTACTCTTGAGTGTTCGAGAGTCTAGTCTGTGAATTCCTGTAAAAGGCAATAAGCTACTATTCTATTCTACTTAACAATTTCTTAATATCTCTGATTGAAAAATTTTGTTCTGTTGGATGAGATGAAATTTTCTTAGTAAAAGCCTCTTCATTGGCTATTCATTCACATTGATTCCCATCCCCATTAGCACATACTCTATACATGCTCTAAGTTTTCTATCTTGGCTTACTTTGTGCCAGTGGGCAAATGATAGAGCACATTGTTTAGGTCAAACAACACATTATTGTTGAAACATGGGTATTTCATAGAAACATAGCCAAGTCAAAGAGATAAATGAGTATATACTACATTTACAAATAAAATATTAAATGTATATATGTACAAACATAGAGACATTAGATATGTACACTTATAGTTGTTTACTCATATATAACAATGCATATCTATAACAGCTATGAAGCAGAAATTGAGGTTCAAACATAGGTCTTGACTAAGGTGCTTGAGTCAATTAGAGATACATTCAAGGAAGATCTAACAGATTTTAGGAGACAAATGAAAAAAAGACTCAAAAATAACTCCAAAATTTCTAACTAAAAGATATACTTTAACCTGTATGATGATATATAATTACAGTATTTTGATGTACATAATAAATTTTATTGATAGAACCCAGAGAAGTCATTACAGCAGGAGTTATTATCACCATTTTGTAAATGAGCAAACATCAACTCAAAGAATTTCAATTGACTTGCTTAAAGTCTTACAGTTAGTAAGCAACAAAACTGGAATTTGAATCTATGTGTGTGTGTGTGGGTGTGTGTGTCTGTCTTTAGATATGTTTAGGGATCTTTCTATTTCCAGAGATTCCTCAGCCTGGATCCATGGAGCGGTAAAATGTCATGTAAACTTGAGTGTTTGACTTTTTTTGGTTGGAGGAACTAGACTTTAAGTTCTCAAAGGGGTAACGACTCAACAGAGTGTAAGAACTCTGTTTCTCCCTGGTCATTGTCTGGCCCTGTGACTAAAAGTATAATGAAGTATACTTAACAATTAGATCTTGGAAAGGTGCATATGTGGAATAGAGAGGCACCTAGTGTGATGAGTCCCGAGTGGAATGAAGAGAGAGAGAGAAAAAAAGCAAGAGTGTTGGAATTCAGTGAACTATTAAAGAAAAACTTTTTGGAGCTGGGCTAGCTCTGGATTCCAATTAGAAAATCAGGTTGGACTTATGAATTTAGTCTACATAGATTTTGTACAAAGCAGAGGACTTACTTTCAACTCATCAGTACGCATGCAGTTTCTCATCTCTTTTGGCATTTCTATAGCCAGTGAATTTTGCACTCTGCTGCGTGCTGATGATCAGCTGCAGGGGAACTGAATGGGGAAGTTTGGGGAGACTGTGGTTTCTGACTACTGTCTGTGTGGTTCTGGGGATGGCTCCAATGAGGGCTGGGTGCCTTTCTGTTAAAAACAACCTTAGATTGTTGTGAAGAGCCTGTCTCTGGCATTTTATAACCTAAAGTCCAATGCATCCGTTTATATTCCATAAGTAAAATTTTAGGTTAAATTGGCAAGTTTTGAAATGTCTATTGGGAAGTCATTCAATTGCCACAGTTTCTTTTTCTACAGAAGTAGTAAAAAGGAAGCATTTTTCAGTGTTAACTAGTGAAGAAATATAGTGGGGCCAGGCCCTGAAACTGCATGGATAAAAGAATGCTTCAGTTGTTGTTACTGAAATATGCCAGCAACTTTCTGATGTTGAATTGAGTCCACTATGAGGTTTTAGCTTGTTATATAAAATTTGAAGCCATAAGAGCAAATGGGCATGAAAGTGGTGTCAGGATAAAGCATCCCAGATTACTCTTAACCTCAAGCATAGCCCCCTGAAATACAGTTTACAGTACAACTGTTTTTGATCGTTTGAGTGTTTACTAAGGAAATCAGCACTATTACATTAATATGGATGCACACATTTGTGCTCTTGGCAGCTAATTTAAGAGCTTAAAGCAAAATCTGCTAGTACTTACAGCATCTTCCCTTTAATAAAATCATAAAAAGAAAAATTTCCTTCAGATTCAATTCCATGAACCTGGATATTCACATGAAATAAAATTGTGTAGTTCTGCTTCCATCTCAGATAGAGACAAGGAAGCTGAAAATGTGTTTGGGAAATAAGATATTCAAATATCTTACTAAAATATTCACAGTTAAGACATTTCTTCAAGAAAAGACCTACAGAGAGTGTATTGTCAGAATGCTGCAGGACATTGAGTTCTTTTCCCCTGAAAAATTGAATTATCACCCTGTTCAATGTTAAATATGAGGGCAAAGACTCTTGGCTATAAATTTTTGGGGGTGGATAAAAAGGAAATCAAACTATTCAAAACGGCAATAGGACAAATAAAGGGCTCCCAACAGCTGTCACGAGTAGATGATAGCGACATCACATTAAAAAATAAAATATATTTTCTTTAATTCAAGGAAATGATTTTGTTTTTCTTTTTGGAATAACAATAAACATTCCTCTTAATGGTAGTATTATGTTATGGGAAAGGAGTGTTTTGTAGTGTAATTTAGATGAGGTGAATTTGAACACATAGTGTTTTAATTGAACATTACAGAACCTACATTTTTATAACTCTTTACAGTTTTTGAAGCTCTTTTCAAACATGTATTATCTCATTTAATAAGCTGGAGTTCTATTTCTGATTTCCCATATGACCTACCATGTGAAATGCAAAAGTCGCTAAACCTCTCCCAGAATCACTTTCTTTTTGTTGCACAATGAGAAAATTAATGCCATCCTAAACAAGTGGATTTTTTTTTCAAATAATAAGAGGATGTTTTATCTGTAAATAAATTAGCAACCACAGTAACTGAAGGTCACAATCAACTGATCTAAATGCTGTCAGTTACTTATTTAATTTGAGTTTTGAGTATGTTAATTTTACATATGATTAGGAGAAGTTGATTTAGAATTACATTTCAATATCTGATATTTAAATGTTTTCCTTTCACATGTATATATCTCTTAAAATATTCATTTTATTGTATCTCATGTGATAACAAATAAGTATTATTAAAATTAAATAAATCTGTATTAGATTAAAAAGTAGTTTTTTATATTTTCTTTTTTTGTTTTTATCTTTATTGTTCAGTTTATTAATTACATTGATTCCCCTTTTTCCTCCCTATAGCTCCCCTCCACCCAGTACCCATCCCAACCTCTGCCCTCACCTCCCCCTCCCTGTCCTCCCCTATAGTTGCATGATTTTTGTCCAATCTCTTGCTGCACTTCCCACACCCCTTTTCTCCCCAAGAATTGTCAGTGCATTCCCTCTCTATGTCCATGATTCTGTTATATTCACCAGTTTATCCTGTTCATCAGATTATTAATTCACTTGATTTTTAGATTCATTTGTTGATAGATGTGTATTTGTTGTTCATAATTTATATTTTAACCTTTTTCTTGTTCCTCTTCTTATATAACATCTTTCAGCAATTCATATAATATTGGTTTGGTGGTGATGAAGTCCTTTAGCTTTTTCTTATCTGCGAAGCACTTTATCTGGCCTTCAATTCTGAATGATAGCTTTGCTGGATAGAGTAATCTTGGTTGTAGATTCTTGCTATTCATCCTTTGACTATTTCTTGCCACTCCCATCTGGCCTGCATCGTTTCTGTTGAGAAATCTACTGACAATCGTATGGGTGCTCCCTTATAGGTAACTAACTGTTTTTCTCTTGCTGCTTTTAAAAAATTTTTTAATATATTTTAAAAAATATATTTTATTGAGTTTTTACAGAGTGGAAGGGAGAGGGATAGAAAGTCAGAAACATTGATGAGAGAGAAACATCGATCAGCTGCCTCTTGCATGCCCCCTACTGGGGATGTGCCCACAGCCAAGGTACATGCCCTTGACCGAATTGAACCCGGGACCCTTCAGTCCGCAGTCTGACGCTCTATCCACTGAGCCAAACTGGTTTCGGCTTCTCTTGCTGCTTTTAATATTCTCTCTTTATTTTTTGCTCTTGGCATTTTAATTATGATGTGTCTTGGTGTGGTCCTCTTTAGATTCCTATATTTTGGGTTTCTGTGCACTTCTTGGGCTTTCAAGTCTATTTCTTTCACCAGGTGGGGGAAGTTTTCAGTCGGTATTTCTTCAAGTATGTTTTCATTATCTTGCTCTCTCTCTTTTCCTGGCACCCCTATAATTCGGATGTTGGTATGCTTGAGGTTGTCCCAGAGGCCCCTTACACTATCTTCAATTATTTGGATTCTTTTTGCTTCTTGCTTTCCCGGCTGAGTGGATTTTGCTTCTTTGTATTTCAAATCTTTGACTTTGTTCTTGTGGTCTTCTGGACTGCTTTTAGGACTTTGTGTAATATTTTTTATTTCAGTCAGTGTATGCTTAATTTCTCGTTGGTCCTTTTTCATATACTTGTGGGTCTCATTCATTTCCTCGTAGGTCTTGTTCATCTCCTTGTAGTTCTCATTAAGTTCATGGGCCTTTTCTAGGAGCCTCTTGAAAAACCTTATTACTGTGGTTTTGAACTCTGTGTCTAGTCGTCTTTTTTCCTCCATTTCTTTCACTCCTGATTTCTTTCCATTTCTCTGCATTGTTGCTGCTTTCCTGAGTTGGCCCATTAGCTTTTTGTGGTAGCTGTCCTCTAAGGGACAGTGGCTTAGCCTCCCCAGTTACCTGAGGTGGATACTCTTACTGCAATCCTTTATGGGTTGTACAGTATTGTTGAAGTTAAGCCCAGCTTATTGTTAGCACTAGGAGGGTTTGACCTCCAGGCCAACTGGCTGTGAAGGGAGACTGTGTTCAGGTTGGATGGGTGGAGTCTTCGGGCTGAGCAGGCAGCGTCAGCTCCGCCCTATGCGACGCGTTGGTCTCTGTGCCTGGTGGTACCGGCTGCACACACTTCCGAGAGAAACCCGCCGCTGGTCTCCACCCTCTCCCAGACAACTCTGCCTCTCCCCACGAGTCTGCACACCCAAAGTCTTGCCCAGGGTTGTAAAAGAAAGCAGTCCCGTGGTCTCCCGAACAAGGGAGCAAGTCATGAGTACTCTCTGCGTGGTCGCGCACTTCTGTCCCCAAGTTTACAGGCAAACTGCTGTTTCAAGTTTATGCGCACTCTCCTCAAACTCGAAGACCTCTGCCATGCCCGGGTTTTAGTGTGCCTTCCCCGGACCTCGCCTGGAACTGGGGAATCAGTGCAGTGGGACGCCTTTGCCCTACCCATTGGAGAAAACCAGCCGGATTTGCTGCTGCCTGCCCTTTACCGCTCGTGTGCGCACAGCTCTGAACCTCTCTCTGTGCAAATCTTCAAGGCTGCGCTCTGCCGCTCCTCTGAGTCACAGTGTCCCATCTTTACTTTTATTTGTGGAATTTTCACTCAGCCAGCTTTCTGGTGATTCTGGATAATGTTTGTTTTGTTGTTAAGTTGTAGTTTTGGAATTGTTGTGTGGGGCAGCAAGATAGGTGTTTACCTATGTCGCCATCTTGGTTCCTCATATCTAGATTAAAAAGTATTATTCCTTAAGGTTTTAGGTTACTTAACATGCTCATTATTTTTAATTATTTTCCCATGGAAGATTAATAATTTATTTTATCAATACCTCAAAAAGTAATCTTCCCACTTGAATTTAGTTAATATGCAAGTTTTTTCTCTTCATAATATGGTTAGAAATAACTCAGTGTTATTTTAATCTGGTTTTTAAAATTTTATAGTACAATATATAGTTATTTGAAGTTTGACATTTTTCCTTGTACAAATGGGTGTCAAGATGAAGTCATTTTTATTCTGTTTGGTGATGAATAAAATAGTGGTATGGGTAGCATGGTTTCTGTTCTTAACAAACCCATAACTTGGTGAAGAAGACAGATATAAACATATTTATTGAACATATAAGTACTATATTAACAAAGTGCTATTGCATATAGATGCAGAACAAATAGATTTTGCCTGCACCCAAGATTAAGTGCCCCCAAATCAATCTTCATATTGCAGTTATCCTGTTGATAATGTTTTATTATAATGAGTAAAGCTTCCATCTCATGTACTGAATATTTAACCTCTGAGGGCAGAAGGTTATTTATCTCAATATCTCCAGTTCTTTCTTTTCTTTATGATCATTAAATATTTATTGATTTTAGTTTACTGGACAGCAGTTGGGAGAGTTCATTGAGGAGATAATATTTAGCAAATGAGATAATATTCAAAGTGGGTCTCGAAGAATGATGAAGCAGAAAAAGGACAGAATAGAGGTGAGGAGGGCAGTTCAGTTCTGGCAAAATCAGGAAGAAAGGAAAGTTTGTGAAGCATTTGGAAATGGTGATTTAGTGCGAGAGAGTGGCTGGAAATGGAGATGAAATAGCAAACCCTAGCCATAATTTGACTATCATGGTAATTAATTTACACTTTTCTAGAAATAATTAGTTTAGATCAGTTTCTAGAGATAGTGAGAAAGCTGCGAGAAGCAATGATGCAAGAAAGAAGGCCATAAAAATAGCCCAAATAAGAAATGATGAAGTTCTGAGCTAAGGCAGTGGCTGTGGGAATGAAGAAGAGGACACCAACTCAAGAGACAAGCCTGAAAGGAGCATGTGCTCCTAACACCATGAAACTAACAACCTTGTCTGCTTATACTTGGACTGTTATTTGATATAGCATTTAAAAATGTCGATTGAGTTAAGTTAATGCTGTTTGGGGTCTATATCAATTAAAGCAAGTTAATACAAGGGATATAACCAGTGGGTTCAGTTTGGGAAATGTGTAATTTGAAATTATTTCAAGCGTCCAGAGTTCAAAATAACAATCAAAGCAAAAAGTTTGGAAGTCAATTACGCTTGAATTCATAGTTGAAGCCATGAGACTAAGACTTTCTTACTCTCAAAAGAAGAAAGCATAGAGCTGGAAGGGAAGAGACCAAATGATGGGGGAACATCGGCATTTAAAAAGAAGGCAAATCAAGAGGGAACCACAGAAGGTACAGAGATAGAACAATCTGAGTTATGGAGGAAATGAAAAATATTTCAAGAAATTTGTGGCTATTGGTGTCAAGTGCTGCAGAGTATTCGAGAAGAAGTAGAATTGAGAAGAGGTCATTGGATTTGGAACTAGAGAACATGACTGATCTTGCAGGCAGTAGTTTTAGTTGAATGGCTGTGAGTAGAAGCTAGATCATAATGAGTTGTTAAAAAGTAAATAGGAAGTGGTTTGACTGCAGAGAGAAATAGTGTAATATCACACTTTGTAGACTAAAGCAGCTATTTTTAACTTTTTTAATCTCATGGCACACATAAATATTATTAAAATTCTGTAGCACACTAAAAAATTTGATTCTTTCACACTAGGTGGCTACTGTTGTGTTGGCTATTGTCATTTTTAAAAATTTAAGGGAAAAGAGGTCAGGAATTGCATGTTTTAAAAATTCTGTGGCACACCAGTTGAAAATCTTTGGACTAAAGAAAAATTCAGGGACATAGCAACCAGATGCAATGTGAGATATTAGATTAGATCCTGGTTTGAACAAGCCTGCTATAAAAGACATTTTAGGAAAATTTGGAGAAAATTAGAATATGGACTTGGCATTAGATGATGCCACCCTTCCCTTATATGGCCCAAGTGGGATTAGCTAGTGTGTCAGCAGGCAAATGAGGTTCAGGTCCTCCCTTTAAAGACAGATTCAATGCCATCGTGGTTCAGGCAGGCTTTTGTCAGCCTTTAAATATATATATATATATATATATATATATATATATATATATATATTTATAATTGATTTTTTACAGAGAAGAAAGGAGGGACAGAAAGCCAGAAACATCAATGAGAGAGAAATATCAATTAGCTGCCTCCTGCACACTCCCTACTAGGGATGTACCAAGATACAAGTCCCTGACCAGAATGGAACCCAGGACCCTTCAGTCTGCAGGCTGACGCTCTATCCATTGAGCCACACTGGTTTCGGCAGAACATCATCATTTTGTAATTCCTAGGGAAATAGTTGATTCAGACAATGATCATTAACGGCTGAACTCATTAGGTGAAAGATTGGTGGCTATCTTGACCATGGAGGGATCAGGCTGTCACTACCTGAACTAGTGATCAATCTTGTTGTCACTGAAAGTAGGACATTGTGGGTATCCCCATGTGCAGCTCACACAGTCCTACCAGCAGGTGTTCCTCCACAAAGGCTAGTACTGCCCCACCCTGAGAGCAAACTTCCATTCCAAGGAATCATGGAGGGACAGCAAAATGGCTTACATGACAACAAGTAAGCAAAGACACAAATTCACAAAGTGAGCTATTTTACAGGACAGCTGACTTGACTTCTGCAAATGAGTAGAGTGAAATAAAGACGGTGGTGGGATTATTCAGGATTGAAAGCGAATAAAAAAAAAAAGATGAAAAGAGAATGAAGAAACAGCAACCAAGTGTCATATATGGGTCTTTTTGAAAAAACTGCCTATAGAGTGGAGAACCAAGATGGTGGCATAGGTAAAACACCTATCTTGCCGTCATGCTCAGCAATTTTAATACTACAACTTAACGAAAGAACAAACACCTTCCAGAATCACCAGAAAGCTGGCCGAGTGAAAATTCCACAAATAAAAGTGAAGATAAGACACTGTGACTCGGAGGAGCGGCGGTAGACAGCGTTGAAAGATTCGTGTGGAGAGAGGTTTGGAGCGCGCGCCAGCGGAGAGGGCGGTCGGCTGAAAACTGGCCAATTTTCTCGAACGGGGGAGAAAAAGACGTCCCACTGGACTGATTCTCCAGCTCTGGGCGAAGTCCAGGGAACCCATTATCATACGGGGTGAAAACTGGACAGTGGGAGGGCACGCCGAAGCTCGGGTGCTGCCAGGTCTCCTGGGTTGTGAAGAAGGCAGCTTGCAAGAACAGCTCAGCTGCGCGACCACGCAGAGAGCGCTCTGCCTCTTGCCGTCTCATTCGGAAAACCGTCAGACTGCTTTGTTTTACGACCCTGGGTGAGACATTGGGTGTGCAGACTCATTTGGGTAGAGTCTGAATTCCCCGGCAGCCGGTGGAGCTCCACAGCGGCTCTCTCTCAGAGGTGCTGGCTGCCATTGCCCCTGGCACAGAGTCCCTGGGGCCGTATAGGGCGGAGCTAACACTGTCTGCTTGGCCCGGAGTCTCCGCTCATCCAACCTGAGCACAGCTGAGCTTCACAGACAATTGGCCTGGAGGTCAACCCCTCCAAGTGCTAAAAACGATTAACCTGAGCTTAACTTCAGCAAGACTGTGCAACCCATATCCACCTCAGGTAACTGGGGAGGCTGAGCCACTGACCCTAGTAGGAAGTCTACCACACAAAGCTAATTGACCAACTCAGGGAAGCAGCCACCATGCAGAGACATGGAAAGAAATCAGATGTGAAAGAAATGGAGGAAAAAAAACGACTGGACATGGAATACAAAACCACGGTTATAGGGCTTCTCAAGAGGCTCCAACAAAAGGTTGAGGCCTATAAGGAAATAAGCGAGACAACAAAGGAAATGATCAAGACCAACGTGGAAATGAATGAGTCCTACAAGGAAATGAAGGAGACCCTCAAGGATATAAAGGAGACTCTCAAGGATATGAAAAAGGACCAACCAAAAATTAAGCATACACTAACTGAAATAAAAAATATTATACAAAGACCTAAAAGTGCTCTGGAGCACCCCAAGAACCAAGTTAAAGATTTGAAATACAAAGAGGGAAAATCCACTCAGCTGAAAAAGCAAAAAACCAAAAAGAATCCAAAAAACTGAAGATAGTGTAAGGGGCCTCTGGGACAACCTCAAGCATACCAACATCCGAATTATAGGGGTGCCAAAAAAAGCGAGAGGCCAAGACAATGAAAACCTATTTGAAGAAATAGTGACCGAAAACTTCCCACACCTGGTGAAAGAAATTGACTTAGGAGTCCGAGAAGCACACCAAACCCTAATATATAGGAACCCTAAGAGGACCACACCAAGGCACATCATAATTAAAATGCCAAGAGCAAAAGACAAAGAGAGAATATTAAAAGCAGCAAGAGAGAAACAGTTGGTTACCTATAAGGGAGCACCCATACAATTGTCAGCGGATTTCTCAACAGAAACAATGCAGGCCAGACGGGAGTGGCAAGAAATATTCAAAGTGATGAATAGCAAGAATCTACAACCAAGATTACTCTATCCAGCAAAGCTATCATTCAGAATTGAAGGCCAGATAAAGTGCTTCGCAGATAAGAAAAAGCTAAAGGACTTCATCACCACCAAACCAATATTATATGAAATGCTGAAAGATATTCTTTAAGAAGAGGAAGAAGAAAAATACAAAAGTATAAATTAGGAACAACAAATATGCATCTATCAACAAATGAATCTAAAAATCAAGTGAATTAATAAGCTGATAAACAGGATATACTGGTGAATGTAACAGAATCACAGACATAGAGAGGGAATGGACTGACAACTCTTGGGGAGAAAAGGGTTGTGGGAAGTGCAGCAAGAGACTGGACAAAAATCATGCAACTATGGGAGAGGACAGTGGAGGGGGGTGAGGGCGGAGGGTGGGATGGGTACCAGGTGGAGGGGAACTATAGGGGGAAAAAAAAGGGAGCAATATAATTAATAAACTGAACAATAAAGATTAAAAAAACTGCCTATAGTAGGGACACTCTGCAGGCAATGGGGGAAATTTGCTATGGAGTAGGCATAAGACAAGAGCAGAGAATTCGTATTAACTTTGTTAGTGCAATCATACCTTTGTGGTTACGTGGAACCAGTGCTGGCACATCTCATGCTGCGTAGGGAAGAATGTAGGGGTGAAATGATCAGATGCTGGGATACATAAGCCAAGCACAGAAGACAAAGAGAACTTTTAAATTAATAAAAATAAAGTAAATACCACAGAAGCTTGATAATCACTGCATCTGGGTAATAGTATATGGGGCTCTGTTGTACTAGTGTCCTATTTATTTTTAAATCCTCATCTGAGGATATGTTTTCATTGATTCTACAGAGAAGGAGAGAGAGAGAGAGAGAGAGAGAGAGAGAGAGAGAGAGAGAGAGAGAGAGAGGTGAAAGAGCAATATCGATCAGTTACCTCCTGTAAGTATCCCAACCCTGGATTGAACCCACAATCTTAGTATGTGCCCTGACTGGGAATTGAACCCAAAACCTTTCAGTGTATGGGATGATGCTCCAACCAACCAGCCATCTAGATAGGGCTAGTGTCCCCATTTTTGTGCAGCACACCAGGCACTGAACAGGAATGGATTAATGGTATTGGTATCTCCAAATAGAGGTGATCGCCAGAGAAAGTGAAATGTGGTGACAGGTGAGAAAGGAGAAAGAGAAAACACACACACACACACACACACACACACACACACACACACACACACACAAAAAGAAAGAAAGTAATGCCAAAATGAAATTGGGAAAAATGGAAGAAGTGAACAAAAGAAAGGCTAATAAACTATAGATGTGGGGTGAAAACTCCTATAGGACAGTCATTAATCTGAACAAAAGCCAGCAACAAGTACCTGGAGATTGATACAAACTACATACAACAACTAATATTAAGGGAGGTGAGGGAACACAGAAGCAAACATCTATCAAAAACAATGCAAAGGAAAACAAAAAAACCCAGAAACAACACCCCTCCACCCCCCCTCCACAAAACAAACCAAAAGAAAAGAATAAGCAAACCAATCTTGCAAACCTGCATAAAAAATCGATATAAACAACAGTCAAGTAAACAACAGGACAGAGTGAAAAAAAATTAGGATAGTTAAGTCAGAGAAGCGAGAGGTATGTATGGACTTGGAGAAGATGGTTGGAGATTAGATATATAAGTGGGGTGAAATTTTAAGGGGGTAAAAAAGAAAGAATAAGGTAAATCTGAAGCTGGGAAAGTGTAAGGGAAACAAGGCCCTAAATAGGGAAAGGTTAGCAAGAGAGTGGTGGCATAAAGGTAAAGTTGAGGTAGATTAAAAAGATACTAAAGCGTAAATGAAAATAGACTTTAGAATACTAATCCCAAAGTAGAATAAAGAGAAAATAAAATTAATTCCTTATTTTGTGTTACACCAGAGTTAATTTGTGATTCAGCCCCTGGGTGGCAGTCTTTCTAGATTGACCTCTGTGTCTATTGGTCCTCTCTCTCCTGAACTAAAATCTCACTATCCCTGTGGTATTCAATACCAATTTGTGGGAATGGGCTGCCCCAGAGCTGCCTCTCTAATGGTGACTGCCTGCTCTGATCCCCAGGCTCCAGAAAAACAGCTTTCTCCAGTGGTCTCCCAGAGTATCCCCCACCTGGCGATCCCACATTCCTGGTTTAGCACTCAGAAGCTCGGATTAGGAGAGGAAATATGCAAATGCGCAAACTCAGGTTCCGCACGTATGTCTGAGTAAATCTCCTTTCCCCCTTGGGTTTAGCAGCCAGGACCCTCCCAAAATTTTTGGGCTTCCCTCCCTTCTCTGTCAGGTCCAAATGGGTTGCTTTCTAGGAATCCTCTCTGCCACCAGCTCTGAGGGCCCTCTTCCATGTTTGCCAGCTCCAACAGCCATGAACTTTTTTCAGGCGCAGATCTCCCAGCTCTGCCAGCTCCCTCGGTCTCATGCCCAAACTAACTCCAGGGAAAATCTGACCTTTCCATGGCGGAATGCAGAGCTCCTTTGAATCCGCATCTGTGCCAACTGGGCACTAGTGTTCTGGAGGTCTTAGCTGTCCAGTGGGTACTGCAGCTGTATATTTTCAGCCCCTTCCCCCTCAAGATGGCATGGTCCGTCTCCGAGCCAGTGGCTCCATGAGAGAACCCAACAGCACTGAGGCCATTCAGTCAGGGATAGCCAGCCCCATAGTCCCCTACCTTCTCCTGGAGCACAGCTGACCCCAGCTTGCCAATGAACACTCCCTGTGCGACCCTCAGCTGCTCCCTCGATCTGCCCTGGGACAAGATTCAGAACAAGATTCTGCTGCCATTTGTTCTCACTTTTGTCAGTTTTTGTTATTCTAGGCTTTTTAAATTTTGTCCTTCCTGTAACTGAAATGGAAAGATAAGTTTACAAGTTCCATTAGTCAAGGACTACAGTCATGGTGACTGTTCAAGACACCTTCTTTTCCTTTAGGACAGGAGAGATAGAAAAAGAGAGTGGAAAGAAGGTGGGAATCAGAACAATGTATTACAAAAGAGGGTATTTTGAGAGGAAAGCTTTTATCTTCTAAAGACATATTGTTCTTTTAAAAAAATGTATTTTAAAAGATTGCCTAGATTAGTAGTCGGCAAACTCATTAGTTAACAGAGCCAAATATCAACAGTACAATGATTGAAATCTCTTTTGAGAGCCAAATTTTTTTAAATTTAAACTTCTTCTAATGCCACTTCTTCAAAATAAACTCACCCAGGCCGTGGTATTTTGTGGAAGAGCCACACTCAAGGAGCCAAAGAGCCGCATGTGGCTCGCAAGCCACAGTTTGCCGACCACTGGCCTGGATTATGTGCTCACTGATGGCTATCAATGGACTTGTGCTAGTGTGTGAGTCAGTATAGATAAGATTTATGAGTTATTAAAACAACTTGTCTCTTTAGTTAAAATTTCCCCTATATTTTCATCAGTGAGTCATCTAACCCTGTTATTTACTATAGAACCCTATTGGTATTCTTTAATTATTTTAATTTTCAAATTAAATTGTTGATTAAAGTGTTGGAGATGTGTGTGTATGTATAGATATAGATATTCTGATTGCTTGGGGTATTTTATAATGGCAGAAACTATAACTTTATAGCTTACCACAAGTTTAAATCTTCATGACACATTATATTATTTGGCAACTTCCTTAACCATATAGTCACAAAACATATGACAAAAAAGCTGTGTTGTAAACAGATGCTGACAGGTAGATTACAGCATGTTTCCCCCAGTGGAAATCATATATAATAAAAGAGAAACATGCAAATTTGACCGTACCTTTGCTCCTGATTGGCTATGCTACCAGCCAATTAGGAGGGGAGGTGGGGCTAAGTAGCATGAGTGCCGGGCCCTGGGGGTGGAGATGAAACAGCAGTGGCAGCGAGCGCCCAGCCCTTGAGGCCGGGTGGTTGCAGGCAATCAGGGCTGAGCTGAGCAGGGCGATGGCTGGGTGCTTTAGGCCTTGGGCAGGCTGGGGATGAGCCATCAGTTGGACATCCCCTGAGGGCTCCCAGTATGTGAGAGGGGGCAGGTTGGGTTGAGAGAACACCCACCCCCAGTGCACGAATTTTGTGCACCGGGCCCCTAGTAATATCATAAAGTGGGACTAGGATTCAAGCCTTGCCCAGGGAAGTGATTTGAAATATGTCCAGAAATTCTTTGGTACTGACTTCCAACCTTGGAGCCTAATTTCTCTTCTTTCAGTATAGGCTGGAGTTAGTGACTTACTTTTAAGGAATAAGAAAAACTAGACGTGACAGAGTGTGACTTGAGAGACTAGATTATAAAAGGCAACCCCGTATCCTTTCCTCCCTTTCTCCTGAGCTACTGGCACTTTGGGAAGCCAGCTGCCTCTGGAGATGCAGCTGGTCTATAGAAAGACCCACACAGTGAGGAAGGGGGCCTCCTACCAACAGCCTGTGAGTGCTCCATCATGGAAATGGACCCTCCAGTTCCTGTCTTGTCTTGAGATGACTACAGTCCTGGTTGGTAATCCAAGTACAAACACATGAGACACTCTGAGCCAGCATCATCCAGCTAAGCTACTCTTGGACTCTTGATCCACAGAAACTGTCAGATAATAAATGTTTGTATTTTAAGCCACTAAATTTTATAATAATTTATCATCCATAACTAACAAACCTATCAAAGCCTGTTTAATCAGATGAAACAGTCTCTGATTTCCAGTGAAACATTTTTAAAATCTGATTTTAAGCTAAGTAGACATTATATAAATAATATGATTTGAATACATTTTTGTAGGGAGAGCAGAAGCAGATTAGAGAATGACAAGGAAGGAGATGTTTTTGTTTTTTGTTTTGTTTTAAGATTCTAAATGGAATGTGGGCAACTTTCAGTGGCTCTTTTCTATTTTTTTATCTTTATTGTTGAGATTATTACAGATGTCCCTCTTTTTTCCTCTCATAGCTCCCCTCCACCTTGTTCCCACCCCACCCCAGGCCCTCGCCACCCTATTGTCTGTGTCTATAGGTACTGCATACATGCATATAAGATTTTTGTCTAATCTCTTCCTCCATGCCCCTAAACCCTCTTCCCTCTGAGAAATGTCAGTCTGTTCTATTTCCATGCCCCTGATTATATTCCATTCACCAGTTTATTCTGTTCATCAGATTTTTTATTCATTTGACTTTTAGATTCAGTTGTTGATAGATATATATTTGTTGTCACTTTGTTGTTCATAATATTTACCTTTACTTTTTTCTTCCTCTTCCTCTTCTTAAAGAATATCCTTCAGCATTTCATATAATACTGGTTTGGTGGTGATGAACACCTTTAGCTTTTTCTTGTCTGTGAAGCTGTTTATCTGACCTTCAATTCTAAATTATAGCTTTGCTGGATAGAGTAATCTTGGTTGTAGGTTCTTGCTATTCATCACTTTGAATATTTCTTGCTACTCCCTTCTGGCCTGCATAGTTTCTGTTGAGAAATCAGCTGATAGTCATATGAGTACTCCCTTGTAGGTAAGTAACTTTTTCTTGTGCTACTTTTAAGATTCTCCCTTTGTTTTTGCCTTTGGCATTTTAATTTTGATGTGTCTTGGTGTGGTCCTCTTTGGATTCCTCTTGTTTGAGATTCTTTGTGCTTCCTGGACTTGTAAATCTATTTCTTTCACCAGGTAGGGGAAGTTTTCTGTCATTATTTATTCTAATAGGTTTTCAATATCTTGGTCTCTCTCTTCTTCTGGCACCCTCATAATTCTAATGTTGGTATGCTTGAAGTTGTCCCAGAGGCTCCTTACACTATCTTCATATTTTTGAATTCTTTTTTCTTTTTGCTGTTTTGATTGGGTGTTTTTTGCTTCTTCATATTTAAAATCATTGACTTGATTCTCAGGACCATCTAGTCTACTGTTGAATCCCTGTATATTATTCTTTATTTCAGTCAGTGTCTGCTTAATTTCTGACTAGTGCTTTTCTATTTGTGTGTGTGTGTGTTTGTTCTCACTAAAATCCTTGAAGGCCTCACTAAATTCCTCGGAGGCTTCTAGAAGATTCTGGAGTAACCTTATAACTGCAGTTTTGAACTCTATATCCAGTATTTTGCTTTCTAACATTTCTTTCATTTGTGACATGTTTCTTTGTCTCTGCATTTTGGCTGCTTCTCTGTGTTTGTTTCTATATATTGGGTAGCTGCTAAGTCTCTTTGAGTTGATAGAGTAGCCTTTTGTAGTTGGTGTCCTATAGGGCCTAGTGGCTCAGCCTACCTAACCACCTGAGGTAGCATCACTTTGTGGGCTGTGTGCACAGTGTTGTTATAGTTGAGCCTTGATTGCTGTTGGTGTCACTGTGAGGAATTGACCTCCAGGCCAATTGGCTCTGTGGATCAGCTGAGACTACAGTGGGAGAGCTGCTATGCAGGAGATATCCTTATGGGGCAGGAATTGCTTCAGTGGGGCTTTGGTGCTCACTGAGTCTGTTCTATGAGTGTGTCACTTATGGATGTGAAGAGTTATAATCTGGTATAGTCTCATACTGAATGCTGGGTATATTGGCTCTTGGATCTCCAGGGAGGTGCAAAGTCAGCCACTGCCTGGGGTCACCCAGCAGGAGCTACAGAGAGATCCATAGATTCTTACTCTTTGTATTGCACTAGGAAGTTCCCAGATGAGACTCAGCTGTGAAATAAGGCAGATAGGTGCTGTTTTGGGCCTCTTATTGTTAGCTTTGGGGCTACCTGACCCAGAGGAAATTTGTTTGACATGTTTTTTGGCTGAGAAAGGACAGACCATTCATATGCAAAAGCCACTGTGCACAGCTTGGGTGGGGTTGTAAATTATTTGGGGTAGGACCTCAGGGAATCTCCAGGGCAGAGCAAACAGAAATGGCTGCCAGTCAGCAATGTACTGGAAAGGTCCCAGCAAGGGAACAATGACTGCTGTGAGCACCTCTGTCTGGAAGAAAGCTACCCCCAAGTTCTTGCCCCATGCCAGACAGTTCAGGCAGTCGGACATCCCTTGAGGGGTCCCAGATTGGAGTGGGTGCCGGCTGGGCTGAGGGCTACCCCCCTCCCCCACATGAATTTCATGCACCGGGCCTCTAGTATTTAGATAAAACCAAGAAACCAAATATGTTCAAATTTTTTAACCTTGTTCTTAGAATAATTCAACTCTGAGATTCTTAGCTTTGAAGTTTTGTTGATAAAAAAAAAATTAAAACAGCCCAGCTGGTGTAAAATGGTTGATTATTGACCTGTGAACTAGGAGGTCAGGGTTCAATTCCAGTCAGGTCATATTCCTGGTTGTGGGCTCTGTTCCCAATAGGGGAATAGAGGGCATGCAAGAGACAGCCAATCGATAATTCTCTCTCATCATTGATATTTTTCTCTCCCTTCCCCCTTCCTCCCCTTCTCCCCCTCCTTAAATTTTATAATAATTTCTTATCCATAACTAACAAACCTATCAGACCTGTTTAATCAGATGAAACATTCTCAGATTTCCAGTGAAACACTTTTAAAATCTGATTTTAAGCAAATCATAAATAATATGATTTGAATACATTTTGTGGGGAGAGCAGAAGCACATTAGAGAATGACAAGGAAGGAGATGGTTTTTTTGAAATAAATAAAAATCTTTAAAAAAATTTAAAACAGATTCTGTACATAGACATTTTGTATTATCTTTAAAACAGATTCTGTAGAGATAGGCATTTTGTATTATCTTTGTAGAATGAAAATTTGCAGAATTTTATGATGCCCACAAAGTGTCATTATGTAAACTATTTTTTAAAAAAATGTTTATACAACATGTTCAAGTCAGAAAAGATGCAGAACTAATAACATGACATCAGGTCTCTTTGGGGAGTTTTAAGTGATAGAATGAATGTTGGCACGGAGGGTGTATCTGAGAGGGTGTGTGAAAAGCCTTGTATAATTAAGGTAAGTAGATGGCAGGCAGATGTGAAAAAGTTTGAGTATGAAGGGGAATTGACCATATAAATGGTAACAGGGTTGCACAAGTTTTAGTGAAACCAATTTGGATTGGAGGGATGGAGGAACAAATTAGATGATGTTTGGTATGAATTTAGTTCCTGGTCAACTGATCTACATCATAGTTTCTCAACAGTAGTACTAATGTTTTCAGCTGGACAATTCTTTTTTTTGTGGGGGCTGTTCTGTGTGTTGTAATATGTTTAGCAGTGTTCCTGACCTTTACCCCATAGATGCCAGTAGCACTACTCTAATCCCTCTTGTTTTTGACGAGGAAACTGTCTCTCACTTTGCCATATGTTCCCTGAGGGTCAAAGAGACAGTTGAGAACCACTGGTCTAGATAAGCTTGTGGAAAGCATTGTGTTAGTATGGAAGCATTGTAATAGTGCAGTATTAATATGCATTTAAAATTGCAAATAAGAGGAAATTGCTATTTGCAACAGCACAGATGGAACTGGAGAGCATTATATGCTAAGCAAAAAAAGCCAGAGAAAGATAAATATCACATGATCTCACTTATTTGTGGAATATAATGAACATCTTAAACAATGAACAAAAATAGAACCAGAGACATAGAAGCATCAAACAGACTGTCAAACTTCAGCAGGAAGGCAGGGGAGGGTTGTGGAAGGCAAAGGTAAGAGATCAACCAAATGACTTGTATGCATGCATATAAGCATAACCAATGAACACAGACACTAGGGGGGTGAAGGCATGTGCGGGGGGTGTGTGGGAGTGGGGGAGACCAGGGGGAGGTCAATAGGGGAAGAAGGAGACATGTTTTACTAATTGTAATACTTTAAACAATAAAAAAAGAGAAGATTGCTGAGAAGGAACTGTCTTTTTTGCTAAAATAAAGTCAAAGGCCCTTTGACTGATGAGGCCACCTATAAACATATCTTCCCAGGTAACTACCCAGACCTGGGGGCCATTTCTTTAAATTTGGTGATATCTTCATGGCTGTTACTTTCCAGAGTAGTGGTTTATAGATTTAAGTGTGCATCAGAATCAGATGGAGGGCTCATTAAACCACATATTTGGCCTCTCGAGTTTCTGAATCATTGATGTCATTAAGTGGATCTAGGAGCCTGAGAGAAGCTTTGCATTTCTAACAGGTTTCCAGATGAAGCTATGGCATCACAAAGAGACCCCATTTTGAGAACCACTTTTCTAGCATAAACAGCATTTGGTTTTATCTGGTGTTAGATGTTTCTTGATTACCTTTGAGATTTTGTGAACAAGCTTGCACTTTAGATTTCTTGTTCACATTTGCTCTTTCTATTTAATCTTTGCCTTGTTTACTTCCCATGATCCTTAATTGTTTTCCTTAATTTATAGTTTGCACGAATGGGTGAAGGGAAAATGCCTCATCTTTCTTTTATTGTTTTCACTGGGCAATTTTTCTTTGATTCATGATATATGACACTGTTTCCCTCATGCTATATCCTATACCATCTCCTAAGATTGCCCATCTTTCAGGATATCTGTGCCTTAAGGATGGATTATGTATATGCTCCACAGTTGTAAAAATCTGGGGTGACTTAGCATTTAAGATGATATTTTGAATGTAGTAACACATTTTTAGGAAATCTCTAACTTTTAGATCCTCTTAAAGCTGTAAATGATTTCTTGGAACTTACGTTTCTATAAGGGACCTTTGAATTACTTTGCATAAATGTATAATTTTACACTTGCCCACATTAAAGCTTGTCTGTGAATTTCCTGCCCATTTAAATATCTTCATCAGATGCCCCTATTGGATTACTCATTAAATATTATTGTCATATACATTCTTAGAGTTATTACTATATCCTGTCCTTTCTCAGTTATCAAAATGGTTTGTTTTTAAAAAAAATAATGATTGTGTTTGGGAGGAGGAAATTTCCCCTTTTACCCTGCATTAGTTCTATGGTTAGACTAACATTAAAATTGACACAAAACCAGATTAACAGGAGAAAAAACAATTTAATAAATGCACACAGCAGATCATTGCTGATGCTCAGAGAAATCGTTGAAGCTGGCAGCTACTTATACTTTTCAGAAAAAGAAACAATAAATTTATGAAGAATTAAAGGATGATGAAATGTAGATTTGAGTGTTTGTTAGTGAAGAATCTAAGCAAAGTTTGGGCTTCTGAAGTAAAATGGTAAAGGAGTAGCAACATTTGTTTATACAGGCTTTTTGACCTTGGATTCCTGAAATCTAATGATAAGTGTGTCTCTTTCAGCCCCCTGAACAAGGGAAGCAAGCACCTTTCACAGGGGAGATTTATTTATTTCCTTCATTCACAGAGACACTGGAGGGTCAACATGCCCTTCTTGCAGTGGCTGCTTGTCAAATAACTTTAATTCAAAGTAATCAATATGCCCTTGCTGGGTATTTTGGGGCAGCCCTGACAATTGGTCCTTGGGAGACCACCTCTATTTAAGTTTTATGTCATTTCCTTTGCTGCATATTGATAATGAGCTCTCTATCCATAACAAAGGAGAATCCCAGGACGCTGTAAAACAGGAAAAATGATTTTTCCCTATTCTTCTGAGTTCTTAGCTAAGACCCCTATAATAAAAGACAGAGTAACAAAATAAAACAAGCAATTTTATTAACATGCATGTCATGTACACATGGGAGACAGAGAAAAATGAGTAACTCCCTGAGGTAGATTAGAATTCAGAATTAAGTATCATTATTTTAATAGGAAAACGGGAAAGGAATGTAGGCCTCTTAGGGGAAACTATGTGATTCTTAGTAGAGATGAATGGGCCCTGAGAAAAATATTGGGAGGTATAAGAGTGATAAAGTTTGCCTATGTGTAGTATTGACTTCTATTCTCCTGTCTTTAATAAGAATCAGTCATCTTTGGTTGCTGAAAATCTAGGGAAAGGGATTTAGGACAATTGAGTACCTTCAGGAAA
Organism: Antrozous pallidus; assembly: GCA_027563665.1. Taxonomy (NCBI): domain Eukaryota; kingdom Metazoa; phylum Chordata; class Mammalia; order Chiroptera; family Vespertilionidae; genus Antrozous; species Antrozous pallidus. The sequence continues at coordinate 64,180,229 of CM050519.1, read as the reverse complement.
ATCTGTCTTTAAGTAGGAAATTCCCTGCATTTACTGTTTTGTAAGTACTCACAGCTCAAAATGATCAATATATCAAGGCCACATATTTTGCAGTTGCATATTCTGCTACCTTTCAATCCTGTTCTAATTTTGGGAATAGAACAATCTTGTTCTATTTTCTTTCTAGCACCACATAGTTTTCCTAGACTTGATTCAATTTAAAGAGCTGCCCCCAGTGAATCACCCACCATGAGCTAAGAATGCCATCACTCTGGATCTTGCAGTATGCTTATTGTAGGTAAGTTTCATGGCTGGGGCAATTTGGATTGCAAGCACCACTAGACATGTTTGCTCCTTAAGCAGCAGTGATAGAGGGCTTTATTTGATTTCAGCAATAGGCCCTCTTTGTATCCAGCTCTGTATATGCTCCAAAGCTGCCTTCTATTTTTACAGATTTCTGACCCCTTTTTTCCAAGCTAACTTCTGGTCATCCTTCAGGTGTCAGCTTGCACATGACTATCACACCTCCTCAGCAGGGTCTTCCATGACACCCAGGGTAATTCACCCTGGCATTTGCTTTGGAGCACCAGTACTTCTTTTTTATAACACCTCACACAGTGTAATTATTTAACTATCTGTAATAATATGTTGAACAACTCATTTGCCTGTGAGTTTTCTAAGGACTGTGCCTGGGTTTTGAGTCACTGTAAATCCCTGGTGCCTAGGAAGAGGTGCCTAGAAGTACCCCTGTATTAATGACTAGTGGGTTTATTCATTCTGTCTGCTCTTAGGCATAACTCTAAAAAAAAAAATAGAACCCTGTTTCTAAGTGTTCCCATTTGAATGTCCGTGATCACATGTCTTCCTTTTGTTTTCCCTCTTTGCTTTTATTCTTTAAACTCTGCTTAGAGAGCTAAACGCCTTAGCCTTTTTTTTTCCCTATAGGATGTGGTCTCCAGACCACCTGCCATCTTGGCTACCCACTTTTGGATGTTCAGTTGAACATAGTGTTCTAGATATACTCATAGAACACATGAAAATATTATTTTTTCTATTTGAGCTTGGACATTCTCTACTACACAACAGGACTGCTTTAATGTCTTTAGCACCTGAGTCACACTGCTGCCTAATATTAAATTCTAGTCACTGCAGCGCCTCAGCTATTCTCATGATGCATTTTAACAATATAAGCAATGTATGACTACTATAAAGAACTAGGAAGTTCAGATGAAAAAGAACAATAATATAAAATCACCAAATAATGTTGTCACTCAGGAACATCCAGTGTTAAAATGTTATCACCTCAAAGACTTTCCCCATGAACTATTTATATTGATATAAGTACACATATATGCATGTATATAGGTTTCTATTTGTATATATACACATATGTTTATACTAGAGGCCCGGTGCACGAAATTCGTGTACGGGGGCAGTGGATGATCCCGGTAAGATCAGGCCTAAATGGGCAGTCGGACATCCTTCTCAAAATACAGGACTGCTGGCTCCAAACTACTCACCTGCCTGCCTCCCTGATTGCCCCTAACTGCTTCTATCTGCCAGCCTGATCACCCGCTAACCACTCCCCTGCCAGCCTAATTGATGTCTAACTGCTCCCTTGCCAGCCTTTTTGCCCCAACTGCCCTCCCTTGCAGGGCCTGGAACCTCCCAATGGCCCTCCCCTGCTGACCATCTTGTGTCCACATGGGGGCAGCCCTCTTGTGTGTTGGAGTGATGGTCAATCTGCAAATTACTCTTTTATTAGATAGGATAGAGGCGCCAGGTACATGGGTGTGGGCCAGCTGGTTTGCCCTGAAGAGTGTCCCAGATAAGGGTGGGGGTTCTCTTAGGGTGAGAGGTGGCCTGGGCAAAGGGCCTGTGGGGGTTTTCAGACCAGCCATGCCTCCCAGTGACCCAAGTGGAGGCCCTGGTATCTGGGATTAATCTATGTCTACATTGAAACTTTGTAGCCTGGAGTGGAGCCAAGCCTTCTGCTCGCTCTGTGGCGGCAGCCATTTCTGTTTGAAACTTTGTAGCCTAGAGTGGAGGCCTAGGCCATCAACAGCAGGCTGAAAGCTTGTCTTCCTCCATTGCCAGGGAAACCCAAGCCTGTTTTCTCCAGCTCAGTGGCTGCCGCCATTTCTGTATCTTTTATAATTGAAACTTTGTAACATGAGTGGAGGCTTAGGCCAGCAACGGCAGGCAGAAAGCTTGGCTTCCTCTGTTGCTGGGGAAACCAAGCCTTCCTCCTGCTCTCAGTGGTGGCAGCCATTTTGTCTGGGTTTTATTTGCATAATCTGCTCCTGATTGGCTGGTGGGCGTGGCTGTGGGCATGGTGAAGGTATGGTCAAATTTACATATTACTCTTTTATTAGATAGGATGAGTGTGAGTATATATGTGTATGTTTGTGTGTATATTATAAGCTCATTTTCATTTTATATTATGATGTCTTTTCATCTCAGTAAATATAGTTCTGTTGTGTTTTGTCTTGGGAGGTGATGTGCATAGTGATGAAGAATTCAGAAATTGAGCCCTGGATGGTGTATCTCAGTTGGTTGGAGTGTCATCCTGTACACCAAAAAGTTGCAGGTTTGATTCCTGGTCAGGGCACATACCCAGGTTGCAGGTCGAGCCCTAGTTGGGGTCCCTACAGGAGGCAACTGATTGATATTTCTCTCTTTTTCTCCCTCTTCTTTCCTTTCTCTCTAAAATCAATAAAATAATATTCTTGGGTGAGGATTTAAAAAAAAAAAGAATCCAGGAATTGAATTCAGATTGATCTGGGCTCTACAATCCCCTACCACTTATTTTCTGTATGACCTTGGGTATGTTACTTATCTTTTCTAAATTTCAGTTATCCTATATAATAAAAGAGAAACATGCAAATTTGACTGTACCTTCGCTCCTGATTGGCTATGCTACCAGTCAATCAGGAGCAGGGGCGGGGCCAAGTGGCATAATCGCTGGCCCCGGGGGAGAGGGGGAGAGATGAAATGGCAGTGGTGGCGAGCGCCCAGCCGCTGGGTGCTATGAGTGGAAGTAGCGGTGAGCGCCCAGCCCCCAGGGCCGGGTGGTCGCAGGCAGCTGGGGTTGAGCTGAGCAGGGTGATGGCTAGGTGCCCAAGGCCTAAAGCCTCTCCAGAGGCCTTGGGCAGGCTGGGGGTGAGCCATCAGTTGGACATCTCCTGAGGGCTCCCAGTATGTGAGAGGGGGAAGGTTGGGTTGAGGGAAACCCCACCCCCAGCACATGAATTTCATGCACCAGGCCCCTAGTATACTATAGTTATATACTATATTTATAATAGCTATATAATTTATATAGCTAATATAGTATCACATTTTATGAATATACCAATTTACAGCATCTTTATATTCGATCTCCTCTAATACTACAATTTGATTTTGAATTCTAAAGCTGAATTTTATATTGTTAAACTTTGTCTTGCTGATTTCAACCAAATTTTTCAGGCCTTGTAATAATTTTAGAGTACTTTTTAATCTTTATATCTTGGGTCTCTGTATCATATAGAAATTTGATAATCAGATATTTAATTCAATTTATGGATAAGAATGTTAAACATGGTAAATATATAGTAGAAGACAGTAGTATCCCCTCCCTTCATTGTTCTAAGATATTAATACACTAACCAGCAGACTTTGGTTAAGGCTATTGAGTGTTGAATCAATCCAATTAATTGCTATATTCTTGATCAATTTCTCTCTCTGGTCTCAAGGAAAGGTAAGAGAAATCCTGCCAGAAGCTCTGATTGAATAAGAATATATTATCATTGCACTATTTTCATTATACCTCTCCAGTAGGAGTTTCATGAAAATAAATAAGGTTTGTCTGATGAATTTTTAGTTAAATCAGTGCTAGCTCCTTGAAATTTTATTGTTTTAATTAATAATATAGGTAGTATGGATGTATGATTTAAAACATCAATATTTCTGGTAAAGGAAAAATTTATAGCCACAGATCCATAAAAATATGAGGTAGATCCAGTCCAGCTTTTTACTTAGAAAGGGGTAAAAGGTGTGCTTTGGAGGGAGAAAGGAAAGAAGGGAAAAAGGTAGGTTGGAAGATGGAGATAATTTTTATTTGTTTCATTATTTTCCCTATGGGATAACAGTGTATCTAAAAAAATAGATAAATAAAAAAGGACATTCCAAAGTAGTACCATGTTTCATGAAGTCATTGAAGCATTACACACATACAAATAAATGCTGCCAAAGCATACTATAAAATGTATATGATATGTTTACTATTTATTATTCACCTGGGTCAATGTGCATAGTGATAATTATTATTAAAATAACATAATACTTTTAATTAATATTATGGTATGCTCTCTAAATGCTCTCTCATTTATTTATTTTAGTTCTTTAATATACCTCAGTAGGTTGGTAGGGTATCACTCAAAAGGGAAAAGAGGGATAGAAAGACTAAGTGATTTTTCCCTAGAGGGTCTCAGTAAGCAATTTGTGAAATTAAGACCAGAAATAAGAAGTTATATTAGAAGGATCCTTACCTGGAATTTAGTACAATTTCCTCCCCTTCTATTCTGGGAGTGAGCCAGGCTCAAATAGTTGTTTCTGGAAGAACATCAAGATCTGGTTCCCACCTGCTTCCATTGCCTTATCTGCACAGCTCCTCATTCCATATCTCTTGTTCGAGGAACTCCATGTGCTGGTAGTTTTTCTCATATCAATACTACTTCATGCCTTTGTGTCCTGGGCCATATAGGTTCATCTAAATAAAGTGCCCTTCACACCTTTCTTTACCTGCAGTGTTCTTATTTTACCTCTTTTCCTTCAGGAAGCCTTCTTAGAACCTCAAGATAGGGTTTATGCATGGTTGTCCTAGCACTTGATGTTGCAGCTATCCCATGTGCCTCTCCTCTGCTCTACTGTAATTTCTTTGCACATCTAGAGCCTAACATGTAGTGAGTGCTCAGATATGCTAATGTGGGCTAAACTCACAAGCCAGCTGTACCAAATAGGATATGGCAGTAAATCTAAATTAATGAACAAATGAATACTCTTGGACCATATTCTATTTAGAAAGAAATTCAGTTTGGTTTTTGAAATTATGATTTTCAAATGATTATTCCAGCAGTACCCATTGTTTGTGTCACACATCTAATTAGTGATTTGCTCAAGTGGGCAAACATGAGTATTTTTTATCCAGAAGCAACATGTGTTACAATCTCAATGGCTAGTGGGTTTGGTAAGGCTCTATAAGGAAGCAGTTCTGTTTTAATTCAGATTTCTTAAGAGATTAGAGGAATCTTTACCAGAAATTTTGACAATATTTACTTTTATAAACTATTCTGACACCCAAGTGATTTGATTTAGTTTTTAATAGGTATGAGTGGATTTTAAAACATCATACCTACAGGATAATTTATTCATGGAGGATCATTTTATATGGTGAATTTTCATTCCCTCTTTTCTGATAAAAGTAGGAAAAAAGTATGTGTATTGTAGCTCCTAACTTAATAATTTTACTTATAACTAAGATAATATATTACATATATTACATAACTTACTTAAAAAGCACCTCATATTCTTTCTGTGACAGAGTATGGAAAACATAAGGAGAGAATATGGCTTTTAGATTTTTCCCCCCTGCAGAAGCTTAACCACGTCATTTTGGACAGTAGAAGAAGATTGGGTTAAAATGATCAAAACAGCCATTTAAGTAATGTATCTTAATGTCAGCCTGGAATAGCCTTTTTTTCTGCTAAGGAAATCTAACAGGATATTAAAAAACATATTAACTTTCAAAATATGTTTAGATTCTAAAGAGGATATATGAGAATATGAGAGCTATATTTAGTAGAAGGTCAGACTCATAGAATTTGTAGAAAGGGGTCACTTAAATTTAGTTTGAAAGCAACATATCACACCCCTCCAATCCATTCTCTATGCAGCTGGTACAGTTATCTTTCTAAAAGCAAATGTAAATATGTGGTTCATCTGTATGAAATCTAGATGCCTTAGCTTGGAAGACTAGGTCCTCCCCAAAAAGGACTTGCAGAAAATGCCCTTGAAATCCATATTTGAACTACAAGGAGCATCTGTTAGTGCCTAGAACATCTGAGCTATTGGCTACTTCTTATTCAGCAACCATTCTGCCTGGAATGTGTGACCTCTGTCCATTTTCCCAGGGGAATTGGCCATTCCGTTCTTCACATTTATAATTTTATCTCTACACTACTGTACTTTCAAGCCTCTCTTAACATTTTCTGTATGCAATTATGCATCTCCCTTAGACTCTAAGCTCTTATTATCTCTGCGTGACACTTTATGAATGGATTCCCTGATACCCGAGAAGGACCTTTGCATGTGTCTACTCTCAAAATCAATATATTTCATGGAAATTTTGCTATTTCAAGATAAGTTGTCTCGAGCTTGAGATGTTTCTTTGAGCTTTTATTATTACACTTAATGATTTTGTTTTAATATTGTAGTTGAAAACATTAGACATTAGTAGCTTTGTTTTATAATTCCAACTTTAACTCAAATACAAAATTCTCAATTTTGACCTTTCCTTTTTTCTGGCATGGAAATTTGTTTTCCAAAATGTGTCCTGTGACCCATTTTGCCCTTCGCAGGTGTTTTGGATAGGTTTAGGACATTGTGGGAAGGAAATATGGGAAAGCTATCACCATTTTTAAATTCCTATTTAGAGTGATTTTATATTATGACTACTTAGAGAGATTCTATGTTATTTTTTCCCCTTGAGATATTACTAATCTTGATTACTAGATTATTGTTACATATGATTTAGTTAAATTATGTAAAGTTATAGATTAGCATGTCAGGTATTATGAGTAGTCATAGAAATTAGTCATTGCCATTGTCTGCGGGCTTAAACGTAAGTTCCAATCATTACTGGGGCATAGGTAGAATCATAGAATATTTAATTAATTTTGTCCATCTTTCATTTAATTTTAAAGTTGAGAAAGCATAAACTCAGAATCTTAGTGGCTTATCTTGGATTTCATGGCACATTCAGAGAAGTACTGAGTACAAAGTATTTCCAAATCTGTGCCTTTTGTATTTGAAAATCATTCCAGTGGCACTGCAGTGCAGTGACTATCCAGGAGGTACCAGGCTTGGAGCTGGGAGCTACACTATAGCTAGCTTTTCATTGATTTTTTTTACTGCCCCCTGTAGGAGAGAGCTACACAAATAATTAGTCCTTTAGAGAAGAGACTGAAGCACAAAACTGCTTTGTAACTTCTGGCTTTATAAATGACTATTTACTTTTAGGCAATACATTAAAAGTATCTGAAACACTGATTTTCTATTTGAATTAACAGAAATGTTGACTAGTGAGTAAAGATATCAAGTTGTAATTACTTCTGTTAACAAATGGGCCTGTTGCTTCTCTGTAGGTTATGAGAGTTCATATTGAGCATGGTCGACTTGGGTGGCAACATGGAGCTATAGATTAGTTAATAACTGAGGCAAGGGCTTCAGAAACAGATAGAAATAGTCTTGGCCTTTCTAAATGTATCTCCACCTAACTGGCATTTTTCCTCAATAGGTCAGCTATTGTTGCTCAGGCTTTAATCATTTTGCAACTTCAAGTAAAAAATAGCTATACCATAGCTTTTTGTCAGCCTCCTTCTTTTTATTCATAGTAAGAAGGACATAAAACATTCTTGAAAAATGCCCTTTCTTGGAAATCTTGCAGGAAGGTAACTCTTTCAATCATAGAAAAATAGCAGCTTTGTGAGCCTTCTTGCTTTGAGCTGATAATAGGGACAGCAGGTGGGTTGAGGGAGGGGGAAAAGAAGAGCTTTTAATTTTACATCAAGGACACTTTAAATGAAAGAACTATACATTTTAAAAAAATCTTCCAAAGCCTCCACTTGTACTAAACAACAAATCTGCACTTATATTTGCAGAATGAGTGGATGGGTGTGTTGGATCGATGATGGATGGGTAAATGGATGGATATTTTACATGTACTTTGTATCATTTTTTAATGTCACAGGATCTCTAAACTAAATTTGTCTCCTCATAATGCAACACAGTATTTTTCCTTTTTATTTGCATAAACAAAAGGATTATCCTCCTAGTTTTCTCTAGTCTCATATAAAAGAACTCCCTTCTCTGTAAAGCTATCCACTTTTTTTCTAGATTACATCTCATCCTACTTTGGATCCAACCCTTAAGTATCTCTCTGCCTTTCCACATGTCTGTACCTTCAAAAGGACCCTACTCTCTGCCATACCACCTCTTCTTTGACACTCAGCACCTGTAAGGTGTGCCACTTACTTACTTCTCTCCCTCTCAATTTACTTAATTCTCTGCAGCATGGCTCACATTCTTTGAAGATGAATATCCCCTCATTTAAAATGGAAACAATGATACTACCTGGCTAAGTGATTTTTAATATTTGTCCAGACATAGTATAAGTTATTTCTCTGCAATTGGTCCACAATTCTCATAAGCAAAAATCTTCTTTCTCCCCCATCCTCCTTATCTTAATGATGTCTCCAAGGTACAGCTCCAGCAGTACCTCCTTGAAGCTTCTTCTTGGTTATTCTACTTTATTTTTATCTCTACTTGATACTTAGTTTTCTTATTATAGTTACAGGGGGCAGTGCCATAGCACATATTTTATTTAAAAAATCTTAGCATCTGATTCAGTGCTGAGTCCATAGTAGGTAATTAGTGAATACTTCTCAGTTGACTAAACTATTACAGGTATATGGGGGACTCTTTTGAATAAATTGATTGTCATTTTATTAAGGACTCTGAATACCTGCAATAGTACATTCATCATGATAATTTAATTGATCATCTTTTCTTTTTGCAGGAGCTTTAGCTATAAGTAAGAAACCCTTTGCATATTTTGACTATTTTCATGATCCATATATTGATCTTAAGGTTTGATGCTGGACACTTTACTATACCCCATTACATATATTATTTATTTTATTTTATTTTATTTTTTAAAATATATTTTATTGATTTTTTACAGAGCAGAAGGGAGAGGGATAGAAAGTCAGAAACATTGATGAGAGAGAGATATTGATCAGCTGCCTCTTGCACGCCCCCTACTGGGAATGTGCCCGCAGCTAAGGTACATGTCCTTGACGGGAATTGAACCCAGGACCCTTCAGTCCGCAGTCCAACGCTCTATCCACTGAGCAAAACCGGTCTTGGTCCATTCCATATATTAAAGACCTTCCTTCCTAGTTATGAGTTATTGTTTTAGAATCAGGAAACATGATTTATAGACAAAAGGACTGGCAAATAACAGTATCTCTGGTTGTAAACAAAAAGATATTTGGGATTGCATTACAAGAATTCAGGGTAAAAGACATGCAAATTTTGTGGACCTCCTAGAACTGATTAGTAACACTCTTCGTGTGTATGCTCTGAGGCAAGGATGTGAGGGCAAAGAATAGTCCTATAAGTACTAGTAACTAGAAGGAGAATCAAGGCTATACTTAGTATTACTGTTATACTTTCCTTTTCAAAATTTTCACAAATAAAATATTTTTTTGATATGGAATACAATTGCTTCTCATTCCAAACTATGACTCCCTCTAAGGGATTTGTCAAAATGCCAAAAAAAGATGAGGCAGGATCAATTTGAATATAAAAAGAATACAAGTGGAAAGAAATTCAGAGCCCTGCTCCGTTGGACAAAATTGCAAATGAACTGAATTGGGCTGAATTTTGGTAAGCCTACCAGAAATTTAAAGATATTATGTATTATAAGTTGAATTGATCAAAGTGCCTTTGAAATTCTATTAACATTTTTTTCAAACCCAAATGACAACTTTCTTATTTAGTGTGTCAGTAACCCCTCTTTAATATCCATTGCCTTCTACCAAACTAGTAAAAATGGAAAATGACTTGTGATAAGTGCTCAACATACTTCAAGTCTTGTGTTCCTTTTTTATTCTTGTTTGCTTTGAGTTATGTAGTCCATGCTATCATTTTGGAAGTGTTCTTAACCCTTTTTTTTATGTGGGACTTTCTGTCTCTAGAATTTTATATCACCCCTCACTCTGGTGACTTCTTGAGAAAGAAAAAATATGTGACTTTGTACGTCTAAAAGTGACTTTATTTTACCATCACACTAGACTGTTAATTTTGCTAAGTTCATACTTTAGAGTGAAAATTATTTTTCCTTAGAATTTAGAAGGCGTATCTTGACTGTCTGCTAGTTTCCAATGTTAATGTTGAGACTCTGATGTCACTTTTTCCTAATTCTTTACATGGGATCGTCTCTCTCAATTCATTTCCTGGAATTTTAAGTATATGATGTGGATCTTTATTGATTTTACTAGACATTTTCAAGAACTTTTCAATTTGGATTCCCACATCATTTAGTTCTGAGAAGTGTTCCTTTATTATTTCTTTGATAATCTTTAAATAGATTATTTTTTTGGTCTTTCTTGCTGAAACTCCTATTAGATTTTTGGAATATATGGATTTTCTAAGTTACTTCTCTCTTTTTTGTTTGTTTATAAGCCCTTTCTTTGTATTTTTCTTCCTCTCCAAGAACAATCCCTTTATTGGATTAAAAACATTTTACTTTCATATTTTTAATTTCAAAGAACAGATTTTTGTTTTTTATTCTTATTTATGCCATCTCATTTTAATTCATAGATCCTAAATTTTATACCAATTTTCTATTATTTGAAAATTTATCCCCAATCCCTCTTCTATTCTCTATCTTTTATTTCAATTGGAAACTTTTCTCAATGTTTGGGAATTCTTACTTCTTTTCTCATGTTCCTGCTTGAATACTGATGCAAGCTTTGTGAGATAGTTGGGTTTGTTCATTGATCAGCTTTTCTGTGAGTAGGCAAATCATTCTTAGTGGGGGACCACTAATAATCAGTATGTGTATATCTTTCCCTAGTTCCTCTAGAGCAGGATCCTTTAATTTCTTTGTAAGGAAGCACAAACCTGGCTGTTGACTTTCTAGAGCTCGTGAGAAGGAAGAGATGGATGTCTCACTGTTTTCTCATCCCACCATCCACTGTCTCTGATGTCCTGAGTTCTAAGATTCTCAGGCTCAGTTTCTCTGTGGAATATTTCTCAATACTCTTGTGGAATGAGGGATGAGTAGGCATGTAATAGGTTGGGTTGAAGGTGGGAGACATAGGAAAATAAATGTTTCTTATAGTGATTTTCAAATTCTCTTTTTAAATTGTTTTTATAATGCAAATATTTTCTCCCTTTCTGAATTAGTCTGACTTATAAAATGAATTCTTAGTTTAGTCTTCAGTATAGATATTAAGTAATCTTGTCAGTATGTTTGTGTTATAATTGGCTCAACTTGTACAAATATAGAACTAGGGAAATCTTAAATATTTTGTATTTATTTTCCTTTTTATTGAATTTATTGGGGTGACATTGGCTAACAAAATTATATAAGTTTCAGGTGCACAGTTCTATAATACATCATCTGTATACCATATTATTGTGTGTCACCATCCCAAGTCAAGTCTTCAGCCATTACCATTTATCCCTCTTAATCTTCTTTTATACTCTACCTGGTGCTTCCAACTCCTGAAACTTTACTAGGTTCTGCAGGGTAAGGTGGAGTGCATCTCATTGGTATCTCACTTTAGTAGGTACTTGGGTTTTAATCCTCTTTTCTACTAAAATTTGGCTGTATCTCGTTTGTTGGCAGGAATAGGGTTTGAGTTATGTCTTCTAAAATCTCTTAACACAAGATTGGTCTTATTGAGAAGACTTACATTACTTATGGAATAGGTTGGTATATAGATATAGAGAGAATTCAACTAGAAGTAATTTAGAAAGTCCACAAAGTCCAAAATCTAAGTAATGGAAGTTTTAGCAGAAAGGACCAAACAAAATAGTCTATATGGAGAATCAAGGAATGGTGATATGAAGGCTAACTTTATGGTGCTTCCCCCCCCCCCCCCCCTTTTTTTTTTTTTTTTACAAATCCTTGTGTCAAGGGCTGACTTCCAATAGATTGCAGGGAGAGAGCTGCTCTGCTACTTATGAAACCCCAACCCAGAAGCAGGTCATCTATGAATGGTTTAGCACCAGGTTCCCCAAAAAACGTTGAGTGAAGGGCGAGGGGGCGGCCCCTTTCCGGCTACACCCTGTTTCCCGATGAACGTTATGGTACTTTTGTCTTGTCTGTGATGATGTTATTCTGTCTTTGCACGGTAGCTTTAGAGATTGGTCTTTATAAAACAAGGAGCCTAATTGAAAAATGCAGATATACAAATTGAAAAATGTCAAGTAGGAAGGTCCCTGAAAGAGTGGGGGATGTGCATAGAAGGGACAGTAGTTTAGGTAGAAGGGGTATGAAGAAGAAAAAAGCAGAAGATTCTTTGATGGTTCTAACACCATGGCTTCTAAGTCAGACATGATGCTGCCTGGTAGCTTCAGGTGTCAGTGTTGATTAAAAACGGTTGCTTTCTTGGCATTGGAGGGGTGCCACCAACACAACTGCCTAAGTGGCCCTAGATCCCAGTTCAGTTGTATTTATATGAGTGATTTTGAAAAATCTAGGACATCTTTCACGTGATCATGTCAAAGATAACTAAAAAATAAGACACATTATAGGCTACAAAAGTAGAAGTTTAAATGTCTTAGATCAGTCGGCAAACTGTGACCCGTGAGCCACATGCAGCTCTTTGGCCTCCTGAGTGTGGCTCTTCCACAAAATACCGCGGCCTGGGCGAGTCTGTTTTGAAGAAGTGGCATTAGAAGAAGTTTAAGTTTAAAAAACTTGGCTCTCAAAAGAAATTTCAATCGTTGTACTGTTGATATTTAGCTCTGTTGACTAATGAGTTTGCCGACCACTGTCTTAGGTGGCTAAATTATTTCCAGTAGAGTTCATAAATACTGTGCATTAAACATGAAGTTAGATCTGTGATCACAAAACCCCAATACTAATATATTCATTTTATCTCAATCTTATCTATAGTGATTGGAATTTCTTTACAATAGATCGTGAATCTTTTGCAACAGAGAATATCTTGTTTGTTTTTCTTTCACTGAGTAGAGCTACATGGCACCGCTGTTTCTGAAGAGTAGCCAACATCTGCATGCTGCAGACTGCCTTTCTGGCTGCAGTACTTTAGGGGCATCTGAGAGCTGAGGTTGATGGTACAGAAACACACTATCAAGCAAGTGCTGAGCATGAATGAAGACCCTAAGGCAGGTCATTTTGTAGGTTGTGTGCAACCCACCTACCTGCATGTCTATGAGATAGGGCTAAGCCAGGTATATTTGATTCAGCTGAACATTTATTTGGCAAATCAATTTAAAAGTAATTATTTCAGCCTAAATTTATGACTTGATAGGACCTGACTGCTGAGGGAGTAATGAAGTGGGTGGGTTGCTCAACCTGGGACTTAATGGTTTACCTCTAGTGGCTCATTAGTGGACTGGAGCACACTCTTTTGTTTCTTCTTCTTTCTTTTTCTTTTTGGTATAGCATAGGTGGATATTTATTGAAGAACAAGTACAGACTCCCATGTGGAGAAAGGGAAAGAATCTCACAGCACAGAATCCCACATGGGGAGGGGAAAGAGTCCCCAAGCACATTCTTTTTGACATAATCTTTCTGTGTATGTTTGGAGAGCCTAGGTCCTAACAGATGGGCCTTGAGACAGGCTCCCATGACTACCAGGCATGCCAAGTAGGCAGATGAGTGATCTGGCTTGTTCCTTCTCTTTCAAATTGCTGCCAGCCAGGGAAAAGTGGTGAAAATAAATCAATGGCTCCCTCCTTCAGACCCAGCATGTACCTTTCAGTCATCAAAATAAGCAACATCCTGTAGTGATTCTTGGGTGATTTCTCTGATAGGAAGAGCACTTCACATACTGGAGATTAACATAACAAATGGCCAGATAGTGCCTCAGAAAAGACATTTTTTTCTTTTTTTGTCAGGGAGCAAATGTTGGCACTGAATGGACAGCAGCAGGTTTGGAGGGAGCATTGTTTATTCACTCTCAGACGCTTTGTGTCCTTTATGACTCTGCTCAGTATTTTTGGTAACGGGTTGGTAACTGTTTATATCTCCCATCATCAGAACACAGGAAATCATAAACAGGAGTCATGCTGAATATCTCCGGCAGTGCCTTTGTGTTCTTACTGTACTGAAAGCTAAGAGGCCTCTTCTTGTGTAACATCCATATTTATGACTGGAGTCCAAGGGAGACTATAGAGCAAGGGACTCCATTTTAGACCATAGACATAATCTCTAACTCTCATTTAATCTTCAAATATTAACAAGTTGACCCTGAACTAGGTCACTTTTTAGAATAAAAAAAATTGGTCCTAGAGGAGGAGAGTTTGAGATATTTTATTTTTTAAGATTTGATATATTATTGCATTAATTGCTAATAATTAATATATTAACCACTGAACCCTAAACTAGGCTCTTTTTTGGCCCAGTTTCTCTTTATTTGGAATAAAGACATCCTCCTTCCCCACCATGCTTACAAATCTATGATTCATGTTCTCACAGATGCCAACTGATTTTCTGCTTATAAATCATGGACATTGATGTGTTTTCAACAATAGACATTCCCCATATGTGAGAGCCACATTGGGTTAAGGTAGAAGGAAAGTTTTACTTTTTGGAATGAATCTGCTATATATGTAAGAGGCTTTTCAATTTTGAAAGCTTCATATGGCCCGTGGGTGGCATGTTGGATACCCCAAGACTTAACGCAGTGCAGTATGATAATCTAGTTCCCAAATTTTACATAGCTTGACACATAGAACTGGTAATGTTTCTAGAAATGCCATAAATAGAACCATCTTCATATGACCTTTATGTTGTGATCTGCTTTAAGTCGTCTCACTAGTTAGCTAGAAGCAGTTGGAGATAGTTAAGTCAGAGAATTAAAAGTGGGACTTCTGGCCTTATTTTTGATTTGGTTAACTGAGCTGTTTCTTGAGAAATATCACTATCATGTCTCTTCATTTCTATTTGAAAAATATATATGCAAAATCTGCCTGACTTGCAAGACTTTTTTTGTGGGGGCTTTATAAAAGAAACTTATATGTAAAGATTATTATTGATGACTGAAATACTTAGAACTGTCAAAAAAGATGGCAATGTTTCAACCAGCCCTTGAGAGGAGACAGGTCTGCTGCGAGTTAGTCATCGTCTGTGGATGATGTATTTAAGGACATGATGAACAGCAGTTGAATTTATAAAAAAAATATGTTGGTAAAGCTCTTTCAAGAGAACTCATGGATTGCATCCTCAAATTCAGGGAAAATGGAATTTTCCCTTAGTTTTACAAATGTGGCAGAAGGGATTCTAACTATTATGCATTTTTTTATTCTCATTAATGTTTCACATACACATAAAATATGTGATAATTAAAATGCTATCTTAGATTTAAGATATATTTAAAATATTAATGTATAATAGCATCTCAGAATAATGACTATTTTACCTCTAATGCTTTATTTGTGCATTTTCTTTGGGAAAATGGACAGTCAACTATCTGTTTATTCTTACGCTCTTGTTCAAATGTACATTTTCTATTTATTGAAATAAAATGTGACTGTTGGGCCTTCATATCCCAGAACAGCCCTATGAGTCTTAGTACAAAAAAGTTTCTCTTCTTTCCCTGGCTGGGTAGTTCAGTTGGTTAGCACACCATCCTAATACCCTAAGAGTTCGATCCCTGGTCAGGAATCAACCAATGAATGCAACTAATCTTTCTCTTTCTCTCTATCTCCCTTACTCTCTCTAAGACTCAGTAAAAAATGAACTTTCTCTTCTTTCTTTCCTGCCCCTGCAAATTACAGTCAGCCCCTCAAGCAGCTCCTTAAGTCAGTGGAGCCTACCAATTGTAATGTAAGTATAAAGATGAGAAAAATAAGATCAAAGAGGTGAAGTAATTTATTTAAGGTGAGTTTGGGCAGAGCTGTAACTAGAATTCAGGTCATTTTACTCTTAGTTTAGTTCTTGCACAAATATTTATTGCACTGAGTTCTGTGCTGGTTGCTTTTTTTGTGCCCTTTCTATTTTATTATTACTTCCTGCCTGTCTCTGCTATAGGGGATTTGCTTTATGGAAGTTACTTTTCTTTCCATGCGGAAGCATTTTCACCATGCCCATTCTCTTCATACTAACTCAGCAGAGCTCCTCAGTCTCATCATTTATTTTTAAAAATTTATTTTTAATTATAATTAATTATAGTTGACATACAGTATTGTATTAGTTTTAGGCGTATAGGAAGCATGTCATACTTGCAGCCAGCTGTGAGTTTGACATGCTTGGTGTATAGCATAGTGGTTCAACATTTACATGTCTTACAAAGTGATCACCATTGTAACCATCTGTCACCATACACAGTTATTATGATACTAGAAGCCTGGTGCACAAAATTAGTGCACTCAGGGAGGGTCCCTCAGCCTAGCCTACACATCCTCTAGCAGTCTGTGAGCTCTCGAGGGATGTCCACCTACGGGCTTAGGCCAGATGTCCTCAGGGAGTGGGGCTAAGTCGGCAGTAAGACATCCTACTCGTAGTCCAGGACTCTCGCAGTCCAGGATCACTTGCTCCTTACCGCCCACCTGCAGGGGAGGTGGGAGAGGCTCTTGCCATCGCTGCTGTGCTCACCAGCCGTGAGCCCGGCATCTGGCTGAGCAGTTCTCCCCCTATAGGATTACACTGACCATCAGGGGGCAACTCCTGCATTGAGCATCTGCCCCCTGGTGGTTATTGCACGCCATAGAGACCGGCTGTCCTGCGGTTCAGTTGATTTGCATATTAGGGTTTTATTATATAGGATTATTGACTATATTCCCTGTGCTATGCATTGCTGTTTCCTCATTTATATAATGAGAATTCTATACTACCAACCTCAAACTGTTGTGATTCTATCATTCTTTAGTCAATTATACATGAAAATGCATATGAACCCTAAACATCCTTCATTGTACATTTTATGTAGCTTGTGTTCAGCACATTTATTTACTAGAGGGCAGTGCATGAAAATTCATGCACTGGAGGGGGGATCCCTCGGCCTGGCTTGCCCCCTCTCACAGTCCGGGAGCCCTCAGCAGCAGGAGGCGACCTGGAGATCAGAGGAATGCAATACCCCACCACACCTGTGCTGCTGCCACTGCTGGCAGAGCAAGTTTCGGCCGCCTCTGGTTACCTGAGCCTCTGACAACCCTGGGAGGCTGGGCAGCTGCCATCTGAGATTTGCCTGCGCCTCTGGCATAGGCTGGGGAGCTGCCATCCAAGGCTTGCCTGTGCCTTGGGCTGGCCCTGGGTGGCTGGACTGCTGCCATCTGAGGCTTGCCTATGCCTAGGGCATTGGCTGGGCAGCCACCATCATATGCTTGCCTGTGCCTCAAGCCTACGCTGGGCAACTGAGCAGCCACCATCTGAGGCTTGCTTGTGCCTTGGACTAGCCCTGGGTGGCTGGGGGCTGAGGGGCTGAGAGACTCCAGAGGCAGGTGTGCAGAGCAGCTGGACCTGCCTGTGGGCAGGCCCAGCTGTGCTATGCACCTGCCACCCCGGTGGGGCTGAGGGGATTGGGCAGTGCCATCTTGTTGCTGTGGGTGCTGCCATCTTTGAGGGTGTGGCAGACAATTAGCATATTCCCTCCTTATTGGCTGTGAGTGCCATATATTTATGAGGGTGTGATGGTCAATTAGCATATTTCCTCTTTATTAGGTAGGCTATTTCACTTTGTTCATAAGGATGGCATGAAAAGTAATGCTGTAATGCTTTTTGGTGATAACAGTGCTCAAAGTGTTTTAAACTGAAGACATTTTGCCTCAGGTCCCATGTTGTGAACAAGCCAGGCTTATATCACTGCAATGATTTTCTATGCCTTTTTGGATGGTGTGTGTAGGCATACAGAAGCAGTATCATATGCTATTGCCCTCAGGGCCTAGCAAAATGTGAATGTATTAGAATGAGGCACAAATTTAACTAATAAATGAAAGCTGATAGTAAATGCATGTGATAGAATAGAACAACATTTCCACTTTGAGCCAAAGATATTGGTCTGTACTAATATCTATATTAAATTGTATAAGCTGGAACAATATCTTTTGGAACCTTTGGATATTGGAATATTAGATAATGGAACAGTTCAGAACATAAGCATTAAATTGCTTTGTACCTTTTGATATGGGATAATATGAAAGTGGACATTCATTTGTTGGTTGCTTACTATGTTTTGAGGATTTTGCTGAAAAGGTCAAACTGAAACAAAGATGCGAGCAAAGGCTTAATTGAAGTGGGAGAGACTAAAGAGAAACTGGGAGGAGAGAGAACAGGAGAGAGCAAGAGTAGAGACAACTTTTTAGAGACACATGTCAAAAGGTTGGTCCTACATCAGGAGAATATGGGATCTTTTATTTTTAAAGATTTGAGATACTGCATGATTAAGTGATAATATGGTAAGGGTCTAGTATAAGTGGAAAATTGATTGGTGATGTGGGAGAGAGATGTGAGAATTGCTACCGCAATGTTCCAGACTAGGTGAAATAGGACCTTATTCAGAAGTGGAGGGTTTGGTCTTAGGAACAAGGAAAATGGTTCATAATGATAGGAGTGAAGATAGAAGATAGGCACATTGTATTGGTTGGTGAAGATATGTGGGAATTGAAGGCATTCTCTTCTGATTTTTCATATTTTCTCATTGAAAAAGCAAAATTCAAATCTGAGCAGAGGGTGAAAATGGGAGAAGCTGCAGTGCAGAATTATCCTCCAGAAGTGACCAGAGCACCCCTCCACAGTTTCATTGTCCCACCAGCCTTAAGGGTCCACTTGGTGTTAGTGGTCATGGATTTAGAGTGAGAATGATCAGTGAGTTTTTGAGTTCAGTTTCTGGGGAGTGAGCATGCTTCTCAAATGAGCTTAGGATCAACAGAGTAGGTGAAAAGTTGAGTTTTAATGTGGTCAACATTTTACCGTAAGAGTATAATAAAGAGATAATTATAAAATTTAAGTTGGGAAGGTGGGAAGTGAGGACATATGGAGGTGTTAGGGACACGGGTAAGGTGATGAGCTCAATGGATTTTAAGTCTTGCTAGGTTTCAAGAGTGAGGGATGGAGATGGAAAAGAGGAAATAGTGGTCCGAGAGTGGGATGCTTGTTAATGAGGTTACTCAGGGGGTTAAGTCATCTTATGTATAACCATAGGTCTGAGCAGCTGAAGTGGGGCAGAGTACATCATTGGAGGAAAGGTACAAGGAACTTAAAGAACATTGTTAACTGGAAAAGGAAATTATCATGATTTTTTTTCAGGTTTTATTCTAGATATTGATGCTGCCTTACAAGTTAAAGAACTATGATAAGAAAGGGATTGTAGCAAGTGGTCAGTGATGATTGCAAGAAGGAGCAAGTTGTTACTGATAAGTTTTAAGGGATGGAAAATGATCTGCTAATAGTGAGTCCTAAGAAGCTGTGGGCCTTTTAGGAAGAAGATAAGATAATTATTTGGCAAAGAGGGGAAGGAGGACACCAACCTAGTTTTTGGCAGGATGGTTAGGGTTGTGTGGAAAAGAAAACAGCCTTCACTCACAGAGCTAAGAAGAAGCTGAGTCCTCCAAGGAGAGCCAGGTATCAGTCTGGAGCAAGAAACTAAGGAAGAGAGTCAAGAGAAGGGGTTGAGCAAGAAAGGGATTATACTCATGATTATGAGCTGTGGTGGACACAGTTGGAAGACCTTCAGGATTTGGGGCATGGTGGATTGGGTCACAGAAGAGTATGTTAAAGCCCTTATGGGATGGCAGTATGAGAAGGAATTAATTGAAAATCCTGGGCTTTTGTAGAATGGAAAATTATGTTAACCCCAATGGTTTCTAGGCAGGTGGTGGTGGTGAGACTGGGTAGGATGAGTGGGCAGGAAGGAGAGAGGTTTGTCAAAACCATATAAGGTGTTGAGATTCCCCTATTCCTGCAAAATGATGTAGAGGTTTGGAGAGTGTCAGTTTCACCGGGAGCACCAATATATCTGGAATCCTGTTCTAACTCCTAGAACATAGGAGTGGCAGCTTGCACTCTTAATATATATGTTAGGTGTTTATACTAAGAAACTCATTTTTTTTTTATTTGTAAGAATGCTCAGCTATGAGCTATGGATTGTGGGTTGTTGTTGATGTGTGTGTGTGTGTGTGTGTGTGTGTGTGTGTGTGTGTGTGTGTGTGTTTGGCATTGTGCAGTTTGTGGCTTTAGCATATTAAGTGACCTTTTGGCTTTTTTCCATAGTGGCTGCACCACTCCACATCCTCACCAGCACTTGTATGTTGCTTTATAAATGGTAGCCATTCTGGCAGATGTGAGGTGATATCTCATTATAGCTCTAATTTATATCACTCTGATGATTAGTGACATTGAGCATTTTTTTTCATATGTCTATTGAACATCTTTGAATAAGTGTCTATTTTAGTGGAGAAATTTATTTTCTCTAGTTATTTGCATTTGATGTTTTGATTATTATTCCTGGACTTCTGGGTTAGTCTTTACATTTTGCATTTAGATGTTATTTGCGATTATGCTTTAAAACTTTAATTAAAGAATATTCAGAATGAATATTACATTTTAATTCCTTAAATAATAGAGAATATAAATTTTCCTTTCTTCTCAAGAATGCCCAACTAGAAGTACAAGGACTGTTTTGTTTTGTTTTGCTTTTATGTATCACCTGTATTCATTGGAGCCAGTGTGAAAAAATAATTGGCAATTAAAATTTAATACTTTTTGTTTGTTTATTCTGAGCACTGTTTCTGTACGCTCATGATACACCAATGAACAGATGGACAAAGTAAAAATATTCTGTATCTTCATTGAATTTTGTGATAGGTGTGTGTGTGTGTGGGGAATAGACAAACTAAAAAACAAACATGGGTAGATAAGTATAGTATACAGTGTTATAGAGGATGGTAGTGTTGTAAGAAAATGTAAAGTTGGATAGGTAGGATTAGGAATGTTGTGATGAAGCCAAAGATGCACACTTAAATTTTAAATAGTATGTTCAGGGTAGGTCTCTTCAAAGAGGTAAGGGCATTGACCATGTCACTATCTGGAACATAGAATTCCAGGCAGAGGAAATAGCCTGAGAATGTCTCATTGCATATTCATACACTGCTGGGTCACCAGAATGGCAGAGTGATGAGAACAAGAGGGAGTGTGATGGAGACAAGATCATTAAGGAAATACTTAGCAAAAGAAATAATCTGAGAATGGCCCCAAGTGGTATTGTAAGACTGTTGATACTGTTTCTTGTCAACAAAAAGAGAAAAATAACTTAATAGTAATAGTTTTCTAAGATTGTTTTCTTCTGTTGGTACCTTGATCTGATTAAAAGTTATTTTGTTCCTTTTCAAAATTCTTTGGAAATAATTCCAGCTATGATTAAAAATCAGTTTAATCTTTTCATTTTTTCCCCTCGTGGCCTATATTGATTGTTTTTGTAGGGTAATATTTGAGAGCTGTTTCTGGAGATCTGGCCCCATCAGTTCTTGTTGGGTTCCTTATATTCCTTTTGAGCATTTTTCTCTTTGATATATTTTGAATTCAAAAATGTTTATTTTTAAAATATGACTGTGCTGTTTATGTATGTGTGCATGTGTGTTTATGATAGTGGATTGAGAATTATAGTAAAGTTTCTAAAAAAATCACCTTTCATAGCTCTGAAATTTATCAACAGAAATATTAATTAATGTTTAGCAGACAATATGATGGAATAAGAGAAGATGGTGGATTTTATA
This sequence comes from Antrozous pallidus, assembly GCA_027563665.1. Lineage (NCBI taxonomy): Eukaryota > Metazoa > Chordata > Mammalia > Chiroptera > Vespertilionidae > Antrozous > Antrozous pallidus. The sequence continues at coordinate 64,158,518 of CM050519.1, read as the reverse complement.
AAGTTATATAAATGTTAATATTTATAATGTGATTACACAACAGAATTTCCCACATAAAAGTGCAATACTTATCTTTAAAAGAGGAAAAACGGAACTGTGAGTGGGTAAGACAGTTTATTTCACTAAGCCTCAGTTTTCTCACAGGTAAAACAGGGCTCATAACTATCTTACCCACTGGTTTTGAAGGTGAGAGTTCATGTGTACAAGCGTCTTGCATGGTGTCTAGTGCCCTGTGATAATAATAATAGCAATAATAATAATAATAATAATAATAATAATCCTATCAACTGATGTTTTTATTGAAGGCTTGCTCTGTTTCAGCTACTTTGCTCAAGGCTTTGCAGCCATGGTTTGCTCTCATACTCGCAAGGACCATTAGCATGCAAGTTTCACAAAAACACAAATTGCATGTGAATATTGTATATTTGGTACAGAGAATAATGGCGGGCATATGTTAGACACTGTATTCATGTGTTGAATGAATGAAAAGAAATGACCATTTTATAGATGAAGAAACTGACATATAAAGGACCCAAGGAAGCACTGAGTAAATAGTAGAGCTAGAATTTGAACCTGGGCAGACTGACCAACTTAATACTAGCTCTTAATCATGATACCAGCAGGTTCTTATGCATGTTGTATGAAGGCAAGAGAGAGAGAGGGTTCTTTTCTTCTATTCTTTTAAGTTCACAGCTTCTCCTTATCACTTCATTTTAGAATGAAGACATGTAATAGGTACACTGAATTTAATAGCTATGATTATTGTTCTTGACTATAAAATTATTATCCCATTTCTCTATGCTCTTTTCTTTCCCCAATAACATAAGCAAAAGATAAATATGGTAATGCCCTCAAATGTGCTCAAATACAATGGAAGCACAGAACGCACACACACACACACACACACACACACACACACACACACACACACACACCACACACATACGGGCTGCACACCAGGGTCCTTTGAATATTCCTATGCTAGATAACTCTTGTAAAATCCTGTTTGGGAATGGTTTGAAGGCTCAGGGAAAGAATCACTGATCTGGACTAAAGTTGTTTCCCTCAGTTGTATGTCGCAAATGAGAGAGCAGGCAATGAATCACAAAATCTGAATTTAAATCCCCCACAGGTAAGACATTTTATTGATACTATAAAGTTAATTTTTTTTGTAGTACTTTATTACAAACTTTTAAAAAATGATTGCTCAGATGTCAGTTATTCTATGTCACATTTCTTTTTCAATGCTCAAAGCTTAAAAAAATTGTGGAGACAGGTAAGACTTTAACGCTTATATTCACACAGGAGCCAACAAAGTTTTTAAAAAGACGTTTGTTAAATTTAACATGGATTACTGTACAAAACAATATAATTTCACTTTGATTCTGAGATAGGTTTTTGTCCTTTACCGGTGTCATGTCAATACTTTTTGAATAGTAAACTCGTCTTTTTTATATTTATTTGTTAGATAACTCATGAAGATTATGAAGACTAATGACATCTGATTAGTGTACTTCATCAATAATAAAGAAAAGAAACAAAATAAAAGGGGCAGCTTAAAGAGCTATAAAAACATAAACATAATTCCACTATAACTATATATAACTCTTCTTTCATCTGAAGACTCATTCACTGGAGTTAATACTAACCAACTTTATGTTATGGCAGAAACCACCAGGATTTTTTTCATCTTGATGCTGCTTGCCAGTTTAAGAAATGCTGGCATAAGAATCAACTTGAAAGAAAAGTAAAAAGAGGTCAAAGTAGAATTTTTAACTAACTTTTATTTTGTTTTGATTTTAATATCACATAATAATTTTTTTCTTTAGTTTGAAGATAAACTGGGAGGAGTGGGGTTTGGACAGGAAGGGAAAGGATGTATATTTATTTATTTAATAGGTATGTGGAATTAGAACACATTACAATGTCTGTTTTAAGAATGATTTTATATATGTTTTAGTATGACACAACAAACATTAATCTTCTGAAATTACAAAAGTTCCATGTGGGTTTTGTTTCACATTATTTTTGCAAAATAAATAATGACAATTCACCTAAGGGAAATCATGTACGGGGCAGGGAAGGAGACATTTTGGATAATCTTTTAAAAGAATATGTGCCTCTCAAGAGTCCAATTGATAGTCACTCAAGTACTCCATCTTTCTAAATGCCTGTGATTCACCACCATTAAAATCATGGTAGTTATGGGATCCGCAAAGCCTCAAGGATACATTATATATTGACATGTAATGGATGGGCCTAATAGGTCTTTTCCAATCATAATAAATGTGTTCCTGTTCTACAGGCCACGGTATATTTAATTGATTTTCTCTATTACATTGTGATGCCTCAATCTTGGTAGGAAAGCATGTTTCAGGTAATTATAGTTTAAGTTTGTAAAATTGCAAATATTAAGCCATTGATTTAACTGCTCAAATAGTTCATGGCAAAATTCTATGCATCTTAGCATGATATTTAGAGAGCAATATGTAGGTGTGTTTAGAAAAGTAATGCTTACACTCTTTCTAAAAGGTACATCTCCTGCCCTTTAGCTTTTCATTTTAGTGCTAGAAAGGAATGTGCTTGGTGAGCCATCCCATGTCCTAGTGCTCAGATCCTAGTGCCTCTCTCAGATTCTTATATTTTTGGGCTCAATCTAACCCTGTCTAGGTCAGACCATCCTGGCCTGGTCTGCCTGAGGAAATTTGGTTTGTTCTTAGGTCAGTTTGGTTTGATTAAAAAAAAAAAGAAATTTAAGGTCACTTTGAACTTTGGGGTTTGAAGATGATTAAAATGTAAAGTGGGGAGAGGGAGGAGGTGCTAATTAATCTGAATCTGAGCCAATTAATCAGGATGAACAATGATTTTTTTTATCAGTTATAGAATCACAAACTACTGGAATGCTGCTTGTAATGCAGCAGATGTGGTATTTGAATTTAGCATATTCTACCCAAATTTAGAAAACACATTGAGTTCTAATCAAAATTAGTGAAATATAAGCACATTTTGGCAATAGCCCAAATGTCTAATTACCTTCACCTATAATAACCTTATATGTCCACATATACTTTAAAAAATAAACTCTAAAAAAGTCTAAAAAGAATTTATATTAAATTTTCATTATTTAGCACTTCAACTTTTACTATTAATAAGAAATGCATGATTACAATGACCCTGAGAGATACTACATTTCAAATTCACATTTATAAATTGAAAATAATTATATTCCGTCTAGTTACTTTGTTAATACATATTTGTTTTGCCTTATGACTTCTTGAAAAATTTTAATTGTTATATGATAACTCCAAGTTAAGAAAAATATTTTATCCTATCATCTATTCATACTATGAGCTGCCATCAGCATGTTAGGTCACTTATCTATACTTTGGAAATTAAAATAGTCTATATAACTTGAATTTCCAGCCATATCTACCTATATACTAGTATATATATGTATATATATATTTATTTGTATATTATATATTTATTTGTATATATATGTATATTTATATATTCACCCCAAAATGTATACTTATTTTAACAGCTAATAGCTCAATTTTGAAAATGAAATATGTTTTAACAAACACTGCCTTTATAATTACTCAAAGTGTGTGTATATATTTGGGGACACTCTCTATACATCTATCCATACATACACATACATACATATATTTAGTAGTCAACAGGAGTCTGATGGATCTGCTTATTAATGCTGAGTCAAGGAAAAGTAGAGCTATAATTTCAACTCAGTCATTTTATCAAGGAAAAAATGGTACCCGTAGCAATGAAGAGTCTTTTCCAAGGTCATACACTCTGGCCTCCCGACTTACAAATTGGTGCCCTTTCTCTCCAGCCTGTTAAGCTGAAATAGAAATTTTAACACTTTGAATGGCCTAAAGTTCCTCTGTGTTTAAACTGTATGAACTACCCAGGTTATGAATTGAGGTAATATTTGATAAAGACTATGTAGAGTACAGTGATTCTAGAGAAAATCTTTTAAATATGGAGTTGGCTAAGAATTCGGGGGGAGGTGCCAAGGGAATAGGAAATTATTCCTTAAGGGATTCATAATGAACATACATCCTGGCTTCATCATTTGTCACATTGCTGTTTTCCATATTTCAGCCCCATTCAAGGGAACGTGTTTACACAGGTGTGGGGCATGTATGTGAGTGGGTAGAGACTGACCAGCACTTCTCCCTGTGCTCCCAGGTTTGTCTTTCCCAATCCTCCTCTTTCAAAGAGCGCATGCCCCAATTAGGAATACTTCCTTGACTCCAACTTCTTATTTTGAACAAGCAAACTTGATCCCTTTCCTCTTTGATTATAGGAGAAAATGTCTCCCCAAGAGTGTGAACTAGTATGAAAAGGCTAAGTATAGACATTGGAGAGAAACTTGACCTAGTCTCTACTGTCCCCAGGATAAATCCAGTTCCATGCAGAGGCTCAGGATGAAATCCTGTGGCCATTCCAGTGCAACCCCAGTGGAATGCATGCTGGTGATGTATCCAGGAATGTCAGGAAGACTTAGTCATTCATATCTCCACAATACAAGGTTGCCTGAAACTTTAACCACAACATTCTTATCTTTGCTGATCTGTGAGATTCATTAGTGTTGTTTTATTTTATGTTTTTGTAGTTTACAAGGCTTTTACTTAATCTCATTTCATGCTCATAGTTTGAGTAATAAAAATCATTCTTTTCATTTTTCATTAATGGTAGAACTGGGACTCAAACTTAGGACTCCTGATTAACTTCCAAACCATTATTCTTTGTAGTACCCTACAGCTTCTCTGGGAAAACACACACACACATATTTTGACTGTGGAAACCATACAGGTATTTATCCAATCTCAGATACAGATACAGTTTGGTAGGTATCATTAGAATAAAAACCAATAATATGCTTCATAATGTTGGTAGCTATAGCTTAATGGTAATTTTGGGAACAGCAATATGACTTTCATCAGTCTGTCCTCTGCTCTCTGCACACTTGTGTGCTCACACACACACATATACAAACACCTATAGTTATAAATCAGTCACTATCCTTAGCTAGTGTCCTTTAAAAAATGGCCATTAGCATAAAACCATAGAACTAATTGTTTCAGACTTGATGGAAGGACACAGCAAACTGTAATTTGACTAGAGTGCACGGAAAGCTTCTATACATCCAGAAGGACTTTTCTGACATTGATACTTATATTTAAGTAGCAATTGCACACAGTATAACAGCTGTTTGCTTTGTAGCAATGACAACAAAGTTGTCTTTCCCCTCACTTCATGATAGCTGCAGTTGCAGGTAGCCCTTAGCACAGACCGGCCATGCTGTGTAATATCTGCACTGTATGCTGGGAGAGCCCCAGAGAGACCGAATGACATCAACAAGGCTTCTGAGGCTGGAGACTGGGCACTTCCAGAATCAAATTCCAAGCTAACATGGTCTAGAGTGAGGTGACTGATGGGATCTGAGCACCTGAGCAGAGCAGAAGGCATGCTCCTCAGTTCGAGTAGGCAATTTCCAACCTTTGCCAGCTAGGATTAGACATGTAATTGTGTGTCTAAATTTAGTCCATCATTTGCATATGTAATTAATTATAGTATAGTCATTTCTCTCTGGCCTCCTTTTCCTATAAGTCGAATTACTCAGAGACTTTTATCTGACACTAAAATCTTACAAGTACACTAGAGGCCTGGTGCATGAAAATTCATGCACCGAAGAGGGTGTCCCTCAGCCCGGCCTGCCCTCTCTCACAGTCTGGGAGCCCTCGGGGGCAGGAGGCGACCTGGTGATCAGGGTAAGGTGATACCCCCATCACACCTGTGCTGCTGCCAGTTCTGGCAGTGCAAGCCTCAGCTGGCCCTGGTTACCTGAGCCTCAGGTGGCTCTGGGCGGCTGGGCAGCCACCATCTGAGGCTTGCCTGCACCTCAGGCCAGCCCTGGGTGGCTGGGGGGCTGAGAAGACTTGGGGACTCCAGAGACAGGTATGTGGAGTGGCTGGACCGGCCTGGGGGCAGGCCCAGCCATGCTGCACACCTGCTGCCTTAGAGGGGCTGAGGAGACTGGGCCCCACCATCTTTGTGGCTGAGGATGCTGCCATCTTTGAGGGCATGGCAGTCAGTTAGCATATTTCCTCCTTTTGGCTGTGGGCACCACCATCTTTTGTGAGGGCATGACAGAAAATTAGCATATTCCCTCTTTATTAGATAGGATATGACATTTAAAAAATATATATTTTATTGATTTTTTACAGAAAGGAAAGGAGAGAGATAGAGAGTTAGAAACATCTATGAGAGAGAAACATCCATCTGCTGCCTCCTGCACACTCTACTGGGGATGTGCCTGCAACCAAGGTACGTACCCTTGACTAGAATCGAACCTGGGACCTTCCAGTCCGCAGGCTGATGCTCTATCCACTGAGCCAAACCGGTTTCGGCAACATTTTTAAGGATAATATTAGCTGCTGTTTATAACACTCTAGCATTGAATTCAGAGTCTTCTGTGATTAGACAGCTGAGTACCTCTGTTTTTCAGGAAACAGTCTTAGAAACTTTTTCACAGAAGCAGCTTCTTTCTCCAGTTGTGTTCAGTGATCATAAAATCATATCACCTCAAGCCAGATACTTCTTTATCACCTCAGAGCAGATGAATAATCCCTACTCAGTGAATCTTTGCACTAGGCAGGGATCATGCATTCATGTCTTCATTTATTTAGCACACATGTATTGCATACTCTCTGTGTGCTAAGCTCTGTCTCAGGTAGTGGTAATAACCTTGTTTTTATGGGTTGAACTCTATCCCCCCCAAATTCATATGCTGAGGTCTAAACTTCCAATACCGTAGAATGTGAACCTTAGGTGGAAATAGGGTTGTTGCAGATGTAATTAATTGAGATGAGACCATATGCATTAGAGTAGGTGACTTTAATCGGATATGGCTGGCATCTTTATACAAAGGAAACATGCAAACAAGGAGAATGTCATGTGAGGATGAAGGCAGAGATCAGGTGATACTGATACAAGCCAAGAAATGCTAAGAATGGCCAGTAAATCACCAGAAAGTAGGGGAGCTATAAGAGATAGATTTTCCTTAATAACCCACTGAAGGATTCAACCATGCTGACAGCTTGATCTTGAACTTCTTCAGGCCTCCAGAAGTGATTGTGAGACAGTCAATTTCGGTTGGTTAAGCCCTCTAGTTTATAGTTCTTTGTCACACAGCCCTAGCAAATTAATATAGTTGGGTACCCTCTGCTCCTGACAGCTCACACATTGTCCAGGGATCTCCCTCTGTGGATAGAGTCCAAATTGAATTTTTGGATGCTTCCAGGAGCTTAAATTCCCATCCTTACCCCTTCTTCTGGTGCCTTGAAGGCCTATAGGAGTGCCGAAGTATTTATCCTCTCAGTCCTCATAGTGACAGGGAAGGACCTAGGGTTACTGGAGCCTCTAGCCTCTTCCATTTCCTGAGTGTGTCAAATACTATTATCCATTGTTATGTGAGGCATGATGGTTAAAAAAAGAGAGAAACCAGTTTAAGCCACCAAAATAAAAATTAAAGTATGATTGGGGTAAATTTTGATTTTCAATGATCTAGAGTGAAGTCCAAGGCACATAGTAGCATTAGACTTTTATGTTGTTAGGGCAGTGGTCGGAAAACTGCGGCTCGTGAGCCACATGCTGCTCTTTGGCCCCTTAAGTGTGGCTCTTCCACAAAATACCAAGGCCTGAGTGAATATGTTTTGAAGAAATGGTGTTAGAAGTTTAAGTTTAAAAAATTTGGCTCTCAAATTTCAATCGTTGTACTGTTGATATTTGGCTCTATTGACTAATGAATTTGCCAACTATTATTTTAGGGATTTACAGTCTTGCTGTTGTTATAGGAATGTAAATTGTGGAAAGGGGGGGTTATCTGAGTTGAGGAAAAATACTTTATAAAAGGCAATTTATTGAAAGGACTGCAGGAACTAAATAAGGGTTTCGCCTGATCAAACTGGATTTGGAAGCTGGCTGCCACCCAGCCTGAGTGTGGGAGTAGGACTAGAACTCAGGCATTGGGCGGAGGGCCAGTCAGGCAAGTAGAGGCATTGGTAGAGGGCAGATGGAATGTTATGCTCTGTCCCCAGCAGTGATGAGGAGCAGGTCCTGCCTGGCTGGGAAGTCATCTGCAGATTTCCAGCTTTCTGTGCTTGGGAATATGGAATGACCCACAAAAACAATGACAAGCAGCCAGCCAATGTAAAGAAGTATAGTGCTGTGGACCTTCATAGGTGAGGTATCTTCCATATCTCAGTCATGCAAATGATATCAGAGTATGTTACTGATGATTGTAATGATTATTCTGAGAGAGGATCACATTGTTTTTACTATAATCTTTCAGATATCTTAGAGGTTAACTAATTAGAGTCTTAGATAAAAGTAGTTAAATTAAAATATTTTCTGAATACTAAAGAGGTCTGCTCTTTAGTAGAGTTTTTTTGAACAAAAAATCAAGTTCTATAATATCATGGCTGAAAAACAGGGTATCGACATGTATAATATTTCATGCACACACAGATGAGAACTACTTCAGGCAATTTGTGAACATATCTTGTTTAATTTTCCTAAGTGTTCCTCCTTATTTAAGTATATTTAATGTTGGAGTGGACTTGCATGGTGCATGACACAGTCTTTGGCTGCTCAGTTCTTGGTGTACTCTGCTCTCTTCTCTTGCATCAGGAAAACCTGTTGGAATGCAGGTGACAGTATTAATATTGGAGAGGTAATTTTGAATCTGCTTTAATTTATTAAAAATACATTATCTGAAAAATTCAATATTTTAATTATTATTGATAGCATTATTTTTGAAAGATACCACAACTGGTTATCAATAATAGAATGCCAGTGGAAACTCTGTTGAGTACTGTGGCTGAAGGATCAGGAGTTTAGGAGTTAATAAAGTTAAGTTTTCCTCTAGGGTTACCCTTCTTTCAGTCTAGTTACTATTCCCTGGGTTTAATATGAAATCCCAAGAGGTTTTCTAGTTTAGACTCTTGCGTCCAGGCAGGGCATTTTTCCCAACTTAATTATTAGATCATACTGACCAAATGCTTCATTCTCCCCTAAGCAGTGTTACTGTGGGGTTGCATAGTACTTTCTATGCATCAAAGTAATTATGTCCTAGTTTCTGTTCTTTCACATTCATGAAAGAGTGTAATGTAATATACAATACTTTTTAAATATCATGAGATATTATAAAAGGGAGTAACTTGCTAGAAATACAAAAAGAGGGAATTAAAGCTTCACTGTCTTGCTGTATTTGAAGTCTTAGTTTATTCCAGGCCTTGGATTCTCCCTAAGGTACATGGGACCCAAGCTAATATATTTTAGAGGCATGATATTTGGGACAGACATCTCCAACTCTGGGTTTGATATGCTGAAGGATTCTCAACTATTTCAAGGGGGATCAAAAAATATTTAAAAAGAAAATGCATTCTAAAGTTAATTTAATAAACTAACACATGCCCTTGAATCCTCTTTGTTGCACTGGGGGGTCTGAGCTGGACTGGGCAATTTAAAGATGAATGGTTCACAGTGTCAGCCTTCAGGGAGCTTGGTCAAGTAAAACAGACCTGCAAAGTAGGCAGTGAAGTATTACAGGTTCTGCTTACAGGGGAGAGTTCATGGGAGTGACAGTTCTTGAACTCGAAGTGAGGCTTAGAGGATTGCTCTAGTCTTCTTTGCTCAGTCAGGTGCAGGCTGGAAGTGTGCTCTGTGGTGTCCATGTAAGTGTGACCGACTTTCAGAGCAATCTATGTATTTTTGAAAAGATCCTGAAAATCTGTAAAACGGAAAATAGGTGTTATGATATTCTCTCTTTGCCACTGATTTATTTGACCTATTTATTAGAAAAGGCACAGCTATGTGCATTTATATATTTACTGTACAGTAGTCCTCCCTCCCCCATATTCATGGTTTTGCTTTCGATGGTTTCAATTAATTCTGATCAACCACAGTTTGAAAATATTAAATAGAAAATTCCAGAGATAAACAATTCATCTGATTTAAATTGCACACTGTTCTGAGAAGTATGATGAAATCTCGAGCTGTCCCTCTCTGTCTAGTCTGGGATGTGAATCATCCCTTTGTCCAGTGTATCCAGCTCCAAATGCTACCCAAACATTATTCATTTAGTAGCCATCTGAGAATTAGCTCGATCATAGCAGTATCACAGTGCTTATGTTTAAATAGCCCTTATTTTACTTAAAATGGTTCTAAAGCACAAAAATAGTGATGCTGGCAATTCAGATATGTCAAAGAGAAGCCATAAGTGCTTAATGTAAGTGAAAAGGTGAGTATAGTACAATAAAATATTTTAAGAGAGAGAAATAGACCTTATTCATATGTCTTTTATGCTAGTATATTGATATAATTATTTTATTTTATTATTAGTGATTGTTATTCATCTCTTTCCCTGTCTAATTTAAAAATCAGACTTTACCATAGGCATGTATATATAGGAATATATAGGAAAAATCAGTAATTAGAGGGTTTAGTACTATTTGAAGTTTCAGGCATCCACTGGGGAATTTGGAATGTATCCCCTGTGGACAACGGAGGCTTATTCTATCTGTTTGTATGTGTAGAAATTAGATCAACAAAACATTCTTACTCTCATGTCAACAAACACCAAACTGTCCTGGCAGGTGTGGCCAAGCGCTTGGTTTCAGAATCTAGTGAGAAATCTCTAAGAGTCAATATACTCGAAACCATTTTTTTTTTTGATAACAGAAATGAATTTTTCAGAGCAACTCTGTTGTTAACATTTTTGAAATAGTGGCTGGTATGTATTTACATTCATGTTCATGCATCCATCTACTTACTAAGTATTTCTTAAGTGTTTACTATGAACGATGGTTTTGTGAGTTACTGGGAAAATTAAACTATCTCAGGGAAGAAATGGTTTCTTATTAATTGTTGGATCTTTGATCCTAGTACAGTATCTGGGAAATGGAAATATTCAAGATGTGTTTGTTTGGTTGAAATGATCTATACTATGAAGAGTTATGGGCATGGCCTCTTCATTTTAGGAAATGGCTGTGGCACAATTGAGGACATACTGGGAAGAAATTAATAATAAGTGGTTAGTTTAGGACATGTGCTGCTTGATTTTTGTCTGTGATGCATGTCTTGGAAAGTCTGTGGAAAGAGAAACAGTTTCATTTGTGTAAAACATGATGATAGGCAAGTGGAGATGTTGATAACTTCAATTTGTAGGATCACCATGTCAGGCCAAATGTAAAGCTGTTAATTGACTTTGACATAAGATAGATTTTCTATTATTATACAAGCAGCAGAAAGACATTTCACTCTTCCCTATCCCCACATGCCCCTCCAGTTGACCTCTCCGAAGATGAGCCATTTATTTCTCTTTAATATGTGGTGCTTCATGAGAGTGGCTTGCCTGGCACATAGAACACTTCCTCAGATGGTACAAACATCTTGGTATGTGCATGTTGGCTGTGTCTTTCTACCTTAGTCAACTTTGCCTGCTTTCTCCTGCCTGAGTGATGATGGGCCTAGGGTTGGTGAGTTCAGAGAAAAGAATTGCCATTAAGTAAACCCTTAAACAGCAATATTTAATTACTGTCTTTCAAAGCTTACTTCATTTCTCTATCTTGATGGTCATATTATTTTGTGGAAGGATTTAGGAAGTGTTCGGACTATATTGTTACTCTTTCGTTTGTACTTTTGAAGAAATCACAGGACTGATGACTATGGATGATTTCCCATAATTTAATCTGAAAGGTTTTGATGAATATCTTCTTTAATTAAGAGAAATAATATAATTCTCTTTGTGTTGGAAATAAACATTTCATATACCATTCTGTTAGTAATTTAAAAATCAATTAAAACTAAGAATTTGAAGTATTTTGACTCTTCCTCCTCATTAAAATGTTACTGATGCAGTTCTGAGAGAATTCCCAAAGAATTTCTTGTTTGGACCACTAACTGCAATTTCAACACGAACTCACTATTTCCATAAATCTAATGCTTTTTCTTAAATGAGGATATTCATTCTCTTAAGCCTTTTCCTGTGAGTGTAATCCCTGTCCCTCAACTCTGATGATAAACTCCAACTGGTCTTTCAACATTAAGCTCAAATGTTACCTTCCAGGTCTCAGATGTCTTCTGAGTTCTTTGCTTCTGTAGTAATTTTAAAGAGACTGACCACATACCTGTAATTTGACTATCTACACCAAGCAAGTGAAAGTCGCAGCCCACAGGCCGTATGCAGCCCACAACAAATATTTTTGCGGCCCAGCCAATATATAACAGTATGTAAGAAATGTATTCATAAATATTTCATAACTTAATTTTTAAAATAGCCTATCCTGTCTAATAAAAGAGTAATATGCAAATTTGACCGCACCTTCGCCACGCCCACAACCACGCCCACCAGCCAATCAGGAACAGATTATGCAAATAAACCCCAACCAAGATGGCTGCCGCCATTGAGAACAGGAGGAAGGCTTGGGTTTTCCCGGCAACAGAGGAAGCTAAGTTTTCTTCCTGCCTTTTCCTGCCCAGGCCTCCGATGTTACAAAGTTTCAGTTTTAAAAGAAACAGAAATGGCAGCAGCCACTGAGCTGGAGAGACCAGAGGCTTGGGTTTCCCTGGCAACGGCAAACTTTCAGCCTGCCACTGTTGGCCTAGGCTTCCACTCTAGGCTACAATGTTTCAAACAGAAATGGCTGCTGCCACAGAGCAAGCAGAAGGCTTGGCTCTGCTCCAGGCTACAAAGTTTCAACTGTAGACATAGATTAATCCCAGATACCAGGACCTCCATTGGGTCACTGGGGGGCGTGGCCGGCTTTCGAACCTCCACAGGCCCCTTGCCCAGGCTGCCCCTCACCCCAAGGGAACCCCCACCCTGATCTGGGACACACTTCAGGGCAAACCAGCTGGCCCCCACCCATGCAGCAGGCCTCTATCCTGTCTAATTAAAGAGAAGTACACAGACTGACCATCACTCCAAAACACAAGAGGGTTGCCCCCATGTGGTCAAATATCCTGCCCTCATGTGGACGCAAGATGGCCACCACAAGATGGCCAGCAGGGGAGGACAGTTGGGAGGTTCCAGGCCCTGCAAAGGAGGGCAGTTGTGGGTGACCAGGCCAGCAGGGAAGGGCAGTTGGGAGGGACCAGGCGTGCAAGGGAAGGCTGTTGGGGGTGATCAAGCCTGCAGGGGAGGGCATTTAAGGGAGATCAGGCTGGCAGAGGAGGGAAGTTGGGGGCAAACAGGCTGGCAGGGGAGCAGTTAGACATCAATTAGGCTGGCAGGGGAGTGGTTAGCGGGTGATCAAGCTGGCAGGCAGAAGTGGTTAGGGGCAATCAGGGAGGCAGGCAGGTGAGTAGTTTGGAGCCAGCAGTCCTGTATTTTGAGAAGGATGTCTGACTGCCCGTTTAGGGCCTTTGTGCAGTTATTCAGTGTCTGGTAAGTTAATGTTCAAGAAAAAAAATAATAATTTTTATTAAAATGTTCTATTATTTTGTGTTAATGATTACTCATTTATTTATATTCAGCATGTCTCTATCAAAATAAACCTATGTTCCTATGAAAATTGAAGCTCTTGTTTTTTTTTGTGGCCCACATAAACTTAAACCTTGTTTATCTGGCCCATCTTAGCCTTTGAGTTTGACATGCTTGATACATGCTGTTCTCCTCCACCTGGTAGTTCTTTCATGTTCAGGATTGTGTTTCATGCTGGGTCATACCTTCAAGGCTTAGTGCCCTGTTCACAGTTGAGGTTTGAGACATTGTTAGATGTATTGCTTTCTAGATCAATTGGAGCCTTGCTATGGAGCCTCGTTTTGTACATCCTTTCTCCTTGAAGAACCATAGGGCTATCAATGTTCTGAAAGTGTTCCATTGTCCTTGAATTACATCTGGATTGCTTTTGTAGCTGTGGCCCAGGAAGGAACAGGCTGGTCTGCATTCAGTCATATGGCCGAGGAGAGGGACTCCCATGTCTTTCTCAGGTTTCATCTCCTCTTTACCCAGCTACCCTCTTTTTAATCAGTGGGCTGTAGGCAGAGATCAGAACCAGTGCTTTGATGTAAAGGCTAGTTTTTTTTTTTTTTAAAGTTCTTTAAATGTGTCAGAAGACATTGTTACCAAAAAACATCAACAAGAGCTTCCTGCTGTAGGTAGCTTTCAAAACTGTGTCTGAATGGGATAATATACCCTTTTGAGTATAATAGACACCCAGGGGTAGCACTGAGTGTCTTTATTGGGTTATTCAGGAGGTAGTTGGATTATCTAACAGTATTGGGAATGATAGTGAAATGACATACTCCTGGCAATAAGTGTTTGTGAGAGATACAATTTTTGGTGGATTTGATTTGTTAACGAATATACACACATTTGAAATCATTGGGCTGAGTTTCAGTCTTAAAGATTCTTTTAAATAACATGTTTTTGGTGATTTTGGATAACTGAATTTCTCCACTGGTAAACAGTGATGCATATTAGTCTCCAAAGTTTGTTGTAAGAATTGAATGAGACTATGAATCCTCTTTGAAAAAAAACTACTAGTGGATTGTAATTGTAAGTCCTTTACCATTTAAAATAGTTTTTTTCTCTCTTCATTTAAATGATCATTTTGAGTTTATCTTGACTTTACATTGTTTGCTATATTATACAATGGAAATGTGGGAAATACTAGGCAGCCTCAAAAGGAATGGAGTACTGTATTTAGCGAATGAAGAACAGAACCTCAGAGGCTGAAACTTATGAAAAGCCAAATAGCCTTAAGCAGCATAACTAAACTATAATTAAGGTCACTTGGTACCTAATTCAAATGTTATTAACCCATTAATATGAAATGATAAGATATAGTTCTGACTTTGAAATATAAAAGTGAAAATTTCTCCCACCCCCTGTTTTTTTTAGTGAAAGCTTTTGTGTGTAAGCTGTATTAAATAAATTTTGAAAAATATCAGATCCTATTACTATTTAAATATTTGCTGTTGTTTGGTTTACCTCAATACATGGAAAAAACTTTTTAGCATGCCAGTATGGTTTTTACTTATTATTGCTATTTTTTTTGAGAAATGTGATATATACTGTGTATTTCTAAGAAATTGGAAGAGAAAGGGATAACTTGTTCTACTTTTATCTTTGATCACAGACATTTGAGAAGAGTATTTGTAGTTGTGCTTTAGAATGGTCCAGGTTTCTGTTCATTTTAAAAATTCTGTATCATACACTTTTTAAAATGCTTTGCTTTGCCTATGTCTGAGTTTCTTTTGCTTACTTTTTTCTCTCCTCTCTCCTTTCTAAAGCTTTATTTTTGGTTAGTGGTAGTATAACAGTACTTCTGAATTGCAATGATGGTGTTTTTCCATACCTCCAACCTGTCCCAAATTCATGAGGTGACTTTTAAATTGGCCGGATTCAATTCTGGGAAGGTATGGACATTTGCCAGCAGAGGCATTGTAGCTCAAAACACCTTTTTCCTCCCTGGGAAGAATGATTGATAAAATTTAGTTTTGCTTTAAAGAGCTCACATAGAAAAGATGTTTTCTTCAGCATTAATCAGATAACTGTACCTAGTAGATCATAAAGCTCAACTCTCCAGGGCTCAGAAACCAGGGCAAGAGAAACTCCTAATGTGAAGTGATCTGTTCATGACCTTCTTAAAAAAGAACATCTCAGTTCTCCCTAAGGAGTGCATTTTCAGATGCATCTCTCCTCAGACCCTTAAGAAATAACCTCTTCCCATGGACCATGCTACATAATGAATGGAAGACACCAAATGAAAACATAATTAGAGCAGCTAGCCTCTTTAAATGGCTGACCAAATCTTTTCTGAAGTGTCTGTGTGTGCATGTGCGCGTGTGCAAGTGAACAGAAGTGGGCCATATGGGACACAGCTGGTAATATCAACAGAGATAATGCTAGCTTAGTGGAAGGACATAGGTTTGAATTAGGTCATGCCCTGGATGCAGTTTTAAGCTCCTGAAGATGGGACACTGGTAGTCACTTCCTGCCCCCAAGGGGGAACAATCTGGTCTAGCATCTGGCCTCAAATGATTAGTTAACTCCTAAGAGAAGAAACCTCAGGCCTGGTGTAAGTCAAGCTTTCTTCACTAACAACAAAGAATGGAGGTTTTCTTTCTTGCTTTACTATCTCCTGTCCCAAAAGATACCTTTCTGTCCCTGTGGGCACAAACTCTGAGGGTAGATGCAACAAAGAGACATATGGAGCATAGCTCATACTTAAAGAGAAAAGAGTCCATTCTAATTTTAAAAAAGTAAACTCTCTTCTTCTTTAATATTTATCAGCTTTATTCAACCCTTATGCTCCTCAAGGTTACATCTATTTTCAGAATTCTAGGATTCTGTCTGTTAGAATTCCTTTTCTTACATAATAAAACCCTACTATACAAATTGACCGAATGGCCAAACAACCAGCTGAACAACCATCACTGCAATGTGCACTGATCACCATGGGGCAGATGCTCAATGCAGGAGCCACCTCCTGGTGGTCAGTGCATTCCTACGTTGGGGAGGAGTGCTACTTAGCCAGAAGCCAGGCTCATGGCTGGCGAGTGCAGTGGCAGTGGCAGGAGGGCGGTAAGGAGAGAGGGGTCTCGGACTGTGAGAGCCCTGGACTGCGAGAACCCTGGACTGTGAGAGGGATGTCTGACTGTTGGCTTAGGCTTGATCCCCGGAGGCATTGAGCCTAAGCCAGCAGGCAGACATCCCCCGAGGGGTCCTGGACTGCAAGAGGGTGCAGGCTGGGCTGAACGCCCCCATGCCAGTGCATGAATTTTGTGCATCAGGACTGTAATTTTTTATAGTTGAGTAGAGGCCTGGTGCACAAATTCATGCATGGGTAGGATTCCTAGGTCTGGCCGGCGATTGGGACAATGTGTGGGGCAACTGGTGGGGTGATCGGGGGCCCCTACTGACACCCCCCTTGGCTGGCCTGGTGCAGCCTGCTTGCCAGCCCTGCCCCTGCTGCCACCACTTGTCAGAGCCTGTGGGCTGGTGGCAGCTCCTGCATTGAGTGTCTGCCCCCTGGTGGTCAGTACGCATCATAGTAACCGGTTGTTCCTCTAGTCATTTTGCCATTCTGTTGATTTGCATATTAGGGTTTTATTATATAGGATAATCCAAATGTAGAATAGACACAAAAGAAGACTCCAAGAAAGGGGAAAGGGTGTGTGTGTGTGTGTGTGTGTGTGTGTATGTGTGTGTGTGTGTTTCACTTTAACCAAGACCAAATTGGGCAAGAATAAAACTGTTCCCATTTACCCTTCTTTTTACCTTTTGGACTTTAAATTAGAGTTAAAGCCCTTCAAAGTTTTGCCAATTAAAGCCATGCCATTTAAAGATAAATTAATCTCAGAATCATGGAGCAAGAAGGAAGCAAACTTCTCATATTATAGGATAAGAAAATGAGTCCTAACTTATGGGCAGTGAACACTTTCTATATTTTGTGAGAGATACTTATACATGGGTGAAAACTGAAAAATCATGGAGATTTATCAGTGGTTTCTATTGAATACTAGATTCAAATTTAAGTGGTTCAAGAATTAGATTCAAAGACTAAACTCAATTCATGGTAAAGAATTAAAGAGGACCCTGACATCATATATGAAGTAGAGCAGGGAATGAATGAGATATATGCTTGGAGAAGATTATTATTTAATTCTGTAGAATTTTCATAATCCCTTTAATAGATGACTATGCAGTTTGCAGCAGCTTTTGCATTATTGCAATAGACAGTACCAATGTTAGCATTCTGTTTACTAAACCTCTCAGTGCTCTCCCTATATCTGCAGTTTACTATTGAATTTACTTTCTCATGATTCTATGCTTTATGTCCAAAATACATGATCTTTTTGTACAAGAAAAATTACTTGTGGGCATTAAAATGCAACTTTCTCCCTCTCTCTGATTCGTTCCTACCTGGATCCGGGAAGACTTCCTTTCCTCTTGGGTACTGCAAAGTGGGCTGTGAAACTGCCTTTCCTAGGGTTGCCCAGTACAGGTTGATAGTCCTGTCCTTTCAATTGCTTAAGTGAATGCCTTTACCTACCTGATAAAAGCATCAGGGTTTGGAAGAATTCCAGGGCCTCCTTTGTGCTCATAGAAAACTGGGGTAGCGTTTGCAGGAGTGCCGTGCATTCAGTGAGTTTGGTGCAGTGCAGCAAGCTTGTGTAATAGCTCCATGGATTGGCTCATCACTCCACTTGAGAGTGGGAAGCATTCATTTCTGTGTGAGGGGATGTGTGTGTATTATATGCATGTATGCATTTGTGTGGGTGCATGTTTACTTTTCTTTAAATCCCATTAACCAAGTGTCAAGTACATCTGTGATTACTTACTTAGCAAGGTTACTATTTCTGGTGTCTCATTTTTATTCAGGTCTTGGAAAATTCACTACATTTTTGCTGATACTTTGGAGTGCTCTTTTTCCAGGGTCTTTTTTTAAACATATAAGAAACGTGCCATTAGTGGCTCTTGGGTTTGGATATCTGCCATCTTGGTCCCTGATACCACCCCAGGTACTCCCATCTGCTGTTTAGCACACTGCCTGAATCTAGGCATTCTTCTTGTACAAGGACAAAAATCAGAACTAGAAAGTTATTTGATATTTTGTAGACCAATCATTTTATTTTACAAATGAGGACATGGAGGTTACAAATGAAATGATTTATTCAAGGTCACTCAGGCAGAACCTGGATCTGCTGACTTGTAGTTCAGTGTTGTTTTTCCCCTGATATAATTGCATTTAATTTTTTTCTAGAAGATTATGAGAAATTGATTGAATTTCCTTTGATATGTTCTATAGATTTTGTTACTGTCATGATTGTTAAGCAACAGATCACAGAAGCTCTTTTAACTTCTCTTGAATTATAAGATAGAAATCAGTATGCTCAGGTAAATTACACCTGTTTGGGTGTTCCTCAATGCTTCATTTTGATTTGCATATAGTAGGTACTCAGTAGATATTAATTAATCACTTTGTAATCAAGTGGGATGGTGACTGAAGTTTTTATTTGTTAAATACAAATATTCCCAAATGTTGACTTGGTATATGTGAAGCCCACCCTTAGCCAAAAACAGGATGATCTCAAATGTCCTTTGGGAGAGATCTGGCTTGATTTGAGTGTTTGGAAAGCACTTAACTAAAATACTTTGTTGAAGAATGTTCAGAAAAGGACATCCTCAAGTAACTGCTGCCCCACCTTCCTAGGTTTCTTGAGAACACACTGGATGGGTAAGAGGGTCAGTTCTGGGGTCACTTCCAACTATAGCTCTGCTATGAGACACTGAACGAGTTATTGAGCCTTTGTAAGTCATAGGTTTCTCATATGTAAAATGAGGTGCTGTTGGGACAGTAGTGCTCAAATGAATGGGAAATGCTTGGCCCAAGACCTGGAACACAGCGTGCTCTTGATAAATGCTCACTTCTATTAGACAGATGCTATGAGAATTAAGTGATTACTCTCTGTATCACCTTAGCACATTACTCACATGCTTTGTGCCTCAATTCCCTTATCTGGAAATGATAATAGTAGTTACCTTATAAAGTTGTTCTGAAGATTACATGAATCCATGCACATAAAGTGCTTAGGATAGTGATTGGCAAACTGCGGCTTGCAAGCCACATGCCTCCTGCGAGCCGCGGTTTGCTGCTCTATTGACTGAGTTTGCTGACCACTGCTGTAGGCTAATCATAGGGTATCAGATATACCAGTGGTCGGCAAACTCATTAGTCAACAGAGCCTCAGTTTGCTGACCAGTGGCTTAGGACAATGCCTATCAACTACTAACATACATATACATATGCTTGCTACAAAATATTAGAAGTTACTATTGCTAAGTAAATCACCTAATGCACTACTAACTACATGTTATCTATTAAGTAAACAGCAGTTCGTTATTATTTATCCTTTCTTTCCTTTTTGAAAAACTGCTCTATAAAAATAAGTGGTATCATTGTAATAACATTTCTGGGTCTTGAACAGCATTTATTTGTTTATTTATTATTATTTTTTTATCCTCACTGGAGAACATTTTCCATTGACTTTCAGAGAGAGTGGAAATGAGAGGGAAAGACAGGGAGAAATATCGATGTGAGAGAAACACATTGATTGATTGTCTCCTGCACACACCCTGACCAGGGCCAGGGAGGAGCCTTCAACCAAGGGACATGCCTTGTCTGGAATCAAACCCAGAATTCTTCAGCTTGTCTATCCACTGAGCCAAACCAGCTAGAGTGAACAGTATTTATTTTTTATAAAACCAAGTTATAAGCCTATATTTATAACTTCATTAAAATATTTTTATTGATTTCAGAGAGGAAAGGAGATGGATAAAGAGATAGAAACATCAGTGATATAAGAAAATCATTGATTGGCTAAATCCTTCATGCCCCCTACTAGGGATTGGGCCCTACTCCAGGTATGTGCCTGGTCAATGCTCAGCCACTGAAACAAGCAGGCTGGGCTATCATTCCATTTTTAAGCTAAAAATAGAATACATTGGTGTATTAGTTTTCTATTACTGCTATAACATAGTACCACAAATTTAATTATATAAAAATACATAAATTTATTATCTTACAACTAGTCAGAAATACCATATGGGTCTCATATGGCTAAAATTAAGGTGTCAGCCCACTGCGTTCCTTTCTTGAGGCTCCTTTAAATGTTGGCAAAATTCAGTTCTATGTGGCTGACCAAGGTCTCTACTTCCTTGCTGACCGCCAGCCTTCGGCCTCCGTTAGCATCTAGTGGCCTCTTTCTGGCACTTGCATGCAGACCCCTCCCTTGCAGAATAAGCTATAGAGTACCAAATCCATCCCATGACCACAGCCAGGAAATGTTCTCTGCTTTAAAAAAAATACATTTTTTATTCATTTCAGAGAAGAAAGGAGAGGGAAAGATAAAAACAGCAAAGATGGGAGAGAATCAGTGATCGGCTGCCTCCTGTGTACCACCTTTTGTGGATGAGCCTGCTACCTGGACATGTACCCTGACTAGGAATTGAGCCATGATCTTCTGATTCCTAGGTCTAAGTTCAGCCACTGAGCCCAGATAGCAAGGCTGTTCTCTGCCTTTAAGGACAAACATGATTAGATTGGAGCCACCAGGATCATCCAGGCTATCCTTCAGAACTTCATGGTCCTTAATCTTGATCACACACATGTGCACGGGTTCTGGGGATCAGGATTCAGACATCTGTGGGAGGAGGCTTTATTTTGTATTCTTCAGTTAGAATTTAAAAAGTGGCCCTGGCCTATGAACCTGATTAATTATATGCAGCTCAAAGTAAATATACTACTGTTTGAGCTCCAAATTTCATTGTTCAAACTGTGAAAAAGCCTGAATATCTTGCTAGAAGACATGTTGATTTCTCTCTTTATTCTTTTGATCTCATGGAACCTTAGAGATGCATTTATTCGGTAATTACCCTTTTAGCAGTATTGCTGGCACACAGTGTGTCTTATTTGGTAGATGCTTCAGATTTGTGGCATAGTGTTCACTCTTGCCTTGTCAAAAGCTAAATCATCCATCAGGAGACCTTCCACTTACAGATCAAGCTCAAAGGCCAACGGCCATTGTTTTTGTCATACCCTTTTTTGCAGTGGTCCCCTCAATCATTATGTCCCCTAGTTTTTTTGGAATTTAAGATTATTTATTCTCTTTATCTTTCCCTCCATCATTTGTCTTTTCTCAGTCATGACATGTTTTCTCTGTCCTGCGTTTGTCTACGTACCTGCCTGCGTCCCCTGCTGCACTGTGAGCTCCTTCACAGGTAGCATTGTTTCTTCAACTGCTTTGTATCCTTAGTACCTAATACAGTGCCTGATAGAGATAAGCAATGCATGGTGATTGTACTCCAGTGTGCTGATTAGGAGAGGAGCATGTGTCTAGTCCAGTGGTCAGCAAGCTGTGGCTCCCAAGCCGTGGTTTGCTGCTCTGTTGACTAAAGAGTTTGTCGACCACTGGTCTAGTATGTCACTTACTATCTATGGTCACACAGAATATAATACTTGGGACCAAAGGCAGAGCAATAAATAGACAATTCTAATGATTTCGGGGTTTGTAGCCTAATTTCTAGGGAAGCATCAAAGTGTGTATCTTTGACAAAATAGCTGTACATCCATCATAAAGAGATGAATGCTAAAAGTTTTATTTGAGCTCAAGAGAGGTCATTGAAATTATTTAACTTTTGTCTCCTAGACGCTTTCAGAACTTCAAAACAGAGGCCAAATATTATTTAAAGTTTTCTATTTTTAATTTCATATTTATAACATTTTTATGTCTGCAATGTTTAATATGTCAATACTAGGGTAAATAATGGCAATATTAAACAGCCCTACTTGAATATCTTATGATGATTGCAATTGGCAATTTGAATTTATTTGGTTGCTCTCTTTAACATCAGTCCAACAGAAGAATCAGTTGAGAGTGACTAATATTCAGATTTTTAATTAGTTACCTAGAGCAAATTTATATAAGAAAGTACAATAAGTATACAGATGTAACTACAATGTCATTCTGGTATTTACTCCAAGCTTTTAACCTTAAGTCAAATGTTTCTGTCTTGTTCCTGATCTTGATATTTTCTTCATAGTCATGGCCTGGCATTGTCTTTACTCATATGTTTTGCACTTTAACCTTCTGTGCCTGCCCTAGACAATCTACATTTGATTGGTTATTATTATATTTTAAATCCAGATTAGCACATTAACAGCAGAAAATTGTTACTTAATGTTTCTCAGAGTTCAGAGTTTAGAGTTTAAAGTTCAAAGTCCCTCTATATTAATGTAATCTATTTGTGCTATTACATAAATTTATTGAAATGCTGACATTTAGGGCTCTACTGTAGGTCAGGAAAAGTCAGCTAATAGCCTTTTTAAAAACCTATAATCAAAACTCTAAGTTCTATAAAAAGACAATCCATATTTTATTTTTCTTATATGGCACATACGCTAAGTGGCCAGATTATTTTGAACTCTGAATGCATAATAATCTGACCACTGAGAGAGAGAGAGAGAGAGAGAGAGAGAGAGAGAGAGAGAGAGAGGGAATGTATAAAAGCAGAGGCCTGGTGCATGAATTTGTGCATGGGTGGGTCCTGCCAGCCTGGCCAGGGGAAGGGGACATGGGCAGTTGGCCAGCCTGCCTGCTGGTAGAACTCCTGATCAAGGGGTCAATGTGCATATTAGCCTTTTATTATATGGGATATACACTGAGTGGCCAGATTTTTAGGCATTTAGAGATCTGGCCACTTATTGAATATTTTAATTCTGAATTGAATTTATGCCCAATTTTCCTTGTTATAGGGCTCATGACTTTTAAAGTTTACTTTCCTTACAAATGGATTTTGTATGTGTGTTGTTTAGTATGCATGCATATCTTTTATAGTATAACACATTATGCTAAAACTCAGTGGCTTCTAACAAGAATAAACATTTATCATTTCACATAGTTTTTGTGGGTCAGGAATTCAGGAGAGTTTTAGCTTGTTAGTTCTAGCTCAAGGGTCTTTCATGAGTTTGTGATTAAGATGTTGATTGAGGGTGCAGTCATCTGAAGACTGCCTGGGGCTGGAGAATCTTTTTCCAAATACATGGATAGCAAGTGAGTGCTGGCTGTTGGCAGGAGGCCTGAGTTCCTTCCTACCTGGGCTTCTCCATAGGGCTGCTCTAGTGTTCTCATGACATGATCTCTGGCTTCCTCCAGTTTGAATGATCGAAGAGTATAGGTCAGATCCCACAATGTCCATTAAGGGCTAGTCTCAGCCACTTAGGTTTGCCCTATTCATTATGGCAGGCAGCTATTTGAGAACGTGAACACCCAGAGTCAAGAATCACTGGAGTCCTCTTGGAGATAGGTCATCACACACGTTTCTCTTTTTTATTTTTTAAGCCTAACTAGCAGTGTAACTGCTGATTCTGCATACTTAGAAAATACAATTTAATTTTATTTAGGCTCGAATAGAGAATCCATGTCAGGTAAAACATAGGGTTACCAATATTTGAAATAATAGAGCTAAATTCAGAATCACAGTAGCAGTGGGAATCTGGATCAGGAAGACAAGTCCAGAAATTAATCAAAGCACATCCCAGAGAAAATGCCTCTTTTGATCAAGGGAGTTTGTGGGGTGAGGTAGGAAGACAGGGTTCTGGGGAACAGATTCAAGAGAGGAAGGTAAGAAGCACACCTTGCTATTGATATTATGATGGTGAGTTGGGTTCAGTAGTGTCTTGGCAAATAGATTTTAACAACTTGAACCAAGAAAGACCTTGTAGCTTTTTGGAGCTAATTTGAATATATGCTAATTCCAAAGTTATATCTGTGGTGTCTCCATTCAGCAAAGCGATAAATGAAGTTACACAAAACATCTCAAATCTCTGTGGGGAAAATGTGATGCCTAGCAAGCTACATAGCTTTTAGAATCTGATAAGTTATCATTTAGTGTTTTGCCTACTGTGTGGAGTTTGATTATAATGACACTAATTGCTGATGTATTAAGTGTTTAATGCACACCAAGGTCATTATCGAGGTTTATCCTGGCAACACAGCTAAGAGATGTTCAGAGTCAATTTAGGAAAGTAATGGGCTGTGACATGAAAAAGCTTCAGTATCTGTCTAAAGTCCACCACATACTGGCTCTGGGAGTTTGGTGAGTTATTTGACTTCTCTAAGAATTTCCTCATCTGTAAAACTGAGGATTAAAAGAACCTTCAAAGATTGTTGTGAAGGTTAGTAAGACAATATACACAAAACGCTTAATAAACCTGCCAGTGAACACTCAGTAATGTCAACTCTTATTATTTACATAAATATGCTTTCTCAAAATCTAATTCATTTATTTATTTAATATTTATTGGTTTCCTTTTATCTAGTATCTGAGGAAGAAAAAAATGAATAAAACAATCAAGATGCTTATCCCCCTGGTGTGCTTATAACCATAAAGTTGGCACAAAAACAAAGTATTTAAGTTGGTGATAAATTCTGCAAGGAAAATAAAAATGAGAGGGATGAAAGCAAGTGCTGTATTTGGGGATGGGATGCTATTTGATGTAGAGTTAGTTATCAAGGGAATCATCACAGACATCTGCCTAGAGGACTGAAAGAAGTGAGGGAAAGAAAATGCAGGTATCTGGGAAGGCATTCTAGGCAAAAGGAGCTACAGGTGCAAAGGTCCTTAGGTGGGGGCATGACTGGCATTTTGATAAACATCAGAGAGTCCACTTGAGATGGATGGAGCAGAGGAAAGGAGAGTGTGGTAGGGGATGACAGCAGAGAGGCAGCCGGTGGTTAGCTCATTTAGGGTTCTGTAGGTTCTAGTGAGGAGTTTGCCTTTAACTCCCAGGGGACAGGAAGACATTGGAGAATTTTGAGCAAATAACATGATCTGATTTACATTTTATAGGGGTCACTCTAGCTATTGTTTTGGAATAGACTGCAGGGGTCAGGGTTAAAATCTGATGCTATGGAAAGGATCCAGGTACACAATAATGGTTGCTTGGACTAGGGAAGTGTTAGAAAAGAGGTCAGATTCTAGGCATTACTGAAAGCAGTGTTGAGGAGAACTCCTAAATTTCTTGGCCTGAGCATCCGGAAAGATGGAGTTATTTATCTGGGATGGGGGAGTTTATGGGAGGGTGTCTGGGTCCTGGGATCAGAGTCTGGTTTCAGACATGATAAGTTGAGAAGCATTTTACAGACATTTAAGTGGAGATGGAGAGTAGAGAGTTGGAGCTCTGAGTGTGGAATTCAGGGGGCAGAGTGGCAAGTTGGAGACTTAAATTTGGGAGTTGTAAATGACTGATACCTTAACACAGTGTAGAAGGGAAAGAGGAAGGTGTGAGGATGAACCATTGTTTATAGAACACAGATCTGAGGAAGAACCTCTGTTCTAAGGACTAAGAAAGCAGGATTCCAGAAGCCACAGGAACAAAGTATTTCAAGAAAGAGGGGAAGGTCAATTAAATTAGATACGCTAATATATCAAGTAAGATAATAACTGAGAATTAACCATTACTATATCTGCAGCATGGCAAATTGTCACTCCATTCCATCCTATGCAGAAAACCATGAAAATGTGGGATATAATATTTTAAAACATTTTGAATTCTCCATGAGCTGGCAAGAAAATAAAAAATACTCAGGAGTAAAACTGCTATGGAATGCTCTTGAATTGTCAATATGAGGAAGGGTCTGGGGTATAAGTGAAAGAGGCTTTATACAAAAACAGAAGAAACAGGAAGGAAGACTGCCTGTTGGCACAGATGTAGTGGTTGGAAGATATGGTAGTGGTACCATGTAGTCCTCTTCTGAGTTTCCTTTTTCTCAGAGATGTTTGAAGTGAAGCCATCAGCCCAGAATAAAGGTGGAGGAGAGTACTGGCATTTCGAGAAGAAAGGAAGTATACAATACTCTCTGGAGAATATTATAAAATTATCTTGCTGCGGTAACCACCTACTTGAGGTTAGCAGTCATGGATTTTAAGGGAAGTGTGCCAGGGAAACTGTGTTTCTCTCCAGTAATTTCAGCTGCACAGGTGCAGGTGTGGAGTAGGTTTTGGCTGGTAAGTCAAAGTGAAGAGTGGTAAGATAGAGAGGGCTGATTATGATGGTGCACCATGAAATCTAAGTGGGTAAGACAAGAGGAAAGGGGAGGAAGCAGATGAGGAAAGCTCACAATTCAAAGCATTCACTTTTTCCATTTTGCCATTGATTATAATGTACCTCATTTATTAGTGTATATTTATCTTTACCTCCCTCCGTCTCATTCTTTGATGTTGTCAACATACTCTGTAACAGTTTATTCCTCCAAACAAATATGAGTTATATTATGTGAACTTTTATTGAAAATCTTTTAAAAAAGTCAACTACATATGAATATTTATAAGGAGCTATTTTACACCAAAGTGCTACTTTTGATTATAGATGTATTAGCACGTCTAAGGTAAATTAAACTTTGACAATAATGTCAATTTGGTCATTATGTAGATGGATGAAACTAAATATCTTAATCAAGTATTTGGACTGAATTATTTTGAAGCTCAGAATTCAAAGCCTACTTTTGATTATAGATATATCTACCAGCACATGTGCGTTTATTGGTAGGGGATTGGTAGGACGAGTAAGAAAAGATGGAATATAAAAAACTAGGTCAGTGGTAAGTGACTTGCAAAAGACCTCTAAAAATATTCTTTTGTGTGTGATTATAACTAACATAAAAGACTAACAGCTACAAGTATTGTCTTGAGGTGTGTAATACTGTATGACTTTCGTCAGTGAATTTGTGTGGTATATCTTCTTGTGTGTGGTGCTATGCTAGGTGCTGGGTTACAGTAATTAAAACAGATAAACAAAAAAATAAGGTTCTTATTTTTAAACTAGTGGCCTGGTGCATGAAATTCATGCACGGGGTAGGGGTAGTCCCTCAGTGCAACCTGCCCCCTCTCACATACTGGGAGCCCTTATGGGATGTCCACCTGATGGCTCACCCCCAGCCTGCCCAAGGCCTAAAGCCTCAATTTTAAAAAACCATCTGTAAAACACTGTGTAGTTCAGGAGTTTTTCATTACGGGTTGGGTTCACCAAGAAGACCATGTTGCAATGTAAAGCGGAGAAGGTTGGTGGAAGTGCAAGCACCCCTGTAGGTAGCCAGTGTGGGCTCAGGCTGTCAGGGCTCCCAAACCTGTTGCCTAATAGAGCTGCTTTGTCTACTAAAGAACACACTCTTCTCTTGTAGTCCTTTCTACATTTTTTTCATAAGCATCCCTTTAGAGGAGACTTCTTTAATGTGTCCCTTCCTTTCCCCCAAAAGAGGGATGATCAATTATTTCAAGGAGCAGCAGAGAGTGGGGAGGAGGCAATGAGGACCTAGGTCCTTGCAATCACCAGAGAACTCTGAACTCGTTGTGTCAGAAGATAATCCTGTGGAGGGAAGAGCAGAGCAAATGGAAAAGTCTATGTCCTTTTAAGTTTCTCCTGGATGCAAAGGCTTTGATCCTGTGATGTGGCTGACGGTAATTTTCTGCATTTCTGGGTCAGATAGGATATGAGTGAACAGATTCAGGAAGCTGTTGTTCCTTAGTGAGTTTTTCTGTCCCATTTTCACTGAATTGACCAATAATCTGAGCTCTGTGGTGAACATGTTGGGGCTGTGACCTGGGTGTAGGCGAAACATCAATTAAAGCTGTAAACTAAGAAAAAAAAAGAGCTGCTGCCACCCCTCCCCACTCCACCCCTTCTGCGCTCAAGCGGCTGGGTGGCCGAGGGGCGCTGCCGCCTCCACTGCCACTCCCCTCCCCCCGCTGCTTCCATGTTCAATGCTGAGTACTTCAAACTCTCTCCTACAGAGAGTTCACAGCTTTAATTGAAGTTTTGCCTAAACCCAGATCACAGTCCCAACATGTTCACCACAGAGCTCAGATTGATATAGAGGCAGGGTGGCCTTGAACAGGCTGTCGAGCTACAGGGGAAGGCTTGGGTGGATGGGAGGCAGAAGCGGGGGGAGATCAACTGAAGGACTTGTATGCATGCATATGAGCATAACCAATGAATGAAAGACACTGGGGCGGGGAGGGGGGAAGGTGGGGATATGTGCTGGGGGGTAGGGGAGGCTGGGGGGAGGATAAGGGGGAGGGGGAGAGGAAAACATGTACTACTATTATACTGCAAAAAAATCAATAAAAATATATTAAAAAAAACAAAAAAACTACATTTCCCAGAATTCCTGCTGCTCCGGATACCCTGTGGTGCCTGCTCAGTCCCACCTATGCTGCACCATGGCCACGTGCCTGCATGCCTCACCTGCTTTGTCTGCCATCCTGCTCCTGATTGGCTGGTATCATAGTCCCCTGCTCAGGAGCCATGCCTCCTGCTCCTGATTGGCTGGTATCATAGCCAGTCAGGAGCCAGGGTATGATCTCATTTGCATGTTATTCTTTTATTAGATAGGATTCCAGCAGGGTTGTAAACGAGAATCCTTATGGATGTAGAATGGGCAGATTCTGGTAACTGACTAACTGTGGGGGGTGAGGGAGGAAGGGTTAAGGAAGATCATTCAGAAGTCTTGACCCTGAGAAATGTTGACAATTTTTATAGGGATAATAAGAGGATTGGGGAAAATATGCTTATTTAGAGGTTGTGTGCTTTGTTGAAGGATCCATATGAGTATTTGTATGGAAATGTCTGTTGGGAATTAGGTGGAGAAGGAGAAAATACACATGATGCGGTTATAGTTTTTAGGTGAAGGGGAGGCAAAATTTGACGAAGCAACAGGAAATTTGTAAAGAGAAGTATGCTCATTGTTGCTCCATTAAGCAAGCAGTGCTGGTATGCCTTATGTATATAGTTAATTTTAATGTTTGAATATGAGGTTTGTATTTTCCCCTCAGTAGATTTGAAATTCTGTGAGAATGTAGCAGGAAAGAAAATTATATTAGATAAATTAAAAAATATCAGTTAAATGAAACTTAATTTCAAATATTTGAAATATGTAATACATGCTGTAATACATGTACAAACAAGTTTCTTTAGTGAAAAGAGCTTTTAAATTTTAACTGGATATTTAAAAAATATTTTTATTGATTTCAGAGAGGGAGAGAAAGATAGAAACATCAATGATGAGAGAGAATCATTGATCGGCTGCTTCCTGCATGCTCTACTCAAGCCCACAACTCAGACATGTGTCCTGACCAGGAATCAAACTGTGATCCTCTGGTTCATAGATTGACATTCAACTCCTGACCCATGCCAGCTGGGCTGGATTTTTGTGTTTGGTTTAGGTATTTGTTTTTCTCCCTGATGTTCATAAAATATTACTGGAGGATACTCACATTGTGTATTAGCCATGTCTCAAAATCTGGCCTGCCTTCAGCCTAGTGAATTTCTGCTATGCTGCCCAAGTCATCTTGTTTGCTACTTTCCTCCTCTTGTACTTTTAATCTCACTGTTAATTCTTGTGGGAAGCAAATAAGAAACAAACTAGGAACCTTTGTCTTCCTGAGACTTTGCTTTCTGGAGCCTCCCCTATTCACTCCCTCACAACCTTTCTCTTTTCCTTCACTTCCCACTCTCCAATCAGCCTCCTCCCCTAAGTTGGGAGAGTTGGGAAATGGCAATACTGAGTCTTGGGTAGCAATCTAGTCAGCCCTAGAAGTTCTTTCCCTGTTTGATTTTCCTCCCCATCTCTTGCCTACTTGCCAGCTGGTATATCTGGCATTGGTTGTTCATAAGGGAAGTGTAAAAAGTCCAGCCAAACTGTGTGCACACTGGAAATTCTAACCTTCAAACTTGCACATTGATTAATCTTAGGGGAGCACTGGTCCTCTGCATTGCTTTCTATCCTGGAGGAAGAGTTAGAATCTATTTTGACCTTTCTTCAGTTTTTTTCACAAGTATATTCTTATAAATTCCCTATTTTAAAAATTATTCCTCCAGGGGGAGGGGGAAAGGAAAACATGTACTACTATTAATTATAAGTTATACTGCAAAAAAATCAATAAAAATATATTTAAAAAAATTATTCCTCCAAAGCATATTCTAGACAAAACAACACTAATTTCTAAAAGATTTTTTTTTGGTGAATAGCTGAATTTGTAAATAACCATTTAATTTCATTTGTTGTATCCTTACAGCATCTTGCTGTTCTTTGGTTTACTTTGACTAGAATGTATTTTCTACCAATGCACATAGAAACAGCTTTTTCAAATCTTTGAGAAAGATAGATTCTATTGGGAAAGTTAACGTATGATCTTGCTTTCGGCATGATACAAAAAACAGATTCACATCTAGTGTAACCGTCCGGTGCAGAATTTATTATCTGGAAAGCATGTGAGGAGCACATCACATTTATTCAGTTCTCATCATTTTCACTCCTGCTTAGAGTTCTTTGAAGATAGACTCAATTTTCAGAAAAATGATAATGTTTTCTAAGACACTGAATTAAAACAAAAACATTTTAAGCTTGGGGATTTTTAAAAAATTGTTTAAAGTATTACAAATAGTAATACACATGTCTCCTTTTTTTTCTCTTCCCATTGACCTTCCCCCTGCCTCCTCTACCCTCCGGCACATGCCCTCCCTACACCCCCCACCCCAGTGTCTTCCATCCATTGGTTATGCTTATGTATATGCATGCATACAAGTCTTTCAGTTGATCTCTTACCTCCCCCCACTCAACCCTCCCCAGCCTTCCATCTGTAATTTGACAGCCTGTTCAATGCCTCTCTACCTCTATATCTATCGTTTTGTTCATTAGGTTATTATGTTCTTTATTATCCATAAATGAGTGAAATCATGTAGTAGTTTTCTTTCACTGACTAGCTTATTTCATTTAGCATAATGCGCTCCAGTTCCATCCATGCTGCTGCAAATGGTAAGAATTCCTTCATTTTTATAGCAGCATAGTATTCCATTGTGTAGATGTACCACAGTGTTTTAATCCACTCATCTGCTGATGGGCATTTAGGCTGTTTCCAAAATGAACATAGGGGTGTATATATCCTTTCTGATTGGTGTTTCTGTTTTCATGGGATATATTCCTAGAAGTGGTATTACTGGGTCAAATGGGAGTTCCATTTTTAAATTTTTGAAGAAACGCCATACTGTTTTCCATAATGGCTGCACTAGTCTACATTCCAAACAGCTGTGAAGGAGGGTTCCTATTTCTCTGCATTCTCACCAGCACTTTGTTGATTTGTTGATGATAGCCATTCTGACAGGTGTGAGATGGTAGCTCATTGTTGTTTTGATTTGCATCTCTCGGATGATTGATGACTTTGAGTATGTTTTTATATGTCTCTTGGCTTTCTAAATGTCCTCTTTCAAAAATTGTTTATTTAGGTCCATTACTCATTTTTTGATTGGATTGTTTATCTTCCTTTTGTTAACTTGTATGAGTTCTCTGTAAATGTTGGATATTAAACCCTTATTGGAGATAACATTTTCCTTTTGTTAACTTGTATGAGTTCTCTGTAAATGTTGGATATTAAACCCTTATTGGAGATAACATTGGCCAATATGTTCTCCAAAGTAGTGGGCTTTCTTGTTGTTTTGTTGATGGTTTCTTTTGCTATACAGAAGCTTTTTTAATTTTGATGTAGTCCCGTTTTTGTTTATTTTCTCCTTAGTCTCTCTTGCTCTAGGATCTGTGTCTATAAAGATATCGCTACAACATATGTCTGCAATTTTGCTGTCGTTGGAGTCTTGTAGGATTTTTATGGTTTCCTGTCTTACATTCAAGTCCATTAGGCATTTTGAATTTGATTTTGTGTATGTTGTAAGTTGGTAATCTAGTTTCATTTTTTTTTGCATGTATCTGACCAAAGTTCCCAGCACCATTTATTAAAGAGACTCCATTGTATGCTCTTGCCTCCTTTGTTAAATATTGACTCCATTGTATGCTCTTGCCTCCTTTGTTAAATATTGAGTATAATGGCTTAAGTCAATTCCTGGGTCCTTTATTCTGTTCCATTGGTATATATGTCTATTCCTGTGCCAGTTCCAGGCAGTTTTGAAAATTATGGCCTGGTAATATAGCTTGATGTCTGGTATTGTGATCCCTCCAACTTTTTTTTTAGTCTCTTCAACTTTGTTCTTCTTTCAAAGGATAGCTGTGCCTATTCAGGGTCTTGTTCCTGTTCTTAGGAGAAATGGGTTTAGTTTTTGCCCATTGAGTATGATGTTGGCTGTAGGTTTGTCCTATAATGTTTTTATTATGTTGAGGTATGATCTCTCTATTCCCACTTTACTGAGAGTTTTTATCAAGCAAGGGTGTTGGATTTTGTCAAATGATTTTTCTGCATCATTGATCTGGTTATGTGATTTTGTCTCTCAGTTTGTTTATGTGATATATCACATTTATTGATTTGTGGATATTGTACCATCCTTGCATCCCTGGAATAAATCCCACTTGGTCATGGTGTATGATCTTTCTAATGTATTGCTGAATCTTATTTGTTAGAATTTTGTTGAGGGTTTTAGCATATATGTTCATCAAGGTTATTGGCTTGTAGTTCTCTTTTTTTGATGTCTTTATCTGGTTTTGGGATTAGGGAAATGCTGGTTTCATAGAAAGAGTTTGGAAGTGTGCCTTCCTCTTGATTTTTTGAATAGTCTTAGGAAGATAGGTTTTAGTTCTTCTTTGAGTGTTTGGTAGAACTCCCCTGTAAAGCTGTCTGGACCAGGGCTTTTGTTTGCTGGAAGTTTTTTGATCACTGTTTCAATTTCTTTGGTAGTTATTGCCCTCGTTAGGTTTTTTGATGCTTCTTGATTGAGTTTTTTCTAAGAATATGTCCATTTCATCTAGGTTGTCCATTTTGTTGGAATAGACTTTTTCATAGTATTTTTTTCATAAACTTTTGTATTTCTGTGGGATCGGTTGTTACTTCGCCCCTTTCATTTCTGATTTTGTTTATTTGGGTCCTCTCTCTTTGCTTCTTGGTGAGCCTGGATAGAGGTTCATCAATCTTGTTTATCCTTTCAAAGAACCAGCTCTTTGTTTTGTTGATCTTTTGTATTGTCTTTCTTTTTTTTTTTAGTCACTATGTTGTTCATCTCCACTCTGATTTTTATTGTTTCCTTTCTTCTGCTTATGCTAGGTTTTTTTTGTTGCTCTCTTTCTAACTTTTTGAGTTGTATGATTAAATAATTTGTTACCATTGTTTCTTATCTTTTTAGGTAGACCCGCAGAGCTATGAATTTCCCTCTCAAGACTGCTTTCACCATGTCCCATAGATTTTGGATTGTTGTGTTTTCATTGTTATTTGTTGCCTTGATGCTTTTTATTTCTTCTTTAATCTCTTTGGTAACCCAGTCATTGTTTAATAGCACGCTATTTAGCCTCCAGATGTTTGATTTTTTTGGTTGATTTCCAGTTTTATGCCATTGTGATCTGAGAAGATGCTTGATATGATTTCTATTTTCTTGAATGTGATGAGACTTTGCCTATGTCTCAATATATGGTCTTTATTTGAAAATGACCCATGTGCACTTGAGAAGAATGTATATTCTATGGCTTTGTGGTGAAATGTTCAGAAGATGTCAATTAATTTCTTCTGATCTAGTGTGTCATTTATGATTGATTTTTTTTGCTGTTTTTTTTGTTTTTGTTTAGAGGATTTGTCAAATGGTATTAGTAGGGTATTAAAGTCCCCTACTGTGGCTGTGTTGCTGTGAATCTTTTCCTTGACATCCTCCAGAAGTTTTTTATGTATTTGGGTGCTCCTGTATTGGGTGTGTATATCTTCTTGTTATATTGCTCCCTTTAGTGTTATGAAGTGGCCTTCCTTATCTGTTATTATGGATTCACTTTGAGGTCTAATTTGTCAGATATAAGTATTGCTACCCCAGCTTTTTTTTCATTTCCATTCGCTTGGAAAACCTTTTTCAATCCCTTCACCATTAGTCTGTATGAATCTTTTTTTATGAGGTGAGTTTCCTGTAGACAACAGATATATGGGTCATGTTTTCTTATCCACTCAGCTACCCTATGTCTTTTTATCGGGTCATTTAATCCATTTACATTTAAATTAATTATTGATAGGTACTAGTTTGTTGCCATTTTTATTCTTTATGCCTTTGTTCCTTCTTTGCTTCCTATTTCTTCTTTTTACAGCAGACCCTTTAGCATTTCTTGCAATGCTGGTTTGGTGGTATCAATCTCCCTTAGTCCTTTTCTGTCTCTGAAGCACCTGATTTCACCCTCAATTTTGATTGATAGCCTTGCTGGTACAGTATTCTTGGAATCAGACTCTTCCTTCACATGACTTTGCATATTTCATTCCATTCTCTTCTGGCCTGATGTATTTCTGTTGAGAAATCAGTAGCTAGTCTGATGGGAGATCCTTTGTAGGTAACTTTCTGTCTCTCTCTGCCACTTTTAAGATTCTTAATTTGTCGTTGGTGTTTGCCAATTTAATAATTATATGCCTTGTCAGTCTTTTGGGATTAATTTTGTTTGGGACTTTGTGAGAGTCTCTCAGACTTGTGTGAGTTTTTTCTTTTCTGTATCAGGGAAGTTTTGTGTCATTATTTCTTCAAGCATGTTTTCTATTCCTTGCTCAGTTTCCTTTCCTTCTGGTACCCCTATTATGCAGATGATGTTTCATTTCATGTCATCCTAAAGTTCCCTTAAGCTCTCCTCCTGTTTTTAAAGTTTGTTTCCTAGATGCTACTCTGCTCAGGTATTTTTACCTACTTTGTCTTCTAGTTCACTGATGCATTCCTCTGCTTCTTCTATTCTACTGTTGATGCTTTCTATTGAGTTCTTTATTGCACTGACATCACTTTTCATTTCTTCTTGGTTCTTTTTCATTTCCTCTTGTTATTACACATATTGTTGAATTTGTCTTCCTACCTTTTCATCGACTTGATGATCATTTCTCTAAATTCTTTCTGTGACATATTGGTTGCCTCCATTTTGGTTACTTCCTTTTCTGGTGGGTGATGCCTCCTTTTCTTTCATATGTGGACTGTTTCTTTGTCTCCCTATGATCTCTACTCCCCGGCTGTCAGTTCATGTAGCTCTCTCTCTCCTGCTTTGACTTAAAGGCACAAAATACAATACAACAGCGTACAATGCACAAGCCACTCAACATAAATGTTTTCATGATACTAATAACCCCAAATAAAGGTGACTACCAGAGAAAAGAGAATTAGGAGATAGAGATAGATAGATAGATAGAGAGAGAGAGAGTGAGAGAACAAAAATGATGTCAAGTAAAGGGAAAAAGTAAGAGAGAAAAGAAAGAGAATAAAAAAGAAAAGGGAAAATCTATATTGGGAGAAAACTCAATAGAACAACAACTATTAAAAAAAATTAAAACAACTAACACCCAGAGATGAATGCAAACTACAAACAACAACTAATAACAAACAAGGAGAGGAAAAACAGAAGCAAAAAGAGAGAGAGAGAGAGAGAAACAATCATACAAGCAAACAACAAAAAACCCAATCTAACTAATAATCAAACAAAACACAACAATAGGGCAGAGAGAAAGAGCAGCAAATCCAAGCAAAATACAACAATAAAATGTAAAACAAACAAAACAAACCAGCTGGTCCCTGGGTGTTGTAGAGTCCCAGCAAGTATCTGATTCTTCCTGGTTGAAGGTAAAGCTAGGCTTCCGATCACAGCCACTCTCACCTTCAAGATGGAGCGGTCTCTGTGGCAGAGCCAGTCACTCTGGGAGAGATTTCAGCAGCAGTGGAGGCTGCCTGGTCAGGGCAGCCCGGTTCAGCAGTCCCCAACAGTCCCTTGGAATATAGCTGTCCCTCACTCACAAATGGACACTCCTCATGCGTCCACACACTCTTCTTTTTTTCTCTCACTCACACACTGTCTTACAGCCTGCCTTCCCATTGGCAGCCACCTTTGGTCCTTTCTTGGGGATTTTTCCTGCAGCTTTCGAATGTGCTTTACACAGTTTATCTAAGAAGGCACTTGAACAAATTTTTTCTTATGGGCAGCACAGCATACTTAGGCAATCGCCATTCTGTCTAGAGTCCACCAGGGAAAGAAGGTGACAGAATTGTATAATGGGCTCATTATAAAACAGTGCAAAATAGAAACCTGAATTTACCAGTTAAAGGAAAGATAGTTGAAGGTATTATGAAATCTTTATGCATGAAAGATGAAAGTAAAAACAGTCTTTAATACAACATCTTGGCAAGTCAATTGGGATTAGCTGATATTGGGAATTGAAAACATGAGGTAATGAGAAATTACAGGAAACATGGAAACTATTAAAAATGATACCACATGTGCCTTACATATCTTATGTCATATTAAATATATATATATATATATCTATATCTATATGCTCATTCACAGTACTTTCAGTTAGCCGCATTGTGTTTTGTTTAATTATTTTTGAACTGATTTGAGTTCCTGCAGAAATCATATCCAGAGTTTATGATTTCTAATTTTGGTGTCTTTCAGTAGAGCATGAATTTGAAGAATGTAAGCAATCTAGTAGAGAATCCTTCTTGATTTTCATGATATTTTCTCTCCATCTTTTATGGTACAAGAACAAATATTCAAAGAAGTATTTTTAGTCATTTGCCTTTATCAAGTTTTTTTAAAAAAATCATTCAATCTATTTTTTAATGAAGATAATAACTCTACTTTGCAGTTATACTTGTGATTTTGAAAATAATTAAATTACATAATTAAAATAACAAGTACAGCTTGTATAAACAAGATTGGAGTCATGTGTGAGTAGGAACCTAACTGCACAGCCTGGAAAATCTGTGAGGGCATCCCAGTCACTTCGACAGCTTCTCATGGGCATTCATTGCATTCTTCTGTGAAGCAGAAGAATAAAAAAATACAGTTGGTTAACTGAATTATTCTGATATATAGATATCCATAAATAAAAGGAATAATTTTTTTAGTTTTAAGAAAACTTTTACTTCAGAATAGTTTTAGATTTACAGAAGATTTGCAAAGACAGTATAGGGAGTATATTTATATATACAACACCCGGTTTTCCCTTAGTTAGCATCTCAGCTTAGTGTGGTTCATTTGTTACAATTAATGAACTAATATTGTTACATTATTATTAGTCAGAACACACACTTTATTAAGATATCATTAGTTTTTACCTTTTACTTTATGAAGATATTATTAGTGTTCTTCTGTTTTTGGATTCCATCCAGGATACCATGTTATATTTAATATTCATACCTCTTTAGGCTTCTCTAGACTGATACTGTTTCAAAATTTCCTTGTTTTTCATGACTCTGACAGTTTGAGGAGCACTGGTAGTGTTCTGTAGAATGCTCCTCAGTTTGGGTTTATCTAATGTTTCCCTTATGTGTAGTCTGAGATGATATAGGTTTTTGTAAGGGCGAATCCAGAGGTAAAGCAACATTTTTATCACATCATATGAAGGGCACCTATCATTATTATTAACATGACTTATTACTGTTTAGTTATCTTTGATTACCTGGCCCAAGTAGTATAGTCAGGTTTCTCCTCTGCTGCATTTGTCAGATTTTTTATACTTGAACTATAGGCCCAGTGCATGAATTTGTGCACAGGAGGGGTTTGGCTGGCCTGGACCCAATTGGCAGATCAGGGAAGGCCAGTTGGGAGGAGGAGACAAGGGATGTTGGCCAGCTGGCCCATCCCAATCGGAGCCTGATCAGGGCCAGGCCAACTGGGGGAGGGGCTGCAGGCAATTGGCCTGGGAAGGGGCTGTGGGTTGTGGGCCAGCCAGTTCTGTCCCTGATCAGAGTGGGAATGCTGATTGGGTGCAGAGCTGGCTGAGGAGAGGGGCCACAGTCCAATCAGGGTGGTGGGGGCCCATTGGGGGTGGGGCTGGCCATAGGGAGGGGCAGCGGGCCAATCAGGGGTAGGTCCAGTTAGGTGGAAGGGCCACAGGAGGTTGGCCAGCGACCTTGCCCTTGATCTGGGTGAGAGAGGCTGATCAGGGGCAGGGCTGGTTGTGGGGCTAGTCCATGAGAGGTTGCCTGGCTGGTCCCCCCACCGATCGGGCCGATTCGCTGGCTGCCATGGGCATCTTAGTGACTGACCATTTGGTTGTTATGGCTTTCCAGTTCCTGGCTTTTTATGTATATGGAAGAGGCCTAGAACATGAAATTCGTGTTTTTTTTTTTTGGGGGGGGGGGGGAGTCGTCCTTTAGCCTGGCCTGTGCCCTCTTGCTATATGGGACCCCTGTGATTGATCACCCCACAGAGGAGGCCCAGACCACTGCCACCAGCCTGGTAGCCTGGGTTTCCCTCTTTGGGATGATTGCAGAGCCCCCTGACTGGTGGCCTGCGCCTCCTGCTGCAGGGCAATTGTGAGGCAATGACAGGGCCCCCCAACTAATCGCATCTCACTGGCTTTGGCAGCGGCAGTCAGTGCTGGTTCGCCATGGTGCCGGCCACCCAGGAGGGACTGAGTGGCCAGCAGTTCAACCCACTTGCCAGTCCCTGCCCACCCGAGCCTGCTGCATGTGGAGCCTGGTGTTCAGTTGCCCATTCCATTATTTTGGACATTATGTTCCCTGGCTCTTTATATATTAGAATGGTTTATTTACTACACCAAAATGGGAGTTATGTGCGGATAAGTAAATTCTTTTAACCTGATTATCTTCATAATAGAATTAGATAGTTTGTGAAGAGTTGGAAGAAGTGTACTGCCTGTCATCTTTGCATTCCTCCTGATTTCCAGTTTTGCTGTTTTATTTCATGTTCCTTGAGTGTTAGCATCTAACTGAAGGAAACACAGGCTCCACAGCTGCTTTCTGGAAGTGGTTTGGAAGTAAGATGGAGCACTATGGTTGCACAATTGTACTTCTGCAGTGCATGATTCAGGATTTCATGCTCTAGAGTAAAATGTAATTTCTTAGTTCAGTTTTAATTGAATTTGTGATTAGTATTTATAACAATTAAATTTTTTTCTTACTACTCTTGGAGCATTTAGGAAAAATGTGTTTTCTAATAAATTCACCTTGCAGCAGCATATCAATAAATGACCACGGCTAATTAAGGATTGATGGACAAGTTCATTTCCCTAGCTGCAGATCATGCCTAAGATGGAAAGTGATTTCAGTTTGGTGTAAAGAGTAGTGTTGTGCCATTTACCTAACCTGCAAACTACAACAGCTCAAATCTCATACTTGACAGAAGATGCACAAAACCTGAGAAACAATCTTTTAATAAGGAGTCAGACTCCTACACTATGTCAATCTATTGGAAACATTTTAAAATAGAACACGAAGAGATCTCTAAAACTCAGAGACCATCTGTTGCCTCGGGGGCTTAGAGATACCATGAGGATATTACACAAACTTCTTTTTTCCCTAAATTTCTGTGACAAGAATGTGAAAATATTTCATTTCAGAATGAAAATTCATTTACCTTGCCTAAATAACAGTGGTTTCCTAACCCTCACAAACGAATAAAAACTGGTCCTGGCCATTTAAACTAAGTCCTACATAATCAGTATGAATGTAACCGGGGCCAATTCTTTTCAAGATTTTCTCTTCTTTAGCCCAAAGGCCATTATTTTCAACTCCATCTTGGCCGAATATGGAATTCATGCATCCATTTCCTCTATATTCCCATCATGATAAGCTTCTGTGTGAACTTAACCTTGGGCTGCTGAATGACGTGAATAGCCTACTACCCATTCAGACATAATCTTACTGTTTCTACGTGGTTGTCTTGGTTCTCTGCACGCTGCTAGGCTATTTGCTTCCACTGATATGATAAGCATTTGATACATATGAAGCAAAACATTTTGGGGAAAAAGACAGCATGGTGCTGTGAACATAGCTTTGGAGGGGAAATCCTATGAGCCAGCCTTTTTGGTTCTCTGTGGTACTTCTAATTCTGTGACTATGGGAAAGATCCTAACCTTCAATTTGTGTTTTCTAGGGGAAGAATGGACAATTACAACTCCCTTGCCTACCTTTAGAAAAGTTGCTTTGGGATCTAGTGCATTATAATTGTACAAATGTATTATAAGCTAGTCAGTAATGGACAAAGGAAATGAAAGAATGTAAAACTGCGAAGGGTTAAGGAAAAATCTATAGGAAATCCTTTCTACCTGTACCACTTGCTGTTAGGTACCACAGTGCCAGATGTGGTAAAGATCTGTGCTGTTAAAAGTATGTGGATATGAAGGACTGAGAAGAGAGTGTATTTGTTTATAACATTGAAAATACCTTTAAGCCCCAAACTTAGATTACATAGGCACTTCAGTAGCATCAGAATTCATGAGAAGTACAATGATCTGTTTAATAAAAGCCTGATGACAATAATCACTATAGAAATTGGAAGTTGGATAATAAGATTTTTAGGGTTCTTCCTGTATTTAAAATCTTAAGAATAGTTAACTAAAAATAATCATTTATTTACATTGATGTAATCCATAGATGAATGTGGAAAGAAACAAATAAAAATAGATATTTTAAGATATTTTGAATAATAATGTGTTCATATTTAAGTCACTTCAGTTTTCAAGATGAAAACAGTAAGGCAGAGCCTACTGTGTGCCAGGCATCACTTTAAGTGCCACCGTAACTCATTAATATTCACACTAACCTTATGTGATAGATAAAGAAACTGAGGCACAGAAACAGCAAATGATATGGTTGAGGTCATATAGCTGGTATTGAGGGAGTCAGGACTTGGAAAAAGCAGTCTAATGATAAATATTAAATAAAAATCAAATTTGGAAGGTATCACTAATGGAGTCAGGGGAAAAAATTGCTGCTTGGCAATTAGAAATATAAAGGAGGAGTGGCACACACAACTTGACAATCTAATACCAGTAACTATTCAAAGAGTGAAAAACAGTTAAAATCAGGACAAGGGAATGCCATGATAATGAATAAATGTTTTTGAAATTGACATTTGCAATGTATTTATTTTAAAAGTAAATATTAGATAATTCATTGCTAATATTTAAACATATTTTGGTTCAGGCAGTTCTGTTATTATATTAAGGACATAGAATTGATCTTTAAAAATCTGCTTTCGAAGAAAGGCCAGTGGAAGGCTAAGATTAAGCAGTAGAAAAAATAGCTATTATTTTAAGAAAAGTAATTGTTAAAAATTAATAGAAGTATTTGATTATATTTAAACAAATATATATTTTCTCATTGACTTAAGTACTCTAGTTACACCAGATTATTCATAGATTTATTCCATAAGATTTTGACTTAAAGAAACCAATTGTGGCCGAGACCGGTTTGGCTCAGTGGATAGGGCGTCGGACTGCAGACTGAAGGGTCCCGGGTTCGATTCCGGTCAAGGGCATGTACCTTGGCTGCGGGCACATCCCCAGTAGGGGGCGTGCAAGAGGCAGCTGATCGATGTTTCTCATCGATGTTTCTGACTTTCTATCCCTCTCCCTTCTGTTCTGTAAAAAATCAATAAAATATATTTTAAAAAAAGAGAAAGAAACCAATTGTGTTAGGATAACATAAAAATTGCTGTTTCTACTTGTTAATAATTTCTTTTCCTGGTGTTTATGGTGTTTTTTTTTTCATATTTCAGTTTTTAGGTTTTTCCTTCTATATTTCTCTCTGAATACTCATGAAAAATTGCTGTACCTATGACAGGTTGTATGATTTTCCCCCTCTGTGCAGTCAATTTGTGTATTACTGTATCAGATGACATTTGAATCAAATGCTGCTAACACCAAGCTGCTATCAGCAGCTGAGGCCAAAAATATTCATTGTAACACTTCTCAGCATGCAAGTGAGAGCACTTCAAATCACCGAGACAGAGTTTCCAGCCATTGTTCTTTTCTTTTTTGCATATTATACAGCAAAGAGAATGCAAAACAAAAGGAGATTTATTAGAAAATGATGGCTTGGTAAAATGTTGTAAAACATGTGATTTTTTGTTTCTGAAGGTCATGTGAAATTCAGCACTGCATTATAAATAACAACTCAGAGTTCCCCTCCTCTTCCCTTCTCCCAAATGGCTTTCCAGTGTCATCTTTTTTCAGTCTCTGATTACATCAAAGGGCAAACTAGGTTCACATCTGGAAATAAGTAATACCCTCAGCAGAGAACCATGAAATGAAATGTACAGCCTACATTTGCCTTAGATATAGGCCCCTTTATGTTAAAATGTTGATCAGGACAAATGCAGTACTTGTGTTAGCAACAAGGGAAGGTCTGCTTTTCGAAAGGAAGACAGAAAATAAATTCAATAAATAAGATTTGTCATTTTCTAATATTGAGAGTGTTGAGCTTGAAACTATCAGCAAAATTCTCATAAGTTAATTCATTTTAAAAAG
Source organism: Antrozous pallidus (assembly GCA_027563665.1). Classification (NCBI taxonomy): domain Eukaryota; kingdom Metazoa; phylum Chordata; class Mammalia; order Chiroptera; family Vespertilionidae; genus Antrozous; species Antrozous pallidus. Next base: position 64,115,713 of record CM050519.1, on the reverse strand, counting down.
TGAGATTTGGTTGCCAGCTGATGAAATGCCAAAACATGTCATGGCTAAGAAGAAAGAGCCTTCAGTGACGTTTTGAAAGCTGACCTCTCACTTTCTGGAGAGATTAACACACAGCCTATTGATTTGGGGGTAAAGACGGAGGGGTAGCTACCAGAGATGGGAAGGTGGGATTAGCAAGAAGGATACAATTTTCTGATTCTTTTTCTACTGCCTGAAAACTGGGGGTGATAATCTTACTCCCCTTCTTTACTAACCACAGAGAGAACACTAGCAAAGGGTTGGAATTGGGCAAAGGTAATTTTCATCTGAGTTTGATGAGTACATGTCAAGGGCTCCTTAAATATGTGGTTCCTGCACAGAATGATCAGTTCAGTTTAACCGAGGGGCCAAATGTTACACATATCAGCTGGAAAGAAATTGGGGCCACTGCTATCTATGGTTTACTGAATTTCAGAGAGATGCCCAAACCCCCCTTTGCCTCTTCCCCACCCTGCTGTTCATTACAAGGGTTAACTTCACATTTTGAAAAAAGGTATTCATATTGAGATGTTTCTTGTCCTGCTGAGTCTCAAGCCCATTGTAGGTGAATGATTTTTTTGTGTATGTCTGGTGTGTAATCTTTTGCTAACTTTTGACTTGGAAATCACAGTCTTACAAAGCCTTAAAAGGAAAGCAAAGAATTCATGTTTATTGAGTACATGATAGGTGTCTGATGTTGTAGTAAATACTTTATATATGAAAGACCACAACAAGCTGACACATGCCTCTTTTAAAAAATAATAATCTAGTCTTATCTCTGAAAACTGTTTAAGATACTGTTATCATAATTTACTGTTATACTTGAAATTATGGAAGATAATAACATGAAAGATTTACCCTGAAGAAGAATAATGCATTTACATATCTTGCTTTGAAAATACTTAGAAATTTCCATATTTATTTTGCTCTGAAGTTTATATTAGAAAATGCTTCGCAGGTAAAATTTGTCTTCTTTAAAACCCTGTGAGTTTTTGTCAATTCATTTAAATTTACGAAAAGCAGTCCTTTTACTAACAATAACAAAGCCCCACAGAATCTGAGCTTCTATTAGTGGAATATGAGCAAACCATTTTCAGAAGTCTGTTAACAAATTTCTGATGTGAGGAAAGAATTAAGAATGGGAGGGATAACTTACTAGTAGAATTGATCACTGATTTTTTGGTTAATAGTGAAATGCAAGCCAGAGGAATAAAAAATTTGCACTGGCTCTGGTCAGCTGGCCATTTTGCAGCATTTGTGATTGGGCCAAAGGCCCCGGGGTTAACAAGCCAGGCTGGCTCTAAATCATGTAACTGTAGAGTCAGCATTACTGTGCTGACTCATTAGAGCCACTCTGAAACATTTCTTTCTCTTCTAAGTGCTTCCAAGTGGTGATCAAAGAAGGCTGAGTGGCCTTCCTTTAGGCAAGCAGCAGAGGTAGCCTGGGGCCTGCCAATCCCCTACGTGGTGGTCCAAACCAGACTATGGGAGGAGACTGCCCAGGGACCTGTTGAATCTTTTGAAGAACATTTTGTAATTGCTATTTTTTCCCTGTGCTCTGTCTTTTTTTTTTGCCAATCTCATTCATAGGATCACATTTTATTTCGATTATGTCCTTGAAATTCTGCCCTCACTTTCTCCAGTGTAGCTTGATATCATGGGAGTCCCTTAGCTTGTGGATGGTGATCATCTGGTCCTGAAAAGTTTTACTTCTCAATCTTTATGTTTTAATGTATTTGTATGTATTTACGGTGGTGAATAAATAACAAATCCTTGAGACAGGGAAGAAATAAGCTCCATTATGCTACTCTTAGCATCACAGTGCAATCTTCTCGACTTTTTTTCTCCCAAACCTGAACACATTAGCAAGTTCCTTTCTCTGCATTTACTGAGAATTGTAAATACAGCTTCTCTCCTATGAAGGGCAGGGTCAAGCTCAGTGTATGAAATATCCAAGGTAGTATTTGACATTTGTTAATTTGAAAAGAAGAACATGTTTAATTTTAAATGTCAATTATAGTGCAAAGGGTATGAAGAGAATTCAGAAGGTCATTTTGAGTTACTTGGTAGTTAAATAATTTCAACAGTTTGTAGCTAAAAAGTTAGAGAATCTGTATTAATTACTCTTTTTAGCAAAGATGTCTTTTTAAATAGTCATGCACAAGAAATATGCAGCTTAAATAAGTATTTTGTTGAATTTTAATGATATATTTGTTTCATTTTTAAAAATTTATGTGAAAATTATACAAAGTGTAAAAGAATAACATTGTTTTCTGGAATGTTATTGGTTATATAGCTTATTTGATTTTTGAAACATTGTATGTTCCACTAAAGAACAATTATAAACTATAAAGCTTTGCATAGGGCTGTGGGGCATCTAGATCTCCCCAAGACAGGGTTATTATTTGCTGCAGATAATGCCATCTCTAGAGTGGAGTTGCTCTGGCAGGGGCCAATGACAACTGCACAGGGTGAAACAGTTACGTGATATAAAAAGGATGTGCAAGGACAAGGCAGTAAAGCTGCAAGACAAGGGTGACATGGCCTTGGCTCTAGCTCAAGGTTGTATCTAATCACTCACTCAGACATAGTTCAAGACTACAGCCAGGCTTTCTATATGCACAGGGACATGATGCTACATTGAGGCTGAGCTTATGCACAGCACAGTAATTTAATGGAAAAATTAGTACTTGGCATCATAACAAAGTAGATCAAGTCCAGAGAGCCAAAGATGAGATGTTCCTCTGAGCCTTATGGTGGTTGACTATTGCATCCAGAGGCTGGGCTGGGAAGGGAGTAGCTGTTACACTTTTAATAACGTGCCATGTGGTCTATTCCAATTTTACTGAACTTTCCTTTAACAATTAAGTCTCTTTCTAAATATCCTGAACTTAATGGAAATTATTTAACCCTTTAAGCCTAGCGTATTTAGCCTCATTAGAGTCTAGAGAAAGAGAAAAAAATTCTCTTATGCCTAACAGAATGTTCTTATGTGTCTTATAGTCTAATGCAGAGGTCAGCAAACTATGACCTATGGGTCAAATGCACTGCCAACTCTTTTTGTACCATTCACAAGCTATGATTGAAAAAAAAAAAGATGACTAATATTTTGTGATATGTGAAAAAGTATGTGAAATACAAATTTAGGTGTATGAATATTGAAATAAAGTTTATTGGAACATAGTCACACTCATTCATGTACATATTGCTTGTGGCAGTTTTAACATTACAGGGACTAGCTTGAGTAATTAGAGAGCTTTTGGTCCATGAAGTTTAAAATATTTAATATCTGCCTTTCAACATGTCTCAGTGGTTGAGTATTGAACTATGAACCAGGAGATCATGGTTCGATTCCTGGTCAGGGCATATGTTCGGGTTGCAAGCTTGATTCCCAGTGTGAGGTATATCATACTGAGGAGGCTGATCAATGATTCTCTCTCATCATTGATGTTTCTATCTCTCCCCATCCCTTTCAGAAATCAGTAAAAATATATAAAAACATTTAATATCTGACTAACAAAAAAGTTTGTGAGTGGGTTTGTAATTGGCTAGAAAGACATTAAACATTATCAGAGCATTAAAATAGGTGTCTGGTGAGTGCTAGGTCAAAAGGGTACATAAATACATGAATGTATTTACTGATTGATTTTTGAGAGAGAGAAGAAGGGAGAAAGCGCACATGTGAGAGAGAAGTATTGATTTGTTCTGTTTGTTGATGCATTCATTGGTTGCTTTTTGTATGTGCCCTGACCAGAGCTCGAACCTGCAACCTTGGTGTATCGGGATGATGCTTTTACTGAGGTTCCTGACCAGGGGCTCAAAGAACTTAACAAATTAAAAAAATATTGAATTTATTTGTTCATTAAATAGGTTTTAAGTCTATACATTTTAATACATCACCTGTATATTATATTGTGTATTCACCACCCACAGCCTGACCTCTTTCATTACCATTTAGCCCTCCTTTACCCTCTTCTACTCTCCCACCATCCTTCTCTCTGATAATCATCATACTGATGTCTATATTTATGAGTATTTTTTGCTTACTCCTTCACCTATTTCACTTAGTACCCTAACCCTCCACCAGCTGTCATTCTGTTCTCTATATCTATGAGACTGTTTTTTATTTCGTATATTAGATTCCACATGTAGGTGAAATCATATGGTACTTATCTTTCTCTGACTGAGTTATTTCACTTAGTAGTCCATTCATGCTGTCCTGAGTAAGATTTCCTTCTTTTTTATGTCTGAGTAGTATTTCATTGTGTAAATGTACCACAGCTTTTTTATCCACTCATCTACTGATGGGCACTTGGGCTGCTTCCAAATCTTGGCTATTGTAAATAATGCTGCAGTGAACATATGGGTGCATATATTCTTTGGAATTAGAGTTTCAGGTTTCTTCGGATAAATTCCCAGAAGTGGAATTGCTGGATCATAAGTCAGTTCCATTTTGAATTTTTTTTTGAGGAAACTCCATACAGTTTTCCACAGTGGCTGCACCAATCTGCATTCCCACCAACAGGGTACTACCCTTTTCTCCACATCCTCATCAACACTTGTTGTTTCTTGATTTATTGATGGCAGCCATTTTGACAGGTGTGAGGTAATATCTCATAGTGATTTCAATTTGCAGTTTTCATACACATATTGTCCATCTCTATGTCCTCTTTGGAGAAATGCCTGTCAGTTCCTTTGCTCATTTTTAATTGGATTATTTATTTGTGTTTTTTTTGTTTGTTTTGAGTTGAGTTCTTTATAAAAATTGGAGACTGATTATTAGATATATCATGACAAATATGTTGTTCAATTCAGTGGGTTGTGTTTTCATCTTGTTGATGGTTTTGCTGTGTGATGTAGTCACATTTGTTTATTTTTGTTTGTTTTCCTTGCCAAGGGAGATATATTAGAAAAAAATATGAGAAATGTCTGAGATTTACTGCCTATGTTTTCTTCTAGGATTTTTATGTTTTTAAGTCTAATATTTAAGTATTTAATCCATTTGAATTTATTCTTATGTATGACCTAAATTGGTGGCCTAGTTTCATTTTTTTGAATGTATTTGTCCAATTTTTTCTATACCATTTATTGAGTACATTTTCTTTACTCCATTGTATGTTCTTGCCTCCTTTATCAAATATTAATTGGCCATAAGGTGTGGGTTTGTTTCTGGGCTCTATTCTGTTCTACTGATCTATACATATGTCTGTTTTTATGCCAGTACCATGCTATCTTGATTACTATGGTCTTGTAGTACAGTTTTATATCAAGTAGTATGATACCTCTAAGTTTGTTCCTCTTTCTCAAGATTTCTGAGGCTATGGGGGGTATTTTGTGATTCCATATAAATTTTTGGAATATTTGTTTGAGTTCTATGAAATATGCCATTGGTATTTTGATAGCCATTGCATTGAATCTATAAATTGCTTTGGATAGCATGTATATTTTCATGAAAACTTTTTTCCATCCATGAACTCAATATATGCTTCCATTTATTAGTATCTTCTTCATTTTCTTTCTTTAGTGCCTGTAATTTTTAGAGTACAGGTCCTTTGCCTCCTTGGTTAAATTTATTCCTGGGTATCTTTTTGATTACTATTATATATGTGAAAGTTTTCTTAGTTTCTCTTTCTGATACTTCATTTTTTATTCTTTATTATTATGGAATAGTAAAAGAGGTAAGTGAATATCTTAGTCTTAATTTTCAGATTAGTAAAAAGCTGACTTAGTTTGAATTGAGCTTTGAACTTTGAATCAGTTTTCCTGTTAATTGTTGAGAATATAAGAGCAATCATGGTAGATTTTTTTTCATGAGTTTGCAATAGGCTCCAGTTTTCAGGCTTACATAAACACAAGTACTTTAGCAGTCTTTTCTGATCATAATGGAAGGAAATAAAACTAGATAAAACAAAATCTTCATTTCAAAGTGGTAGTGCTATAATAACATGCCAGGGAATGTATAAAAGTCTTTGAATTTTTAGATTCTTAGATTCAACTTCAAAGATGACTTTATTCTCTGTTGCAAACTTTTTTTTGGTCATTTATCCTCAAAAGATTTCAGTTCATTTGTGTAGCTTCAAAAGAGTCTCATTTATTCATTGATCAAATGATTATTGAGTGCCTGCAGTGTCCTAGGAATTGTGTCTGATGCTTGGAATAAAAAGATGACTAAAGAGAATTTCAAGGATGGTCAAGTAGTGGAAAAACAAAGGTGGCTGAATGTAAGATATATGTTGAAGGTGGCCCATTGAGGGTAGATGTGCATACAAGGAAGTTTTGGTCTGGAGAGCCATTCAATTCAACGTATTGTGAGGGAGCTCTAAGTATTGTTGGGGTAAAGATACATTTCTTTGGCAGGAAAAGAAAATCAATTATAGGTATTGAACTACCTCTGATATTAAGACGGATGAAATAATTTCCTAATAAAAGGTTGCTCAGGTCCTTATGTCATGACCTTTAAGGAGAAAGGGTTAGGCGCAGGAGCAAGATTAGGATTCATCGTGTCTTCTGAATTTATGTAAGGGTGGGGCTTTTTGGTTATTATATAGCTAGAAGAAGGTACTGCATTTACATTGCAAATCTTTGATTTTTTCCCCTTTGGTACAGTTGTGAGAGGTGCCTGATGGAAGAAGCATGAATCCTGACAAGGTTATCCCTTGTTGCCTCCACTGATTGAGACATACAGATAGATATTTGGTGAGATATTTTGATGCACCTGTGTAGCATGCTTCATGGCTTTGAAGCTGGGAGAGATGAGAAACATGAGTAAGTTTAGGGGTCATTTTCAATGGTAGTTGAAGCATGGATTGTCTGTAGAATAAACAGACAAACAGAAGATAAGATCTTAGAAACAGAAAATGAGGCACTTATGTCAGAAGAATTGTAGAATGAGAAGTTTGGATCAGAGTAATAATGGGGTGAATAGGGAAAACAGAGTCAAGGATTCCAAGGTGGGGCAGATAGTCTTATAACAAGGCTATGTTCAATATTCTAGTACTGTGGGACAGAGGAATGACATGGGGACAAAGGAAATATTGTTAGTTTGGGTTAATAGGAGGTTGTTGGTGACTGTGACGGGGTAGGTGATGTCAGAGAAATATAAGGGTGAGGATTTGGTTGCTCTGTTTTGATGAATGGATAACTGGAAGAAGAAAGATGAGGGTAGTCTAGGAACATGCTCACTCTGCTGGGCTGCCGAGTAAGGTTTTCAGAGAGAGGGCCTTTGGACCTTTCTAAACCCCTAAAGAGTTACAAGAAGAGTGGCAGAACCATTGGGCAACACTTTCTGCTTTCTGAGGAAACTCAGTTTTGATATTCTACTTATAGCCAGTAATAGAACTCTTTAATTTTCATCAGAACATAACTTGATTTTATTTAGAAATTCATGCACAGGGAGCATGGGATGTCCCTCAGCCCAGACTGCACCCTCTCCAATCTGGGACTCCTTAAGAGATGTCCTGGTAAGATTGGGCTTAAACGGGCAGTCGGACATCCTTCTCACAATCCAGGACTGCTGGCTCCAAACTGCTCACCTGCCTGCCTCCCTGATTGCCCCTAACTTCTTCTGCCTGCCAGCCTGGTCACCCCCTAACCACTACCCTGCCAGCCTAATTGATGTCTAACTGCTCCATTGCCAGCCTGTTTGCCCCCAACTTCCCTCCTCTGCTGGCCTGGTCACCCCTAACTGCCTTCCCCTGTAGGCTTGATTGCCCCCAACTGCCCTCTCTTGCAGGCTTGGTCCCTCCCAACTGCCCTCCCCTGCTGGCCTGATCACCCACACTGCCCTCCCTTGCAGGCCTGGAACCTCCCAACTGTCCTTCCCTGCTGGCCATCTTGTGGTGGCCATTTTGTGTCCACTTGGGGGCAGAATCTTTGACCACATGGGGGCAGCCCTCTTGTGTGTTGGAGTGATGGTCAATCTGCGTATTACTCTTTTATTAGATAGGATAGAGGCCTGGTGCATGGGTGGGGGCCAGCTGGTTTGCCCTAAAGGGTGTCCTGGATCAGGGTGGGAGTTCCTTTGGGGTGTGAGGCAGCCTGGGCAAGGGGTCTGTGGTGGTTTGCAGGCCAGCCATGCCCACCAGGGACCCAAGCAGAGGCCCTGGGATCTGTGATTAATTTATGTTCTATAATTGAAACTTTGTAGCCTGGAGTGGAGCCATCTTTCTGCTAGCTCCCTGATGACAGCCATTTCTGTTTAAATTTTATAATTGAAACTTTGTAGACTAGAGGGGAGGCCTAGGTGCAAGGGCTACAGAAGCTTGTCTTCCTCCATCACCCAGGCAACCCTAGCCTCTGCTCTCTCCAGCTCCGTGGCTGCCGCCATTTCTGTTGGAATATATCTTTTGTAATTGAAACTTTGTAGCATTGAGTGGAGGCATAGGCCAACAACAGCAGGCGGAAAGCTTGGTTTCCTCCGTTGCCGGAGAAACCCAAGCCTCCCTTGTGCTCTCAGTGGCCACAGCCATGTTGATTGAGGTTTATTTGCATAATTTGCTCCTGATTGGCTGATGGGTGTGGCTGTGGGCCTGGCCTGATCAGAGGTATGATCAATTTGCATATTACTCTCTTATTAGATAGGATGCTTTTCCATTTATATTTACCTTTGTGAAGATATTATTCTTGACATCTCAAAGTTTTGGGAAAAAGAATAGAAAGCTCTAACAGAAAAGGATGAATCTAAATTCAGGTTTCCAAGCACCTTAGAAATGGCTTCTATGTCCTGTTCCTTTTATGCTGGTGGATTATAGATTGTTTCTATTCATTCATGTAACCATGGGTTAGGTCCCTTGGAAATTTACAGAGTTGACTCAAACTCTCTAATAGTATACTCTATAGCAGTGGTTCTCAACCTTCCTAATACCGTGACCCTTTAATACAGTTCCTCATGTTGTGGTGACCTTCAACCATAAAATTATTTTTGTTGCTACTTTATAACTATAATTTTACTACTGTTATGAATCGTAATGTAAATATCTGTGTTTTCCAATGGTCTTAGGCTCTACAGCAGCGGTTCTCAACCTGTGGGGTGTGACCCACAGGTTGAGAACCGCTAGCGGGTCGCCACTGCTCTGTAGGAAGCTCAGTGTCCTCCTCCAAATCTCTCTACTTTCCAGGGGCTCGTGTGCTCATGTTCACCCTAAATCTGTTTTCATATTTCTTTTGAGCTCCGGATTTTATTTTAATCTCAGCTCCTGGAGCTATTCTAATTTCTGTTTGCCATGCATACTCAAAAATTAAACTAAAACCACCATTCAAAGAAGGCATTGAATGGTGTGTAAAATGGCTTTACTAAGGGTTTTCAGGGATGAAGGAGTTTTACCTTACAGAACCAAATTCTGATTTAGTTAATAACTGAATGCCTCAGATACCCTGCCACTTTAATTCTTTTTCCCCCCAACTTCCTTTTGTACCTAACCAAACCTTCTCTTTTTTAAAAAACAATATATTTTATTGATTTTATTTACAGAGAGGAAGGGAGAGGGATAGAAAGTCAGAAACATCACTGAGAGAGAAATATCGATCAGCTGCCTCCTGCACACATCCTACTAGGGATGTGCCCCCAACTAAGGTACATGCCCTTGACCAGAATCGAACTGGGGACCTCTCAGTCCGCAGGCCAATGCTCTATCCACTGAGCCAAACCGATTTCCGCACCAAACTTTCTCTTATGCTAATGTCCATAGCGCCTTCCACTCTCACTGATGACTTACCCACTCTCTTCTCTAGTTGCCTCCTCTACTCTCCAGTTCATAGTAACAGCTCATGGAGCAGTCTTGCTATCACTTGGTTTTGCTGCAGTATATCTAGGTCTTTTCTGAAATAAAAACACTTCCCTTCCTTAGGGGAGCTCTGGTGCCAGTGGTTTTTCAACCTGCTACATGATTTTTTAAAGATAAATGTGTTTTTTATTCTGCAATGGCTGATATGCCTGGATACAGCTGAAATAATTGCTTATTGTCCTGCACATTGCCTATGTCGGGACTGTTGTTTGAACAGAGTGAATAAAGGAAATAATAATAATAATTTAATATGTATGGAGCTGCATCCACAGTATACGAAGATGAATTCTGTGTTTGTTATTTTAATATGTAGAGAGATAGTTTCCTCCCTGACAACTTAAATCAAGCACTGAGTTCAGCTTTAGGCCCATGCCCTTTGCATCACGTCCCCAAGTCTGTGTTTCCAGTAGATGTAAACTGTAAGCTATCAGGGTAATGTGTGGGAGCAGATGCTGAAGGCATCCTGTGCGCTCAGCAGGGAAAAGAAATGGCCGAGTATTTTTCAGAGGAGCCTTGATACATTTTAAATAGAGTTCCCAAAGGATTTTATTCTTGGTAAGATTTTAGTGATTGTATTATAAAAGCTCCGACTTTTATTTATTTATTTCCTTTTCCCCCCTTTATTGTTCAGTTTATTAATTACATTGTTTCCCCTTTTTTATCCCCCTATATCTCCCCTCCACCCTGTACCTATCCCACCCTCCATCCTCCCCAATGTCCTCTCCCATTGTTGCAAGATTTTTGTCCAATCTCTTGCTGTACTTCCTACAACACTTTTCTCTCCAAGAATTGTCAGTCCATTCCCTCTCTATGTCCATGTTTCTGTTATATTCACCAGTTTATCTTGTTCATCAGCGTATCAATTCACTTGATTTTTATGTTTATTTGTTGATAGATATGTATTTGTTGTCCATAATTTATATTTTTACCCTTTTCTTCTTCCTCTTCTTAAAGAATATCTTTCAGCATTTCATATAATTCTGGTTTGGTGGTGATGAACTCCTTTAGCTTTTTCTTATTTGCGAAGCACTTTATCTGATCTTCAATTCTGAATGATAGCTTTGCTGGGTAGAGTAATCTTGGTTGTAGATTCTTGCTATTCATTATTTTGAGTATTTCTTGCCACTCCCATCTGGCCTGCATCGTTTCTGTTGAGAAATCCGCTGACAATCATATGGGTGCTCCCCTGTAGGTAACCAACTGTTTTTCTCTTGCTGCTTTCTAATATTCTCTCTTTGTCTTTTGCTCTTGGCATTTTAATTATTATATGTCTTGGTGTGGTCCTCTTTAGATTCCTATATTTTGGGGTTCTGTGTACTTCTTGGGCTTTTAAGTCAGTTTCTTTCACCAAGTGGGGAAAGTTTTCAGTCACTATTTCTTCAAGTAGGTTTTCATTAACTTGTTCTCTCTCTTTTTCTGGGACCCCAATAATTCGGATGTTGGCATGCTTGAGGTTGTCCCAGAGGCCCCTTACGCTATCTTCAATTATCTGAATTCTTTTTGTTTCTTGCTTTTCCAGCTGAGTGGATTTTGGTTCTTTGTATTTCAAATCTTTGACATGGTTCTTGTGGCCCTCTGGACTGCTTTTAGGACTTTGTGTAATATTTTTTATTTCAGTCTGTGTATGCTTGATTTCTAGTTGGTCCTTTTTTTTATCCGTGAGGGTCTGGTTTGTATCCTCAGAGGTCTTGTTCATTTCCTTGAGGGTCTCATTCATTTCCTTGAGGGTCTCATGCATTTCCTTATAATTCTCATTCATTTCCTGGTTGGTCTTGTTTATTTCCTGGTAATTCTCATTAAGTCGATCGGCCTTTTCTAGGAGCCTCTTGAAAAGCCTTATAACCGTGGTTTTGAACTCTATGTCTTGTCGTCTTTTCTTCTCCATTTCTTTCACACCTGATTTCTTTCCATATCTCTGCATGGTGGTTCCTTTATGTGGTAGATATCCTCCCCAGTTACCTGAGGTGGGTACTCTTACTGCAATCATTTATGGGTTGTATTCAGTATTTTTTAATTTAAACCCAGCTTGTTGTTGTTAGCCCTAGGAGAGTTTGACCTCCAGGCCAATTGGCTGTGAAGGGAGACTGTGTTCAGGTTGGATGGGCGGAGTCTCTGAGCTGCACTGGCAGCCTCAGTGTCAGCTGCATCCTATGCGGCACTCGCGTGCGGGTCTCTGTTGGATGGGGATGGCTGCAGACACCTCCAAGAGAAAGCCACTAGTCTCTTCCCCTTGCCAGACAACTCTGCCTTTCCCCAAATGTGTCTGCACACCAAAAGTCTAGCCCAGGGTTGTAAAATAGATGGTTTCCGGAACCAGGAGACAAGTTTCCAGGGGGCAAGTCTCGGGTTTGCGTGACCCTTGCGCGGAAACTTCTTTTCCCCGCCTCCGGGTTTCTTGCAGACTAGGAGCCTCTTCAGTGCCTGCTTCCAGGGTGCGTTTCCAGGACCTTGGACCTCGCCCGGCACTGGGGAATCTGTGCAGTGGGACGTCTCCACGTACCCCGCATCTCAGACTTCGCCTGGCGCTGGGGAATCCGTGCAGTGGGACATCTCTGCCCTTCCCGTTGATGAAATCCGGCCGGGGTTGCTGCTCCAGCACCAGCCCGTGCGCACGACCAGGACGGCTCCTAACCTGTTTCCGTCTGAAAGGCTGAGCTCCCGCCGCTCCTGAGTCTCAGTGTCCCACCTTTACTCCTATTAGTGGAGTTTTCACTCAGCCAGCTTTCCGGAGATTTTGGGTGCTGTCGGTTCTGCTGTTATGTTGTAGTTCTTAAATCGTTGCGCGGGGCAGAACAATAGGTATTTACCTATGCCGCCATCTTGGTGTTCTCCCCCAAAAGCTCTGACTTTTAAACTGTTGTTTCCAAGCAGGATTTTATTTATTTATTTATTTATTTATTTATTTGGGAAGCAAGGCAGATGGAAGAAAAAAATTGCTTGACATACATTGGCTAGTGTGCTAATTGCTTTATGTGGGGCATTTGATTTTAGCCTCACAATGATATTGAGAGGTTAACATTCTTATTTAAAGGATAGAAATGTGACACTAAAAGAGGTAAATATCTCTTCAGTGGTTGCATTATAAAAGGATTCAATTCAGGTCCTGTTTGCCATGATAATTCTGAATATTGAAATCACAATTATCCATCATTAACTTCTTGAACTTCTTTGTATTTTCATCCTTTCTCTCAAAAAATATGAGCATGATACTTTATAATTCTACAAGAGGAGTAAGACAAATGTCATTTCTGGGGAGATTAAAGCTGCTTCAGTAAAGGAATGAGTCACTATGTCAATTTTCCTTTGTATAATTTTTTTTCTTCTACAACTGTTTGTTATCTAAATACATCAATATTCCCGTTCCTAAGTGCTATTTTTAAAAATGAGAAATATATTAATATAGTATGCTTAATAAACATGTGCTCTTGTTCTTTGGAGAGATGGTGTACTTACCTTAAATTGATTCAGAGTAGAGCTCAGGCACCCAGACTCCTGGGTTCAAATGCCCAGTTCTTGCTGAGTTACCCATGACTTTGGTAAGTTAGAGGGTTCTCTCATTGTCTTAGTTTCCTCTTTTCTTTAAGGGTGATAAAAGATAATAATTCTATCTCTTGAGGTTCTTGTAGAGTTTAAAAATGTGCAAATATATGGGAAATTACTAGAACAGTGTGTGGTGCACAGTGAAGAATCAGTGTTTGTTAGTATTGTAAGTTGATGAGGTGCAGTAGATAAAATAATACGTAATTCACAGTTGGGACATTAAGAAGAAAACCTGGCAACTGAACTGATTAAATACAACACCTACATTTTCTTAAAATATTGCTGTAGCGGTATTATTATTATTTTTTAAAAAAATATTTTTTATTGATTTTTTTACAGAGGGGAAGGGAGAGGGATAGAAAGTTAGAAACATCGATGAGAGAGAAACACCAATCAGCTGCCTTCTGCATACCCCCACTGGGTATGTGCCCACAACCAAGGTACATGCCCTTGACCGGAATCGAACCTGGGACCTTTCAGTCCGCAGGCCGACACTCTATCCACTGAGCCAAATCGGTTTTGGCTGTTGCGGTATTATTTTAATAGCAAAAGATAGAACCAGAACCTAAACATTAGAAAAATAGTGAAACAGTTAAGCTTACATATGGTGGTAGCTACAAAATACCATGTTTCCTCCATAACATGTTCCCACATAAATGTAATATATGGAATCCTTTATAAATAAACTATATATCTGTCTATGTATCAGCTATATATCTGTTAATACATACATACACACATAAAGGACTGGGACCATGTACAGATATATAATACCTATGTATAATAATCTCTTGATAAGTGATCATGGGTAATTTAGTTTGCCCCCAATATTCTCCCTTAAGTTCCTAATATTTTATAGTCATAAATTGCCACTGAAATACAATTGCAGAATTAACCCAGTCAATATATAAACCACACAATCTACACTAATAAAAGAGAAATATACAAATTGACTGTACCTATGCTATGCCCACAAGCCACGCCCATCAGCCAATCAGGAGCAACTATGCAAATTAATGCATCCAAGATGGCTGCAACCACAGAGTGAGCAGGAGGCTTGGATTTCCTAGGCAATGGAGGAAGCCAAGCTTCCTGTACAACCTGGCTGGCCCAGGCCTCTACTCAAGGCTACAAAGTTTCAATTATAGAAGATAAATAAATCCTAAATACCATGGCCTCCGCTTGGGTGGCCAGCCTTCAAACCACCACAGGCCCCTCGCCCAGGCTGCCTCACCCCCCAAGGGAACCCCCACCCTGATCCAGGACACCCTTCAGGGCAAACCAGCTGGTCCCCACCCATGCACCAGGTCTCTATCCTACCTAATAAAAGAGTAATATGCAAATTTACCATCACTCCAACACACAAGATGGTTGCACCCATGTGGTCAAAGATTCTGCCCCCATGTGGACACAAGATGGCCGCCACAAGATGGCCAGCAGGGGAGTGCAGTTGGAAGGGATCAGGCCAGCAGGTGAGGGCAGGTGTGAGCAATCAGGCCAGCAGGGAAGGGCAGTTGGGAGGGAACAGGCCTACAAGGGAGGGCAGTTGGGGGCAACCAAGCCTGCAGGGGAGGGCTATTAGGGGTGACCCGGCTGGCAGAGGAGGGAAGTTGGGACGACTGGGCCTGCAGGGAAGAGCAGTTGGGGGGATACCAGCCCTGTAGGGGAGGGCAGTTAAGGGCAGTTAAGGGCTGGCAGGGGAGCAGTTAGGCATTAATCAGCCTGGCAGGGGAATGGTTAGGGGTGATCAGGTTGGTAGGCAGAAACAGTTAGGGGCAATCAGGAAGGCAGGCATGTGAGCCGTTGGGAATGAGCAGTTCTGTATTGTGAGAGGGATGTCCGACTGCCTGTTTAAGCCTGATCCTGTTAGAATCAGGCCTAAACGGGCAGTCGGCATTCCTTGAGGGGCCCCAGATTGGAGAGGGTGCAGGCTGGGCTAAGAGACACGTACACCGTTCACGAATTTTGTGTACTGGGCGTCTAGTATATAAAATATATTGTCACAGTATCTCTCCTTGTTAGACACTTTGTGCAAAGTCTCCTTAGGAGGGACTTCAGAGGTACCCTCTGTTTGTGTGGGGGCTCATGGCACCTTCCATCATTATTCCATTCAACAGATGGCACCAGCCTTTCTTGATGTGGTGGAATATGATTCCTTCTTTTATAATTGTTGTTTGCTTTTAATCATTTAGTTTAAAATTAACAAATGAACATTATGATGGCAGTAGAAAGGGATTTGATTAGTAATACATACACTGGAGTTTAAAAAATATTTTTACACTAAATATGTAGAGTGCAGTTTACTTTTGGAGTCTCATGTTGAAAATTCTTCATTTTAGAGTATCTTGATTTTATTTTCTGAAGGAATGATGCATTTTGAGTCTATGCTCAGCCAACCCCTGTTTTGACTACCCAGTCTGCTGATGAAATCCATTAATTTATATAAAATAATTTTATGGTTAGAAACTGATGTTAATATATATTGCTGTTTTGCTCACTCTTTTCTTACTATACCTTTCTAGAATTTTTAACTTGTCCATTACTCATTCTCTGATGGCAAACCCTTGAGATTCAAAGAAGACTGCCATTTAGCTCTGTAATTTTTCATAAACTGTTTTAGCATTTATGGTTTCATTTTTTCCTCCCTGAAGAATCAAGCTCTTCAGAACCCTTAACCCAATGGCCAGGAAGCCTCTTTTAATGGGCTGCAGACATGGTATATCTAGGCAGGACTTCAGCTGCATTTGTGTTATTTCATTAGAATTTACTTATGGAATATGGTGGCTGAGACACTTCAGCTGAATGATGGATGGGCTCCCACTTTGACTGAAGTTCTTAAGAGAGCTCTTCAGCGACCATTCTCTGCCCCAGTGGAGCATTTATTCTGAGGGTCACATTTGGTTGTCGGCCAATCACTTTGCAAAGTAAATTGAGCAGATGTGATCCCAGCTGTGTGTCATTTGCAGTCTCAATCAGATAATAATGACCTGGACAGGAATAGTAAGGATGTAAATTTTAAAACATGCATGCATTAAATTAGATCAGTTATATATGTAGGCTATGAAGTCACTGAGTGCAGGATCACTTCTCTGGGTTCATATTAGCCGATGCAAACATGTGTCAGAGAAGAGTTTGCAGAGCTGAAAAGTTAGTGAAAAGGGGTATTCATCATTTGGCTGTCTTCCCTGGGTGAGATCTGGTAAATGATTGCAGTTATGAAAGTTCTCCTGGGATCCGCTCCTAAGTGAGATGCTCTCCAGCAGAATAATGGGAGGCAGCAGAGCAGAGCCTGGGGCTGGCCTCTTGATACTCCCTAGAGCTCTTCCTGGTCTCTCCCCCTAAATAAGGAAGAGTGAGCCTACAAACTACATGTTCTACTGTGAGTTCAATTTAAAGAGTCTTCTAAATAACCCTAGCTAGCATGGCCTGGGACCAACATGATGCTCCCACACATGATGTAGGGCACCAAATCCATTGGACATTCCTCAGAGGAAGCAGAGGAGTCTCCCCTATGTGATAATGAGTGCACTGATTTTTTTTTCAAGTTTTGAATAACTTTCTGCTTATACATAACTTTAGAATTAAAATGGAATGTATCTATTTAAGGCAAATAGACATTGTGATTGTTTAAAATAGATTGTATAAAGTCAGTGATGATTTCTAAAATAGATTTTCTTGACAGTCATTCTAAAATAGAATTTCATCAGCTACAATCTCTCTGTTGTCTAGCATCTGCTTAAAAATAAGGTTTGTAAATTGGCCATATTCTGGTAATGTGTCAGTTGATAAAATTAATCTATAAAAATAACTGTATAGATAAAATAATTGACTTTAAAAAATGAATAAAAAGTACTGGCAAAGTATTAACCCTTGCATCATCTTTCCAGATTGATAAGTCTTTAGAAAGCATCATTAGGTTCATAATCAATACTTCTTGACCTCCATTAATTTTATAAGGGTGGTAATTAGCATAGATACTCATAAACATGCCACCAAATTATTCAAAGTCACATTCTTTTATTATTAATGGGGACACTAAGGTCTTGCAACTGCTAATTCTTTTCATCACTCACTGTCAACTTTAAAATGTCGTGTTAATAACAAAACACATCATTCATGTGTTTCTAGGTGCTTATATAAGACATTGCTTAAATAAATTTTTTTCTAAAATCACTAAGGCCAAACAAAGATTTTTTTTGCAGAATTTTAGAAAAAAATTGACTATGTATGCCATGACAGTTACAGTATGTGTTTTTTAGGCAACTTGCATGATGCACCAGAGACTTTAAAGTGCTTCTCCAAAGAATAAAGAATTCTTTGAACTGCTGGTGAACAAACAGTGTTCATAGAGCTGCGGAATTTTTGTTTGATGGCCTGCAGCAAATGTAATAGACAATAAGAAAGGCTCCACAGTCTGAATATGTCAGTAGTTTGGTGGCGATTCTATGAAATCTTTGCTGAAGTGCTTTTGATTTAGTGACAATGAACTATACTTATAACCAGAACGCCCTACTTAATAAGACTCAGGAGTTAAGGTAAAAGCACAATTATTGAGACCTCATCTGTGCAATGGTATTCACTTAAATTATCCCATGCAATCCTCAGGATAACATGGAAAATGTTACCAATGGAAACTATTAATCAGATTGAATAATTTGCTGGAAACTATTCTATCAAGACTGACTCCAAAGTTCATTATAATTTTATATCCTACTAGAGGCTCAGTGCGCAAGTAGCTCGCTTCCTTTTGGCTCTGCTGGCCACCCTGCCCATTGCCGCTCGTAGCTCTCTGCTTCACCTGCCCCCAGAGCTGCTGCTCATTTGGTCCTGATGGCATTACAGCATCAGGGCTATAAGTCTTTTATATAAGAGATAGTGCTTCTTAATATTAGTATATCCACTTTTGTCTTTGTACAAGTAAGATTGTAGCTCAAGAAGTATGTATAATGCAAGTTGGTTTTTTTTACTGTTTATTTCTCTTTAATTCAATTTGATAATATGTTGCTTTAAAAAATTTTTAATATATTTTTATTGATTTCAGAGAGGAAGGGAAGGCAGAAATAGAGAGAGAGAGAAATACCAAGGTTAAGAATCATTGATCAGCTGCCTCCTGCATGCCTTCTACTGGGGATTGAGCCTGCAACCTGGTCATGTGCCCTTGACTGGAGTAGATAGAACCTGGGACCCTTCAGTTCGCAGGCCAGTGCTCTGTCCGCAGAGCCAAACCAGCTAGGGTGATAATATGTTGGTTTTATACATGAACCATCCGTGGTTTCATTCTGTCAATCTTACTATCCCAGTCCAGGTTATCATTTTCTGTTATACTGCAAATGACACACAGCTTGGATCATGTCTGTTCAATTCACTTTGCAAAGTGAATCTAGAACAATTGAAATTTAATATCCAAAATATTTTAAAAATAATTTTCTTTTTATGAGTCTTGGAATGATTTTAAAGGAAGTTAAATTGGAGGCAGAGTAGTTTACTGGGCTAGGCAGAGGTGGAAATTGGTAAGGGAACTCTCATTTGAGGATCCAGAATTTGGACTCAAATCATAAGACGTTAGAAGTACCATTTTTGTTTTAAAACTTAGGCCTTCATCAGTCATAGAAGTCTGAGACAGAAAATCTGTATCTGGTGTTCTTTACAGGAATACCTGTTCATGTAAGCCATTGGAATTGTTGGCAGTTACTCCAGTGGAATGCTTGCATGTGTGAATGTTTACCTCATTACTCTCAAATTCATGGTTATCTCCTTTACTTTTCAAATATTTTTCAATGTTATTTTAAATGGAAGCGTTAGGGGGAAAATCCAGTGTTAAATGAAACATTTTCAGAAATTGTGAAAAAACAAGTCCTTAATAGCACATAGTCTAGACATCATGATTTAAATTCATTTGATAGTATATTTTGCATATTTCCTAATTAAAAAATATCAAAGATGAATCATTTCTATTTTAAGACTGACCAAAGAGAGGTGTGTCAAGAGGCAGATGAGTGGGTTCTGCAAGATATCATAGAAAGTATTACCTATAAGGTCACACCATGAAGAAAATAGTTAATCCTTGTGCAAAGTATGGAGTTATTAGGAATAAATGTAAGGAACCAAGAAGGGAGGAAAAGAGCAAAGAAAGAAACATTTAGTTGAAAGGGGTGTTAAAACTGGACCTGCACCAAAAGAAAGGAAAGGTGAAGAATTTTAAGATGAGTAAAGCATTTCCTGTGCATTGGAAATATAGATTAATTATAAGTAAAGTATTAAAAATCACTACTTTTGCAGATTAAATTTCATATGTTCTAAACTGGTACACAGAACATACCTGTTACTAAAATTAAAGAGACTGAGAATTGAGAATGTAACTAATTTTTACTTCATTCCTTAGATAACAAAATTTACCTTTCAGCAAACACAATGTTTATTATGTGGCATAAATGAATGCCTGTAGCCAGTTTGGTGGTAGGCCGTTCTGAATCTTAGGAAAGGCACATCTGAACAGGTGGTGAGTCTTCAGTGAAGGCTATGCACAGAGAAGGAAATTGCATGTTGTGGATTAATTCTGTCTCATGCTGCTATTTCTTTTTCTCAAGAATTCTATTTCCTATAAACACCATTAGTTGAAGGATCAGTGGTTTGCTATTATTAGCCAGGTTAGGTATATTTTATAGTATTCCTGTCCAACAGCTCCTCAGCAGGGGTTTGAACTACACCATATGTCCAGCATTGCTTCATTTTTTCCCCAAGATAATACAATGCAGTAAAGAACCATGTAGTTCCTTCAGCTAAGGGGAAAGAAAGTCTGCCTTCTTCTAAGGTTAGACATGGGATTTAGCTCCCATGTCACTGTTTTTTATTTGTCTCTTGACAGTTACTAAGGTATGATTTCTGCAGTGACAAGCTAATCTGGTTTATTTTAAAAAATGTACTTCTTTGAACTCAGATATATTTTATTAGGTCAAAATAGGGTTAAAACTAGAATATAAAAATATGAATTTCCCCCTTTATTTTAAAATAAGATATATGTAGTACAGTGGTTGAGAGAGTGGGCTCCCTGTCTGTGTGACATAATTCTGATTTTGGCTGTACCATGCGATATCTGTGTGGCATTGGCCTAGTTATTTAACATTTATGTGCCTCAGTTTTTACATTTCTAAAATGTGCATAATGCCAATGACTACCTCTTTCTCTGCATAATTTTGTGTGTGCATGTGCTTTTGTGTGAAGTAAATGGATTAACACTAAGAAGTATTTAGAATAGTGCTTTCAATAAATGCTAGATGACCTGGAGATATTTTTAGAGCTCATAAAAAGGATTTTATTTTACACTTGTAGTTTGCATGCTCATCCTTGTAGTATGTCATATACTAACAGAAATTGCCTTAACTGATGAGTTCACATATATCTCGTTGGACTCTACCTAGCACTTTGGGGACTTTTTCTTTTTCTAGTTAATTGTTTTCAATTTTATGTGTATTTGTGCTAACAAATTGTTTACTGACTGCTTCAAATCACTTTTCCTGTATGAGCCAACATTACAATTGAAGTATCTTTTTCTTAGTTTAATGTTATTGAATATTTAATGAGAAGTTCTGTCCAGATTGCTCTATTAGGTGCTCTATTTATCAGGCATAAAATCTGAAGCTTATCTCATCAGCCTAAAGGTTATCTCTATATTTTTGGTGACTGATTAAACCATCTTCTTATTCATGAAGGGATACAATTGCTTACTATGGTGAGTTTAGCATTATACTTATAAGATTGGTCAGGCTTATGATGTAAAGATTTTTCTTAATTAAATATAGTGTGTTGTCTCCCAAATATTTTAGTGATGTCAGCAATAGTGATAGAAAATTTCTGATTACATTTGTAGCCTTTATTTATTTTTAATCTAAATGATTTAAATTATAAAGTTAACATGTTAATTGCAAAAATGTTAGAATGACAGGTCAGAAATGAAGAATGAAATTCTCCTGCCATCATTCTCTGTCTTCTTCATCAGAACCTCTACTGAGATTTTTATATATATTTGTATATATTATTCTAGACATTTTCCTATATAAACAACATTGCAAATGTAATGTAATATCACCCATAATAACTTATATATAGTATTTATTTGGCTTGCTTTAGTCACTGTTTTGAAGTTATTTTATTATTTTTTATAATCTTTATTGTTTAAAATATCACATATGTCCCCTCCCTTGCCCTCCATTGACCTCTCTAACCCAGCCGCTGCCCCTCATCTTAGGCCTTTCACTATGCTATAGTCTTTGTCCAGGGGTTATGCATATACACATATGGGTTCATTGGTTCATCTCCCCTCTTGTCTCCCCCCCCCCCCCGCCCCGCCCCTTTGAGGTTTGACAGTCTGATGCTTCTATGTCTTTGGGTCTATTTTTGTTCATCAGTTTATGTTTGTTTTTATACAGATGAGATCATAGTGTTCTCTTTTGACTTAAAAATCATGCAAAACTTTTCATATTAGTTAGTTTTAGAATTTACTGTTTTTCAAAGCTACACATTATTTCATTGTATGGATTATTATGTTATTCCACTAGCCATTTAGTTCCTTGAACCATTAGGTTAGTTAATGATCAATGTGCCTAGATCTATGCTGGGTGCTAGGGATGTAATCAACAAGACAAATAGCCCTAGCCGGTTTGGCTCAGCGGTTAGAGCGTCGGCCTGTGGACCAGAGAGTCCCGGGTTCGATTCTGGTCAAGGGCACGTACCTCGGTTGCAGGCTCTTCCCCGGCTCAGGCCCTGGTCAGGGCTTGTGCAGGAGGAAATCAATTGATGTGTTTCTCTCACATCTATATTTCTCTCTGTCTTTCCCTCTCCCTTTCACTCTCCCTAAAAAAAAAAAAAAAAAAAAAAAAAAAAAATCAATGGAAAAATATCCTCGGGTGAGGATTAACAAAAACAAAATAAAAAAAGACAAATAGATAGGTCCCTGTCCTCAAAATGCTTACAATTTGGTGCCTTTAAGGATGGGCATTTATATTACTTTCAATTTTTTTTATCATTACTCTTTTTTTTATAATCATTTTCATTCCATTTACATTTATTGATTTCTTATGTGTGTTTGGTTCTATTCTGATGTCTTGGAATGCTGTATTTCATGACTTATTGCTTTCTTTCTAATCTAATTTTAGCAAAATTAAGTAAAATTTTGTTCTTTTTGTGTTTTTGAGGACATAGAAAATGTTGACTAACCTAACCAGTTTCTTTTAGTAGTTTGCTTAATAGTGTCATATAATGATTTTGAATAACCATTTCTTGATTATTAACTTTATACAATTGGGAAATGAGAGCAGTGTTAGGTTTATATTTTCTTTTACTTCTTAATTTTAGTGTTTTACATTAATATTTTACATTATCAAAGCTTATAATATTTGTATTGTGTTTTGTAACCATAATTCTTATATTTACTTAGATCTAGTTTTTCATTTATGTCAATTTAGTACTAATCCTTCATTTTGTTTTATTACTTGTTTGGAAATGAATGTGTGTAATATATAATATTTATATGTATGATATATACATTTTTAAAGGAATTGCCTATAGGTTCCTTATACCCATGAATGTTTCAACATTATTTTCTTTTGTCTGTTTACTTGACTCAAAATCATAGCTGGGTATAAAATTTGGGAGACACATTTTTTTCTGTTAGAATTTTGTAGGCATTTTTTTCACTGTATTGCACATTGCAAATTGGTGTGAAAATGTTTAAGTCCTGTGTGAAATATCCTAATTTGCTTTTCCTATATTACGCTGTGCTAAGCAGTGTCAGGTTTTGGCAGTCCCAAGATGGAAAAATCTCAGTCTCCTTTGTTGAGAAACAGAGAAGACTAACGTATGGTTGAATTCAAAATTAGTTTTCTGATTTATGGGTATTATTCTAACCCAATAGTTTTGATAGGAAGTTTGCTGTTTGCTTGAGATTTAGTAACTTTACCAGAATATTAAATGTTAATATTTTTGCATAATTTATTGTAAATATAGCATGAATGTTTAATTTCAAATCATCTTTTGTTTTAAGAAAGATTTCTTGCCCTGACTGAGTGGCTCAGTTAGTTGGAACATCCTCCCCTACATCAAAAGGTCTAGGCTTGATTTCCATTCAGGGCACACACCTAGGTTGTGAGTGTGATCTCAAGTCAGGGTGCACAGGGGAGGCAATAAATCTCTCTCTCCCCCTTCTCTCTTTCTAAAAGTCAATAAAAGCATATCCTCAGATGAGGATAAAAAAAGATTTTTTTTTGGTTAAATCTTTTGATCTTTTTCTGTTCCATTTTTTGTTCATCTCAGGAATATCAATTTAAGACATTTGAATGTATTTATCTTATGTAGCTGTTATTTTCTCTTCAGTGAGTTTATAGTTTCATTTTTATTTTGTGTGATTTGCTTCTCAAGCCTGTCCTTTATGTTTCTTACTGGTTTCAACATTATGTATTCTACTCTTTGCTGTACATTTCTATTGAAAATGGCAGTACTGATATTTTTAAATTGTCTTATCTAAAATTGGTCTGTTCACTTTTTATCTTTGTTTGTTACCTTTGATCATCCTTTTATCTCTTTGATCTATTTTTAAAATTCTTTGTCAAGTATCCACATATCATCTGGTTTAAATTTGCTTTTGCTTATTAGTGGCAGTTCTATGATCTTTGATATTTTCTTTCTCTCTCTCTCTCTCTCTCTCTCTCTCTCTCTCTCTCTCTCTCTCTCTCTCTCTCCTCTATTCTTCCTTTGAAATGAGCAGATCCACCCACACAGAGCATTAGGCTTGTTGTTATTGAACATTTAAATCACATGAGTTTTATTTTGTAATTTAGTGTTTGTTTTTCACTCATTTGCTGAATAGGGTCAGTGACTACAGGGAGGAGTAGGAGTGAACCTCTCTCTTCTGCCCTCCCAACTCAATATTGAACAGCTTCTTGGCATTAGGAGTTTTAATTGGAAAAAACCCTCAATGGCCAATGTGTATAATTCTTCTTTAGTCCTGTCTCTTCTGCTGTTCTGGGGAGTGGAAATTGAGCTTGGTCCTTCTCAAGTAAAGGATCACTAAGTAGGACTTTTTGAAAGTGTGACTTACTTTTAAGAAACTGTCATCTTGATCAAGATATAGAAAAATATGAACTGTCCACAATTTATTTTCTCATTTTTTCCCAATTCTGTCTTATTTTGCAATAGGTTTCTTAGTCTGTGTTTTAGAATTGCTAGAGTTTCCTAATTTTGTTGTGATTGCAATTATATCTTATTTTTGTTCTTATTAAATTTTTTATGTAAGTGCCAATGCAGGGAGTAAGCAGATGTTTTTGTTTGTATATTTCCCAAGAAATCTCATTGTTTTTCTTTAGAAAAGGCAGTTGAAGTATTTGTATTATATATTTCCAAACAAGCAATAAATCAAAATATGTTCTATATGAAAGATTAATGCTGAATCAATATAAATGAACAACTAGATCTAAGTAAGTATGGTACTGTGTGTATACATATAGTTCTTACAGACAAATTTACATATGTATATTTTCTGGATTCTTATTTGACTTTCTCTTTCCAGCTATGGTTCTTCTATTTATTTATTTAACTTTCTTAGTCCTAAGAGGATAAAAATTCCTACTTACCTTATAGGATTATTTTGTGAGAATCAATTAGAATACAACATATGAAAGTTTTGAATGCTACAATTTCATATATCAGATACAGTCAATATTTATATTATATATGGGAACTTTTTCCTATTTTATATATGGAAAAATTTAAATCATAATTTACAGACAACAATAATAGATTTGCTTTCTACTTGCATTGTTACCAGATGAGCTCCTATTTTTTTTTAACTAAGCATTATAAACAGAACATACTTACATGTTAGTGCTTGCAGCTATTCTCCCTTTAACCTCACCTTTCTTTGTGTTTGCTAAAAGAGATAATGAACTTGCTAATTCTGTTTCTGAACAGTTGCAAAGCAGAAATGCTGATAGAGGGAACTGAAATGGGTTGAGGAGTTTGTACCGGAAAGAGCCAATGTTTACTTAACTGAAAAAACATAACAGAGAAATACAAGGTGGGGAAGACTTCATTTTGCAGGGAGACTTTGAGAATGGGAGGGGAAGAGATAAAAGTTATTTAAAATTATTTTTGGCTGAAACCAGTTTGGCTCAGTGGATAGAGTGTTGGCCTGCTGACTGAAAAGTCCCAGGTTCAATTATTGTCAAGGGTATGTACTTTGGTTGCGGGCACATCTCCAGTAGCGGGTGTGCAATAGGCAGCTGATGGATGTTTCTCTCTAATCGATGTTTCTGACTTTCTATCCCTCTCCCTTCCTCTCTGTAAAAAATCAATAAAATATATATTTTTAAAAAACAAGAGTCTACTAAAAGTTAAAATATGATTTAAAAATTATTTTTGGTTATGGATTTGGCTTTTAAAATGTTTTCACAAGATGCAAGTAAATATTAGAACTATTTTTAAAACTTTAATGTGAGGGATTATGCTCTTTTGTGGTTCTGAAAGAATGACTTAGGGTTTATGCAGGATGCCTTTCCTTTTCTTCTCCCATCTCCTCTCATTTCTTCATTCTGCCCTGGGAGGCTGATACTGACCTTTGATGAATGGGGAGCATCAGCAAGTAACTAGAAACAGAGAGAAGAGTGAGGTTGGGGACTTATTCCTCACACTGACTTCCTGAATGCTCAGTGTGGGTCTACTGTGTCCCTTGACCAAGTCACAGGTTCTGTGAGGGTGTCTCGCTGACTCAAGGTTTGTATAATCATTCACTACCTTGCCCCTTTGACTCAGGTGTGTTGCTCTCTGGCCCCCACCTTTAGCTCCAGTTTAGTTACCAGCCCTTGTGGTTTCTGTACATCGTATCCAGACTCTTATAAATAACTAGTGGCCCGGTGCACGAAATTCGTTCATAGGCATGTGTGTGTGTCCCTCAGCCCAGCCTGCACCCTCTCCATTCTGGGACTCCTCAAGGGATGTCCAACTGCCTGCTTAGGCCCAATCCAGGTAGCATTGGGCCTAAATGGGCAGTCAGATATCCCTTTCACAATCTAGGACTGTTGGATCCCAACTGCTTGCCTGCCTGCCTTCCTGATTGCCCCTAAGTGCTTCTGCCTTCCAGCCAGATCACCCTCTAACCACTACCCTGCCAGCCTTACTGATGTCTAACTGCTCCCCTGCCAGCCTGTTTGCCTTCAACTTCCTTCCTCTGCTAGCCTGGTCACCCCTAGCTACCCTCCCCTGCAGTCTTGATAGCCCCAACTACCCTCCCTTGCCGGCCTGGTCTCTCCCAACTGCTCTCCCCTGCTGGCCATCTTGTGTCCACATGGGGGCAGGATCTTTGACCACATGGGGGCAGCCATCTTGTGTGTTGGAGTGATGATCAATCTGCATATTACTCTTTTATTAGATATGATAGAGGCCTGGTGCATGGGTGGGGGTCAGCTGGTTTGCCCTGAAGGGTGTCCCAGATCAGGGTTGGAGTTCCCATGGGGCATGGGACAGCCTGGGCGAGAGGCCTGTGGTGGTTTGTAGGCTGGCCACACTCCTCAGCGACCCAAGCGGAGGCCCTGGGATCTGGGATTAATTTATGTACTACAAATTGAAACTTTGTAGCCTGGAGTGGAGCCAAGCCTTCTGCTTGCTCCGTGGCAACAGCCATTTCTGTTGGGACATTTACCTTCTATAAGTGAAACATTTTAGCCTGGATTGCAGGCCTAGGCTGGCCATAGCTCAGAAGCTTGGCTCCTCCATCACCCGGGCAACTCTAGCCTCTGCTCTCTCCAACATCGTGGCTGCTGCCATTTCTGTTGAGATATAGCTTCCATAACTGAAATATTGTAGCATTGAGTGGAGGCCTAGGCTGGCAAGTGTAAGTGGAAAGGTTAGCTTCCTCCATTGTTGGGGAAACCCAAGCCTCTCTCCTGCTCTCAGTGGCCACAGCAATCTTGGTTGGGGTTTATTTGCATAATCTGCTCCTGATTGGCTGATGGGCATGGCTGTGAACGTGGCTTGATTGGAGGTACTCTTTTATTAGATAGGATTTTTGTTTGTTTGTTTTTAAATATATTTTATTGATTTTTTTTCACAGAGAGGAAGAGAGAGGGATAGAAAGTCAGAAACATCAAGAGAGAGAAACATCGATCAGCTGCCTCTTGCACACCCCCTACTGGGGATGTGCCCACAGCCACGGTACATGCTCTTGACCAGGAATCGAACCTGGGACCCTTCAGTCCGCAGTCCGACGCTTTATCCACTGAGTCAAACCGGCTTTGGCGGTAGGATTTTTGTAATGTCTAAAATCCACCTAGAACAAACACAGATGGCCTGGTGGCCATATAGCTTAATCATTTGACATAGGCAGCAAATTATTTTTGGCCAGCTTTTATGCTTTAATTGGAAACCTACATAATATTTCATCAAGTAAGAGAATGGGAAGTATGCCTCCATGTCAATTGTAGAGGCTAATTTTAGGGAAAGAGAAGAAAGGCTGTAAACCTTTTTTGAGCATCAATTTTGTGTTGATATCAGTGCTCAACATTTCATTATCCTACATAATCCTAGTAAGATTCTCGTATGAAAGGTATTTTTCCTGCATTTTATATATGAGAATAGTGAAGGTTAGACAGTCTTAAGTTGCTAGTCCAATGCCTTAGAACTGGTAAATGGCAGAGCAATTCAGACACCAAAAGTTGTTTCCCTTAACCAGCTGCACCTCAGAAGTACATAAGAATCCCTTTGAAAAATCCAGATTGCCAGAATTATCTCAGGTCTACTGGAAAAATCTTTTGAGTTTATATGTACATACCCTTAAAAGATAAATGGTACATATATAAGTACTATATGTATTCTTATAACCATATGTATGTGTTTATAACTTCATATACATCTTGTAAGTATATAGGTACATAGTTGATGTTTTTTTGGCCCAGTGATTCTGATATTCAGCCATGTTTTGAAAGACTGAGCCAAAACTTCTGATTTTTTCTGCTTTTATATTACAATGAATTTTTATTTTTAAAATTTGAACTTTATGTTATTACCTTAAGCTGAACCACATACTACGGAGTAAATTATTTCACCATGTGAGAGTGTTTATTGCAGTGTTTTCTTTGAGTTTAGAATTTAAAAATCTGAATGTTAGTAATAGTTTATAAATTAAAGACAATATTATATTCAAAAGCACTTGCTAGAAACATTTTTATCTCTACTAATATTTATTATCTAAAAACAGAATGTTATTTTAGATTCCATATACATATATGGGGTCTAACATATCAATACTGATAAAGTTAAAAAAAAGATGTTAGTATATATTTTAGTAAAAGTTCACATAAAATGAGAATACTGGAATTAATTAACCTCATAATCTTTCTCCATAATCTTTATGTACAATAGATATTATCTTTATTATGAATGCCTCTTAAGTTTTTTAAGTGAAAATGAAAGCATGATATATAAACCCTTAGCACTTGGGACAGAATCTTAGTTTTTTAAATCAAATCCTACTATGTAATTTTTCACTGTTCATCCTTCATTGCCCTTTCTTGAGAATGATGATAAGTCTATCTTACATAATCTCAAAGGAGTAAATATCAAATCTGCTACTTAAAAATGAATAACTGGTTACTAAGAGGACGAAAACACAGATATAGTATAAGTAAAAAAAATAAACCATTGAGGGCTCATGAACAGTCCAAAAACCTATAGAAATGTGTTATTTCTGAGTGCTTGATACCTAACATATGCCTACCTCTTAATTGCTATAATTCTCTATATTGGATCGTTGTTACTTGATATAATAAAAGAAGGCATAAAGCTTTCTTAGAGCTACATTTACATAAAACTATCGTAAGTAACCCCCTGTGCTAGGAATTTTACAAAGACCATCTAAACCAGGGTTGGGGGGTGTCCGGCCCACGGGCCATATAAGGCCCTTGAAATACCTTGGTCTGGCCCTGCATTAGGGGTGAGCTATTTAAATGTCTCACCAAATATAGCAGGCTAATTTTTAAGTTGATAATTTTGTATTGCCTGAAAATGACGTGATAAATATCCAAATGGTCTTTGGCAGAAAAAAATTTCCCACCTAAATGGTCTAAATGAACAACTACCTATCCAGACACAGTAAGGCTGAGAGATTCTTAGCAACAGGGATTATACCACCATTTTTCTATATATAGATTCTCAAAGGGGCAGAATGCACGAGGAATCAGAAATAAAATTTCTTTGAGTTTCATCACTTGAAAGGGAGGTCTAAGAAATAATAAGTACTAAATAGTGATTTTGAATGTTTCTATTTTATTTTATTTATTTTTTAAAATATATTTTATTGATTTTTCACAGAGAGGAAGAGAGAGGGATAGAAAGTCAGAAACATCGATGAGAGAGACATATCGATCAGCTGCCTCTTGCACACCCCCTGCTGGGGATGTGTCCGCAGCCATGGCACATGCCCTTGACCGGAATCGAACCTGGGATCCTTCAGTCCGCAGTCCGACGCTCTATCCACTGAGCCAAACCGGCTTTGGCTGAATGTTTCTATTTTAGATGGCAAATGACTGCTTCTGAAAAGTTTTAGTGTGTGTAACCTAAATATTTCATTTTAAGTATTTTAATTGTTTATTGTTTAATGCATAAACCTCAAAATACTTTATCTTAAGCATTTAAAATATTGAAATGAGTGCAAGTATTTTTTTTTGCACTTTTATGAGGATCAGTTTTCCCCAACTTTGTGATACTAAAGATTAGCATCTGCTTTACAGTGTTCAAATCTAGTTGTCCAGTGAAATTTACCCAGGCCTCAGCTACAGCTGGTACTGAGGGACCACATGAGCCACCTGCTTCTAGGGATAATTAGGCAGCCAATCACTAGGGGACGGAAATGGCTATCAACCTTCCATTACTCCTGGTACCCCTCACTAATGAAGCTGTTCATATCATCGTGCATCATGTTGGACGATCACACCAACGAAGCCAAGGGCAGAAAGACTCCTCCAGGTCCAGGACTCAATAAAACCTTAGTCACACTTGATTTTTAGGGAATAATCTCTTCCTTATTTTGAAGTTTGACAGGAAAGTTTGTTTTGTTTTCAAAGCATTATAAAAATCCTTGAAAATCGACTAAGTGTAATTTGAATTCTAGGAATACGCTTTCAGATTTTTTTTAGGTATGATGTACTTATAGAAAATATTAGACATTCAAAGCTTTCTGTTATTAAAGAACCATTTAGTTTGCATTTTCGAAGCCTGTTGTCATCTTCCTTTCCCAGTTTGGGAGAAAGAGGGTAGTGTAACAGGTTATTTTGGAATACGCGAGACATATGCTGATGAGCTATAATTACATAGTGATATCTTGGGAACTGCTCTTTGGATGCTTTTGCCAGCTAATTTATTATTCTTTAAAGATGTTACATTTATCTTGGTTTTTCACTCCCCTCCCCATTTCTTTATAACTGGTTACACTGCTATTGGTTTACATATTTCAAAGATTTTTCTCTATAACTTGCAGCCAAGCTGAATTAAACAGCCAAGAAGTTAAAAGTAAACCTCCTTAAATATTTTCAAAATCTTCTAATTGCCTCATGCAGGACTTTTGCTTCATTTTTGGTGCTTACTTGTGTCCTGTTGTACTGGTAAGACTGTCCTAGTAGGTAGTCCCTTCCTGAGGGATTGATGCTATTTCCCTCAGATACTGATCTAAAATAAAATTACATGAACTTTATTTGTAAAAACAGTCTAAATTGTCCCTTTTCTTCAGATAATTTTGAGTTCCTCTTATGAACACAGTCTTGGCCCCTGAGTATCTGACAATGTATTGGGAAGGAGACCTAAAAAACAGGGAATTACTGTAGCAGGCACTATGGGAGCACCCAGGAGAGGCCTCTCGCTTCTTTTGAGGAATTAGGAGAGGCTTTCTGGGGAAGTAACTGCTCTGCAGAGACATGGAATAAAGTAAGTGTCATTCAGAGATGGGGCAAGAGACAAGGAAAAACGTTGTAAGCAGAGGGATCAGCACATCTAAACATAAGACAGTGAGAAAGGACAGGATGCACTGGGGATACTGCAGGCTGCTGGGTACGAGCCAGGCTATTTACAGAATGTCTTCAAATATGGCCAGTTTACCTCTCAATTCCGGTGTTCATTCTACTTCTTGGCATCTGTCGTTGCAATGAGCATTAGTCACTGTGAAAGCGGGGAAACAACATTTTTATTTTTACTTGCCCTAGTATGCTGCAGCGAATTGGAGAAGAGAAACAACTGCAAGTTTGCAATGGGAATGAAAACATACAGTATTGGTGATACTCCCTTTGGGAATATGATAAAGCTCAGCACAAAGTAGTTCAAAACAGGCCAGCAAACTGGCATCGGGCCATCATAGTGCCTATTAGGATATCACTTTGCCCTACACTTAAGTATCTTCATTTGATACTCAAACTTTCTGTTTGCCAGAATGTGTGGTTAGGTTACCATAATCAATGGTGACCCAATTGATTTTGTACTTGAGATTTAGTTTTTACTTGAAATATAAGTGAGGAATTGAGTGTCATTTACCCAAACAAAAGGTAAATAGGCTTCAACTGGTGCCTTAAAAATAATTTGCCTAAAATTATTCTCTCTTCTGCTTTCTTCTCCTCTCCTGGCTCTTCCCTCTCTTCTTTCTTATTTTAATTTCCTCCTCCTCTCCCTGCCCTTTCTTCTTTCCCTTCTTCTCTATTCTTCCCCCCTCTCCTTCTTCTTCCACCTCATCTCCCTTTTCTTTTGTCTTTCTTCTCCTCCCTTCTTTCTCTCCTCTTCCACCTCCTCTTCATCCATCCCTATCCCCAGTGAAGGAAGATCTAGGACTTCGCTAGTGGTGAACTCACACCTAACCAATTTGTAAATTACAGAGCCCCCAGAAAAAGAAGGGCAGAGTAATCCAAGTAGAGAAGGTGAGAAATAGCTCCCTCTGCCTGGTGAAGTCTGAGGAAGCAGCCACTAGATTACATTTATGTTTTTAAAAGATGCTCCTGATTTTTTTCCCCCCAGAGCAAAGACATGCAGTGGGCGCAATAGAAACATCATTGTATAAGATATTCAATGCTTTATCTTTTATCTTCTTTAAAGATGTTACATTTCAAATTTTATTTATTCACTCATTCATTTATTCACTCATATAATACACATTTATGGAGAACCTAAAATATCTGGGAGCTGTGTTAGGTCTGGGGGTTGTGAAAACAGAAAAGTTCTACCTTCAAATAGCTGGGTTGGGGCATAGGGCTTCCACAGGAGCAATACATCCAGGGACAAGCAAATAAGCAAATAGACATTAGTAGTGGGATAGAATATGTGCTATGAGAGAGGTATGCACAGGTTGCTACAAAAGCAAGAAAGAGTGTATCTAGTAGAGACTGGAGCATTGAGGCCATAGGGATTTTTTTACAAATGAAGTTGTGCTAGATGAACCTACAACAATTTGATTCATTAAAGTTATCTGGGTGGAAGTAGGGAAATTGTGCTCACAAAGGGAAGTATGGTGCTTTCAGGAACTATGAGTATTCAGTCTGTGTGAGAGAGTATGCATGTTGATGAGTGGTGATATCAACTTAGAGGTGGGCTAAGGCAAGATCCTGGCAGACGAAGTATGTCATGCTTTAAATTTTATCTGGAGAGTGTTAGGGAGCTACTGAAATTGTTCCAATAGTGGGGTGAGATAATTATATTTACATTTCATGACAATTACTTTATGCCTTGGAGGCAACCTTTATTAAATGAGCAGATGAATGACAAAAATGGTTTCTAATTTTCAGATCATGTTTTGTTTTGAGACTATTAAAATTATCTCCAGAAAAACAAATTTCCAGGTAAAACTATGCCAATATGGTTGTGAGAGGTACAACCTACATGCATGGATTACAGGTGGTTAAACTCTTACCATTATCATTTTATGTTTATTTTTATTACTTTTACTTCAATAGGATTTTTCCAAACCTGCTTAATCATTAAATTTTTACGTTAGTGTTCACATCCTCCATCCAGTTAATGAAACCAAGAGCACATCCCTCCCAAGTTCATGTGCAGTCTCTCAGACACTGTCCACAGCATACAAGGGGTGGAATAAATAATTTACTGAGACAGCTGTCACTTTTGGGGACACAAGCGTGGGGGATGCTGGAGTCATCCGTTTGCTTCCATGTTCTTCCCACACACTCCCAGTCCTCTGATGGAAGTACAAGGGAGCAAGAGATGGTGACTTCAGTAGAGTTTTGACAAGCAATAGGCAAGCTGTTAAAGTCCTAGGCTAGCGGGCCAATGTTTAGGGTAAGTGCACAGCACTAAAAGGGAGCTAAGACAATACTGAGATGAGAGTAGTACCAGGAAGGAAGCAGCAGTGAGGAGGAAGTGTGAGAGGTCAGCGGGATCCATGGCTGCCCTGCTTCCTGCCCCCACCTCTAGGACAGATACAAGAGAAATGTGTTACCCCCTTGCTGTACCATCAGTGGGCTGAAATTGCACTGT
Source organism: Antrozous pallidus (assembly GCA_027563665.1). Classification (NCBI taxonomy): domain Eukaryota; kingdom Metazoa; phylum Chordata; class Mammalia; order Chiroptera; family Vespertilionidae; genus Antrozous; species Antrozous pallidus. The sequence goes on along the minus strand of CM050519.1, from coordinate 64,081,865 downwards.
GCTCTGAGCTAAAGGCATAACTGTCCGGGGAACTTGAGCAGGTAGGGACACTGGTGAACCCAACTTAAAGAGCTGGGAGGAGAAAAAAGAAAAGAGAAAACTAAAAGTGATCCCTCCAGAAACTCTGCAGACTAGTAGCTTCATCAAAAAGTTTTATTTCTTGCATAAAGCTCTACCTTTCCTTGTGGCCTAGGGCAGTGGTCGGCAAACTCATTAGTCAACAGAGCCAAATATCAACAGTACAACCATTGAAATTTCTTTTGATAGCCAAATTTTTAAAACTTAAACTTATTCTAATGCCACTTCTTCAAAATAGACTCGTCCAGGCCATGGTATTTTGTGGAAGATCCACACTCAAGGGGACAAAGAGCCGCATGTGGCTCGCAAGCCACAGTTTGCTGACCACTGGCCCAGGGGAACCAATTATGAAAAAAAGCAAGTATAGTTGAAAAAAAAATACACATTTTCACAAGATAGGTAGTTGGAGACTCTATTGTTCATATGCACATGAACATGAAAAGGAAAAAAGAAGATGGCATTAAAACCATCAGTAAACTATTGAAATAGTCTATTTCAGTAACTATCAAAATAATCTACTTATAGAAAAATGTTATTCTCACCCTAACCAGTTTGGCTCAGTGGATAGAGCATCAGCCTGTGGACTGAAGGGTCCCAGGTTCGGTTCCGGTCAAGGGCATGTACCTTGGTTGCAGGCACATCCCCAGTGGGGGGCATGCAAGAGGCAGCTGATCGATATTTCTTTCTCATTGATGTTTCTAACTCTATCCCTCTCCCTTCTTCTCTGTTAAAAAATAAAAAAAAATCAATAAAATACATTTAAAAAAAAGAAAAAGAAAAATGTTATTCTGAAGACTTACTCTTGGGTATAATAAATTTATATCTGGTGGTGAGTACTTTTTTCCCCAAATGGTAAATTGTAAATATCCTCCATCATGTACTCTGATACTATTATCATGAAAAATATAACACTTTTAAGCCAGCCAATACTTAATTTTGCAAAACCTCACTGCATTTATTATTATGCCAATTACTATATAAGCCAACACTCCCTTTTCTTATATACCAGAAAACAAGTTCAAAACAAACCACTAAATTCAGATAGAGACATGTTAATCCTGTTTTAAAAAAGTTAAGGCAAATAAATGTTATTTCACTGGGAAAAATTAAATTTAACTTTTCAACAAATTTTAAGTTTAAGCAACCTAATTTAATTTATAAACCTAGTATTGTGTAACAAACAAATTTCAATTAAACTATGTTCTATATAGACTAATTTTATTGTATTATCAGCATTAACTCTTAATTTTATTTTAATTTATTTATTTTGTTAATCCTCAGCTTAGGATATTTTTTTCATTGATTTTTAGAAAGAGTAGAGGTGGGGGGAAGAGAGAAAAACATCAATATGAGAGAGACCCATCAATTGGTTCCCTCCCAAACATGTTCATCTTTGAGGTGGGGATCAAACTTCTTGTGTTTAAACATGAGCAATTTCTAGTAAGATATATAATCATTTAGAGCATATGTTGTGGATGAAATAAGTTTTCCTTAAGATGTGGGAAATTTCAGGACACGTTAACTCTTTGGAGCATTTAATACAGTAGTTCTCAAGTTAAGTTTGGAAAGCAGTACATAAAAATTTGATGGATTGTTAGCATTTTTATTTGGCCTTTTACCTATTCTTAAAAGACTTTTGGGATATGTATGATCTGTTTTTTTTATATTCTTTTCATTTTTTTCCTGTGTTTTAGCAACTCATACCATTTCTTCATGCTCTCAAATCAAAATACCACTCAATAATAATTTGGAATTTGGGTGAGTGCCTTGCTCAAATCGAGTCCCAGTTGGTAACCAAATGGTCTTGGATACTTTTTTCATCAATGAATATATTTTCTTATTATTGCCAAATTCCAATTTTATTTCCTAAAACCTACTTTCTCTATCAGAATCTTTCTCATATCAAGTATGTCTTACAAGGGTGGCAAAGGTTAGAGGATGCATGCATTGACATACCAAGAGTTACAGTTGTAGATGAGGGTACTCAGTCACAAGATTAGCCCTTTAGAAATTTGGTGATGGTGGGTAGTGTTTTCCTTTCTGTAGATGTAAGCTTTAAAACCAAGTATACATATACTAAGTCACTTGGTAGTGGTCTTGGGTCTCCCAGCAGAAGTTTCTGAGACTCATGAAAGGCTGTGTTTATCTAATTATCCTCCAGAAGCTGAACTTCTTTTTTAAAGGGACATTTATTCCTTTTCTAATAGGTATGGTAAAACCAGGTGGAAGAGAATGACTTTAAAAGTTAGATAAAAAATAAAAAAGTACAAATATCGGATATGGCCATTAAAAGTTATTTACAACAATGGGAGGGGGAAAAGAAAACAAGTTGTTTCACATTACAGACCTTCCCCCACCCCAAAGCCTAATACTTGCTTACCAAAGTAAAAAAAAGATAGACAGTTGCTTCACAAGCTGGAGTTTTGAACTTAAGTAAGACATTTATAAAAGCCTAGACAGGGCAGTGTCCTCCCCTAGGCCAATTGCCACTAGGCACAGTACGAGACTAAAAACAGGGAAGGCTGGACACTCAGGGTTTAGGAGTGTAGGCACCTCACATCTGGCTCAGGGATTTGGGGAGTAAACAAAACCTACTTGGAAAAGAATTGGGGAGGGAACCAGCAATTGCCTCTTGTGGGGTGGGGCCAGAGAAAGAGGTAGGGACAGGGGCAGGAGCATTTCACATCACTAATCTAACTTGGGAAACTGCAAGGGACCATCTTTAACTGGCCTTAGGAAGACCAGGTGGATGACGAAAGAATCCACAGGAAGGAACGGAGGAAAGGGAACGTGGCTGGGAGGGGGCAGCAGCTTCTTCCTTTCTGGGCACAGGAAGGCAGCCAGGGCAGCAGGCCCAGGCAGTGACCTCACAGGGACAGCACAGTTTTTGCAGCTTAGAGATCACCATCTGTCCCATCCCAGCTACTCATTCTGCTCTCTGCCAGGTGTAGGGCCACTCTCTGGCCCTGAGGGAGGGGACAGTTCTGTAGCCTGGGGCCCTGCCTCTTCCTCTGTGTCTCCTCCCTTGGAGGCAGCACTAGCCTCAGCCCCCTTGGCTTGGGGCTCCTGGCTCTCTGGGGGTGGAGTGGGGTGGGGGATGACGACAGCCTTCCCTTCCTGGGCAATGCCTTCCTCACTGCAGGCATCCATCTCCCCCTGCTCCTGCTCTTCCTCTGTGGGTGAGGAGGCAGAAAATTCACCCCCACCCTCCTTTGGAGTGCTCTTGAAGGAGAGGCCACTCAGTTTGAAAGGCTTCTTGAAAGAGAATTTCTTCTTCTTCTTGGGGGTCTCCTTGGAGGGAGAGTTCATCCCCCTTTGCCTCAGGTCCCTGGCTAGGGGGTGCTGGCTCAATGGCATCACCAGTGGCCCCAGCTGCCTCCTCTGTTGCCTTCAGAGGGGGCAATTCCCCTTCACCCTTGGGGGATAAGTCTCCATTGCTTTTCACATGGCCATTCTCCTGTCTATTGGCCTTAGCAGGTGTGCCTCCTCGAGGGTCACATCGCCCCCAGGAGCCTTGGAGCTCTGGCTGCCCGTGATGAGGGAGTGGGGGTGGAGTTTGCTGGGGTGGGAGGCGCCCAAAGCTTCCCTAGGTTCAAGCCGTAGGGGATAACTCGGTGGGGTTGGCCTGGCCGGCAAAGGGGAGGGACTCTTGCCTGAGGGGAGAGGTATGGGGGGAAACTGAGTGCACCCCCAATCCACTGCCCAGCTCCTTGCCAGAATGCCCCAGAAGCCAAATTTCTTGATGAGATAATTGTTTAAAACATATTCAGGAAATTGCATTACTTTGGAATCTTGCGTTATTTACTAACAAGGGTAAACCTTCTTCCATCACAGACCTTACTGATGCTATTTCTGTCTAAGAGTAGTGAGACAATTGTACATGAGAGTCTGCTTTCTTTCCTGTTTTGTAATTCTAATTCACTTCCTTACATGGATTGGTTCCCTTCTAATCCTGCTTTATTTCATTTCTCTTTGTTATGTGTTTGCTTAATTGAGTGTAGCTCATCCCATCACTTTAGACTCCAAAATGACTCTGCTGTGAAACAATAGTTCACATTCTATCCCTTTGTATCCTGGTTATTGTTCTCAGTGCTCTGTTTCCATCACTTAAAAGGGGATCATTCTGTCCTTTTCAATCAGAACTACAGTGAAGGCCAATTTCCCTCTTTCATCGTTGCCTTTCTGAGATAGCAAATGATTCCCTCTGATTTGTAAGTCCCCCGGCCATTTCTTCTCATAAAATTCAAATAAAATTTGAGCTTGAAAGGAGCGGAATGGAAGACCCGGATCAAGAACAAATACAAATATCCTCCCTTTGGCATGTGCCACTTAACTCCTTGAAATGGTTGGGGGTAGTAAGAGGGTGGGTAAGACAGGTGTGGCCTAGTTCTGTTGCTTTTCTCTCTTCTCAGCCTATGTTAAATCTCATCCTTTCCTCCTGATGGTGCTTTGATAGGCTTCCTCTCCCACAATTTCATTGACATGGAACACATGCTCTTTTATAGCCAGGGGTGATCTCTTCCCAAATGCTAGACCACAGTACCTCCTGCTTCATTTTGCTGAGCGCTCCTCTTGCTCCAGGAGACTTACATGGATGGGGCCAATGCCTGCTTGCTCTCCTTTCTGATTCAGATCTGGCCTTAGAGAAGCACTTGTGCATTTCTGGCCTGATGAGTTTGGGAGTTCCAGTTATTCTGGGTCTGTCTTTAAAAAAGGATGGTTGATCCTTCTCCCAGCCCACAGTAATTTATTCTAGAATCCACTTAAGTTTTCTCATGAGGTGGAAGAAGGAAATGCTACTGCATTCTAACGCTGAAGAAATCCTTTATGTATCTTTAGTCTCACTAGAGAGTTCAAGAGGTATGGAAAGGATTCCTAAAGTCATTCTCTTCCTAAATACGGCTTAAAAATACGGGTCAGGGAGGGTATCCTCTATCCTTCTTGCTCATGTGGTTAACAGAGCAATACCAGGTTAGTGACTTGGTTGAAATAGAGTCAGGTAAAAATGACTTCAACACCTCGGGTCATTTATTTTACCACAGAAGATACATCTCCTCCCCCCATTGTTCTCATACCATACTTTAATTTTCTTAATAATTGGTGATTTTCATGCTCAGCCCTCTTTCCTCACTGTCTACTCTGTCCTCAGCTATTGCTACCATCATTTTGCAAAACTGTTCCCTCTATAAGAGCATCGGTTTTTCCCCCTTATGTTTAATTCATTTATCTTTCAGTACTCATGAGCTTTTGATTGTAACACCACTATGCTCTCATGGTTCTCTCAATTTTTCTAACTAGTTCTCTAGAGTATCTCTTTTTTTTCTTGCTCCCATTAAAGAAATAGCACAAGGACAAACTCTCAGCCCTTTGTGAGTCTTCCTACAATTTTTGGGACTTACCTCCATCGCAATAGATAATAAATCTTCCTCTTGGGCCTTCGGCTCCTAGCTTTCATTTACAGGCACATTTACCTATTTCTACATCAATGGCCTGCTATTCCTAGAACTCTATATGCCCCAAACTAAATGAATTGTTTCTTTTCCAGGACATTTCTTCCTGGGCTTTCTTCATTTTAATTAGCACTATTTGGTTTTTTCCCTGATCATTTAAATTTTACATTTTGGTGTTTGATTTCTTTTCCTTTGCTTTACATATGACCAGTTATCAAGTCTCAACACTTCTTTCCTTTCAGTGCTTTTCTCCTTTTCTTCCACTGCCTTATTTTATACTAGGGGCCCAGTGCACAAATTCATGCTTCTTGAAAGCAACTGTGGGCTCGAAGCTGTGATGGGCACAGGGGTGGGTCTCAGCCCATCCTCTACCTCCTGCCCCGCCCCCCCATCCTTTACACTGTAGTCCCTGGTCCCCTCTCTGTGCACAGCCCTGCTCCTGCTGCCACAGCTCTCGTGCTGACTGCGCTGGTCCTGCTCTCACCAGTTGATGGTTCAGAGCGATTGGGGCTGGCACCACCAGCAGGTGCAAGTGGGGCCCTTGCCAGCAGCGGGTGTGAGAGGCAGCTGCTGGTCCTGATTGCCCCTCCAGAGCAGGGGGAAGTAGAGAAGCTTTGAGGGTTAATCAGGGTTGGCAGCCCCTGCTTGTACCCACTGATGGCACTGATCGGGTTCAGTGCCAGGCAGTGGGTGTGAGTTCCAGCTCTGTCACTGGCAGCTGCTGTGAGCTCCTGGTGGGACTGTGGTGCGCGGGAGCAAAGAATGTTCAGTAACCACCAGGGGCTTGCCCCAATGACAGTGACTGGTGCCCCGCCTTGGTCTGGTGCCCCCACTCACCTGCTCCACCATCCTGCAGCGGCCAACACTTGCCATGTTCCACCTGTGCCCCCTGATGGTCAGCGCACATCATAGCGATCAGTTGTTTGGTTGTTCTGCTATTTGGTCTATTTGCATATTAGGGTTTTATGTATATAGATCATGACTGACTGGCCTGCACAGTTTCCTTTGCTGTCAGATTTCTTTCTGCACATCATGTATTTTGTATGTTTCACCTGAAGCCATTCTAAAACATAGCTTTGATTCTCATAATTTCAGTTTCAAAACAGAAATCTAACTATTTTCCTGCAAATTCACTTTAATCCTAGCTTGGAATCTAAAGCTCTGCAATTTGGCCCCAACCTTCCTCCCCTCCTCTGTACTACACTTATTCCTTTATGTAGACACTATGTTTGAGTCAGACTGGCCTCCATGTTTTTATATTGAACACATTAAATCTACTTTCCACCCTTCTCCTCTTATTTGAGTTTTGAAAATCTTAAAGAAGACATATATACTCTAAACTTCCGTAATAATGTGTGTCTGCAGCATTTCCTTGTTTATCTGTTTCCTCATTTTATTTTAGTAGGCAAAGAATTACACATTAATATTTTCTAAGAGTCTAAAAACCAGGCATAGTATTTTCTACTTCTTTATATACCCCATGATATATCCTACAAATGAAGTATATATTAGTTTAATATTAATTGATTGAAACATAATAGAGCCAGTCATAAATTGTCTAACAAGCCTGAATATGAAGTTTTCCCCTAGGATAACTGGGACTTGTGTTTTTCTGTATTCAAATTTGCTTTGTCTTCTCTTCCAATACCAACTTCTCCTCTTTCACTGCTTCTGACATAGGTGGATTAAAGTGTTTGCCAACTCATCTTGATTTTAAAAAGTTGACAAGATACTTTTGTGTAGCATTGCTTTCTTTTGCTAGTTCAACATTTGAAGACTAATTGATATTTGAAAATCTTAATGTTATCGTAACTGCAAAGTAGTGTAACAACTTAATGTAGATGATCATTTACTTTTTGAACTTTTATATTTACTATGATCATTATTAACTTTTTTGAGAGGTCATGTAACAAAAGTAGTAGTTTAGAAATTAAGGAGGCATGAATTCTGGTAATTAATCTTCCTTTAGCCTGCTAGATATTATTGCCAAGTTATTTGACTTTTCTGTGTTTCCCTTCTTTCCTAAGACAAAGGAGAATGATGTTCACTTATTACATATTCTGTTTTAAAAAGAAAGGATGACAAAATATTTGTAGTGTTTGTTGTTATTGTTTTCAATTGCAGGTAAAGTTTTTCAAGGAGATAAGAAGAAAAAATGATGGCATATAGCACTTGGGTTTGTCCTTGAATATTAAATGAAAAACAGATTTTAGGCATTAAAACACTTTAAATCCATATCTCAATTCCCATATTTGTTTCTTGAAAATATAAGAAGCCTCTAAAAATGTAGTTGTGCTTTTTAAATGCGATAATGCTATCAGGTGTTTTTTTAGTATAATGTGTAGTGTGTTCAATAAATAATAAATGTTAGTTATTATTACCATGTTATAAAAATTAGTTTTCATGAGGGCCCTATAAAAGCCAGAAGAAATTATATGAAATATAATTTTATATCTTGTTAGAGATTATGGGTAATAATTTTCTAATTCCAAGATATTATTACTTATTTAATTAATTTATTTATTCATTTAGCAGCATTCTATTGAATGCCTATTATATGGTAGGACTTTGCTAAGCTGCACTAGTCTAAATATGGATAAGACCAACATGGTTCCTTCCCTAGTGTGAAAAACTTTAAAGAAAGTCTTAATTATTGTTCTCTTTGTTTTCTAAGATGCTTATAAATTTTATTTTGTTGTGGTAAGAATATTAACATGAGATCTCTCTTAACAAATCTTTTAAGTATACAATACATTATTGTTGACTATAGGTATGTTGTCCATTGATTTCTTGCTAATCAATAGACATAAAATTTCAGTTACGCAAGATGAGTAAGTCCTACCTAACAGAGTCAAATAGAAGTGCTTATATTTACATATCACTGTAAGCTTGGTAAGACATACATATACATTACTCTTCTGGAGTAATTATTACAGTAACCTTTAAGAGAGATGGTTCAAATAGTGTCATGTCTGTTTATAGACATGATTATAATTCACCCACATTTAGGCAGGCAGTAGAAAGCATATAGATCAGTTAATGAAAGGGCACATACCCAGGCTGATTTGCCTACTAGTTGAGATTTCTGAAGAGAAGATGAAATAAATATATCTGGTACCATTCCCTAAATGGTGAGCAACAGCTTTTCTTTCTTTTTAATATTGATTAGAGACAGTTGATAGTTTCTACATTTTGTGCAATGTGAACAAATTGGTTCTCTGTGGCTATCATTGTGAAGTTTTTTCATTTTTTGGCTCAGACACATTAAATATTTTTTTCTTGTGCACTTGTGTGTTCACAGAAGCATGTATATTCTTAGAAAGGGAATCTAGGATATTTATAGCAATGGTCCACTCTACCCAGTTTCTGTTGGGATTGAGGCAGTCTTCTTCACTGCAACAGATCAGATACATTTCACTGTTATTTTCAATATTTTTTGAGAAGATATATTTGCTTTACAAAACCAGCTGTAATCAAATAATGAATGAGTGATCAAATGACATTTTCATTTGTACATGATTTAAACATACACCATACCATGAAAAGGCTAAAGGTCTCAAGACAGTTTGTGTAGATTTACCTGATATTTTTACATATAGCTCTGTCATATGTTGTTCCACAAAAGGCTTCAAAACTTTTTAGTTTGCCTGACCAGCATGGCTCAGTGGTTGAGCGCCAACCTATGAACCAGGATGTCCTGGTCAGGGCACCTGCCTGGGTTGCAGGCTGATTGTGTGCAGGAGGCAGCTGATCAATGATTCTCATCGTTGATGTTTCTATCTCTTTCTCCTTGCCTTCCTCTCTAAAATCAATAAAAATCTATTTAAAAAACAACAACACAAAAAACTTTTTAGTTTGATAATATTATAATTTGAGGGATTTTTTTCATTTAAAATTCAGTTTTTTTTATTTAGCTTACACAATTGTGAGTGTGAATTGCCAAAGCACAAATTCTGAAAAACCAGAGAGGATGTGGGATCTGCATAAGAAGAGCTATTGCCTCCTGATTTCTCTGTACTGGGGATGAAGTTTCATTTTCACCTCACACCTAATTTGTAAATTATATTTTTCAATAAAAGAACTCAAGACCAAATACAGAACTCAATATGCAGAAGGATTTGAAACCAGTGCAGATTTACAGCGCTCCACAAACCCCAAGAAAATTCAGTCTCAGAGTAATAAGTGCCAGTTTAAATGTTACAGGACACACAAAGGAAACAAACTTCCTTAGCAGTACTCTTGTTAAACACTTAGAATGTAGGGGAAACTGAAGCAATTGCAAATAAAGATTTAGCATTTTCTAAATATAATGTTGAGGGTATTCTTCAGGGAAGAAAACATCACACGTACTCGAGAGGATCAGTTGAATCTATAGAAGATCCAAGAAGCAGCAACAGAATGGGATTTGAAATGAAAGAATTATCATTAACATAATTGTCAAAGGAGATTTATTTGTGTTTTAGTGAGAGGGGCTGTTCTTTACAGCTGTTGTATGTAAATATGTTCATTAATTAAATAATTACTGCTAACAGTCTTGCGGACTGCCTACTATTTGTCATTCCAAGGTTAAAGATTTATTATAATCTCATATGCTGGATTGTTTTTAGCCTTCTATTACATGCATTACATTATATTAGGGCTCAGGAAAATTAAGTAACATCAAAAGTTCCACTGCTAATGTTTGTGAGATTTTGAATTTTAACCATGGCCTGCCTGGCACCCTTCCATTTTGCCATACTTTTCTACACTGATACCCCAACTTATTTTATAGCAGTAATTGGAAATTGGTCCTTTTTCTCCCTTAATTAGTTTTAGTTAAACAATTCAATCAGATAAATACACGTCAGGCCTAGACATATTACTTAAAATTTTTTGGACTTAAAATTTTTTAATTGCCAGAAGTCCATATTCATATTCAGTTACTGTTGGAAAATGTAGCATTTCTAAATAATAGACTTTGATTGCACAAACTGATTTCTTCTGAATCTGTTAATGTACAGGCTAAGCTCCTATGACAAAGAAACCCCAGATGACAGTCACTTACAGTTAGAAAATTATTTTTCTGTTATGTAGCAGTTTAACCAATTTAATATGACTGGTTTGGGAGGCCATTCAGAGACCCAGGTTCTTTCCATGTTTTTGCTCTGTCTCCTTTGGGCCTTGTCCTCATCTTCATGATTTCAACTGGTCACTGTTGGAGCTTGTGGGAAATAAAAGAATGGTGGAGTGCATACCCTGGGCTTTATGGTCAAGATTTGGAAGTGGCATATATTTTGACTCACTTCCACTGACAAGAACTTAAGTCACAGCAAAGAAGGCTGGACATAGAGTCTCTAGCTGTGCAGCTAGGTGCCTAGGGCAATAGTAGAGAAAAAAAATTTGAGAGAAATCTAGCAGTACTATTCCCAAACATTGGAAGGAATAGTACTAAAAATATAAGAGTGTTTGAACAAATAGATTTCCAAATAAAATACTTGGAAAAAGACAAAGGCTAAACATGTTAAATGGATATGCCTAGAAGAGACACAACTATGTCACTTCATGGGTATGGCTAGAGCTTGGCTCTTCCTGCCTGTCAGATTATTTCTGTCAAATTACAAATTTAAGTGCATTTTAATATTAAATATGTTGAACAAATAAAAATGTAAATATTACATTTAAGTGTAATATTTTTCCTATTGCCTGAGGAATACTAGAAGAAAAAGGAAGTGAAAGTGGGATTGGCCATACATTCTGTGAGTTCAAAACTTATGTATATAGTTTATATATCTTTCATAGGTATATTATTTTATTTTACCCTCTCAAACTAGGTTATTCTGATAATGCTCATTACATAATTGCTTTATACTTGGAATTCAGGCCAATGAGAGAAAGAACAAGGGTTTAGTTTCTCATAATAAAAAACCACCATGCCTTGCATTACCTCACTTGGGGGTCTTACAGCCTAAAGAAAGCATCTAGCTTACTTTTTATTTGTAGGTTATAGGAACCAAGATTCTTTAAATCTTAAATACAAAGCAAGCAAAACTTGCATGACTTGTATAAAATTATTTCCTAACTAAAAATAAGACTTCCTGGCAGGAGCTATTTGCTGGATCAGAGCTTTAGTGCTTCTCATTGGCAAAAGCTTGTCTCCAGTGGTTTGCCTTATCCTCACTGTGCTCTAAACAAAATACTTTCCTTCTTCATTAAGTGGATTGTTCTGTAGGTAATGGGAGGACAGGTTGGCTGCTACTCATGGAAAAAAATTAATAATGGGAAAAATAGACTATATATTTGAAATTCTTGAGCTCAAATTAGCAAAGCAGGTGGACAGGTCATATTTTCTCTAACAGCACTACTCCAGGGGAATTCTCAGCTGTGTTTGTTAGTTGTCCCACTTCCTTTTCATTGATACTCAACAAAGAAATAGACATCTTTTAACTTGATTGTTGCTTCTTCTAAAGCATCTTTTCATGGTGGGGAAAGAAACAAACAGGGCTGTCATGTCTGGCCACATGGATTGTATGGGTACCATCTCTGTGTAGGACAGCTGGGAAAGTGAAAGTATAATTTCGTGTTTACTAGGGTAAATGTATATGGTATTTAGAATTATGCTTTCTTTTTTTATGGAGTGGTTCACATATGTCTGTAATCTGTCCTTTTTTATGCACAGCTGAAAAACAGGCATTGGATTGCCCAGCAGATAGAATCATTTAGCCCAGTGCAAGAATATCTCTTTCTCTATATCCAAGGATAGGTTATTATCAATCTGGTGGGAAATATAGGTTCAAATATTTGTATTTGTATTTTCCTGATTATGGTTAAGATAGAAAATCTTTATTCATGTTTGCATTTCTTTCTTTGTCCTGGGAATTATCTTTTCAGAACCCTTATCCATTTTTTGTATTGGGTTATTAGTGATTTGTACAAATGTTTTATCCCGCTACAGACTTTAAACATTTCACTACTATATGTTTTATAATATTTCCTTCAATAAGAGGGTAAAATTATTGTCTTGTATTGTTTCTTCTAATTTCATATATTTTCCACTGATTTTTGAATCTTCAGTCCTTCTGTAATTCACAAGTATCATTCTGTGGTAAGAGTTTATGTTTCTTACTCATCTGCCCCCAAAACCCAGCAACACTTAGTGAATGGTTTCTTATTGGGAAGAACTGAGGGTTACAGCTGCTAGCTTTAAAAGCCACGTGTTTTCATGCTGCTACTCTCTGAATATGAAGGGAGTAAAGGAGCTAGATGTCATGGGAAACATAGAAAATAGGACTATTATTTCTAAAAATAATAAATGCAAATATCCACTTTCAAACTTACTGACAAGATTTATTCCAGTTGGGCAATGTTGCAGGACAGGTAGGAAGGGAAAATGTGTTTTTTCAGAGTAAAGGCAAGCCCTTATTATATGATGTGTGAGCTGGGAAAGCATGATTTAATGGGGAGGGATAACAGATTGCATTTGGTTGGCCATATGCTTTCTATTTCATCTTGAATTAAGATTGCTATACATAAAGATATGTTATCTCTGAGCCCCTGTTCATAATCTTGCTGAGAGTTATGTATGTTATCTATAAGAAGCATTTTCTCCCTATGCTGTTGTTAAAAAAATAATAATGCAGGTGCAGAAGGACAGCCAGCATTTTAGTAATATCCTTGAGAGAAGCTATGCTCAGAAATGGTAAATTAATTGTGTTAAAGTTTTCATTGCAAAAAAGCATATTTTGGGAGTATTTCTTTTAAAGAAATAGTCTTTTTCTAATTAGAAGAAGATACGAATATATCCTTTGTGTTTTCCTTGTGGAATTAGATTCTAGACTTTTTGAGCCTAATGACATGTGCTGTTGGAAAATTTTCTTGCTCCCATTGACATCTTTTTTAAAGGTGCATTATCTCAAACATTGTGTTGGATGAGAACAGTTTCTTTTCCTGCTTTTGGAAGGTAGCTTATCCTGAGTAGGTAAAGAATTAAAATAATTAACCTGTTAGAGAGATTGCAGCAAGAAAAGGAAGTACTAAGTTTTAGAACCTAGTAAAACTGCTCAGAGTTTCTTAGTCATTTAGTGGCTCCATTTATTTGTTGTGCTTCCAGAAGCTAAAGGAATCCCTTTTGGATAAGGACCTTAGTTCACATCTTCATCTGCTTTTCAAGCTTGCAGGTGATTGTTGTGTTAGACAAATGTGTAGCTAATGCTATAAATGCCTACACCCAACTTCAACGTTTAGTCAACCCCATTCAGATCCCAAAGCAGAAATTGCTTATCATCTTCCTTAGCTTTGCTGCTCTGTGTGGTCCCTGGACCAGCATCATCAGCATCATCTGGGAGCTTGCTATCAGTTTCTAGGGAATCAAAATCTGCATTCTTTTACAAGATTAATGTTTGAGAAGCACTATTCTGCAACATTGACTGAACACACATAGCTTGTATCTAAATTTCTATTATCTTTAGCTCACCTGATAAATATGACATCAGATATTCCTTTGAACAGGGGTAAAGAAGGCCAACTTGGCTAGTGAAAGTTAAATGTCTGCAGTAACCAGGTAATGGAAGTTTACTCAGTCTGAGAACTGGCTCAGGGCTTTGTAGTCTGGTAGACCTGAGCTGGAATCCTGATTTTGTGATTTATCAGTTTTGTTACAAGTAAAATTATTTAACTTTTCCTCCATCTCAGCTGAAATGAAATGTTCAGACTCTCAATTCCATTGTCTTTTGATTCCACTTTGTTTCCCACTACAACAAGCTGATAAAATAGTTCACAGGTGTATTCTTTACAATGAGTTACCCCTTATTCTCTGTGTACTGCCTTTCTAAGGACAGGGACATAAATCAGACACACATGTATAAGTGAACTAGGGGTAGAGGAAATTTGTGGAAAAGCACTGTTAGGTTATTTTAATAGTTTAAATCACATTAATAAATTTCCAACTAAACACTCTGTTTATTTGGTCTAAAAAGTAATCAGTGACCCTGGCTGTCTACTGTATTGCCCATTTCTATTCTAAACTGGCTTTCTGGCTATACTATTTTGGGGAAACTTCTGGTGCAGATAATGATGCTTTGTTTCACTGATAAATTTTAAATATTTACAGGGTTATGAACTATGTCCACGAATACATCATAAAGAAAGGGAAAGGGAGTTTTAGCTTCTCTCTGAAATAGCATTTGATTTAGATATGAGATATGTATATGATTTTTCATTGAAAGAGATAGAGTGCCAGGCATGCTGATGAAATGTGTATATCTTTGTAATTTCGAATCACATCTCAGAATAAAAATATGTCTGTGACTTATGTGATGGTAGAAAGACAAGATATACATGATAATACAGAAGATTGAAACCTTTATATTCTGTATATTTTTAATAGTCTCTCAAAGAGTGTCAGCATCCTGCTTTATTTTGACTTGTTCTTAGCATTTGTTAATCATTGAATTAACCTTTATCTCATCTCTTGAAGCTCTTCAATATATTGCAGAATATTTTGACTTGGTTCAGCTTTCACAATATGAATTTCCTATGTCCTAATTATTTTATTTGGTAAGCATGTCAATTTAGTCAAGAGAAAAATTTAATGATGATAAATAAAATATTGCCTATTATGTGCAAGCTGGGCATATGAATGATAATTAATTAGATTTTGGAGGAGTATAAATAGCTGCATAATTAAAATTTGAGTAGATCTTAAAAACACAATTATTCAGGTGATTTGTGTTTCTAATACTAGTTTAGAGTGGATGCCAAAACACTGATTTTTCAATAAAAGTGGTCCAAAAATCTACATATGAATCTATAATCATAAATCAAACTATTTTGTTATTTAATGCATCACTTTAATTTTAAGATATCTTTTAGATTTGTTATTTTAGATTTGAATTTTTTGTTACTTTGCAGAGTAGGGTTTTCAAGTGTTCTATACTGTCAAATATTTACCTTGTAACCTTAAGATAATTAAAAATATATATATAATTTAGGCTTTGCTGACTTAAACATTCTCAATAATATTAAAACTGTGTTTTTTCTTGATTTGAGCCAGGCTACAACCCTTCTTTCTAAGAGGGAAAATGTGCCAGATGGGTTACAAACTAAGTGCAAATACTGGTCCTGCTGAAAAGAGTTTGCAGTGGCTGGTTGTCCCTCCCTAACATGTCACACTGTGACACTCCAGTTCTCAAGAGGATGACTGTGCCCTGCCCATGTCCAGCTCGTATAGGCCATCATTCCCTTGACTGATTTTATGGCAGAGTCTCTCTGGGGATTTTTCTGGTGTTTGAAAAAGGCATTCTAGGTCCAGTTCCCACTTCTCCACAAGGAATGCATGCCTGTCCATGTTATGTTGCGGTGGATGGAGGGACCCACCCCATTTTTTTTTTTATGTGCTCTTGAGTCTCCAGGTGTCTTAACTATAGGTAAATGTGTGCAGGGAGGTCTCAGGTGAGCAACTGAGAATGAGACACAGCTTGACCAGAAAAATGTTCCTTATAGTAGTCTGAGCAAACAATAGGACATTACCACAGGGCATCCCTGCAGCATACACTCCTTTAGTCCTTGTTTGGGAAGAGGACTTGTGAGGTGAGGTCAGACAGGAGAATCAAAATTATGGGAGCAAATACAGGAGGTGGAACATAGGCCACCAGGCCTGGCCATCTGTGCTCCTCACCCTGCCTTGCGTCCCTCCAGAAGGAGGGCCCCGTTAGTGTGGGGCAGGGGGATGAGGGGAATGGGGGTTGGTGCTCAGTGCTTACCAGACCAGGCTATTCTAATTTCTCTGATAGAGTCAGTTCAGCATGAGTGAAGGAAATATCCCAGGGCCTGCTCCAAACTGGTGGTTCAAATGCAGGTTCCAGATCCCATCTCCACGTTGACTTACTGCACACCCAATGACACACAACTGAAAGAACATGTTCATGCTCTTCTCCTTGTGGACATTTTGCTCAGTTATGTCCTTTGAGCACAGGCACACTTATAACTCTTAGTCATAGAGTTTCTTACTCAGATGGCGAATAGCTCTAGGGTACACACATTACACCGTTGCCGTGGACTCCATGGGTGAATGTTGGGGAGCCCAGGCAGTATCCAGAAATGGAGCCTTCTTTTCACACCCCCCCCCCAATATAGCTAGCTATACTTATTTTAAAGTTTTCTGGGTTATCTTTGGTTTCCTGAGGCTATGCATGTTGTAATATTCTTGCTACAAATTATTTCTCTTATTTTTCATTTTTATTTTTTGATATACTTACCGTGAGGATGGAAAAAAATAGTTTACTGGGAGAGTTGTCAGTATAACTACTCAACTGGTCAGCAAGCATTGATAGGTTATTTACTGTATGTTTTACTAGATAAGAAATAAAAGTCTGCGTTATCAGAAAAATAACAAATGCTTCTTTGATTTGGTTCACTTGTGACCATAAATTTGGAAAAGAGATCAATTTCAAAATCAAATTTTATTGTATATCTTTATATATCTCTAGGGAAGTCTTTTTTAAGCTTTAAAGTATACACAAATCTTTTGGGGTTCTTGTGAAACAGGGTCTGGGGGAAGCCTAAGATTCTGCAAATGGAATTCCCAGGTCTGGGTTCTATTGGCCTGCAGACCAAACTTTGAATAACAAAGACTTAGAGAATTCTCAGTGGATAATTATATTTGATTGTATTGCTAGTTGAGTGGTGATTAGATTTCTGAATTATTTATGATTTTTAATTTATTCATTTATAAAAATTGAATGACATGCTGGATTTTAATATTATCATACATGATTAATTTTATTTTTTAGTATTATTAAATATTATAGAAAAATATAAATAAATCTCAAAATATAATTTGCAAAGGAATAAGTACCGTACAGTGATTTTGTAATTTCTGTTTCAGAAATTCACTGGGCATATATGCAATAGTATTTGTCCAAAATTTTTTTATGAATCAGATAACTATTAAAAGAGATATCACTCTTTGGGGCTCTTTCAATATGAATATGAACAGTATTTTCTATTTATAAATCTTTGCTATAGATACACATGAAATAGAATTTATGCTTCTCTGAGAATCAAGAGATTTTACTTCTCCCCTTCAGTTTTTTAAAGCATCAACTAACTCTTAAAATTGTTTCTACACTGTTTGACTATCTATAGAAAGTAAGTGGGGTTCCAAATTCCTATGCATTGTAACCCATGTACACCACTGAGGAGATAGCAAAGCTTTAAGTTTTATAGCTCATATATAATTTATAAATTATATGCATTCGTATATATCTATACATATCAAAATATGTATAGAACTTGAGATAATAGTTCTGAACTCTTTGAAGATAGTGATATACTATCTAGGCATTTCAGAAAAATATGTTGCAAACTGCCTACTAATTTTAAAATTTTTATTTTATTTTTAATTTTGTTAAAATTCATCTACCATAAAATTTACCACCTTAAGCATTTTGAAATATACAGTTCCATAGTATTAACTATAGTCACATTGTTTTGCAATCTTCACCACCATCCATTTCCAGAACATTTTCATCATGCAAAACTGAAACACTGTATTTATTAAAAAATAAGTCTCTGTTCATCTTCTTCCCCAACCCTGGCCACTATTCTACTTTCTTTCTTTGAATTTGACTAGTTTAGGTACTTCATATAAGTGGAAAATTGTGTAGTTTTGCAGTAAAATATGGAAAAGCATAGTTTATTTAATAATTGAAGATAGATGATTACAACTTGATAGGAAATCAAGTAGAGACACATTAAAAGTCAGGACAATGCAAATTCAAGAATGCAGTTTATCCTGGACTTCATTCTTTTGTATGTCTACAACATTAAGCGTGGTATTGAAGTTGCTAGATTTTCTACTAAAGCATGGAAGCAGCATGCCATCATAGCAGACTCACACATCTGGCTCTGCCTCAGCCATGGGGAACTCAGATATTTCATCTACAAAATTACGGGTTTGAGTCAGAGATGATCTTCCAAGTTCACTCTTTTGTTCAGCAATTTAATTTGA
The DNA here is from genome assembly GCA_027563665.1 of Antrozous pallidus. NCBI lineage: Eukaryota > Metazoa > Chordata > Mammalia > Chiroptera > Vespertilionidae > Antrozous > Antrozous pallidus. The sequence continues at coordinate 64,063,352 of CM050519.1, read as the reverse complement.
GTTTTTTCTTTTGCCAGCCTGCGTTATTAATGCGGGGATTATAGCTGTAAAAAGAACAGATTCAAAATGCCTACCCTTATGGAACGTTCATTCTAATGGGGGATGCTAATAAAAAAGCAAGCTAAATGAAAATAATTATATGTTAAGTGATAAGGAATATTTTAGCAAAAAATGAAGCAGGAAAGAGGGAGTGGAATGCTGTGAGGTAGGACTAGGGAAGGTGAGAAGGGTACATCTTAGGGAAAAGAGGGTAGGGACTGTGTGGTGTCTCCTGCAGAGAGAATAGCAGGTGGTAAAGCTTTGAGGTCTGGTACCCTGGTCCACTCCAGGGACAGCAAGGACAACACTGTGGTCAAAGTTGATGGGGGGGGGGGAGTGGGAGGTGATGAGGTTGGAGAGATATCAGACAGCCAGAGCAAGTATGCCTCTTAGTCAAGTATTATAGACTTTGGCTGTTTGACATGCGATGGAAGCTTCTGAAGGACTTTTAGCAGAGTAATGACTTGATCTGATTTGTTTTAGAGGAGTCACCTCATTGATGAAGGGAGCAAAGCAGAAGTAGAAGTGTTGGTCAGGACACTGGTGCAGAAATTCAGTTGATCTGTATTCAGTGGCTTAGACCAGAGAGGGAGCAAGAGAAGTGGTAAACCATGGTTGGAAGGCAGAGACAACAGGTTTTGCCTAAAGATTAGAAAGGCTAAGTCTACAGTTCTTGGCCTGAACAACTGAAAGGATAGACCTGTCATAAAAATGGGGCAGGCTGCAGAAGAGCAGGTATGAGAGGGAAGATCCAGAGTTTTGTTAAACTTGATAAGCCTGTTGATCATCCAGGTAGAGATGAAGGTGAGGCAACTGGTACTGAGAATGGGTCTGGTTTGTTTTTGGGAGATGGCGAGGCTGGAATAAAATCTGAAGAGTATTTCAGTATCCAGCACTGGAAGCAATCACTAAGAAGGGAGTAATTGTCAGTAGAAAGAGAAGTGGTCAAGGACTGAACTATAGGACACTGGGACTTGAGGTGCAGGGAGTATGTGTTGATGAAGAAGAATCAGCAGAGGATGAGAGCAAAGTGAAGAAGGAGACTAGGGGCACATAGTACTCTAGAAGCTAATCAAAGAGTGTTTTGACTTCATTCCTGATATAATCATAGCTTAGTTCCACATGCTACCTTCAGAAAGTGAGTTTTAAGTCCCGGGCGTGGCATCCCTTACTCGCAGAGGCAGACACTCAAGTCTCTCTCGAGAAGAACCATAGATGGAGTCCCTTAAGTTTTTGTTAGCTAGTGACCCTTCGACTCTAATATATAATTGGATTAAAGCTTCATTCATTGCACTTAACATATGATACACACATTTTTAATAAAACAACTGTTTTTATTACTGTTCTATATAATAAAATCCTAATATGCTAAGTGTCTGGTTGTCCGTTCAACCAATCAAAGTGTATTATGCTAATGATATGCTAAAGCCACTCAACCGCTTGCTATAACATGCATTGACCACCAGGGACTAGATGGTCCTACCAGTAGCGTAGCTTGCTGCTGGTATCTGGGTGATTGTGACTGAGCAGGATGGACTGGACATGCCCTGGAGCCTTCCCATAGTCCCTCCCCAGCTGGCCAACCTCCCATGTCCCTCCCTGACCCTGATTGAGCACCAGTGGGGTCTCTCAGCCTGGCCTGCTCCCTCTTGCAATCCAGGCTGAGGGAAGCCTCTAGGTTCAAATTTCATGTACAAATTTCATACCCTGGGCCTCTAATCATATATAAAAGTAGATTTTATATATGATTCCTAATATTTATTTATGAATGCAATTTTAAAAAATAAACTTTTGTTGTTGATAGTATTACAGATATCTTGCCTTTCCACCCCTCCATCCTTCCAGCCATCCCCCATGTCTTCACCATCCTATTGCCTATAAGTATATAAGTTCTGTGGTTAATCTCTTATCACCCCTTCTCCTACCCCCTAAATCAAGATTCAGGTATGTCACTCTGTTCCATGCCTCCATGCTTCAGGTCTTATTTTGTTGTCCAATTCATTTTGCTCATTAGATGCCACAAATAAGTGAGATCATGTTATATTTGTCTTTCTGTGAGGGCAATTTTTGACTTTTCTCCAACTAACATGTGTTGATATTGCTTAACTTTGAAGTGATTGTAAAAGAGAAGTGTGTTTAAAAAAATGTAAAAGGACATGGCATCATGTTCATTGTTGTGACTAAATATTGTTAAAATATATATTGAATGTGTTAGGGAAAAGTAGCTCAAAATTGCTCTCATGATTGGAATTTAAAATTCGTATTTAAAATCAATTTGTTCATAATTCATAATTTTATGCTATATTTCTATATGTCAAAATAAAAATTTAGATTGATATTTGCAAGCAATTTTCTGAAAATAACATATTGTAGATGTGGTAATTTTTATTCTTAAAGAAAGTCTAATTGGTTATAATTCCCAGTAAGTCTCCATCCAATGTTATTAACTTTTATTATTCCTATTATATTTTGATAGGGTATATAAAATTGCAACTTACTTTTTAGGTAAAATTGATACTGATGTGAATATGCAGATATTACTTTTATTTTTATGCTCCTAGTTGTGGCTCAACATCACTGTAATAATTTCTGTTTTAAATCATGTAGTAGTTAAAATGAATACATTTTAACTGAGAAGTACAGGTTAGTAGTTACAAAATAGTCATGGGTATGTGAGCTACAGCATGGGAAATATAGTTAATCTTATATATAATAAAAGGCTAATATGCAAATTGACCAAATGGCAGAATGACCAGTCACTATGATGCTCACTGACCACCAGGGGGCAGATGCTCAATGCAAGAGCTGCCCCCCCTGGTAGTCAGTATACTTCCACAGGGGGAAGCACTGCTCAGCTAGAAGCCAGGCTCATGCTGGCAAGTGCAGTGGCAGTGGTGGGAGCCAGACATCCCCCAAGTGATCACGGCCTGCAAGAGGGGTGAGGCACCCCCTACTCCCCAGTGCATGGGCCTCTAGGATATATATATATATCTCCATCCTATCTAATAAAAGAGTAATATGCAAATTGACCATAGCTTTGCTACACCCAGAAGCTATGCCCACCAGCCAATCAGGAGCAACATGCAAATTAACACCAACCAAGTCCAGAAAAAAACTCAGCCAGAGGCTTTTTCCAGCCTTTGGCAGGTCGGGGCTGAGGCAGAGCCAGCCAGCGATTGGCCTGATAGCAAGGCGATGGCTGGCTGGGGTCCCCTGGCTGAGGATGGTAAGTCTCGGCCAGAGGCTTTTGGCCTTAGGCAGGCTGGGGGTGAGCCATCAGTAGGACATCCCCTGAGGACTCCCAGTATGTGTGAGGGGACGTTTTGGGCTGAGCAATCACCCACCCCCAGTGCACGAATTTCGTGCATCGGGCCCCTGGTATATATATAAAAGCCCAGCAACTGTTACAGCAGAACAACCAGAATGACCAGAATGACCAGTTGCTATGATGCTTACTGACTACCAGGAGTAGATGCTCAATGCACCCATGGCTGTTGAGTGCAGGGGTGGTGGCGGGACCCTCTCCCGCCTCCACAGCAGTGCTAAGGAACGGTGATCGAAACAGTAAGGAGTGAGCAAGCAGGTAAGGAGCAAGCAGGTGGGTGTTAAGGAGTGAGCAGGAGGGCAGTTAGGAGCAAGGAGTCCCAGATTGCGAGTGGGATCCCTGAGGGGCCCCAAATTATGAGATAGTGCAGACCCCTCTACCCCCTGTTTATGAATTTCATGCATCAGGCTTCTAGTAATAGTATAATAACTATGTATGGTGTCAGGTGGATACTGGATTTACCAGTGGTAACACTTTGTAAAGTATATGATTGACTAACCATTGTGATGCACACTTGAAACTAATAAAAAATAATATTGCATATAAACTGTAATTGAAATAGTAGGTAGTGTTAACTGTAGGTAGCTTTATTTTATTTAGCTTTATGTAATACATGACTTCTCGATACTTAGATGTAAAATTGTGGGCTTCATTTATTCAATCTCATATTGAAAGTAGTCTGCCTCTCTCGATTGATTACCAAGGAGAGTGGGTAAAAGGATTAGGAAAACACTAAATGTAATCCTTATGTAAACCAGAGCATACTTCAGTTAGATATAGTTTGCACGTTAGTTTCAAGGCATGATTTTTTCTATCATAATTTGTAACAACTAATCATAATAATAATGTTTATTGAGTACAGGCCAGTACTTTTGCCTGCATTCTTTTATTTAATTCTTGCAATTATTTATTCTGTGAGTTAACAATTACTGTCATACTTACTACCTTGCTGATGGAGATATAGAGTAGGTAGAGGTTAGGTAGTTTGCCCAGTGTCTTACAGCCAGAAAGAGGTGGAGTTGGTAACTGAACTCAAGAGTCTGTCTTATTAATCTCAATGGATTGATGAGCTCTTACTCCACATTCTTTCTGTAGAAGGTTCTCTGAGTTATGAAATAGCTCTTGGACTGAGCAGAGCAGGGAGAAGGACATAATAATGCTATCTTTGGCTGGATTGTTAATGAATTTTTAAGAAACAGTATAATTGCAAAGCATCATAATTAGAATATCTGTGTTATAAATGTCAAACATCATTCCTTACAGTTCTTTACTTCTGTCTATGGAGATATCAATCCCACCCTCCAACTCCAACTCTGTCTTCTGCTCTGGCTTGAAATTCTTACATTCTACAATATATTAAACCTGTATCTGAGAGAGGGAGAAAGAGACAAATACATGTAGTGGAATCCTGGTTCAATGGATTGGCAGAAACCAAAATATGACATTGCAGAAGAAAAGAAGAGTGGAAGGAATATATTTTGAACCAAGATGCCCAAGGTCAGATTCAGCATCATCACTGAAGACCTCTGAGATCTTGAGGAAGTCACTTTAAGTTTTTAAGTATGTTTCTTCACTGGGTGATTAAGAATTAACACCCCCCTCATTGGTTTGAATATTAGTAAGACATTTATAAAATCTGACTTCGGCTATCTCTAACTATACATTTATTTAATAAGCTTCAGCTTATATTATTGCATTTTCCATTGCTCTCTATAACTTTATGGCAGATTGCAAATAAAATCACTGATTGCTTCCATCTACTCACTCATAATTTAGAAGTTTGAGGCTCTCAGGAATAACCAATATAACTTCTTTTTGGAATAACTAATACAATAATATAAATAGTAACCAAGTATACTCTCTTCTCCACTTCCACCTGTTACTGCCTACCTTTGAGCCTTTGAGTCTCCTCCATGGAGCTTCCTGAGACCTCCTTCCCATCAGTGTGGGGTTGGACTGACTGGGATCAGGGAGTCCATGTGAATTAACCACTCTTTCCTTTCTGTCCCCATTAGAACTTTCTAAGAATTCTGTTATAAGATTCTTTCTATTTTGATTTGTAATTATGCGTTTATTTGATTTTATCCTGTTAGACTTTGAGTTGTTTTTTTTAAAAGACAAAGGTTATGTTTAATCTTGATTTATTGGTGATTAGTACAACTCTTAGAATCGTTATATAAACAAATACTTACTGGATAATTGAAAGCCAGTCAGTGTTTTTCTCATGTGATAAAGCCCTTCACAACATATTCAATCAAGTTACCCCATGCTTACCTCTGATCTGTCTCCTGTCAGAACCCAGCGTTCATCTGCAAATTGAGTATTAAACATTCTACTCTTTATTTAGCCCAAAGTCTCCTATCATGGCCATTAGCTGCCCACACATGCAGGTGAGGACAGGGCAGATCCTCTTTATTACATTGTAACCATGTCCTGAGAAAGCTAAGGTTGAATAGGGAAAGAGAAGCCAGAAACGGAGTCAGAGAAGGATGACTGAAGAGAGCACAGGAGCACTGGGGCATGGTATCTTCTAAGCCAAGAGAGCAGTGATTTTTCAGGAAACGACAGTGGCCTGTCAGTGAATCCTGATTAATCACAGTTTTAGAACTTTTATCCCATTACCAAGATATAGTGGGAGGAAGGAATACAACATAGGAATTAAAAACATAGTAGTTGATATTCTCTTTATATAGCCTCACTTCACCGATGAAATGAGTATAATAGTCATTTCTGACCCATTGGCTTGTCTTGGGGATGAAGGTAATAAAAGTCATGTAAAATCCCCTGCATGGAGCCATGCATAATGTCAGTGTTAATTAAACATTTAGGTACTAATACTGTTGTTGGTTGTGTGATCTGAATGAAATAAGTAAAATAGAACTTGATATCATCGTGTAAGATTTTTGTCTCTAGCAAACAAAGAATATCCATAAAATCCAAGCTTGCTGGGAGTGAGAACTTGCAAGTAGCATCTGTTCCCAGGCATTCTAGGTTTCAGGACAAGCTGATTCTGGCAGCCTTATCTGAGATACATAGCCATTCAAAGTGGAACCAAGAGAAGCAAGCTTTTTCTTCCTAAAAATAGAAGTAAGCTTAAAACACAAAGGGATTTGAATTATTTTGCTTAGCATGATATTCTCAAGGTCCATCCATGTTTTCCTGTAAGGCACTACTTCATCTCTTCTTATGGCTGAGTAGTATTCTATTGTACAGGGTGGAGAACAAGTAGATTTACAGTTGTGAGTACATGAAACATATAATTTATTCTTGTATTGTTACCTATTAATTATTGTGTTATTTTTTATATGAATAACTGTAAACATACTTTTGCCTCACCACATATATATGTAACACATCTTCTTTAGTCATCATTTATGAAAATATGCTTTGGTTGTTTCCATGTCCTGACCCATTAGCTGGGCACCATGAATAATGGTGCAAAGAACATGGGGTTGCATCTATCTTTGCGAATAAATATTTTCAAAATTTTCAGGTAGATGCTCAGGAGAGTGGTTGCTAGATCATATGTAACTATTCTTAAAATTTTGAGGATCCTCCCATTTAGTTTTCCTAGTAACTGTACCAGTTTACATTCCCACAGCAGAAAGTGAGGGTTTCTTTTTGTCCACAACCTCTCCAATACCGATTATTACTTATCTGTTGATAATAGCCATTCTAAAATGTGTGAGGTGGTATCTCATAGTAGTTTTGATTTTCATTCTATAATAGTTAATGGAGTTGAACATCTTTTCATATATCTGTTGGCCATTTGTAAGTTTTCTTCAGAGAAGTGCCTGTTCAGGTCCTCTGCTTATATTTTAAATTGAACTGTTTGCTTGTTTGGTGTTGAGTTGTATAAGTTCTTTATATATTTTGAGTATTATCTTTTATTGGTGTTGTCGTTTGCATATGCCATCTCCAATTTGGTTGGTGCCTTTTTGTTTTGTTGGAGGTTTCTTTTGCTGTGCAGAAGCTTTTTAATTTTTATATAGTACCATTCATTTATTTTTGCTTTCATGTCCCTTGTCTTTGGGGTCAAATTCATAAAATAGTCTCTAAAATGAAGGTCCATAAGTTCAGTACATAGATGTTTTCTTCTATGTAAGTTACTGTTTCATGTTGTATATTTAGGTCTTGATCCATTTTGAGTTAATTTTTATATGTAGGGACAAACAGTATTCTAGTTTCATTCTTTTGCATGTGGCTTTCCAATTTTCCCAGCAGCATTTATTTAAGAGGCTTTTCTACCTCCCACAGTATATTTTTGGCTTCTTTGTCAAAAATTATTTGCCCATACACATGTGAGGTTTTATTTTTTTGGCTCTCAGTTCTATTCCATTGGTCTGTGTGTCTTGTTTTTCTGCCAAAACCATGCTGTTTTGATTATCTTAGCTTTGTAGTTTAATTTGAAGTCAGGGAGTGCGATACTTCTGGGTTTATTCTTTTTTCTCAGGATTGCTTTGACTATTTGGGGTCTTTTGGGGTTTCATGGACATCTGATTTTTTTCTATTTAAGAAATGTCATTAGGATTTTGACAGGGATTGCCTTAAATCTGTATATTTCTTTAGGTAATTTGAACATTTTAACTATGTTGATTCTTCCAAAATTCAATATACAGAACATGCATGTATCATAGAAGTGTGCACTTGAAACCTATATAATCTTATGTAACCAATTAATTTAATTTTTAAAAAGAAATATGAGAAGGAAGTCAGTGAGAGATAAAATTTAGTATCAAGTTTTTGAGAATGTCAGTTTTAAATCAACCCAAATATATTTGAAACTATTTTTAAAAATACACTTAATGACGGAGGTATGCTATGTTTAGAAGGCAGTAGAACAGAGCTATTGAGTGCAAACTAAAACCTGAGACCAAAATCCCAGCACTAGAACATATTTATTATATGGTCATGAGCGTTTTATTGTCTAAGTCTTAGTTTTCATATCTGTAAGATGGGAGTTATGATAGCTAATGTATAACTGGGTTAATTTAAGGATGAAATCAAATCATATTAGCAAAAAACATAGCAGAGGACTTGGTGCATAAAGGAAGATCAATCAATGTAGGTATTGTTAAGATGATAGAATGTGATGGATGGATTAATGGAGGTTAGATAGGTAGGTAGTTAGATAGACACATAGATGGATAGATACTCTGCAATCCCAGCAAAATAGATAGTAAGTATTAATTAGGCAATTCTAGTCTTAACCTTTTAAAATCACATAAATCATTCAATAAACACATCTGAGTAAATTTAACCACCATCAGTGTCAGGTTAGAAGGGAAGATATTTAGACTGAGGGGTTTAGAATTCTATTTGTTTTACCTTCACCATTTCATAAATCATGCCCCCTGTCCTATAGATTAGAATCTTAACTTTTTTCTATTTTTTTATTGATTAAGGTATTACATATGTGTCGTTACCCCCCTTTTGCCCCTCAATTCTCCGCTCATGCCATCACCCTCTAGTGTCTGTGTCCATTGGTTATGCTTATATGTATGCATACAAGTCCTTTGGTTGATTAGAATCTTAATTTTTAAGCTCCCATTGAACAACTAGAAAACACATTTGTGTTGGTAAAACTGTCCAATATACATGAGGATAAATATAGTAGGATAAAGTTAACATCACTCATTTCCAGTGAAAACAAATCATCAAAATAGAAAAAACTGCCATGAGGAAGCAACAAAAAAAGTATGTTTCCATTTTGTCATTTTGCAGTTAGTAAATATGAAAATGAATGTTAGTCAACATAAACACTCAGTAAGAAAAGCTGGCTCTTAATAAGCAACGGAGAGTATCATATGCAAAGCTTTCCTTGTGAACATATTTCAAATAAAGAAATCTGGAAATGTCTGTGAGTCAATAATGTGGTGCATGTTATATATGATTTAAAACAAAGGTGGGTGGTTCACGTGGCTCAGATGCCAGATGGTTTGTGTGTTTGGGTGAATGGCACTCAAAAGGAGAAGGCCCCCACCTATATCTCTGAGAACACAATGGGCAGAATCCTAGATTCTCATCCCCTTCATTGATGACTCTTATAATTGTATTTTTCAATTACAGTTTGAATTTAACATTGTTTTGTATTGGTTTCAGATATTGAGCATAATGGTTAGATAATCATATACTTTACAAAGTGGTCCCTGGGTATTTCAGATACCTACCTGTACATAGTTGTGCCAGTGTTGTCGACTATATTCCCTGTGCTTTATTTTACAGCCCTGGGACTACTTTGTAACTACCAACTAGGACTTCTAATACCTTTACCTTTTCACCCACCTAACTCCTCTTCCCTCTGGCATCCATAAGACTAGTCTCTGTATGTAGACTTTTATATTGTTAAAAATACTTAATGTTTCTGAATTACATATATCTATTATTCTAGGTTGGAGGAAGTCCTTTTGGGAAGGCAGAGTATAAATAATTTTATAAATAGACAAGGATTAGTAAAACTTTTGACTTAGAAGCAGATGTATGACTGACCTTGGGTATATTTGTGTGATGTAGACTGTAATTTATTGTGGCTGCAAATTTATGATGTATTTGCCAAAAATTAATATCAACTACATGTCAGACATTGTTCTAGCTATTGGTGTGGCAGGAAAGGAGAGAGGAAAACATATAAGATATTATTTATGCCCTCAAAGAGACTTCAAGGTAGTAGAAGAAGACACAGTATAAAGATATAGTACATAGCAAACACCCCAAATGATTAATTCTGGTTGGAGGAGAGGTTTACTGAAAACTAGACATTTGAGCAGTACATGGAAGAATGGCTAGGCAGATCTGCCCTTGAAGATAGGTAGATAAACATGTATGTGTCACATTTGCTCAATTTGCTAGCTATAATTTCTGTAATCAAACAAATGCTGACCTTTAAGGAAAAAATGATAAATTTTTTGAAATCAGTTTTTAATCAGTATTTTACTTCTATCTTTAGTGTATACCCAGAGAGACTAATATCATCTAAATAGAGGTAATTTAAAACATGCAAAATTAAAGCCAATTTAAATCAGTTAACATTAATGCAGATTTAGTGCATGAAATAAGTTTTTTATTTTTGAACTGACAGAGGCATGCACTTTGAATTAATAGAGAATGATTATATCTGAAGATCATAAAATAAAAAACAATAAAATAATGATTTGACAGGGCTTGAAATTATTAACTGGTACAGGGTGCCCACATATCTGATCTATCCTTGAACGAGTGCATAGTAAAAAATGTAGACAGCAGTTGCTGTACCTACTACTGTTACACTGAACTGCTGGACAGTGAAGTCCTGAGGACTTTGGGAAAGCAGAGTTGAAGGAAGCTGCTTTGGATCAAAAGACTTATTCATGGGCTGAGGAAGGCTTTCCAAGTCAAGAGGAAAGGCAGGCTGAGTTGTTGGGAAGTGTGCTAATGTGGAGGAAGATCTGTTATGTTTAGAAGGGTTTCTTTGTCCTCAGGGCAGTAAGAGCCAGCTATTCTTCTGGGTATGGGCTGAATTTAGACTTGGGAACAGGAACAGGTGTGAAACATTTCTGTGAAGAAAGGAAGTCAATAAGAGAGTAAATGTTTGCTGCTCAGCATTAAGGACCAAGTTGAAGTACTAAAGCACCAACTTAGATGAAAATGCTTTAAAGAGATGTTTACTTCTTTAAATGGACATTGGGAGAGTGGGAAACAATGGGATCTATAAATGATTAATTCTTAGCAACTGAAGACATAGAACATACAAAAAATAATCACTTGGAGATTGAAAACCTGCCAAAATTGAGCTAAAACATTTCCTCTCTATGGCATCTCTAAGGTAGCCATAATAACTGATCATCAAAGTATTTATTCAAAGGAATAAAATTATAGCTAATGTTTGAGTAGTTGTATCATGTCTCATATTTGATGGTTAAATTCAGTGGTGTGAGGATACTTAAAGCAGCTTATTTAATAATTTACAATCTATTAGGTATATATAATACAAAGTTACTATCTAGAAATGCTGCCTTTAAAATTATTATTGTTATTATTGTCTCAGTTTCAATTGGAAAGGACCCTGAATCCTGCCTTCTCTTTATTCTAGGACAACCTGTAAAAATGATAGATAGAATCCATTAATTCACCATAGCAACCAGTGTGTATCATAAAACATTGCACAAAAGAGTTAGTACCCCGATAACCCCCAACACAATACAATTACTATAATTTCTTATTTAGAAAAAGAGATTTGCTACAGAGATACAATCATAGGGTGATTATGAAATAATGTTTCTATAATACTAATAACTTTTAATATGAAGTTTCTTTGCAAGTTGTCTAGAGTCTGTCAATATGATACAGGACAGGGCATCTTTCAAACTAAGGAATGTTTGAATGTGCACTAATGCATGAAAACATTTTGGGAGATAGATATTAAATATTTCATTTTTTCCTGATGGGGAATTTACAAGAAGAAAATAATTTTGATAGCATTTTATTAGTTTTAATTTGTTTATATGAAAAGAAAAGCCATGAGATAAAATCAAAGTGCCATTTCAGAGCCTGTAGAAATTTACCTCTCACTGTCCTAACAGCTGTGGCTCTGCAAGTTCTCATTGCCATTTTGCAATTCCATGATTTACAACAGAATTAAAAATAAAAAAATAATATAACATATTCTAAAGTAGTATATTTTAGATGTTTTTCTGGCGAACTATAGGAGAATATGTAGGATAGATGTTGATGGAGATTGAACCAGGATACATATAAATTATGACAGTAGATTAAAAAGATAGGGTAAGCCTGGTGATTTAAAAATGTTTAAAATATAGGCTAAAACTCTTTTGAAAGCAGTCAACCATCAAAGATGACTGCCACCGTGCAGAGAAAAAAGCAGAGTAAAATTATCATATCAAATTTAGATAAGAGAGGTTCTAAGAAAATTCTAGTCTTTCTTAAATAGTATTTAAACCATATGACTGTCAAGAGTGTCTTGGTGCCAGGGACAGCACTGAAAGTAGGTTTATTTGGAAAATATAAAAATTACTGATAATTTTGGTCCCTTTATATCTCTAGTAGCTATGACAATTGTCACTCCTGCATTGACAAGCTCCAATTTCTATGTAATACCCTCTTTCCCAGCCAAGTACTTGTCTGGATCTAGTGTCACTGATGGTTCTTGCACTGGATCACAAACTACAACTTATAGTGAAGTGGTCTTACATACACTCTTACCATCACCTAAGCCAAAGTTTGGCACAGATATGATTATGTGGTGTTAGCATTTTTCCAGAGTGTTTTTTTTTCTTTCTAGAATACTTAAAAGCTATATTTGGAAATGTAGAAAATGAGGTTTTCAACAAAGCTGAAGCTGGCATGTTCCAGGACAGTTAAATTGACCCAGATAGCACCCCAATAGATGATGAAGGAGGCCTACTGAAAGTTGATTTCTAAATAGTCTTCACAAATGCGGTTTAAATCTATTCCTTTGTTTTTATCCTAACGAGGGTTTTGGGCTGTGTTAATGGAGGACTTGTGCTGGAATGGGTCTTGGTCTGTAATCAGTACCTTTGAGGACTGTGTTCCTATCTGATGCTGAATTTCAGGAAGGACATAAATTGGAGGAGTGTTTGGAGAGAATGATTAGGCTGGTCATTGATCTAGAGACCACATACCACAAGGATTACTCAAGGAAAACAGGACACTTACCCTGGGGAAGAAACATCTTGAATGAGACAGGATTGTTGACCTATATTTCAAAAGGACATAGGCTAGAAGTAGTAGAACAATATTCACCTTTCTCACAATAAAGTATTAGAACCACAGGCAGGAGATACAAGGAAAATGCTTTTAGCCTAGAAGAGTTTCTAAACACTAGGGCCACTCTTCTGTGAAACTATCAGGGCTGCCTCAGGAGGTTATGGCTGCTAGAGTATTTAAGCTGTAGCTGGAAAACCATTGGCCAGAATTTTTTAAGTGGGCAGAAGGCTTTTAAGCAATTCTTTTTACTTTCGAAGTTGTATACTTAGTTTTGAACAATATTTTTTGATCATGTGTACCAGAGATTGACCTGGAACTATGAAATATGGTGCTGAATAGAACATAAATCCTGCAAACAGGTCTAGTAATCTAAGAGGAGGAATGACATGACTAAACTGAGTATAATCCTAATTAATAAAAGAGTAATATCCAAATTTGACCATACCTTCACCACACCCATAAGCCACGCCCACAGCCACGCCCACGAGCTAATCAGGAGTAAATTATGCAAATAAACCCCAACCAAGATGGCTACTGCCACTGAGAGCAGGAGGAAGGCTTGGGTTTCCCTGGCAACAGAGGAAGCCAAGCTTTCAGTCTGCCATTGCTGGCCTAGGCCTTCACTCTAGGCTACAATGTTTCAAACAGAAATGGCTGCCGTCCCTGAGCAAGCAGAAGGCTTGGCTCCGCTCCAGGCTACAAAGTTTCAATTGCAGACATAGATTAATCCAAGATCCCAGGGCCTCCAGCTTGGGTCGCTGGGGGGCGTGGCAAGCCTGCAAACATCCACAGACCCTTTGCCCAGGCCGCCCCTCACCCCAAGGGAACCCCCACTCTGATCTGGGACACTCTTTAGGGCAAACCAGCTGGCCCTCACCCATGCAGCAGGCCTCTGTCCTATCTAATAAAAGAGTAATTTGCAGATTGACCATCACTCTAACACACAAGAGGGCTGCCTCCATGTGGTCAAAGATCCTGCCCCCAGGTGGACACAAGGTGGCCACCACAAGATGACCAACAGGGGAGGGCTGTTGGAGGTTCCAGGCCCTGCAAGGGAGGGCAGTTGTGGGTGTTCAGGCCAGCAGGGGAGGGCAGTTGGGAGGGACTAGGCCTGCAAGGGAGGGCAGTTGGGGGGTGATCAGGCCAGCAGAGGAGGGAAGTTGGGGGCAAATAGGCTGGCAGGGGAGCAGTTAAAAAATCAATTAGGCTGGCAGGGTAGTGGTTGGTGAGTGATCAGGCTGGCAGGCAGAAGCAGTTAGGGGCAATTAGGGAGGCAGGCAGGTGAGCAGTTTGGAGCCAGCAGTCCTGGATTGTGAAAAGGATGTCTGATTGCCTGTTTAGGCCTGATCCTGGTAGGATCAGGCCTAGACAGGCAGTCAGACATACCTCAAGGGGTCCCAGATTAGAGAGGGTGCAGGCTGGGCTAAGGGACATCCCCCGCCCCCCATGCATGAAATTTCGTGCACCGGGCCTCTAGTATAGTATAAGTGGTGTAATGACACTGGAAAAGTCCTAGGGGGCACTCAGGGAATAACACTTAATGAATTCAGCAAATATTACATGCTTATCATGTTAGTGACAAGTATTTTACTGTGTTCTATGCTCAGAGTGTAACTCAGCTTCCTATTCTGAAGACTCATATGGTATAGAGTGGGGAGGGTTTGACAGTGTACAAATAAACTATAATTGTACCAGTTGTTGTGGAGTACCAAAAGTGTTGTAGCTTAAGATAAAGACAAATCATACCTGGCTCTTATTTAACTCCAAATCAGTGATAAAAATTCCTACTGCCTACACAGTTAAGTGGTTAGAATAGACAATTAGTCAATGGTTATTTATTATGTTCCCAAAATGTTCTAATTAGTAGTGGGGATATAAAACCAAAGGACAAACATTCTACCTTCAAGAAACTTGTAGTCAAGTTGGGAAAATCAGCAATGTTATGAAGTTTGTATGTTATATTTTTAGCTTCTTGAGGACAGGGATCTAGCTTGTTCCTTTAGGATTCCTTCAGTCCTAGAGCAGTGGTAGGCAACAGGTTTAGAGTTGGCCTCTTAACAAACTTACTTGTTCTCAATGTTCTTGAAAGAGCTGTTTTCATGAGTTTAATATTCCTCATGGGTATTGATATATTTGGGTTCATTAGATGATTGCAAGTTCTGATTTATTTAATAAAATTTTCATGAAAAATTAATTTATCTTTAAATCTAGTTCTTTTCTAATAGTAATTTTCTCTATAATGCAATTTGCTTTAAATCAAATGGATGTTTTTGTGAAAATTCTGTTGTTTAACTATTTGTACCAGTTGGGTATCTCCAGTTAGTTGGGCATTGGAGACTAAATATTCATAGGACAGAATTCTTTCACAGGATCAACTGTATGCTTGTTCTCCTTCTAGTATTATATTGCCATAACCCATTTACAAAGTACTTATAAAATGTCTTCACTTTTACAACTGTTATCTCAATACTCATATGCACTTCCTTGTTTTATAGAGGAACAGAGAGAGGAGTGTCAGGCAGATTAAGTGATTTGTCCAAGATTATATAGTTTAAGAGGGGCTCAGCTGAGACCAGCTTGCAAGTTTCAGCTTGGAGCTCTTTCTTCATGAATAAATCATGATGTTAACATGTGTATTCTCATGCTGTGGAATGTCCACATGCCGTGAATTCAATAGGGAAACACATTAGTAAATCTTAGCTGTGAACATTGTGTGAAGTGCCTTTTGGTGCCAAGTTACAGCAACCATTAAATGGGATTTTGAAAAATTTATATAATAATTTGAAAAATTCTGCTGTGTTTTAGAACAAGAACATGATCGAACGTTTTACTCTTGTGCATTAGGTAACCATATCTAGGAAGCTGAATTATATTTTGGCAAATATTATAAGTAAAAATACATTTAACATCTTGAAATGATGGATAATTCACTCTCTTATTTAAATTTCTGCATTTGTTTTAGGAATGATAATATCCTAAAATATCCAATGTTGAATTTTTTTTTTATGGAGCTAGACTTTAATTGCTGATAACTGAAAACGAGGTTCAGTGAGAATTGATCTGGGCTCTAAATTTATCTTCTCAATGACAAGTGTAGCCACATATTTTGTTAGGAGAATTGCTAAAATAAGATTAAGTACCTCTTCTCAGGTATAAACGTCTTTATGTAGAGTTGGGTCATATGATCTTTGAAGTTTAGTTTAGAATTAAAAAAGACTAAATATGAAGAAATTTATAAATTTGATTCTCACCCAACTTTTTGATTTTATGGAAGGGAAAATGAAAAATGTAAGAAAACTTCCCCAAAGTAATGCATTTATAGTTTACATATGATTATTATTTATATTAATACCATTGTTAACAAGATTAAATTCAGATAGACCCAAACTATAAAGTACAAGTTTTATCTCAGGGTTAGGTTTGGTGACTAAATATTTATTGAGAAGATCTAAAAATTGGCTCAGATTTAGCTAAATGGAACTCTTTTGCTTTTTAATTGCCATTATTGAATTTATTCTGATCATTATATTGGAGATATTTTATAGACTTCGAGCTGTGAGTTGTGAGTTGGGGGTTGAGATATGTAAATTGAGGGCATTTTAATGTCAATTTCAACAGCTGACTATAACTCACTCAAATGCTAACCCGGAGCCTTCCAGTTCCAGGAGGAAGTAAAAAAGTAAATATTATAAATTCTTATCTGAAACATATTATGTTTTCTTTTATGATTGGAGACATTATGTATTTAAGTTTCAAACCAATCTCCACAATAAGTTCAGAAGGTTCAACTCTACAAGCAACTTTTACAAGACTTGAAATGGAAGAATCTCACTTGACTGTAGAAAACTAGGAAAGCAGGATTAGCATAGGGGTCTAAGTTAAGAGTTCCTCCTCTGTCTCTGTGTGGAGGGAACAGCCCTAGGAGTCCCTGTGAGGGAATGTCCCTCCATGTAAATAGGCAATGAGAAGACAGCTGAGGAGCTGGGAGTGGATGGTCTGTAAAATGACACTGAACAACAAGCACAGTAGAGAAAAATGGCCTTTTATCTAATCTGTATACATCTTTTGAACTAATGGAGAATTCAAAACAGAAGAGAAACTGGAATATTATGCAGGCATGAAAAATGAGTTAATTATGAAATTGCTCTTAATTGAAAAGATCTAACCTTAGTTTTATAAAATAAAGATATAAAACATTCTACATGTTTATATTTCTGCATACTCATGCATACACTCATATGTTTGTTTAATGCCTCTATGCATATACTCAAAGATGGCTTTTTGCATGGAAGGAAGGAAGTAGTTTGTGTTGTGGGTACAGAGGGAAAGGAAAAGATACAATTGAAGATAATTAGCACTCTAGCTTAATTTGATGCCTTTTAAATAAAGAAATAAATGTAAGCTCTGAGTGATGGGATTTTCCCCTTAATATATAATATTTCATTTAAGTGTTCTTGCACTACACAGACAATTCTAAGCTCTTTAAAATTCAACCAGGACTTACTGTATACATTTTCCAGTCACAAATTCCAACCCAAAAATTGCACTCTTAACTTCTAATTCTAATTCACATGCTCAAGTATCCTCCACCAAGTACTTCAGGTCAGGTGTGGACTTTGTAGTCCTCTGTCCCTTGGTCCAGGGCCATTCTGATGTGGCCAGAGATCTAACTTTCAGTTATACTTACTGAACAAATTGGAAGGAAATAAATTCCTGTTTGTGGTCTGTGTATTTTATTCCAGCAGAGCTCTTGCATTGGGGATTTGATGCAAGACCTTCACACTGGGATTGATTTCCTTCAGGAATCAATACTGTACTTGCAGAGTTGGCCAAAGCTGGAATTGACAAGGGTCCAAAAAGAGACTGTGCTACTAAAAAGTGGGAGATATGAATGTTAGAAAGGACTTTGTTGAAACAAGGTCAGAATTTTGATCCCGAAGAGAGTTTTCTAAGCCATGTTAAGTGCTAATTTGTAAACATTATTTTTTATTCTGCAATATTGACTAGCTCTTCGTAATTGTGATTGGGTTGGGCTAGTCCTGAACCTTATCCTTAGTCTTCCTGGTTTTCACAGCTTCCTCTAATGAGCATGGTTCTCCATCCCCACTAACCACAGGTCACTAGTTGTGGTACTTCATCTGAAGCTGTCCCAACTTGTAAGGCTTTTGCAAGGAAGGACCTTGAACTCGCTGAGGCTGGTTGCATGTTGTTTTGTCTGTGGAGCTATGTTAAGGAGAATGGGGAGTTGACTTTTGACTTACTTATGAATTATCTTTATTTTCCTAAGTCAATGCTTTCTTTTCATGATTTTCATGTTTGCCACTATTCTAGGAACTCAAATTCTCATTTCAACACAAAGAGTAGGCTTTTATTTGATACTTTTTGATAGAAAGAAATGCTATTTCCTGAGTATTGAAATGTCTATTATGTGATAAAACTTTCCACATAACATTTTCTAATGCACCCAATTCTTTATATATGTTACCTCAACTCTGTTATGTAATCATGATTGTCCCCATTTCAAAGATGAGGGAATAGGTTATGAGGAGATTGAAGTGACTTGTTTAAGGTCACCCAGCTGACAGGTGGTGTAGCCCTAGCAGCCCATTTTGTCAAGTTTAAGTTGTTTTCCTCAACTGCATCACACTTTCTGTCCAAGCTATGCTGCGAGCCTAGAGTGAGGCACATCATAGAAGTAAATAATGAAAATTTCAATTTAATTTTCCTAGAAGAGTGAATGGTGATATGCTTTTCCTTCACAGAATGTGGGTGGTTAAATTCATTTTCTACCAAAAGAGCATATTTTTAAGCAAATAGTTCTTAATACATAAAATAGTTTTGGCTAGTAATCAGTTGAGGTATTCGCTGCACTGATGTTGGCCTTGGATATGCTATAAAGGACTCCTGTGTCCTTTAGAACAGAAATGTCCTGCTATGAAGGTGTTAAGAGTACTTTGTGCTTCTTCTCTGGGGAAAAATAGCAGTAAAACAGCTTTTGTTTGTTTGTTTTTTAATCTTAGAATTTAGTGCTTTAAAGTTGTCTTCAGAGACCAACAAGTTTTCTCCTCTGGGAATGAGTGGTCAGCCCGTGAAGTTTGAAATTGCCATTGGACTAAGAATGTCTATAATTCAGTTTTGCATTGCTAATGCTAAAATATTTTCTCCGTATGATGTGACAAAACCTTCCACATAACATTTCCTAATGTATCCAATTCTTTATATATGTCACCTCCACTCTGTTTCGAAGATGAGGGAATCGATTATGAGGAGATTGAAGTGACTTGTTTGAGGTCTCCCAGCTGACAGGTGGTGTAGCCCTCGCAGCCCATTTTGTCAAGTTCAGTTATTTTCCTCAACTGCATCACGCTTTCTGTCTAAGCTATGCTAAGAGTCTAGAATGAGGCCCATCTTAGATTTGGGCTTATATTGAAAGATTGACCTGATAGCACCTGAGAACACTTTGTATCTCCAAGTAATGTGAATACCTCTTTTTTCTCCTGTCAAGCTTGCATAGATTTTATGTTTTTTCTTCCTCCTACCGCTTAACTTTATGCTCCATTTAGTCTCTTAGCTCCTTTCTGTAAATATTCTTCTGCTCAACTCATCTTCTGTTGTGCTTAAGTTCACATATCGGGCCTACGTGGAATCCACACCTCCATCTCTGACATTTGTTCCTCTCTTTCCAACTGTTCTAGGCACTTAAACATTACCATGTCAATTTAAACTCAAACCATGAATAAGGAGAGTGCTTTAAGAAGAGGAGGCATGTAGCTAAAATAATGTATATAGCCTCCCTATTCCTTTTCTACTCAGCAATAGAAATTACCAACTAACATGTGTTGAGTATTGTATATATAACCCTGTGCTTGCAAAAGCAGAGTTTGAGATAATTAAAAAATTTACAGTTCACGTTTGAAAAGCTTATCTCAAGAATGATACAAAATGTTCTAATCAGATTATATAAATGGTCTATAAATACACAAATGGTAGCATGGATGATAAATATGTTGCTGCCTATGGGGAAAGGGCTCAGAGCTAATAGAAATGTGTGGTGGTTTAATCTGGATGTAGGAATAAAATATAAAACACTAGAAAGGCTTGATGCAGCCATAGGGACTGAAAATGATTTGTATTTGGAAACACTGGCTGTCTAGTAGAGTTCTTTTCACCTTTTCTGAGTTCTGAGCCCATGTGCCTGAAACACATGTTGCATTTATATTTTATTTTTAAGAAGTACAAAGGAAAAACACAAGAGCAAAAGCAGTCCTAGCTTCTTCTTAAAATACTATTTTAAAAAGCTGAAACCAAATCAGCAAATTTCAAATACATGTGTTATATTATCAGTCTGTCTAACTCAACCCCCAGGCACACAGAGCAGGCTGACCCTGTCTCATGCCCTTTCCTGCTCTGGGATTCTTCAGCATTAGTTCTGTGCAGCTGGACCAGAGCAGTAGGAAAAATTAACGTGTCAGTGTGTTTCATTTTTAGTGCATTATAATTTGCTTATGAACCCAAAAGAAGTAAATAATGAAAATTTCAATTTAATTTTCCTAGAAGAATGAATGGTGATATGCTTTTCCTTTACAGAATGTGGTTGGTGAAATTCATTTTCTACCAAAAGAGTATATCTGTTTCCCACTCCTTTATTTATAGGTGAGTTTTTCTTTCAGGACTTATGGGAACGCTTTAGGTTGATGGGTAAAAAGGTCTTTCCTCACCAAATATGAACAAGGCATTCAAGAGCATATGTCTAAGATAGGCCTGTTCAGCCTCGATACTATTGATATTTTGGGCTAGATATTTTTTTTGGGGGGGCGTGGCTGTCCTGTGCACTACAGGAAGTGTAGCAGCATCTGTGGTCTCTACCCCCTATGCCATTAGCAGTCCCCAAGTTGTGACAATTAGAAGTGTCTTCACCAGTAGCCAAATATTCTCTGGGGGCAAGGAGACAGGGGCACCTCCAGTTGAGAGCCTCTTATATAGAAGCATAAACTATAAATAATGAACTTATTAACAATGTGGTGTGAGGAGACCATTCCAGATGATTACCCGACTTCCATAGAGAGTGCTAAATGCTGAAACTAAATGATATTCAGGGAGTGGGACTCTGAGGGAGGGCAAACTTACTTAACTTCGTGACTGTTTTTGTCATGTTTACTGTGTGATGACCAATTTGCTCCCATATTTCACGGGAGACTGAATCCATCTTTGGGTTACCTAATGATGTACCCCAAAAAGAAAAAGTAACATTTTTGAAGCTTCTGAATCTTAAATAGTGGGTCAAATCCTCACATTAAAAATAAAAGCAAAGGGTATTAAGAAGTAAAAATTTGCCGTTGCATAGTAAGTCATGGGGTATAATGCAGAGCATGAGAAATATAATCAATAATATCATAATAACTGTATGGTGACAGATGGTTACTAGACTAATTATGGTGATCACTTCATAAGGTATATAAATGTTGAATCACTACATTGTATTGTGGAAATGAATATAATAATACATGTTAACTATTTTAAAAATGAATTTAAATATAATTAAAAAAAGAATAAGACAATGAAATGACTCACAAGCATTGCTTTATAATAAACAGACCCTTTTCTAATGACAGTAGTTTATTATTTGATTATAAATAATGAATAGCAAAGAAAGAGAACTAATGAGCAAACGGAGAAAATGGGAGGGTCTTCCCAAAGAGACAATGATAGGACAGTGTTGTTACTATTGCTGAGGGTAACTAAGTCAAAATTTACAAGTTATTCAGTGTAGTACGAGAGAGTGAAAGCAAAGGTTAAGTCAAGGCTAAAGGGCATTCTGCGGTCCATATGTTTCTTTCACAACTGGTCAGAAGAGGGCCATTTTCTTTTCTAGGACTTGACTCTTCAGTAGTGATCTGAAATCTCACCTGCAGGCTTTCTTAGGAAAAAGGGAGCATCAGTATTCCCTCATTTCTGAGGCTGGGCCATTCTCAACAATGTCTATTGGTACCAAAGACTGAAATCCCTTATAATTATAGAGATGGGAATAATAATGGGGTATTCTTCATTAGTACAGTCTAAGGAAGCTTAACTACCTGAAGATTTATTTTGTGCCTGAACTAGAGAGAGGAGGCTTCTCCAAGTTGGTTTGACAGTCAGAAACAGATGCAGTTTAAGTTGCTTATTGAGGAAGGAGATTACTAGTAAAGAATGATTCCATTTAAATTATTGAGTCTACTTCTTCTAAATCATTAATGCCATCCTACTAATTTATTGTTTTTTTCCCTCAACATTGACGATAACATTAATTATTGTAATATTTCAGAGTTTCTTAAGAACTCTATCCTTTGGTCCTTGATTTCTTGGCAGCTACTCCAATATATTCTTCTTCTTATTTTTTATTGAATTTATTGTGGTGACATTGATTAATAAAATATAGGTTCAAGTATATAATTCTATAATATCTCACCTGATCAATGGGATAACAATGAGTTCAAGATTAACAATGAGATAAAGAGAAAAAATTAAAGACACCTTGAAACAAATGAAAATGAGAACACAACAACCCAAAACCTATGGACAGCAGTGCTAAGAGCAAAATTCATAGCATTATTGGCCTACCTCAAGAAACAAGAAAAATCTCAAATGAACAATCTAATTTTGCATTTAAAGTTACTAGAAAAAGAACAGTAAAGCCCAAATAGAGTAGAAGGAAAGAATAAAAATTACAAATATAAGCGGAATAGAGTCTACAAAAATGCAAAAGATCAATGAAACCAAGAGCTGGTTCTTTGAAAAGATAAAAAAAGATGGACATACCTTTAATCTAATATATTCTTAACTTTAAAGACCTATAGATGGACCTATTGACATACTCTTAAATCATTGCCTTGATATATATGCTCCAGAACATTTCTTTCAACTACTATTTAAATATTTTGATCCTATTCTCAACGCTACCATTAGTTGGAGAAATGCAAAGTGCTTTGAAATCTATAAGTAAAAGTAATGGTCTCTAGGGGGAATAATGATATGTCCTAAATAAAGGTTCTAAACACTTCCATGTATCAATTACTGTATTAATAGATAGTACCATTTAATTAAAATAAACTAAAAGTCTTAATATTTATGCTGTTTGTAAAAAAAAATAATGGTAGGATTCCCTGGGCAATTCACTTCATTTAATGTACACTGATCCTTACACTGCAGAACAGACTGGGTGAAAGCTGGCTGCAGGCATGAATTGCCAGTTAGTAGGCTGCTTTCAAGCTTTTTTCTAAGAAATCTTTATCTTTGTCACTATTTCCTTCAAGGTGTTGAATAATTTTAGAAGGGGTGGTTGCAACAATACATATAAAAAAAAGCTTGACAGCTGGCAGCATTCAGCTTACTTTTCTGTCCCTTTCATTGAAAGCTACTGGTGTTTCACACCATAGGGGGGAAGAGGAATTTCAGACATTATTTGGATTTACTCTCAGCAGACTGCCTGGTTATAATGAAGACTCCTACCTGAGCACAGCATGCAAAAGCTTTGCTCCACAGCACCTAGTGCAAGGCCATCTTGCTTCAACCACACTAATAGGTATTGAGATACCCATACTTTTTAGGGTACCTGCTCATTTTGAAGAAGATAGTTCCCCTCTTCTACCCATTGATCAGTCTTGTAATTAGTTCTTGTTAACCTGATAAGGGTGGCAGAATCATCCAGTTTTCTTCATTCAATGAATATTTTCAAAACTGTGCTCAGAGTAAGTCACTTGTAGCTATAAATTAGTCAAGAGAAAGGGAAGAAAAATACGGCTTGTGATCTCAGGAAGCTTAAAGGTCTGGTGGTAGAGAAAGGCGCATGCTGAAATAACCTCAAATCAGGTAAAGAGTGTGTCCCCCAGAGAGTGCATAGTTCTGGGGGATGGGACAGTGGGGAGAGGAATCCAAGCTCAAGGATGCTTTAAATTCCCTTTGGTAAGTTTCTGGAGTATTGCATTCCAGACTGATTGTGTGCAATGAATTTGCATGATGCTCAAGGTTGAGACTCTCCATTTCCTTCTGGCCTACATTAAAGGTTTAGGACAAATGCATGACATTAAATAAACACCACCAAATGTTTTGGAGGAGGCCTGAAATTGCTGAGAAGAAAGTCAGCAGAAACTGATATGCAATAAAATGCATGAAAAGCTGACTCTTTGGAAGGCTCATTATGGAACCCGTTAGGGGATTGGAATTGGGACTGTCTTCTCACTCCTGAATATCCTCTAATAAAAGAAAATCTGTAAATAATGGAATTCTCACTGCTCTCTTAGAAAACATCTGAGCAATTGTGGAAGGGAAATTTAACTAAATCAGAGCATTTGACTTAATTAATAGAACAGGAATTTAGACTTGAAATAGGTAAAATAGGGCAAAATTATATGCACATTAAATTAAACTAAAAAACAGTATTAAGAAAAGTAAGTCTCAAAATTGAAGTCCTTTTTATGAAAATCAGTCTAAAGTACACTCCTCACTGCTGGCCACCTGAGATGCTTCTTTTCCAGGTCCTCGGCTTTGGTTGGTACATCATTCTGGGGTAAGAATAGAGTCCTATGTAATGCTGCCAATCTTAAACTCTTTTAGCATTAGAGTTTAAAAGAGGAATGACATTTCATTGAAAAATGCTTGAACAAAATTAAATTTTAAAGTGGACTGCTGAGGCATGCTATGTCTGGGCACAGCAGGTGCCTGACATGCAGGGCTTCAGCCTGGGTTTGCTGTATCCAAGGGGCAAAAGAGGTAGGCACACTTGCTTAAGTGTGTGTGTGTGTGTGTGTGTGTGTGTGTGTGTGTGTGTGTGTGTGTTTCCGGAAAAAAATCTGATTAGTTTTGAGGTAAAATAGCAGATACCAAAATAATCTTGGGTGGAACATTAAAGGGATCATATTAACATAACAATTCTGATTAGAATGTGATAAACAAGCAGGTTTACAATAAATAGGCCAAGGCATCCTTCATTTATTTTTCTTTTTTTTTCATCTTTATTGTACAGTTTATTAATTACATTGTTACCCCTTTTTTTCTCCCTATAGCTCCCCTCCACCCAGTACCCATCCCACCCTCTGCCCTCCCCTCCCCTCCCACTGTCCTCTCCCATAGGTACATGATTTTTGTCCAGTCTCTTGCTGCACCTCCCACACTCCTTTTCTCCCCAAGAATTGTCAGTCCATTCCCTCCTATGCCCATTATTCTGTTATATTCACCAGTTTATCCTATTCTTCAGATTTTTAATTCACTTGATTTTTAGATTCATTTGTTGATAGATGTGTATTTTTTGTTCATAATTTATATTTTTACCTTTTTCTTCTTCTTCTTAAAGAATATCTTTCAGCATTATGTAATATTGGTTTGGCGGTGATGAACTCCTTTAGCTTTTTCTTATCTGCAAAGCACTTTATCTGACCTTCAATTCTAAATGATAGCTTTGCTGGATAGAGTAATCTTGGTTGTAGATTCTTGCTATTCATCACTTTGAATATTTCTTGCCACTCCCGTCTGGCCTGCATCGTTTCTCTTGAGAAATCTGCTGACAATCATATGGGTGCTCCCTACAGGTAACTAACTGTTTTTCTCTTGCTGCTTTTAGTATTCTCTCTTTGTCTTTTGCTCTTGGCATTTTAATTATGATGTGTCTTGGTGTGGTCCTCTTTAGATTCCTATATTTTGGGGTTCTGTGCGCTTCTTGGACTTTTAAGTTAATTTCTTTCACCAGGTAGGGGAAGTTTTTGGTCACTATTTCTTCAAGTAGGTTTTCATTATCTTGCTCTCTCTCTTTTTATGGCACCCCTATAATTCAGATGTTGGTATGCTTGAGGTTGTCCCAGAGGCCCCTTACACTATCTTCAATTTTTTAAATTCTTTTGGCTTCTTGCTTTTCCGGCTGAGTGGATTTTTGCCTCTTTGTATTTCAAATCTTTGACTTGGTTCTTGTGGTCCTCTAGACTGTTTTTAGGTCTTTGTATAATATTTTTTATTTCAGTCAGTGTATGCTTAATTTCTAGTTGGTCCTTTTTAATATCCTCGTAGGTCTCCTTCATTTCCTTGTAGGTCTTATTAAATTCATCGGCCTTTCTAGGAGCCTCTTGAAAAACCTTATTACTGTGGTTTTGAACTCTATGTCCAGTCGCCTTTTTTCCTCCATTTCTTTCACATCTGATTTCTTTCCTTTTCTCTGCATTGTGGCTGCTTTCCTAAGTTGGTCGATTAGTTTGGTATGGTAGATGTCCTCTAAGGGACAGTGGCTCAGCCTCCCCAGTTATCTGAGGTGGATACTCTTATTGCAGCCCTTTCTGGGTTGTACAGTATTGTTGAAGTTAAGCCCAGATTATTGTTGTTAGCACTAGGAGGGTTTGACCTCCAGGCCAATTGGCTGTGAGGGTCAGCTATATTCAGGCTGGATGGGCAGAGTCTCTGAGCTGTCAGCTCTACCTTATGTGGCACCTGGGTCTCTGTGCCTGGTGGTAATGGCTGCACACACCTCCGAGAGAAAGCCGCTGCTGGTCTCCACTCACTGCCAGACAACTCAGCCTCTCCCCAAATGAGTCTGCACACCCAAAGTCTCACCCAGGGTTGTAAAACAATGCAGTCCAGTGGTCTCCCAAACGAGGAGGCAAGTCATGAGTCCTCTCTGCAGGCTCACGCACCTCTACTGCTCCCAAGTCCATAAGCCCTCTTAACAAACTCGCAGACCTCCGCTGCGCCCTGGTTTCAGTGCGCTTCCTTACTGTCCAGTTTCACCTCATATGAGTGTGGGTTCCCCAGATCTCGCTTGGAACTGAGGAATCAGTGCAGTGGGATGCCTTTGTTCCCCACCCCCCCAGCTGGAGAAAACTAGCCGGGTTTGTAGCCACCCGCCCTATCTGCTGGCGCACTCGCTTGACACCAAACCTCTGACTCCGCGCATATCTTCAACGCTGCCCTCCGCTGTTCCTCTGAGTCACAGTGTCCTATCTTTACTTTTATTTGTTGAATTTTCACTCAGCCAGCTTTCTGATGATTCTGGATGATCTTTGTTCTGTCGTTGAGTTGTAGTTTTGAAATTGTTGTCGGGCAGCAAGATAGATGTTTACCTATGTTGCCATCTTTGTTCCTTTCCAAGGCATCCTTTAAAATGCTTTATTAGGTAAGCTTGGGGGGCATGGTCAATCACATGCACATTTTAAAAAATATATTTTATTGATTTTTAGAGAGGAAGGGAAAGGGAGAGGGAGATAGACACATCAATGATGAGAGAGAATCATTGATTGGCTGCCTCCTACATACCCCCTACTGGGGATCGAGCTTGCAACCCAGGCATGTGCCCTTGGCCAGAATCAAACCTGGGACCTTTCAGTCTGCAGGCTGATGTTCTATCCATTGAGGCAAACCAGCTAGGGCATCACATACACATTATTTATATGTAATTATTTTTTTGAGGGATAGGTAAATATAAGGATCTAAGAGACTTACAAGGGTATTGTCATTAATTTACTCTTTCTCCTCATAAAGTTATTTTGGCCAGTATGTCTTTCCTGTTGGCAAAATAATGACTGATATTCACATTGCTCACTTTTGCATTATAATCACAATTTTTTCTTTTTATTGAGATAGAGGTCTTTAAACAGAGAGACAGAGATATAGAAAGGAAAGACGAGAATAAGAGAATGGGAAGAGAGGAAGAGAAGGAAGAGGAGGAGAAAATAAAAAGAAGGAAGGACAATAAAAATAAATAAAGGAAGAAAGATAGCCATGATGGAAGGTTGCATTTACACAAGGTGAGGTTATTTAGAAGAGTCTTAATTTTTGTCCCAAGAAGTTCTCTGCCTTCTAAGGCATGAGTTGTCTGACTACAATAGAAAACACTGAATTGGGAGTACAGTGTGGTTGAGAAGCTGAGTATGATCGCTTTGGCTCAACACAATGCGCTATTTGGGCCTTGTTGATTTTTTTCTGGTTGGAATTTTCTCTACCTTTCAAAACCCTCATTTTCCAGTGACAATCGCCCCTAGATTGTTTTGAATGTGATCAATTGTCAATCCTTTACTGTGCTGAGTAGGATTCCTAAAATCCTTCCTTGACATTAAATTAAACATGTTTCTGTTGGTAGTTCTGAGGTGCTACATGGGCAATAGTTTCAGGACCTTGGAAATGCACAGTTTACGATTATGAGTAGCTAAGAGTCAGGAGGGACTTTAAAATAGATGCTCTTTAAAATCCATTGCTTTCAAACTGCTCACCACAAAAAAGGTTTGAAAATCTGTTAATTGCACATTTTTCAATGAAAACTAAATTTTATATCATAATTGCAAAATATGTAATTTTAATGTATGTTAAGTATTTTCATGTTAAAAGTTAAGCATTTCACCTGGCTGGTGTGGCTCAATGGTTGAGCATCAACCTATGAACCAAGAGATCACAGTTTGATTTCTGGTCAGGTCACATGCCTGGGTTTCTGACTTGATCCCCAGTGTGGGACATGCAGGAGGCACCAGTCAATGATTCTCTCTCATCATTGATGTTTCTATCTCTCCCTCTCCCTTCCTCTCCTAAATTAATAAATGATATATTTTTAAAAAGTATAACATTTCTTTTTTCAGAGTAATGAACATATTGGGAAACTACAGTTATTTGTTAACCACCCTTTCCACTTAAAAACACAGGACGAGTTCTTTGACATATGGAAATTTTCCATCAATTTCTTTCCTACTATTTCCATTTAACTTCCCTCACAGAACTTAAAGCAATATATCTATTCTTAAAGTCTTTTATTAATCATCCTTTTATATCTCTTATAATAAAATATTTATATAAAATTTTTTGTAAATTGGGTTCTCATAAGAATCATTGATCATAACAATAAAATTTATAGATTTGATTATCATTAAACATGAACATTAAATTATATTAAAATGCATGTGAATAAAATGTATGAGTCTTTAAAAAAGCTTAATTAGTTCATGTATCTTGGGTGAATATTACTATTGTTAGAATGAGAGAAGGTTCAGTATAAATTCAATTTTAATTTCATAGTTTTAAGTGCTGAGAACATTTATTCATATAAGTGAGTTGATAAAAAAGATTTACCTATATTTCCTCTCTTCCCTTTATTTAAAAATTGCTTATTCTCTCTTTTTTGATAGATGCATGTTTTTCAATGACTAGAAAACCTTAATCTATCATAGGTCTTAAAGTTTGAATCAATATTGCTATGGTTTGTAATGTGACTTGATGATGCTTACTACAATGAAAAATCTACTTTGTAGACAATGCTATACTATTCTTTTTATATGCCTTTGTGGGCTCAGAAGTACCAACACCAAGAAATGCTGGCAACATGGGCCATTGATAGCTCACCACTGTACTTCTCACTGGCAATTACCCTCTGCTACTGGCAACTGCCTGGCCCAAGGTTAAGCCTGCAGAGCTTTAGGCAGTGTCTGGCTGGTACAGAGGTGCAAAGCCTGGCTTCAGCTGGGGACAAATCTGCAGGGTCATCCTAGTTCCTGAGCTCCCTGTAGAATTGATTTTCATTCTGCCCAGTCCTGCCCTTTTCACATCCTTGCAGGTGTATTCCCGAGCGCTTGAGCCCCATATGTCTTTCTCCCTCTGAATCTGTTCTCTGGAAACCCATGGGAAAACACCCATTCATTAACTTACACTTCAAAAAATTGTACTTCTACAGAAAGGAGGAAAAAATCACAATCACTCTATTTTGGGTGGGAATAATAAGTGAACTTACTTCACTAACTGTGATTATATTTGCTGGTATCTTTTTTTTCCCTGTGGTACTTGTGGTATTATACAGCTATATTCAATAGAAGATACTGTGGAAAATGTGACCGACATTTAAGAATACTCTCCTTATATTTTCCTAATGAGTCAAACAATATTTTGGCTATGCCTTTTAGATGATGTGTTTTCATTTTGGTGTGAGAGATAGGGTAACATACTCAAATTTAATAATTTAATAGTCCTCAAATTAAAAACACCTCAATATAAACTATGCTGTTGTTAAAGACTTGATTTTTAACAGGGAACATTTACGCACCTACACATATTCTCAGCAGCATGGAGCTCAGGGAAAAGCTAACCACAGTTCATGAATAATGCAGAATTTTGCTGTTTATGCCACTTCCATCTGTTGTGTACATGATATTTATGATATTCTCAAGATAAACTGATAGGAATGTGTGCTTTCCTAATATGTATATTTTTAAAAGCCTTAATTACTGTTTTTATGGAAGAATGATGGCATGTGCTCTGATGCCAGGGAAATGAGAACTAGGAAACAAAAAGCAGCACAAACAGCACAGACACCTTTGAACAACCAGGGATTTTATTTTTAATACACAGTATTTGATTTGGGTCTTATCCCATTGCAGGGTCTCAGGAGTATTTGCCAGCATTGGCTTCCAGCTGCATGCTGGATGACAAAGGAGAACCATCTGAGTGTGGGGCTCCCTCTTTCCCCTGCCCACTTCCCACCGGCACTGCTTCTCAAGGGCTGTGTGTGGACTCAGCTGAATGGGAAAGATTACTTTTTTTCTTTTTCAAATGCTATTTTAACCTGGGAACTTACCTTAGAAATTAAAGTTTTAATGAAGTGAGAGTCCCAAGAGAAAACAACACAAAAACACATTTTTCTTCTTCATAAACCAAAAGCACAATCCCATAAGAAAAGTGCACCCCGCCCCCACCAAGAAAATTTTTGTTAAATCTATAATCTCTATAGCTTTTCTGATTCAGTGCTGTTAGGGGAAAGTAGTCCGGACAGAAACATCAGCTTCTTCTTTCACTGGGTAAGAAAAACCATGATTCACCATGTAACTATGAGCAGGTCATTGAACCCCTTTTAATGTCACCGTTGTAATTAGAACAATGCAATATTGGATTAGATGATTTTAAACATTCTTTAATAAAAATCATTTTTAAGAATCTTATATATACTTGATTTAAATATATATATATATATATATATATATATATATATATATTTGTATTTATTTTAGAGAGTGGAAGGGAAAAGGAGAGAGAGAAACATCCATGATGAGAAAGAATCATTGATCAACTGCCTCCTGCGTACCCCCTACTGGGAATCTAGTCCCAAACCTGTGCATGTGCCCTGACAGGGAATCGAACCATGACCTCCTGGTTCATGAGTCAACGCTCAATCATGGAGCCACATGTGCTGGGCTATATATTTGATTTTCACCTTCAAAACATTCATTTGAGAGCCCTTCTAGGTCCATAAACACTAATATTTATAAATACTGCCTCTCCTGTCTTTCCTAAGGAGCAATGTTGTAAAAATTGTTAAAATGTCATTGCTACTTTTTAAAAGACCAAATGTTTACCAGGTATTTTGATTTTCTCTTTTTTTTAGGTGTGGAGTGGGGTGGTTAATACAATAACTTGGAACCTGCCTCCCCTATTTTGGGGATAATAGTTTCTATGGGAATTTTTATTTTTTGTGTGCATTGTTTCCTATTAAGCATTTCACATGCATCATCTTATTTAGTCCTATCAATTCTGTATGGTTGCTATTAGTAACAGTGTCCATTTTATAGATGGAAAAAACAAGATACATGAGGTTACATAACTCACTCGAGTTAACACACGTGCACTTGTGAGCACACATCCATACATATACACATACACCACTGACTCATGCCCAAGATCTTCTTCCCCCAGTGTCTGCTGGCTCCATAAGCACGAGGGAAAAAAGCTATTTGGTTACTAGTCTTCATGAGGGCACTGGAGTTAGTGTCTGCAGAGAAGGCAAATACTTCTAATCTGATTTGCGTTAGTTTTTCTCTGAAGTACAAAATCAACCTACTCTATTCCTATACTTTCTTGACCACTAAAGTGAAGTGTGGCACACAGAGGTGGTGGAAGTGAGGGTTCTTAGTTCAAATGAGATGTTTGAGATGGTAGGCAGGGAAGCGAGGAGGGCAGGGAGCATGCCTTCTGGGAAAATGGAACTAAGTGGGCTAAGAAAGAGCTGGTTTTGGGCAACTATGAGGTAGTGTGACAGCTTGGCTGAAGCAAGTCAGAGGGGTAGAGTGCCTAGCTACCTACCTCCCAGCTTTACCTCAGTCTTGTAGAACCTGACTGAATTTGCAAGCTGAGTCATCATACTTTTGGCTATTGCTGCCCTGGATTTAATTTTCCCTGCTCTAATTGAAAAGTTTTAATAGGAGCACACTATGGAAATCCATGTTCTGCTAGACTGGAGAACTTACCCACTTACAGTACCTGACTATGTGGTCTTTTCCACTGAGCATAGTTAAGCTAGTTGTTCTTGCAGAAGTCACTTATCTAATTAAATGAAAAGTGCACAGTAGGTAAAAATCCAAGCAGTTTTCAATTGCACTGTCAAACTTTAATAGGGGGGAAGGGAAAATGGTCTCACTGAGTTAAATTGTATTTGCAAATTGGTGTCAAAACTGTTAATTGGGAGAAAGAAAAAAAAGAAATTGCAACCTACTTCCACAAGAGAAAATTAGAGTCCATGAAGTTCACTTAAAAGCAAAGTGGAAAAGTGTTTAAAATTAACTGTTTCAATTGAATTTTCCTTTTTAAATAGCAACATCCCATATTTGATACTTCTAGATTCAAATTATAACAAATATAATTTAGTTCCACTAATGTTTTTACATTGGTCTCATTCTTTATTAAAAACAGTAAATTATGTTATGTATTTTCAAGGATTTAATAGGTGAATGTTATTCAACTTTAAATTGAGTGTAAGAAAAGAGAGAGCCACTCAGTGCTTCTCTCGGAATGACAGCGTTGCTTTGAGTATTTTCTCAAAATTATTCAGGATTTTATTTTTCCTTATAAACACTAAGCCAAAGTTTTGCATTCCATACATCATCCAATTTGAGATTTATAAGTATATTTTTAAAAAGCATACTCTCTATTGTTACCACTCAGCCCTTGAAGAGCTACCTCGTTGCACTAGCTGTTGATATGTTTTTGGAGAATGCAAACTGATTTATTATAGTATTTGCTTAAGCAAAGTATAGTTCAGAAGGCAAATTACTGCAAATTGGTGTCAAAACAAAGGAAGGTACATGTCCTATTATAATGTCAAAAGGAAGTAGAATTTGCCCCATGCTTTGGATTATTTTGGTCACAGCTCTTCATAAGTATGCTGGAAAAGGGTCTCCTTTCTTACCTGTTTTATCTCAGTCTTGAACTCACTTAGGGAAATCCTTATATGGTTGTTAGTTATCTATATGGAGATTGAAGGAATTTCAAGGGTGGTGAAGGGTTGGCATGGTGTAACATTTGGGTCAGTACTGCCTCCACAGCTGTGATAAAGAGACCTGTGAATTCCTTTCCCCATTCTTCACCTCTCACATGATTTTGGACAAAGCATGAAAAAAAATCATCATTTCAATATTCTGACTCTTAACTCTTTTATTGCTGGTGGTCAGAGTAATGACATGAGTTTAGAAATGGAGATTTTGCTCAATTGTCCACAGCATAAATATAGCATGCCTGCAAATGTTTTTTTTGTAGTCTGCAATTAAAAGTGAAAAACAGTAAATCTAAAAACAGCAGGGTCAGATCTTTTTCCAAAATGAGTTTGCCATCACTAGGGAGCTTAGAAAGTCAGCAGTAGCCATATTGCTAGGATGGTAAAATTTAATTCTGAAAAACAGCTAAAAATGATTTTTTCCCAATACAGCGGAATATAGTCTGACATAAAAAGAATGGTTTCCCTGTAATATTAACAACAGACTAGTGATGATTCAAGAAGTCTTGTAATTGCTCCCCTGCCCTCTGGCTATCACCCTCGCTCATCTCTGTTGCTCATCCTTGTACTCTATTATGGTATGAGGTATCATTTTGCTTTTGGCTAATAACACTCCTGTTCTTGCAGGTGAATAAGAACTAGTGCTATCAACTTCAGCACTGCCCCTACTAGTCAATGTCTGCATACTTAGAGGCTCTTTGGACCAGCTGAGTGTTACAGGGATCATGATAACTTGACTCAATACACTGGCTTATGGGAGGCCTAGCTGTTCATGTTGTCTATCACCAGTCACAGGAAAAGGGAAATGCTACTCTTCAGTTTTTGATTTTTTCCTCTCTCTGGATATTTGTCCCCCAGTGCATATTCTCTTCAGCTTCAGGATCACAGCTGTGCCAGCTTATTATTTTTAAAACATTTTTCACCACTATCTTTTTGACTTTGTCATATGAATTATGCTCAATCATTCATCATGGAACTTCTGGACCATCCAAGATTTAGCATCCTATAAACTCTTACTCAAGAATCAGATGCATGTGTTCAAAGGAGATTTTGTGGTCTGCCCTGTAAAGCGTCTCCAGTGATATAACAGAAGAATTAAGATTGCAGTGTTGTGCCTCAGATAATTTTTTTAATTTTATTTTTAAAAATATATTTCTTTATTGATTTCAGAGAGGAAGGGAGAGGGACAGAGAGATAGAAACATCAATGATGAGAGAGAATCATTGATCGGCTGCTCCCTGCACACCCCCCATTGGTGCTCAAGCCCGTAACCCAGGCATGTGCCCTTGGCTGGAATCGATCCCGGGACCCTTCAGTCCGCAGGCTGACGCTCTCTATCTACCGAGCTAAGCCAGCCAAGGCCAGATAATTTTTTTTAGTCAAACTCTATTCTTAAGGAATTTGTAAATCTTGTGGGGGGTGGGGAGTTGAAAAGATAGTAGCTGCTTTTGGGAGGTATAATTAGGTTATTTTCTTTTCCTGTGTGCTGCTAGAGCTTACTAAAATCCATTAGGTATGTTTCTTATTCTCTTCTAACCTTCTCTCTGTTCTTGGCACTTGTCAAATCATAGGATCATAAAGTAGAGATGGATTCACAGGCTTCTAAATAATATTTACTAGCATGGAGAAGTTGTTACCAGATCTTAAATTTCAGCATTTATATTTTAAACTTGATAAAGAAGACATTGGTCTTTTTTTCTTTTTTAAATGTGTGGTCTTCTCAATGCTGTTGTTTATACCTGCTCACAGCTTCAAGTTGTCAGTGTTGTTTTGAATTGCACAGACACCATCTAAATGTAGTAGACACTCCACCCACTTGATGCTTATAACAGTGAGTATATTCTCTGGATGTCATTAGTAAAAACTAAGTCCGATTTGTCAACTAAAGCACTGACAGAGGAGCCTGGTTGAGGAAAATATCTCCAGTGGTAATTAAGAATTGTGCACTTGCTACAGGATAGTTAGCTGGTCACTGATGTGTTTCTCTATCCTTTTCATTTTTCTGATGTATAGTGTGGGAATAATGGCTTTTCCTTAGGGAAAAATTCTTATTCAAGTATTTGCTGAGTATTCTTTATGTTATATAGTACTATGTTATAACCTGAGAAGGAAATCAATAAGAATTTGCTACTCTCTAGAAATCCAAAATCTACTTGAGGAAATATATACCAGTTAAGACACAGTAATGCTTTTTTAACTCGTCAGATAATTTTTTAGTTTTTAAAGCTATTATATGTGAGTACAAAATTACATGTATATATATATTTGTGTATAAATACTGTATAAGGATTAAATGAAACATATATGTATGAAATTATTTCTATATAAACATATTTATTAGTTTATATGTCTGTATATACACATATGTGTATTTGTGTATATGTATAATGTTATTTAATCCTTATAGCAACTCAGTGAGACAGAGTAATGTCTCCACATCATAGATATAAACCCTGAGGCTACATGATATTAAGAGGAATTTCAGCACAGGTCTCTGGATTCTAAGCTCTCTTGCCTTTCTGTTGAAGCATAAATTCTTTTCTTAAACCAGTATAAGGATGAGTTCCCAAAACATAGTATAACAGGTAAAGGCTTACCTGGGGAAAGTGGGGCATGAAAGAATCTTGGACATTTCAGAAGGAAAGGGAACCTCAGACAAGGAGAGGAGTGTGCAGTAAAATTTAGAAGGTGACATATTGTGAAAGAAGAATTTTACTCAGTGTTTTGAATGGAAGTAATATGATCTGTTGTTTCCATACATGGCGTCTGAACATGGAGGGTATGTGAGTTTAGATTTTTTTTCTGAAGGATTAGGCTACATGAATGACTATGACATAGTGCAGGATGAAACCAGCACTTAGGAAATTTTAGGGGACTGTATGTGAAATGGAGTCAGAGAGGCGAGATATAAGGCTTTTGCAGCAATAAGAAAAGGCGATTGAAAAAAAAGGTGGATAATAAGTACCCCTTTCACCCCTAAGTTTGTGACCTGGACAAGTAGGTTTATCTTCCCCAAGTCATAATTTTTCCTGCTTGATTGGTTTGTTTTGAAAATAACTGAAATAGTCCACACAAAGCTAATCTCAGTCCCATATCTAGCATGCAGTCAACACTCATTTACTGTTAGATGTATATTTGTAAAGAGAGAGAGAAAGGAAAAGATATTTATTGTTCCACTTATTTATGCATTCATTGGTTGATTATTTTATTTTTTATTGTTTAAAGTGTTACAAATAGTAGCACATATGTTTCCTTTCCCCCCCCAATTGATCATCCCCCCCCTCTCCTACCCTCCCCCCCCGCACATGCCCTCACCCCCCTTGGTTGATTTTTGTATGTGCCTTTGCCATGTGTATCAAACATGCAACCTTGGCATATCGGGACAATGCTCTAAGTAACTGAGTGACCTGGCCAGAGTAAGAGGTGAGATTTTTAAAAGATGACATATTGCACAAGAATATTTGAATTCCTTCAAGGAACAATTCTCTATCAAACTAGACTGTTTTTACTAATAAGCAACCTTCCTTGTGGACAAGATCTATTTTCATTTATATGTATTCTCCCATGCTGCAATATTAGTGACTCATGAAAAAGACAATAAAACTAAGAACCACCTACACATCTTACAAATCTTTAGAGATACACTGTAGTAGGATAATAGTCTTTCATGTTTTCGAGCCAGTTCCTTCAGTTGAGATAAAAAGATATTTGTCACTCTTGCAAAATTTAGACTTAGGAGAATCATTTGGGCCTTTATGGAGGTGACTTCAAATTAGAAGTTTTGCAAAGAAGAAGTGCTTTCCATTTGCTCAATGAAATCAATGTTTAAGCCCTATGGGAAGACTGAGAATATCTATTAGGTGTGTCATCGATTGTACGAGGACCACATCAAATAGTAGGGAAGGAACTATTTAACATTGAAACTAGGACTCAGAACTGTCGGACATTGAAACTGATACTCAAAGATTTTTTGTTCTTATATGTTTATTTCTAGTATGCAGATGCAAGATTTTTTTAAAGAAAAGAAACAGGGAATAAATAGATACAGAGGCAAAGAAGCATTGAACAGACTGTCAAACTACAGTGGGAAGGTAGGGGAGGGTGGAGGGCGCGGGCTGAAAGAGATCAGCCGAAGGACTTGTATGCATGCATATAAGCATAACCAGTGGATACAAGACACTGGGACACTGGGGAGGGGGGAAGAATACAGGTGAGGGCATGTGCTGGGGGGTAGGAGAGGCTGGGGGGAGATCAATGGGGGAAAAATGGAAACATATGAACTACTATTTGTAATACTTTAAACAATAAAATAATAATTTAAAAAATAGTAGGGAAGCAAGCGCCTCTCATCCCATAGGGTCAGGATTTTAATGATTTTTAAAAAATATATATTTTATTGATTTTTTTTTTTTACAGAGAGGAAGTGAGAGGGGCATAGAGTTAGAAACATCAATGAGAGAGAACCTCCTGCACACTCCCTACTGGAGAGTGCACGCCCTTGATCGAAATCAAACCTGGGATCCTTCAGTCCGAAGGCTGACATACTGACATTCTATCCACTGAGCCAAATCGGTTAGAAAAGGATTTTAATGATTTTTAAAGAACTCGAAGAATCAAATCACCGTGACAGATTTTCCTTTCAATATTGAAAAGACAGTCAATTCCAGGAGCAATATTTTAAAAGTCCAAAAGGATATAGAATTTGTCAGGTGGAGCAGAAATCTTCTCTGGTCTTCAGAGGGAGGAACTAAAATTACCACTCCCAGCTACATTTTCCAGTTCATTCTCCTATGGCTTTCCAAAGGCAATTTGAGGAATAGGCAGCTGCCAATAGAATATAATGTTGATGAAAGCAGAAAGGCTCACATACCTGAAATATCCTCTCTTTGAATTATTAACCATGATTAGGTCACCCTCTCCAGAAGAAATTCATGTGTTATGTTTTGTGTTTATGTTGTAAGAGCAGGAGAAGCAGTGTCTATGCTCAGTTGTGGACTTTTTTCAGAGTAACCCCCTAAGCAATCCAGCCAGAGGCTCATTATATGCTGTCCTCCACCACAGCAACCTGAGCACTCCACTGTTTGGATATCATTGCTGTGCGGGAGAGGGTCTTTTTTCTTTCTTAAATCTTTTTGCTTGAATCCAAGTTTCTTCACAATTAACTCATTCTTTTTTTTTCCTGCCCTTACTCCCTCCTGTGAGCTGTTCTGGGCAAAAACAGCAAATGAGTTTAACATTTGCAGCCAGTGGCTGGAGGCCACAAGACCAGGACACTTAATATGATACGGTTAGCTTTGCTTCAAATTAAAATTGGAACCAGTAAGGTCTTAATTCTCTTGTCTAGACAATTGTCACGGCTATAAATTACCATCATCTTAGCCATTGAATGGTTTATAATGACTTTACCAAAACATTACTTGCCAATCTCATAAACTTTCTGAACATGCTATTTAGTTTATCATAATTAATCTATTAAGAGACAACATATGCATCCTGCTTCTTCTCTCCAAAGTGACATTTGTGGATTCAATTCTTTTCTCATTGCTAATGCTACACTGTGAAGTCACTACTGATCTAATTCCATTCTCTGTCTGTCTGCAACAAATTTAATCAGAGAAATCATTATCCAAATGTGATGTTCTTTCTGTGTGCGAGACAGAGGCCTTTGTATGTGCTTGGTGCTGTTCCTCTTATTTGATTAACAGCTGTTTACACATATTTTGTTCAGGGTAGGGATGGTAGTATAATGCATAGGCTACTAATAATTGTGTGTAGAATGAATTTAAATGAACTCTCTTCAAACAAGAACTTGAAGAGTTCAATGTTTAGGAGATATACTTGAATCTAAAGGCCTATATTCAAGTATATAAGCACAGCTTTTACACCCATTTGAGTAAAAAAAAACAGGCTACCTTAGAAGTAAGGTAGTTTCTAGAGGCCTGTTGCATGAATTTGTGCATGGGTGAGGTCCCTTGGCCTGGCCAGTGATTAGGGCTGAATGGGGTAATGGGAGATTGGCTGGCCAGGGGGAAGGACTGCAGGAGGTTGGCTGTGGGAGCATACAGACCACCAGGGGCAGCTCCTGCATTGAGTGTCTGCCCCTGGTGGTCAATGTGCATCATAGTGACTGGTCAACCAGTTATTCTGTCATCCAGTCGCTTAGGCTTTTATATATAGAGATAAGCCAAGCTAATATCTAAACTGCCCATGCCATGCTTGTGTGTGTGTGTGTGTGTGTGTGTGTGTGTGTGTGTGTGTGTGCGGAGGGTGCAGGAAATTAAATAGAGAGGGAGAGCAGATGCCAAAAGGCATCAAGAAAATATCTGAAATCCTGGTTGCAGGACTTTAGTTCCTCTAGTCATTTAAAAGGACTGTTCTTGTCCTTTCTGCCTGGGCAATTCAGGGTCATCCTTTGTGTTGTCCCCTTCCTTTACCAAACTTCTCTCCATTGACACTTTTGTTATTAGATGGCTACTATTTGTCCACTTGTCTGTTTGTACCAGGAAAATGTGATATCAGCAGGGGCGTTATCCCTGCTGATGGCCAGGAAACCAAAGGATCTGGGATTGAATTCTATTTTTTGCTGCTTTTTTCCCTGTTGGGATAATTTTCTGCAGGTTTCCTTGTCACCATAAACTTGATTTTTTTCTGAAAGTCAAGGGTAAAAATAGTATCTGCTTCGTAGGACTTTGTGAAGGTTATCTAATTTTAACTATGATCATTACTATTATTATTTCATATTTATGTTCCTAAAGTCATTATATAACACAATTTTCCCAACAAAACAAATTACTTATTTTTCTTTTTTACCAATCAATCTTTCAGTTCCTCCTAATGTTTTTTTTAGTAATGTATAAATTACATACCATAAAATTCATCCTTTTAAAATAATTTGATTCAGTGGCATTTACTACATTCAGAATTATACAAACATCCCAATTCCATACAATTTTTGTAATTCCAAAAATTAATCCTTTCTGCATTAGCAATCACTCTTTGTTCCCTTGTCCCCCTCCGCCCCTCAACCCATGTCAACCATGAATACTACCTTCTGCATTTACCTACAGTGGACATTGCATGTTAATGGAATCATATAATATGTAATCTTTTCTGTTTGCTTTTTTCCACTTAACATAATGTTTTCAAGTTCATCCATATTGTAGCATGTATCAGTACTTTATTTCTTTTATGGCTGAGAAGTTTTGTATTATATGAATATACAACATTTTGTTTAGCTATTCAATTGATAGACATTTGAGTTTTTTTTTGTATACCATATCCTTTTTAAAAATCTTTATTGTTGAGATTATTTCAGATGTCCCTCCTTTTTCCTACATTGTCCCCCTCCACCCAGTTCCCACCCTGCCCTAGGCCTTCACCACCTTATTGTCTGTAGGTACTGCTTATATGCATTTAAGCTCTTTGTTTAATTCCTTCCCACCACCCCCCTGTCCCTTTCCCTCTGAGAATCGTCAGTCTGTTCCATTTCCATGCCTCTGATTCTATTTTATTCACCAATTTATTCTGTTCATTAGATTTCTTGTTTATTTTGATTTTTAGATTCAATTGTTGATAGGTATATATTTGTTGTTCATATTTTTCATTTTTTTCTTTTTCTTCTTCCTCTTAAAGAATATCTTTCAGCATTTCATATAATATTGGTTTGGCAGTGATGAACTCCTTTAGCTTTTTCTTATCTGTGAAGCACTTTATCTGACCTTCAATTCTAAATGATAGCTTTGCTGGATAGAGTAATCTTGGTTGTAGATTCTTGCTATTCATCACTTTGAATATTTCTTGCCACTCCCATCTGGCCTGCATCGTTTCTGTTGAGAAATCAGCTGATAGTCATATGGGTACTCCCTGGTAGGTAACTAACTGCTTTTCTCTTGCTGCTTTTAATATTCTCTCTTTGTCTTTTTCTCTCGCCATTTTAATTATGATGTGTCTTGGTTTGGTCCTCTTGTTTGGAATTCTTTGTGCTTCCTGGGCTTGTAAGTCAATTTCTTTCACCAGGTAGGGGAAGTTTTCTGTCATTATTTCTTTAAATAGGTTTTCAATATCTTGCTTTCTCTCTTCTTCAGGAACCCTCATAATTTGTATGTTGGTATGCTTGAAGTTGTCCCAGAGGCTCCTTACACTATCTTCATATTTTTGGATTTTTTTTTCTTTTTTCTCTTCTCATTGGGTGTTTTTTGCTTCCTCATATTTCAAATCATTGATTTGATTATCAGAATCTTCTACATTACTGTTGAATCTCTATATATTATTCTTTATTTCACTGAGTATATACTTAATTTCTGACTGGTCCTTTTCCATTTTTTTGAGATTTTAAAAGATTTTTTAGTAAACTTATAACTATAGTTTTGAATTCTATATCCAGTAATTTGCTTTCTTCCGTTTCTTTCATTTGTGACATGTTTCTTTGTCTCAGCATTTTAGCTGCTTCTCTTTGTTTGTTTCTATGTATTGGGTAGAACTGCTTTGTCTCCTTGATTTGGTAGAGTGGCCTTTTGTAGTATGTGTTCTATAGGGCCCAGTTACCCGAGCTGGCCTCTCTAGGTGTACCCCTTTGTGGGCTATGAACACAGTCTTGTTATAGCTGAGACTTAATTGCTGTTAGAAGAATTGATCTCCAGGCCAATTGGCTGTGAGGACCAAATGCAACTACAGTGGGAGAACTATTGTTCAGGAGATACCCCTGGAGCAGGACTTGGTTCAGTGGGCCTTTGGTGTGGTGCTTATGGATGTGTAGAATTGTAATCCAGTATGGTCTTACACTCACCACTGGATACACGGCTCTTGGGTGTTTAGGAAGGTGCAAAATCAGCCATTGTCTGTGCCTACCCAGCAGGAACTACAGAGAGAGATGCAGATTCCTTCTCTTTGTATTGGGGTTGGAAGTGCCCAGATGAGGCCCAACTATGATGTAAGGCAGGCTGGTGCTGGTTTCAAATCATGAACCTTTTATTGATAGGTTTGGGGCTCTCTGACCTAGCTGCAGATTGATTGAGAGACTAGCCTGAGCAAGGACAGACCATTTATATTCAAAACTGCTGCCCACATATTGGGCGGGGTTGTAAATTGGATGAGGTGTGAGATTTTAGGGAATCACCAGGGCAGAACAAACAGAAATGGCTCCCAGTCAGTCTTGCAACTGTGGCAGTCCCAGCATAGGAACAATGATCCCTACAAGCACCTCTGTCAGGGAGAAAGCCGCCCCCAAGTTCCTGCCCTAATGCTAGACAATCCAGTTCCTCCTCATATGTGTCTATGTTCCCCAGAGCCTTGCGCTGGTGCTGGAGTTCACAGGAAGCGAGTCCTTGTAAGTTCAGTTTGTGATGTCAGCCTTTTAAGAGGAACAGCTGGATCTCCAGCAGCCCCTGTGTCACTGAACCCCAATCTGCACTGGTTTTTACAGCTGGAACTTCTTACTTTTCTAGGGACTTCTTTTCTCAACTCTGGGACCCTGGGCTGGGCTTCTGGTGTGGGGCTGTGACCCCTTGCATCTCTGGGTGACATTTGCAGAAATGATCTCCCTCCTGATTGAAAAAGGGGAACACACAGGTGCTGGACCAGCCTGTTCTGAGCCTCAGTACCTCTGCACCTCTTACCAGTCTCAGTGTGATTTATTCTTTACTTCTCCAGTGGTCTGGATGATGATTATTCTCTATTTCAGTTGTAATTTTGATGGCTGTTATAGCCATTTCTATACAAGTTTTGGGTGGACATAAGTTTTTAATAATCTTGGGTGTAAATTTGGAGTCGGAATTGTTAAAACATATGGGTAACTCCATATTAACGATATAGAAGAATTGACAAACTTTTTTCTTTCATTGGTTCCTTTTATGTTTTTTTATTATGGTAATTAATTTAGCTTTATGTCTTTTCTGAGCTTAAAGCTAATGTGTATGTATACTTATAGAAAATTTGGATAAATATGAAGAATCAGGAAATATGTGTTCATAATATATTTTAGCTTATGTAAGAAAATATGCTGTATTTACTTGGCATTTTTAAAGTTGTTGAATTACCCTATGTTATTGAAATGCCTTCGTTTTTAACTCATTGTATGCCATAAACGTCTTTAAGACGCAAGCAGCAGAACTTACCCACACCCCACACGTGTCTATGGAAAAAATATCTTTTTCCTAAATGAAAGCCCTGGCCAACTTTAAAATAATGTTTCCTGAGAATTTTCAGCTGAAAATATTTAAGAACACCTGAATTGTGAAAAATATATTTAATTTTATATTATTAATTGCAAATTGATTTTTAAATTAAATTCAAAATATTGTGACATGTGGGGATGGTTTTCATTTTGGATGGGTGGCAGTTAACTGGCTTTGGATATAATCTGGCTTTATAAAGCATCACATGGATATAATCTGGCTTTATAAAGCATCCTAATATTGAGTACTGGGAGATATTCAATTTTTCACTATTGTACTACTCTTCTGTACGTAACTTCTTGTGGGCACTTGGACTTATCTTCTCATAACTACCTCTTGGTAGTTTCTAAGAAAAAGAGGTCAAAAGATAGAAACATTCTAAATTATTTGATAAGTATCACAAATTGCTTTTTAGATTCATACCAATTCATACCAAGTTATCAATGTCTGAATGCATCTAATTCACTTGGCTTTCATCTGCATTAATATTCTTTATAATTCTTTGTTCATTTGATAGGCAAACATTGCATTGATTTAATTTGCATTATTAAAAATATGGACCATTTTTTTCTGCTCATATTTACTAGCCATTTTCTTCTCCTTTTGAATACTGTCTAAATCAAGCATGTCAAACTCAAAGGCTGACACAGGCCAAATAAACAAGGTTTAAGTTTATGTGGGCTGTGCCGAGACCGGTTTGGCTCAGTGGATAGAGCGTCAGGCTGCGGACTGGAGGGTGCCGGGTTCGATTCCGGTCAGGGGCCATGTACCTTGGCTGCGGGTGCATCCTCAGTAGGGGGCGTGCAGGAGGTGGCTGATCGATGTTTCTCTGTCATCGGTTTTTCTGACTTTATATCCCTCTCCCTTCTGCTCTGTAAAAAATCAGTAAA
Source organism: Antrozous pallidus (assembly GCA_027563665.1). Lineage (NCBI taxonomy): Eukaryota > Metazoa > Chordata > Mammalia > Chiroptera > Vespertilionidae > Antrozous > Antrozous pallidus. The sequence continues at coordinate 64,018,952 of CM050519.1, read as the reverse complement.
ATATATTTTTAAAAAAAGTTTATGTGGGCTGCAAAATAACAAAAGCTTCAATTTTTATAGAAAAGTAGGTTTATTTTGACAGAGTCATGCTGAATACAAAGGGCTGAAATAAATGAGTAATCATTTACATAAAATAATAGAACATTTTAATAAAAATTAATATTTTTGTCTTGAACATTAACTTACTAGACACTGAATAACTGCACAAATTAGTAAGCATAATGCAAATATGCCCATTTTTCTTGTTCTCTGAAAGCAAAATATTTTCTGTTGCACACACCAAACAAGTCAGTCCAAGGCTAATGATGTGGCAATCGGCTGCTAAAATATTCCCTGCTAGTTATTAGTGGAGAGAAATGGTGTGCCTGTGCGTAATGTGCATAAAGGAAATGAAAGCAACGTGATTATAAGAATCAGTCATTAGCAAACATTGTAGTCATAATTAATAATTATGTATAACAGGATATTGTAAAAATTAAGTTACATTTTTTTTATTGAGACGTTTCTTACATACTGTTATATTGGCTGTGTTGCAAAAATATTCATTGTGAGTCATATTGTGGCCTGTGGGTCGCGAGTTTGACATGCTTGGTCTAAATCATCTTACCTTCTCTATCATCTTTTATCACCATCTACCTCAGAAAAATAGAATTATTTCAATCATAGAGCTTGAGAGCCTAATTGAGCATGATTCAACTATACATAAGGGTCTAGCTGGATGTGTAGCCACTCACTACACAAGTGAGTTTAGGGAGTGGACCATGATCTCCTGAGTAATTAATAGCATGTGCCTGTATATTCATGCCTGTCGTTATTGCTCCTCTCATCCTTCCTTTTTACTGTTTCCTTTCATTCTTCAATGCATTTTCCTCACCATTTTGTTCTCTACTCAATTTAAAATCTTTGGCGCCCTGGTGATATACTGGGATTCATAGGCTTGCATGAGATTATGGAAATAGACATCAATATTTTGCCTTTGTTCCAGGTTGTCTAATGTGCCATTCTGCCTTTCCATTGCATGTTTTCACCATCCAGGAAACAAGTTCCACCATGTATGCATATAAGGTGCCTATGCATATAGCAGGGGCCCCTTTGAGACAGAAACCTAGTTAGTGAGAAAGAAGCATTGTTATGATTATTTATATTTACTTTAGCTCCTTCAAAGATCTTCATGGTGGTTAGATTTTACTGACCACCTATGCTAAGCCAACTGGGTTCCCATATGGCTTTTCAGTCAGTCCTGAAAGCAAAGACCGTGGATTGCTGTGATCCTTACTTTATCTTTGAATTCCAGAAAACTGTGGCTTACTTGTGTTCGGCCATTTTCTCACTGTCCCATAGATAATAAGAAGAGTGAATTTGAATCTGAGTCTGACTGATCTAAAGTCCATGCATGGCCTCTCTGCTGTATTTTCTGATCTGGTAATGGGTGGGGACATCTGCGCTTGGGCCTATTCTCTGCTAAAGTTGCACTCAGACCAATCCATGTGGGGTGGGTTTATGTGGGATGAGGTGAGGAGGGAGGAAGTAAATGTCAAATGCACCTTCTGTTCTGCCAGCAAACGGCTAAGTTCTTTGAGGGGTAGGGGTGGTCTGGGTTTCCTGTCCCCAGCACATGGTAGGCACTAACAACTATTTGTCATTGCTGAATGAAAAAAAGCTTTTCTTTAACTTATCATCTTCTCTCAAATGAAAGCAGGGTTCACTAGTCCGTAGGGCAGGGAGAAACTGACAGTGCTTATCAACCCTTTCTTAATGACTCAGCCTGCCTTCAGCAATCTATTTATGCTTTCTTCCAGTTCTTCAAAATGAGGCTAGCAAGCTCCAAATAATGTGATTAAGATGAGTAAGTTTTTAACTCTTTGAACAGATGATTAATATGTAAAAATAGTGTTTTATTTAAATTTACTGGTTATCTAATTCATAATTTCTGAATTTTGAAGCAATCCTTAGGGGAAAGCAATATGAACGTATTGAAGCTGAGTCTCATTATTCAAAGTGGGAAATATTTATTTCCTCAATCTTGCACATTCCTATAAAATACATGGCTTTTATATAGTGTTTGCATTCCACCAGTGCTACAAAATGATATGCGGGCAGGAATAGTGACAGTGTTATCTATCCATTTCTCTCAGTCAAATGGGGTTGCAAGTGGCTCTGGAAAGAGAAGTTAGTACTCTGATCTTTGACGCACATGCTTACTGTGCCAATTGCACTATGGTGGCACATTACAAACTGCACAAATGAATTTTAAAAATGAATAACTATAGTTGCCTTGGACAGTGTTGCCGAATGGTTAGAGCACAGAGGGATTATGGCTTTGATTCTAGTCAAAAGGGCATGTACCTGGGTAGCAGGTTTGATCCCTGGCCCTGTCAGGGTATGTGCAGGAGGCAACCAATAGGTGTGTCTCTCTCACATCAATATTTCTCTCTCTCTCTTCCCCTTCTCCATCCCTTCAACTCTCTCCAAAAGTCAATGGGAAAAATATTCTTAGGTGAGGATTAACAACAACAACAAAAGAATAACATAATAGTAGTAACAGGGAATGTATTTTTTTCTAATTCTTTTTGAGGTCTACAATTATGCAACTCTATAACATAAATCTGCATCTCTAATCTGATCTTCTGTACACTCTTTATCAAGAAATATTGAACAATGTAAGATCTGTATTTTGTTCATCTTTTAAGAAACTTGAAACTTGCTAACACTGAAAACTAGGGGTCAGCAAACTTTGTACAGAGCCAGATGGAGAATATTTTAGGCTTTGTAGGCCAAAATGATAAATCAAAGACATTATGTAGGTACTTACATAATAAGAGAGAACACAAAGTTTTACAAAATTTTATGAAATTCAAATAATAATAATAATAATGATAATTGAGTAGAATAATTTTTATAATCTAATATTATTGTATTAGTTTTCTATTACAACCATAACAGATTATCAAAAACTTGGTGTCTTAAGCAATACAAATGTATTAGCCTACTGTTCTGGAAGTCAGACGCCCAACACAGGTCTCACTGGGCCTACATCAAGGTGTTGGCAGGGTTGTCTTCCTCCTGGAGGCTCTGCTGTAGGTGTTTGCCTGCCTTTTCCAGCTTGTAGAGGTTGTCTGCATTCTTTGGCTCACAGTCCCCTTCTTCCATCTCCAACACCAGCCGCGGAGCATGTCTCTAACTCTGCTTTTGTTGTCACTTTTTTTCTTCTTACCACAGCCTGGAATGTTTTTCTACTCTTTAGGATCCATACGATTATGTTGGTTCCATCTGATTAATGCATCTTGTCATGCTAGGTTCAGGAGTTGGTTTCCTGGGGCTCCTGTAACAAAGTTTCACAAATGGGTTGTTGAAAACCACTATCCTCTCGCAGTACTGGAGGCCTAAATTCCAAAATCAAGTTGTCAGCAGGGCCATGTTTCCTTTGACCCTCTACATAGAATCCTTCCTTGCCTCTTCCTAGCTTCTGATGGTGACCATCAGCCCTTGGTGTTCCTTGCTTTGTAGCTGCATCATTTCCATATCTGCTTCTGTTATCAGATGCTATTCTCCCTGTGTGGGTGTCTCCTCTATCGTGTCACAAAGGCACCAGTTCTATGGACAATGACCACATATTAACTTGATTACATCTGCAAAACCCCTATTTCCAAATAACATCACATTGACAGGTAATGGAGATCAAACATATTTTTCTGGATGTGATTCAACCCATAACAGTCCATTACTTTACTTATATCTTCCAAATCCCATTTATTTTTGTAAAGAAAAATATTCGTAGGTTCTGCAATGAGGGCATAGATATTTTGCAAGACCATTATTCTGCCTGCCTTACCTACTGATAAGAACATGAAGATTATTTTCCTCAGGAAATTACATGTGATTTAATTTTGATTTAAAATTAGTCTTTTGCATCATCAAATTGTAAATTCGGAAAAACCATTTTGAGTGATGAGTCACAAAAACAGGTAGAATTGCACTTAGTTAATAGGCTCTAGTTTGCTCTTACTTTAAATAAAATATTATTTGACCAAAGCCCATGAGAGTATTACTAAAAATACCATTTAGTGTAGTGATAAACTTGATTTAAAAATATATTAAAATTTTTAGTCCTAGACTGGCTGGGATACATATGTGGGAATGATAACATAGTAAAATGGACCCTTTTGAGTAGTTTGAACGAAGTTTCCAAATTTAGGATGCTTAATATTTATTATTTATTTATTTCAAAGGAATGCTAATATCCTACACCCATGAATACAGTGGTGGGACACAAATAGGTTAATAGTAGTAGTAATAATAATAATAATAATAATAATAATAATAAATAGAATAATTACTAAATAAATAACAATACAAGGATAAACTATGCTTCACATACTCACAACTGTAAACCTACTTTGTATTTCTTCAGGCTAGTATGTACAATTCAGAATTTCATATATTACACACATTCTTCCTAGGCAATTGCTAGAAAACAGGATAATATGACTAGACTGCTCACTTAGGAAAAAGACTACCTAACTCATAAAAGCATATATATCTTACATAAAGTAACTCATTCCATTTGGTATTCAAAAATTTTAATATTTTAGCAGAATTACAGTATGGAAATGATGGTAAAAATGATCCTAGTTAATGTGCATACTGTCAAAAGGAAAACATCATCAATTTCAAATAGTGTATTTTCCAAATAAGGAAATTATTATATCTGTTGACATTCAGCTGTCTAGCCCTTGGTTCTGCCTTGGAAGTCATTATTTATATAACCTTCCTCTCAACAGATTTCCATGAAGATTCCATAACCTTTGCTAAAATATATTTTTATTTGCATTAATAATAAAATGTGAAGATCTGATTTGGATGGGAAATATTAAGTAAATATATGAAATGATTATATTTATAAATCTAATCATAGTGAATATCATTTAGAATCCACATGACAAAGAAATGAACCAATCCCATAAATAAGTCTTTCTTGAGGGAGAGATTATATTCTTCAAAAATTTAGTTTTATATTTGGACTCTTTTAAATTTATTATTTAGCTTTATGAGTTATCACAGAATAGTGATAAAGAACATGATCTTTGGAACCAGACTGCCTGGGTTTAAATCTGTGATCTACTATTGTCTAGCAGGTCACATAACCTCTTTAAGACTTGATTTACTTCTCTGTGAAATGGGTATAAAGATAGTATGTGAGAATAAAGTGTTTAAGAGAGTGCCTGGCATGTAATAAACATTACATAGGTTGAGAGACCCTGGCTTATCATAGAAACAGCTGAACCAGGACTGAAGGAAGCCTGCTGGAGAGGAGGGTAGGCCATCATCAGCACCATTATGGGGATGAATGGGTGGTATGGAAGTATGCTTGGTGGCAGAGGGGACAGTCACTGGGACTGCACAGATTCTCAAGGCAAACTGGAGATTTGCCCATGGTATTCCTATTTCTTTATCACTTGCTATATAAACCAGGAGAGAGTGGGGAGTTCATGTTACACACCCTCTGCTCTGCTGTTTGGCATGTGGTCGCATTGTTGCCATAGGCTGCATTACTGAATTTCATTATTTGGCTAAATTTGGGATTTCTTTTAGCTTTCCTTTCTTCTCTATTTCTTTTTTTAATATCCTTCTCTAACATGGTTTCCTTGGTATTTCTTCCTCATCACTGCTTATTGTTGACAAAATATCAAATCCCCAAGGGATACATAGTTTCATGTTTACAAAAAGTAAATTAGATAAAATATTTGCATTTGAATTTAAATGATATTGGCCAAGGCACTTTAAAAACAAGTTTAAAAAGTAATGGGTGAGTATGCAATAGTGATCCTGGAGAAGCAGAGATTTCATTAGAATTGGGGACTCAAAGTCAGGTTTTAGTAGCCATTGGGGCAATGTTTTATACTCCGGGAGGGTTATGATTTGGCTTGGAGAATTTTGGTTCTCCGACCTTCTGATCCACAATAGTATCTCTGCAATCCCCATTGGCAGTTGCTGCCTTCCCACAGGCCTCACTTGGCTCTCTCATCAACCTAAGCAGAACTGTGGCATTGGGCTTTGGGCACTCCAAAAGTCAGGACTCTGTTCTAGGGGAGGGGCTGAGTCACACAAGATACCAGGGATGCCTGAGAAGCTGGTCAAGGACGCTTTGGCCCTATTTTTTTTATTTTTTATAAAGGTATGATGTTGAGCGATTGCTGATTTTGGGTGTCTGTGTGATGTACTGTCAAGGGAGGTACAGGGCATGAGCTGAGAGACAAGTGCTGGACCAATATCATGTTTTGTGTTATTTTCATATATACTTATTGGGGATATGATTAACTATTTATCTATTTTCTTTAACATATTTAAAGGAGTCTAATAATACTAACTTCCATGTAGAAATTGGTAAATGAATGGCATCTTTTTTCTAAGATGGAATTTTTATTTCTTTATAATTTCTTCTGTCATTCTAGCTCTTGGTGACAGACGCCCCTTTGCTAGGACGTGGGATGTTCTGAGCCATAAGTTTCTTGAGGAATCACTGAAGCAGGCATTGAGAATTTTGCGTTTTTCCCCGCAAATAACCTGCTGACAAACCAGGTTAGGATAGATTTGCCGCACAGACATTAGGAGATGCAAAATTGGAAAGAAGAGGCAACGCAGAAACATAATGATGTTTCAGAAAAGTCAAGTCTCTGTGGCAAATATTAACTAGAAAAAGCTGATGACTTTTCTTCAGAAAAAGAATTGAACACTAGGTATTAATTTTTCATTAAAATGAGGAGCTTGCAGTCTAGAGGATGATAGACACACCAGGAACCTGGAGGAAGGACACTAGGACTAAAGCTATTTGTCATCATTCAAGGTCCTATCAGACAGTGCGGGGCTTTCTGAGGGAGCCAGCTATGTAGACTAAACATCTCACTGTCTTCTCTATATTGTCAGTGAATGGACTGTGCATTCATTATATGGAAAATTTGAGTATTTCAAATTTGTTTTATTATTGAACTCTATGCTCCATGAAGACATATTTCCCACTGGACCACACCCTTTAGTAAGAATCAATGGGCATACTTTGGATTTGGGCTAAGTAGACCCAAGTACCTGCACATGCTTCACCATGCAATCCTTCACTCATCAACTCAGTTATTGTTCCATTGCTGTTCTTGTGAAGCAGCAGAGGCCCTTCTCACAGCTGACTTTCCCTTTGTTAAGACTGAAACAGAAACAGCACATGATAAGCACTGATTTAAAAATGAGGGGACAATTAATACATTATAGATTTGTGCAAGCATTTAAAAAACCCATGTCCACGTTGCCTCAAATATTATGTTTTTATTCCCCATTTATGCTTTATTTTGAGTTGTAGGATGCTCTGAATTAAGGAGATTCAAGTTGATAAAATGTTGTCCAGGGTTCATGTGTGGCTGATCTGCCCCTTGTTGGGCTGGTCTGGTACTTAATGGCCAGCAGAAGATGTTTGATTTCTGTGTCTACCTGTCGGTAAATATTTGAAGTACATGCTGGGTAACTGACTTGACTAACACTAAGACACTTGCCTGGTGGTACTTCCAGATTATGTGCTAGGCCATTTAGATGTGCTTCTCTAATCTTGCTATGTATTTGCAAGATGATCACTAGTTCCAGGCAAAACATACAAGTGTATTGGTGGAGAAAATGTCTACTTTGTGTGAATAAATAGGGGTCTGTCAGACTGACACTCATCAGTGATGGTTAAACACATTGAGTGAGGTGTGAAGAGATGCTGAGCAAGCAGGGCTGCCACCATAAGACATGAGGTGATTCAAGGGCAGAGTGTCAGGAAGATTAAGCAAGAGGATAGTTTTTCAGAATGACTGACCAAAGTTCTCCAGCTGACTCAGATTCAGGTGAATCTATGTTACCATGTTACTGGACTAGACACTACATTACCCTCAACTCTCCTGTTTTTCTTTATCAAAATGTCCCGAAGTTATCTCTTACAATATAACCTTCCTATTATTGTGTCCACTAAATCTCCAACAGCCTTCCAAGGGTCTATAATCATGGGCACACTGATGAAAATAGTATTGAAAGAAGATCATTCCTAAAGAGGCTAGGTTATCTGAGTAGAACAGATGTATAAGAATTGACTCAATATTTACATTTTTTTCCTGAAATTTGATACAATTATTTTACCATAATGTTTTAGAAACATATAGGTTTAAATTAAAAAGGTAAATATTTAGTGATAATTCTTTGCAAAAGTTATTTTGAAATCTTTTGAAATATACAGTACAGCAAAAACTAAAAACCTGGAATAGAAAACAGAGAGTTTGTATTTTTATTTACTATAGAGTAATCGGAAGGTTGACAATGTCTAGTTATCAATATATGGTGATATCTTATGGTGCTTTTTAAGACTGTCATTAAAATAGATCACTAACTGGCAATATAAATCATTTTAAATTTGGATATTTTTTAAAATTCAGCAATTCATAAATATTTTCAGAATAAAATAAGCAACTTTTTCAAAACTACTTGTTGCTTAAATGATTTTATTCATTTTATAGAAATAGTTAAATATTTTTCAGCGAGATTTAAGTGAGAAATGAAAGGTATTAAGGTTTGCTGTTTTAATATTCTTCTGCTTATTCGTATGCTAAAAATGAAGGTTAGATTTTTGGTCTCTCCCTGGAAAGGTTTTTCCAAATAAGGAAAAATCAACTTGAAGTAAGAAAATTTCTTTTATTCCTAGGTGAAGAGTACAATATTAAAATCTATAATATTATTTGTCATTTCTGATTAATTTAAGTGGTTAATTCCCTCATTTCTTAGACACTATTGGCAGATCTCTTTCTAGAATGCTTCACCATGCAATTATTCTTTCATCAACTCAATCATTGTTCCATTGCTGTTCTTGGGAAGTAAGCGTCTAAAAGCTGATTTTACTTCTTTTAAGATAGCTACTGAGACAGAATGTGGAAAACACTGATCTGAAATACATTACATCTTTGTGCAAGTATTTTTAAAAATGCCAATGTCCACATTGCTTCAAATATTATTTATATACCTAGTTTATGCTTACTTTTGAGATATAACGTGCTGTAAGTTGATATCCTATAGTTTTATATTTTTACTAAAATAGCTTTTAAAAAACCAATTATTTGTTAAAATTCTTGCATGCATTTAAAAGTTTTTCATTGTTAATGTTTTTTTTTTTATTTCCATCACCATTTATCTCCCTATACCCTTGCTCCCCCGCCCCCCTGCAATCATCAAACTGTTGTCTATGCTCATGAGTTCACTTTCTTTTTTCTTTGTTGCTCAATCCCTCCACATCCTAAGCACTTGCCCCCACCTCCAACCCTACACAGCTGTCAGCCTGCTCTATATGTATGAGTCTGTCTTTATTTTGCTTGTTAATTCAGTTTGTTCATTTGTGTTGATTTCAATAAATTTGTTTTGTAATTCACTATGCTCTGTGAGTTATTCACATGAAGTTTTTTTTTCCAACAGAAGTGCTTTATAATGTAGATGCAGGTAATCCAGAAGTTAGAATAGAACAAGTATTATAAGATGCAGATGTGCAATAGCTATGAAAAGCTTGGAAGAGTAACAATCCATATTTCCTGCCATTCCAAAAGGCTTCCCTTAGGTTTCCATGATGTGGAAGAATATAATGCCAAGAAGTTGAATGTCACTGAAAGTTCTTTGTTTTGTTTTTCAAACAATTGCTAAGGAACTTCTTGGTCCACCTCTAGTTTAATGATAACAGAGGCTGTCTTATGTTCTTGGTCTTTTACTGAACTGATTATAAAATAAATATTGTGATAGAAGATATATTTAGAAAATTCATACTGTGCTTCATCTGTATTTGTCTGTAAGGGGCTTTATTTTCAAGTTAGACCATGACTGCCGTTTGCTTGGGTCGAGGGCACAAATAGTAGCATTGCTATAAAATGAGAGGGAAGGAGACAAAAACAACAATGGGAAGAAGAAAAACAATAAGCCAGTATTTTTTATAACAGGATTTTTATTTCCTCATCAAGGTAATAGACATGAAATCCAGGGTTTATCAAAAAAGCAAACTCTGATCTAAATATCCTTATCTCTTCTTTTAACTTACCATGAGCCAACTATATCAAAGAGTATTAAGGAATGCTCCATGATAGAGGAGGATATGCCAAAGAAGGGGTGGTGGCAAGCCTTAGCCTGCTTCTGGCCCAGCCCACTGTTATAGGGTAAATGGGGACACGGATTTTGCCCCTCCCTAACTTTATGACATTGCATCAGCCACACACCCACAAAGACATTTAGGTTCTATGTGCTGTTCCGTTTGGCAGTCAATAGCCACACGTGGCCTAATAGATTTAAGTTAAAATTAGAATCCACTCCTCAGTCTCACTAGGCACACATCATGAACTCAATAACCACATTGAGGCTAATGGTTATGGTGTTGTATGATGCAAGTCTGGAACATATCCAATACTGCAGAGTTCTACTGGACATTGCCCCTCTGAAGCTTCCACAATGAAGCTGAGCATCTGAGAAGACTTCCTCTTCTTGGCTGGGGTAAAGTTTAAACCGTCAGGTTACTTTTTACTAGGGCTTTAAAAGCAGGGTTAAGTCAGTTAATAGGAAACAAGAAAACTACACTTATTTTAACTATATAAAAACAAAGTTATTTATATTCAAAAGAAATGTATTTTAAAATAGTATTTTATATTTAATTTATTTTAACTATACACATTTAAAAATACATATATTTAATCTATGTGTGAATTTGCAAAGTTGGTAATAAAACTTTAAAGAATTGAATTATTATTTTTTCCCTGCAAAGGAGCTTTTATTACAAGTTTTGCTTTCCGGAATGTCTAATGGAATGATGCTTAATGATGAGTGCTCTCCTTTTATAACTTCCCATTTGGGGTTTATTATTTCCTTTGCACTTGGTTCAGTTAAGAAACACATGTAAAACTAGGTCTGATGATCTGGTCCAAGTTTTCTCCTCAGGGGCTTGAGCAAAACGAGCTGCCAGACCAAGGACAAGTGTCTCAAGACAGGCGTCCTCGAGTGACCAAGTGTTTGGTAGAGGGGTCGATCGGAGACTGGAAACAGAGTAGGATGTGAGGGCTGTTAGACCGAAGAGATTAGGAAAGTACTGTGAAGCAAAAATAAGAACAAAGAAGCTCCACAAATGAGGTTGAGAAAGAGCCAAGCTGTGATGAGAGCAGGCTTGCTGGCTTGCATGCATTGCTTGTGTAATGTAGTTGCCTGAAGATTACACATCTTCCTTAAATCCAAAGATAGGACCTGGAATGAATGAGAGAGCAGTACTCTCAGTCTCAGAGAAGTAAGAGAGTAAACTGTGAGTATGTATTTTTTTCCCTCTCCGCATTGTTCAAGGTAGAATTGAGCATCTAACTGACTCTGAATCTCTGTTATTCTTCTAATTATATTCCAGTAGCTTAAGCTCAAGGATCAGAGCGTACACTTCTCTGGATCTTCCTTAACATAGGGTAAATCTTTCTTATGTGTCGTTGGCTCAAACCGTCTAGAAAGGGAGTAGACATTTGTCTAGGGATTACTCTTTCCTGGGAACCACCTCCATTTCTCTCCAAAGGCTCTCTCACATGTGTTGACTGGATTTGGTTGATCTCCCTTTGTTCATCTTCACTCCTCCTTACCGTAGCTCAGCTGTGGAGAGCAAGGGTCTGTCTTAAGCAAATATGTAATATATTGATGCCCTTAGTCATTTTCAGAAGTGAAAGGAGGGTATCCTGACAACCTTGGGTCTGAGGGAAAAATTTACCTTTATTGTTGAAAATACTTCAGATGTCCCCTTTTATCTCCTGTTGATCTCCGCCACTCAATGTATTTTAAAGAAGTGGTATTTGTGTCTATGGTTTATTAGAAGGTCAAAATAAGGAATTAAGTTATTATCGTGATATGTGCATTGCATTCATATAACTTTCTAAAAGTACTTTTCATTTCCTACAGACTGTTTTGCCACATTGATCAAAGAGTAGCTGTGCTTTAAAACCCACCAGTTAGCCCTAACAGGTTTGGCTCAGTGCATAAAGTATTGGCCTGCGGACTCAAGGATTCCAGGTTCGATATAGGTCAAGGGCATGTACCTTGGTTGCGACACATTCCCAGTGGGCAGTGTGCAGGAGGCAGCTGATTGATGTTACTCTCTCATCAATGTTTCTCACTCTCTATCCCTCTCCCTTCCTCTCTGTAAAAAATCAATTTGGTATATATATATCAAACCCACCATTTAGATCCAAGAAAAGGATTGCTGTAATTGCATTGATGTTATATTACCCTCACACTTTGGAGGGCTACTCATTCCTTTTAAAAATAATAAAATGAAAGCAGTTGCTGATTCTCTTTTATGTACCCCCCCCAATAATGAAGGCAGATGCTTTTTCCAATGAAAGCAAATATATCTCATTTCCTGTGTTTTCTGTCACTGATCTTGGTTATCTTAGTGTAGCAGTTGGGTGGTAGGTGTTCATTGTTCAGTTTGATTTTCCGTTATGAATATTTGTTTCCACTGCCACATTAAACTCTTTGATTTTTCACAAGTTCCTTTGGGTGCAGTATAATTCTCATAGGAGAGAATAGCATTGATTTTTACAGCTGAAGCCTCCAATTCCACAAAAGGAGAAATAGTATGCTGTGGAAAATTGGGTCACATAAAAAAAGAACAAAACACACACCTTATCTTTACTCAGAGCATAGCCAAGCTGTGTCAAAATTAGCAATAATGTCAAAGGTAAGGACATATGAATGGCAGTTCTTTGAGAATTGTGATTGAAGGTGAAGTGGAGCAGCTTAACCTTTACTGTATGTGCTAATAGCTGAGTAAGAGGTCAACATAGTTTATATCTTAAAGTATCAGCTTCTGTTCACTTGAAAATGTGACATATATAATTGAAATCTTCTTGTGGAATAAGGGATAGATAATTGCTTTCTAGTATGGTATACACAAGATCCTTAGCTGTTGGGGAATTAAATTGCTGACCACTATGCATTGCGAATGTGATTTAAATTTCCCATGATATATGTTGTGACCCAAATTTGAATCTTGAATACTTCCAGCCTGGTACATAGGAACACATCTCTTTAGTTGCAAGTGACTACCATACATCATCTTCTTGATTTGCTTTACTGTTTTGCTACAGTAGTTAATGTAAGCCTCCTTAGTAACTAAAATCCATATTTTGCTTCCTGGGGCAAAAAAAAGCAGTAGTAGAATATTAAAAGAAAGTAGTTTGAGTAGACATGCCAAGTAATTTAGTTATGGGGGGCTTTATAAAATACATACCTTATTTAATAAATATTGATTAACTAACATTGCAATCATGGACAACAATACTCTAACTAGCAATTTTCACCCAGTGTGCTGTGGCAGGCACACTGGTATGCTGCAAGAATTTTTAAAAAATGCAATTCCTGACTATTTAGTTAGGGACACTGACCTCTTTTTCCTTCGATTGTCAAATTAAAAAACAACAACCAGTACAACAGTAGCTGTCCAGCATGAATGAGCCAAAACTACACCTATTTTTTTCAGATGAGCAAAAATATATATTTTTTGGTGTGCTGCAGAATTTTAGTAATTAGTTTCTGTGTGCCATGAGATGAAAAAGGTTGAAAATTGCTGCTATAACTTACACTTGAACCAAGCTTATCTAACACAGCTATTTTCTCTATAAGGTACATTACAGCTTTCTCTCACTTAGGAACACTAGAAACACTTCAGAACTGCACTTGGGGGCCATTTGCAACAATGAATCACCAACAAAAGAACAAAAATGCGGAAACATGAGGCTACATACACCACAGAAAGGACACTTGTTCACAATATGAGCTGAAGCAATAAAGTGGAATTGAATCTCAGCTGAGAATGTCCACAGCCACTGGTGGACTTACTTTTCTCCAGTCTGCACATGTCTCCCAGTGACCATGACAGTGTAGTGAGTATTGATGTTGAAAATTACAAATAATTTTAGTGAGTAAGTAAATCGACATATACAGAATTGGCAAATAATAAGACTATGTGCATTCCTTTGTTTTTATTCTTTCTAGGCATTATGTTCTAGGTCCTGGTTATTATTCAGTTTTAGGTTGCTGCAAAAAACCCTCACTGTGCCCCCCTCCCCTTCAGCTTTATCTCCTATACATCCTCCTATCTTGCTACTCTTTCAATTATTTTTATATTGCCATTACCCTTTTCAAATGTTAAACTTTTGAAGTTAAACATTATCCCGGCATTCAAGGACTCTCTGGTTCTGTATTTTCTCATTTTATATCTCACTTCTCCTAGGCTAGGGTTGTCCAATAGAACGTTCAGTGATGATGGATGTACTGTGGTGTCAGGCACTAGCGACATGTAACTAACTACAAAGCACTTGAATCATGGCTAGGGCAACTGAGGAAATGTTAAAGTATTATATCTGGACTCTATCACCAGCCAACGTATTGGACAGAACTAATGTCAATTATTATCAATTGTAAGGAATGGTCTGCTTCTTCTATCCCAAAGATGGTTTACAAATTTTCTTTTTCTTGCCTTTGACCATATAACTTCACCCTCGTCCTGGCCTCATCCTGATGTTTATTGCCTACTCTCTTCATTTTTACCTACTTACATTCCACCCTGAGGGACACCAGCCACTCATCACCCACCCCATCCTGGTAGAAGGGATTTCTGAATTCCCAAAGATACTGTTTTGTTTAAAGTCAATTGTTCCTACCATGATTGTAGACTCTCTAAGATTTAAAACTTATTGGCAGTAAACACATTCAAGTACATTTCCAATAAATATTTATTGATCAGTTGTGAGCCGTGCTTTGCAAGACATAAGCATAAGATAAATAAAATGTCTGCTGTTTGGGAGTTGAAGAGCCAGGCGAGGCCAGGGACAAATTTCAGCAGCATACAGAGACAGAGACTTACTTCTTACTCATGCTCTGTTCTCCTGTGACCTGGCCATGGCTCCATCCAGGGCCTCGGCCTCTGATCAGTTTCTTGAAATGTCTGCCTGTAAGTGACAAGGAACATTTTATTGTCCAAAGCAAATCATCTGCCTACTGCTGGGGTCAAAGGAAGGAAACGTATGATTCTTCTACATGGGGGACACGAGATGTTTGCTAGGCTTCCATCATTTCCTCCTGTCTCCCTGGAATAGTTTCATTAACCCATCTCTCTGCTTTTTCCCTGCTACAGCCCATCTTTCAGGTAGCCTCCAGAATGTTTTCCAGGGCACACATGAGAGCATTTCCTCACCCTATGCAAAGGCCTTGGAAAGCTCCCCATTTTGTTTATGAAAATCCTCAACTCCTAAGCCTAGTGTTTGTGAATCTTTACAATCAAGCCTTGTCTTGGTCATGTTCCCACTGTACACACTAAGATTTTTTGGCCTCAAATCTCCAGTATTTGGAACCAGCCAGTCACCTACTAGAATACTTATCCCTGGTAGCCACCCTGCAGAGAGCTAGCCCAAAAAGATCTCTGAGAATTATGGCCAGAATCCTTGCAGAGAGATTTGCTCCCCCACCAGTACTTCCATAAGATACAGTACACACTTCCTGTTAGGTAGCATTTCTTAAACTGGTAGCATTCATGGGTTTACAATAGTTGTTCTCCCAATAGTTGTAGGCATTCTTAACTGGTAGCATTCATGGGTTTACAATAGTTGTTCTCCTCAGTCACAGAGACTTGACATTACTCATCTTTATTAGCATGATGCCCATAATGGTGTCTCCACAGCAGATGCTTAGTATAGCCTTCCTTTAAGGAAGGTGAATAACAAAATTCCTTATCTGGCTCTCTGTGCTAGAGGATAATTGATAAAGTTAAAGCAGAATGGGTATAATTCACATAAACTACTCAGTATGCTCTTGATTGTCATCACAGATAGAATTTAATTATAAAAGGTTATTTGTGGCATTGAGCAGAAAAACATTTAAAAGTATTTATATTATTAGAAGTTTTGGCTGTGTGTTTGCTGAGCTTTTTAAATAAAGAAAATAAAATGTTTTATTTATTCAGGGAAATTTCTATGAATCCCTCCATAGAAACTGTAGCTATTGCTTTCCAGATAATTACTCCCTATTATTTCCATTTTAAATCAAGCTTCACCCTCAATTAACACAAAATGAAGTCTCATGTTACATTTGGAGATGCTAGAAACTTTATTGGTTATAGTTTAAGGGCACCTGTCCAGTAGTGCATGAACTATAACTAATTCTTGATAGACTCAGTTTCAGCCTTTGTGATAATTTTAATGATGCAAAGTTCTCATTCATAAGATTAGATATTAGTCTCTCTCTTCTTGGATTTCATATAAAAGAATTGATTTTTTAATATAATGTTCATTTATATTAATTGCTTTGGAAATTTGCTTTTTGGGCTTCATAATGCCAAAGACCAGAATAGCTTATGGCTGCTTTCACCAAAAATCTGTTTTTCCAAAAGGCTTTTCTTCACTTGCTTTCCAGTAAATGTATTTTTGTGATCCATTCTTACAATGTTTTGCAAAATGCCCCAAATAGCAGGCATTGTTCGCCTCTGACCAAGAGATTCTGTGCTTGCTGAAACTTGAATTGCTATTTAAAACAACACTGTTTGAATAGCTAAAATGTGCTACTAGCTTTTGCTTAGCTCCTAGTTAAGAAATCTGCATCTGATTATAATTTCTTCTCTTAGTATTTCTTATAAGCCAAGAGATCACATTCTTAAAACTGCCTTTAACTAAATGTGTTAGATGTATTGGATTGTCCTTGTTTCATCTTGTTTTTGCATTTAGATTCTAAGTTATAGATAGTATTAAAATATCAGAAATGCTCTTAGCCTTAGCCTGGCTCGGTAGGTTGAGCATCTCCCCATGCACTGACAGGTTGCTATTTTTGATTTCATGCTCCAACCAGGGACTGTACCCACAACATATACCTGGGTTGTGGGTTCTGTCTCTGGTTGGAGCATGTACAGAAGGCAGCCAATCATTGTTTCTCTTATCAATGTTTTTCTATCTCTCTCCCTCTTCCTTCCTTTCTCTCTAAATATATCCTATCTAATAAAAGAGTAATATGCAAATTGACCATACCTCCACTATACCTACAAGGCATGCCTACAACCCAATCAGGAGTGATATGCAAATTAAGCCCCAATCAAGATGGCTGCTGTCCAAGGCCAGGCAGGTTGGGGCTGGGGTGGAGACAGCCATTGGCCCGATCGCAGGGCAATTGCTGGGGGTCCCTGCCTAAGGACGGAAAGCCTTGGCCAGAAGCTTTCGGCCTTGGGCAGGCTCAGGGTGAGCCATCAATAGGACATCCCCTGAGGGCTCCCAGTATATGAGAGGGGGCAGGTTGGGCTGAGGGACCACCCACCCCCAGTGCATGAATTTTATGCACTGGGCCTCTAGTGTGTGTGTGTGTGTGTGTGTGTGTGTGTGTGTGTGTGTGTGTATTTAAATGAAATATCCTTAGAAATGTTTCTTGCACCATAACAGTTTACCTTTAGGATGAAGGAATAATGCAAGATTATGCTTTTTCTTGATTAAAAAAAATAAAAATCAATGTCCAGAGTGAGCAATATCATTCACTCATTCATTCATTTCCTTGCTAACTATCCTGTGGTGAACTGATGGTATGGCACTTAGTTCAGCTTGAGTATCTTGCTATGACAGTATCTAGGGGATATCCTGGGAAAAAGAGATGATAGCTTCAAGAAAGAGTGGGTGAACCATATGTGGCAGGATCTGAAGAAGAGTGGAAGATACTGAGAGGCACCAGGACTCCCACATCAGGTAATGTACATGGGAGCCTCTCAAAGGACATTGCACATATGTTTCCCTTGATTGCCTGCAAGGACTAATAAGGAGAAAAATAAATATGTACCTATTTTACCTTTCCTTCTTGGAGCCCAAGTTTGGGAGCCTAGAAGAGTGATGAAAAAGTGGGTGTCCCATTCTGTGTGAGCAGAAGGAAAGCTTTGATTGGAGATGAGACTAAAATTTTAAATTGGCCTGGTTTTAATGACCAAAGATTCTACCCCATACGAAAGGAGGATTTGACATAGCATATGTCAAATAGCATAGTGCTGATGAAGAAAATATAAAATATTTTTAAGAGATGAGACAGTTCAATAAACTGGTGACAACTGATAATTTTATTAGTGTCTGTTAGAGAAAAACTTTTAATTATAAGATTTCTTACATTACAAATTTGAAAAAGGAAATGAAACCTTAATAGAAACTCAGCCAATACAGAGCAATTGGCACTTAATTAATCAAATGTGTATTAAATTCTGCTGTAGGTCAGGTACCATGCAGGGTGCTTCGTGTACAAAGATAAATAAGTTAAAATTTCATAAAGCAATAATATATTGGTATGCTAAAACTTGATCGGTGCTGTAAGAGAGAAATGAAAAATGAATTATATCTTTGATTTTATTGTTGATATGTCTTCTGAAGATATAAAATTTCATTTTAAGCTTGGTTTCCATTCAAGAATAATGGAGTAGAGTTGTAATTTTCTTTTGGGAACTTTCTAAACTATAATTACTAAGGAATCATATCAACCATCTCTCAGTTCTGTACTCTGTACTGACATTATGTTCTTCCTGCTACCCCTTCTCTCCATTTGGAGAAAACCAATTTATCCTTTGAGGCCCAGCTAAAATGCCAACACCATGAAGTTTTCCTTGACAATGTTATATTCAATTAGTGCTTTATTTTATGCCTGGATAATATTTGTTTTTATCACAAATTATTACATTTACCACATTCTATTTCATATTATGGCTAATTTTTCATATGTTTATATGAAAACATATGTATGAACTCCATACATTTTGTTCATAATGGGAAATAATACAATTTTGACTGAAATTAAATAATTTACAGTAATTTTCCAATCTACTAACTCTGATTCACAATATAAAAATTATAAATTAATCTGTAGAGTCTCAAAAGCAATATTATAATTCTTGAAATAGAGCCACTATTTGATCTCAAAGATTTAACTATCCTATCTAATAAAAGAGTAATCTGAAGATTGACCATCACTCTAATACACAAGAGGGCTGCCCCCATGTGGTCAAAGATCCTGCCCCCATGTGGACACAAGATGGCCACCACAAGATGGCCAGCAGGGGAGGGCCATTGGAGGTTCCAGGCCCTGCAAGGGAGGGCAGTTGTGGGTGATCAGGCCAGCAAGGAAGGGCAGTTGGGAAGAACCAGGCCTGCAAGGGAGGGCAGTTAGGGGCGATCAAGCCTGCAGGGGAGAGCAGTTAGGGGTGACCAGGCCAGCAGAGGAGGGAAGTTGGGGGCAAATAGGCTGGCAGGGGATCAGTTAGACATCAATTAGGCTGGCAGGGTAGGGTTAGCGGGCGATCAGGCTGGCAGGCAGAAACGGGTAGGGCCAATCAGGGAGGCAGGCAGGTGAACAGTTTGGAACCAGCAGTCCTAGATTGTGAGAAGGATGTCCGATTGCCCATTTAGGCCCGATCCTACCAGGTAGGATTCTACCTGGTAGGATCGGGCCTAGATGGGCAGTCAGACATCCCTCGAGGGGTCCCAGGTTGGAGAGGGTGCAGGCTGGGCTAAGGGACATCCTCCGCCCCCCCATGCATGAATTTCGTGCACCAGGCCTCTAGTTAATAATAAGAATCACATTCTTGTTGTTCTTCATAGGAACCATATAATGCAAGAGCTAAAAGCAGGATGTCCAGGTCAGACAAATCCCACCTTTCACTGTTATCTCTTTAAACATAAGTTTTATTTTCTCAGAGCTAGAAAAGGTAGAAGAACAATGTCTACCTCAAAGGATTTTTCTGACGATTATTAAATAAGGCAATGTTTATACATTTTTAACTTAGTGCCTTCACATAGTAAGAAGTTATTAAGCATTAGTTGTTATAATTTCTTTTAAGATTATTTATGTTTTTTTCTTTCTCATTCTCTGAGATGAATTTCTAACTAAAGGAAGGAGAAATAGGTTATTTTGTGTGTTTTGGTATACAAAGTTGTATTAATGCCCCTCCTTCCCCACCATCTTCCCAATATCCTAATTGGGAAGAAAAATGGAAGCCATTACAATATTGAAAATCCTGATCTACAAAGTGGTAAATTTGTTCCTTAAAAGAAATATCAGATATACCTACCATTATATTTGAAAACACAAGCTTCACTTAAACTTTAGGCCACATTTGGAGTTGGACTAATGGTTGAAATATTGTGGTATATGTTTAACTACTGTGAGCAGAGAGATCCATGGTATATGTTTAACTACTTAGAATAGAATTTGTCATCCAGAAAATAAGTAGAAAGTTGTGGAATATGAAATTTTAGCTGAAATATATTGCTAGTCAAAATTCTTATTAAAATGGTGATAACTTATATTGCCATCACACATTCTACCTTTGTTGTTCCATACAAAGCCTATCAAATAAGTAGTACTGAGATGATTAACCAGTCTACTGCATATGAAAAAATAAATATGAAAGAAGTTAATAATTTGCCCAAGAAGCACAAAGTATATTTGGTCATACAATCAGATTTAATGACCCAAGCACCAAGTTCCTTCTATTTCTGTAATGTGCTGTTATTATGTAGATCAATTGACAACATGCCCCCACGCCTCTCATCCCCTAAGAAAATCAGATATGTATGTCAGGGAGAATTTACAGATAAAATCCTAGTTATTTTTCATTTTCTATTCACAGAGCAGCATTACTTAGCAGTTCCTTTTTCTATGCTGTTCTTTGTCTCTCCTCCAGCCTCTCTCAAAATTTGAGAAAATGTCAGGTCAGGTATATTTTGAAAAGCTTTGTCTTATTTGAGGTAATTCCAAATTCAGTTAATCACTTCATTATATTGAAGAGCTGCAGGTTAATACACCTAGAAAAAAGAAGAGCATGGATCTCTCTGCTCACAGCAAGTCCCTCTGAAGCTGATATTAGCAAGGACCTGGGACTGCAGTGGTGCAGGTGTAGGAGGGAGAGTGAAGTCACATAGAAAGTCAAAAGGTGGTTTCCCAAGCAGCTAAAAACAGACATCTCAAATAGCCCCCTCACATCTTTTAAAATTAAATGTTCAGCAGAACTTGAAGCATTAGTAGATTAACTTGTCAATACATTTTCCACATCACTGCACAAAGCTAAGCTCTAAGAATGAAGTGCACTGTTTAGGCATTTTTTTTAAGAGACTAAAACAATTACAGGTGAAAGCAGAACAGGGCATAACTATGCAAAGCTCTATTTTGGAACTGAGGTTTTAGCTATTCATAGGCGAATGGTTGAAATATTGTGGTATATGTTTGTGGAATATTTTTAGCTCTAAAAAATTCCCTGGCATCAGTGTTATGGGCTGAATTTCATTTCCCCAAAACTTGTGTGTTGAATTCCTAAACCCTAGTGCTTCAGGGTGTGACTGTATTTGGAGGAAATTTCCTTAAAGAGGAAATTAAGTCAAAATGAGGCAAGTAGGGCAGGTTCTAATGCAGTATGACTACTGTCTTTAATAAGAGCAGATTAGGACACCTACACACAGAGGGGGATAGTGTGAGAACACAGGGAGAAGATGATCCACACCAAGCTTCAGAAGAAGACACCTTGATCTTGGACTTTCAGCCTCTTGATTGTAAGAAAATCAACTTTTGCTGTTTAATCCTGTGGTACTTTTTTTATGGCAGCTCTAGCAAAATAAGACAAGTAGTGACCAGAGCCTTGGCCATGGTGTTTAGGAGCTTGGCCACATCTTAAAGTTCCAATAAAATGGTGAAAGGTTGTCATCAGTAACTCTATACTAGCTTTGGTGAATAAAGCTAGCATTTTCATTTTCAGGAGTAGATAACCAGCATTTGTGACCCTGAGTATGGAGTGAGATAGGATATTATAAATACTATTAGAACTTTCATGATTTATGTTGGGCATTGTGAACAAGTAGCCACTTGGGAATCGGGATTTGTTTAAAGGCTCTGTGAGCTGTGTGAACTTAAACTTCCTGGATTTTGTCTCACTGGTAAAATGGGCTAATCATGTATTATAAGTTTGTTGTGTGAAATAGGCAAGCTAATGGCTATGAAAACAGCACCGTGTAAATGGCAGTTATATAATTGTCAATGTTATATAAGTGTTATATAACAATGTGAGTCATTATTATACATGGACCCTTCCGTTGAAGGTATAAGTAGAACTGGAGGCATTTTAAGCTCAGCTCATTTTAAGCCCAGCTCATTTGATTTAACATTAGTATGGATGTTAAAGTCCTCATTTTTTCCTCGACTTTTCAAATGAGGCTTAACTTGGTGGGAGGGTCCCCAGCAAAGGTGAATGAAAATTGGGTTTATAGCTTTGCTCTGGATGAATTGGGCCCCAAGAAGCACATAATCAACATGACCTCACAGCTTCCACTTTCATTGGGACTTGGAGATTGGTCCATGAATTATATCTCAGTATAGTGGAAAGGAATCAGAGAGCTTGGAAATTAGCCTAATGATCATCGGACTCTTGATGTTCTATTATTTTAAAAAGCCCTTAAAAACAATGGACTTTTTCAATAGCATTTCTTTCTCTTCTTTACCACAGAGTAGGGTAAAAAGTGAAAGTAATATAAGTTCATTGAAAAATATTTTAAGATGCAAAAGAGCTCAAGTAATATACAAAGGATAATACCCACAATTCTGTTACCTTCTGCTAATGCACCCTTTTTCCTATAGTCAACAAACAGCCAACTTCAAGTAGGCAGAGTTTCTCGGCCTTGTCACTACTGACACTTGGGGATGAATAATTATTTGTTGTGGGGGCTCTCCTGTGCTTTGCAGGGTGGTTAACAACATCCCTGGTCCACCTACAAGATGCCAGTAGTATCTCTTTCCTCCATCTGTGACAGCCAAAAATATCCCCAGACATTGCAGAATGTCCTTTGGTGGGGGAAAATTACCCATAGTTGAAAACAATTGGTTTAGAAGAAGGAAATTATGCTTTCTGGACTCTCAGAGAAGAATGTAAAAATTAGATAAGCAGACTGATACCAAGATAAGAAAAAAATTGCCCTTTAGTTCTCCTCCCCACTCAGAGCTTTCACTCTTCCTTACTGCCTTATCCCTTGACTTGTCATATTCAGGGGAGTTAAGAGGAATTGGGAATAATGGGACAAGTATGACCACAAAGCATGGGGGAGAATTTGACTTAGAAGATTACAGGTGAGAATGGTGGACACATGGAGAAGCCAGTGCACAAGTAGCCCCATGAAAGCGAAATAATGGAACAATTTAAAGTGTATTGTTAATCACTTACATTGTAGCATGTCTTCCATATAGGTATTATCTTTTACACTTCATACCACAATATTTACTGCTACTATTTGAAAAACAAGGAAACATTAAGCTCTAGAGAATATAGACTATGAAGATGCCATAAGACAATAGACCATCCAGCCACATCTACCTTTTACCTATGAGCCCTGTGAGGTTCAATGATGTTAAAAGACTTATCTACAGTCACCCAGAAGGTTGAATCAGGACTAGAACAAATGTCTCCATTCCCTGGTCACTCACTGATCTTTCCATCATCTTATGCTGCTTAATCCAGGGCAGTTTTTCCCTTTAATTCACATTCTAAGATG
The DNA here is from genome assembly GCA_027563665.1 of Antrozous pallidus. Classification (NCBI taxonomy): domain Eukaryota; kingdom Metazoa; phylum Chordata; class Mammalia; order Chiroptera; family Vespertilionidae; genus Antrozous; species Antrozous pallidus. The sequence continues at coordinate 63,995,352 of CM050519.1, read as the reverse complement.
TACCAATGCTTATATCTCAATGAGACCAGTTCTTTACAAGTGTGTAACTGTGATGATTTTTATCTCTGACTCAGTTTGTAAACTTCTATTTAGTAAAGAGGCCTATGCTTTTTATCATGACTAAACAGAGGCAGTAGAACAGGTACCTGTGATTTTCCATTATTCCCAGTGAAGGAAAGAGGAGCAAACACATCAGAGTCGGGCTGCCTTTATTTCTCCATCCCTTAACTTGATTTGCAAGGCCTTTCCTGATGGGACTTGGCCTGCTTTTGCCTTCTTATCTCCATCTATTTACCTTGTCCTGCTGACAATTTGACATTCCATCCACCCCATCATTCTCCTCTCCCTCTATCAATCAAATTGAAAGTCTCCTTTTAAACAAATTTCAAATCTAATGCCCTTCTGGAGCATGGCTCTCCCACCTGACACTGACATGCACTGCATTTTGGATTTCTGTATTAATTTTTCCCACAGGGTGCTCTGTAGAACACAATGTTGGAGAGATGCTTTATAATGTAGGGTGCACCTTGGCCTGAGCATGGAGTCAGGGTCTGTAATGTCTCTCTTGCAGAGTTCCACAGGTAGTTGAATAATAAAGGTTTTAAGAAGTGCTATGATGAAAGTTGTGTTTGACTTGCTCTGCCATATTCTTTCTTAAACTTATTTAACATCTGTATTAGTCGGTGTTCTTTTGAGGTGAACCATTAGGCTATGTATAGATGTATAAGAGGAACTTTATTGTGGGAAATGGCTCATGCAATTGGAGACTGAAAAATCCCACCATATATTGTCTGAAAGCGCGAGAAGAAGGAAAGCAGTGGTATAAGTCAATCTGAAACTGAAAATCTGAGAACCAAGAGAAGGAATGGTGTGGGGTTGGGAAAGGGCAGAGATTGGGTAGGTGGGGCCCTGGTATAAGTCCTAGAGTTCAAATGCCTAAGAACCAGGAACTCTGATGTCCCAAATGTAGGAGAAGAAGGATGTCCCAACTCAAAGAGAGAGAGAGAGAATTCTCCCTTCCTATTCCTATTTGTTCTATTTAGGGCCTGCAATGGATTAGGTAATGCAGCCCATATTGGTAAGGGCAGAATGCTTTGCTCTGTCTATTGACTCAAATGCTAATCTCTTCTGGAAACATCCTCAAACAGACATCCAAAAATAATGTTTTATCAACTATCTGGGCACCCCTTAGCCCAGTCAAATTGACAGATAAAATTAATCATCATTGTGTCTATTTTTTTAAAAATGATACCTATTAGTAATCAAAGAAATGAGTGTTTCTTAGAATCCACCAGAGGGGATGTTATTTTATATCAATAAATCTTTGAAACATATATTTGGAGAGCATTTATTTAAAATAATGACATGATACTTTAGCCATTTTTTTTGGGACCAAATTACATTTTTATAATTAGTGAGGTAATCTAGGTGCTCTAATTGAGCACATATCCTGATTCATAATAGCTACTTAATAAATCTGAGACATTTTTTATAGTAAGCTGCACTTTTATGTATCTCCATGATCAATTTATTCACATCCTAATACATATAAAAGTGTGTTTGTGCATGGAGACACTACTGTGCCTTCAAGGTATATATGTCTGTCAGTGCACACAAAGAGCCTCACCATTTAGATTTCAATTTATCATCTATTTCAAATAACCAATAAGTGTTTATTTGTTCAAAGTATTATCATGAAAATAAAATGTAGAGCATGTAGAGCAAATTGTGCCTTATGAAACTTTTCTCTAAAACTAGCCCTAACACAAACGAGCCCCCACTCTATATTGACTCAAATGCTAATCTCTTCTGGAAACATCCTCAAACAGACATCCAATATCTATATATTATTATGATTCTTTCATTTTTCACTGAAAAATTATAATTCCATTGAAAAACTATATAATATAAAATTCAGATAAAATTCTTTATGTTTAGAATCAGTATGAGAATTAAAGTTTTATATTTTTTCCTATAAGAATAATTTATTACTCTATCAAATTCTTCCTTTGAAGTTTTAAAATGATTTGTTTTTCCCTCAAAATTAAGTTGACCTTATGTATAAGATTTTAGAAAATAACTGAACAGAAGATAAATGAGCTTTTTACATAGAGTAAAACTTTCATTTTTGATTCAGGAACCATTAACACATTATCCATTTTAGCCTTGGAGGCTCTATGCTTGGAAAAACATTTCAGTTTAGATTTATTAAATAAAGATTTTACTAAAAATCACATATCTTCCAGGTATGGCAAAATTGCTGCATGTTGGGCACTTGCCAAATTTTGAAGAATAATTATTACTTATATTGTGTATGTGCCACAGCAATTCTCTGAAGGCTTGGTCTAGCATACAGAATATGCACAGTTTCTTCCCTATTCAACAAGAGAAGCATTTTTGGCACACAAAATCTTCCTACTGGGTGAGCACAAAATCACTGACAGAAAGCTAAATTCAGCGAAGTTTGCCTTCTTCTTAGTCTTTTCAGCCTCTTCTCAACCCCCGCCCTTTCAGAGAACCATGCAGATGAGCCCCCCTCAGTCCCAAGACTGGAATTCTGTGCTGGAATATTTGCATCTTACAAGTCTTAAGTAGGTAGACCAATGATCATTACAAAAGAGTGATATTTTTGATAATGAGAAGTGGTTCTTAAAAGCTGTCCTGTTGGTAATCTTTCAAATTACTGCACTGTCATAGTACTTACCACATACTATGGTGGTAATGAAATGTCTGTTTAGTAATGAAATGTTTGGGTATTTGTCTTTCTCCTTTTGTCACAAAATTTCCTTAAAAGCAGGCCCTGTTTTATTTATTTTTATATATAACACACCCTAACCAGTGTCTGGCATGTGGACCTACTGAATAAATAGCTTGCACAATAAGTATATGCACCCATATATTCATAAAGCCTGTCTGCCTTCACAGTAAGAATGTGAATCTTATCTGAACACACACAGGGCAGAAGAAAATAAGACTTAGCATTCAGAAAACCCAAATTCAAGTCCTATCAGTTATTCCTTGGCTCACATTGGGTCAGTCTCATCACTCTGTTATTTTTTCCATCTGCTATTAAAGAGTCTTAAGTAGATAAGAGGACATTTTTCCCAATAATACTTGCCTAAGTGTGATCTAAAATAATTAAACAAAACAGGGCCACTAAGTTGATACTGTAATTCATTCTAGGGAGTTGCTATGGTGCTGTTTATCAGTTCAACTTTGGTTCGTATGTATGTAATACTTTTGATGTTCGAGTTCAAGCCACATCCCACTGGCAAAAGCTAAAATGAAGCCAAGGATTGATATTTAAGTTTCTGCGGCATATTGGACTTTGTTCTTTCCCCTCGTGGCTGCTGTTACTTTATGTGATGGTCTTCCTTGTATTTTGCATAGTCCATTTTCATAAAAGCTCTTCATGAATGAGTCAGACCATTAGGACTGGTTTGAAAAAAATTACTTCATTCTTTTAATGTGTGAAGCACATGCTCTTACTGGGTGAAGTTGAACACAGGCAGTGATTTGCAGGATTGTTATTATTTGCATAAGCAACATGGTGTGGTTGAAAGAGCAGTGGCCTGGGGGGTGAGAAGGTTAGAAAGAATGGAGTTCTGATGTTGCTACTAAATGCTGTACTGCTGTAAATTACCTCACCTCATTGGGCCTCCATTTTCTCACTTATAAAGAGCTCAGTAAAGATATTTTTTAGCCACAATATTTATTCTTTTATAATTCTGTCATAGAGGCAGTCTCTAAAGTATTTGTTGGATGAATTAGGGAGTTAATGAAATATTTGGATCCTCTAGGCCATAGCAAGCATAGAAAAGGGGTCCAGCTTCCTTATGAGTCAATGGGCATGTAGTTCTCTCATGCCATATTTATGTTTATCTTAGAATTAATACGACTTTGATGCTCAGCCCACAAAATGCCTTGGCAACCACCAAAATCAACACTCACCTTCATTAGGTAGTTAATTCTTCAAAGCCCTATCAAGAGCTACTAAGTCAATCTAAGCTACCATGTACTGCATATAAATTACAAATTATACTGTAAAGGGTAAAATAAAAGAGAAAAATTCACTCTCTTTCCTCATTAACATTGACTATCAATCTGAAGTAACTTTGGATAAGCAACCAGGATGTTTTATGACTCACAAAAAACCCCCAATCAGACTTGCAAGGTATGAGAGTTCTTGAGTAATTGACTTTAGTAATTTTCTTTATTTATTAGAGTGCTAGGTTGTACTTACTGTTTTATGATATACTCGGTTTTTTTCCTAATGAAAAATCTTTGAAGTCTAAGTAGAACATTACCATAAAATAAATAGGAATGCTCTTTGCATGGACGTCTTCTGGTTTGTTTCTTTTACTCTAAATGTATTTCATATCTTTTGTACTCAAGTAAAATAATGTTTATATACTTCTCTAAATACTCTCTTTTCATTTTGGCAGGATTTCTTGTTCCAAAATGCATTAGAGTAACCAATACAATGGTTAATTTTATTAATGTTCCAATGACTCCAGAGGTAGTTTGAGCCTTACATAGCTCTTGAGAGAAGGTATATCACTTCTACAATTCATGAGTATCATGAAAAAACTACAGTGACTCTGAAGCATAAAGCATGTTATTAAGAGTTATAACTGATCTACTGAAGAGTATTTTTTTAAATATACATGGGTAACATTATTTAAAATATTTAAAAAATGAAAAATCAGAAAACCCAACTAAAATGGACTTAAATATAAATAAGACTGGAAGTACAGAAGTTCTAAACTTGGTAAATTCACTAGCTCAATGACATCCTACTAGTGTCTATTTTTTTCCATTTTTCCACTTTGCCACCATGGCTGTCACTACCGTTTTCCCACCATTTTTGCCTCATGATGGTAAGATGGCTACAACAGATTTACATGTCACCCAGCAATGTTCAAAGCACTCTCCCTATCCCCGCAGTACCCCAGTTGAACTTATATAATGCATTGGCCAGAATTGTATCTCTTGCATATTTCTAAATCAGTCATTGTCAAGGAAAAGCAATGATCAGGTTGTCTTCTCTTAATTAGTGTTCACATAGTTGCACTAGTGAGCATTCCTTCTTCTCTGGTGATACAATTCATACTTCTACCCACAATACATTGAACATAAATGAGGTTCTGTTAGCATTGAAGAAAGGAAATAATGACTGTTGGCAACCAAGATAATTTGTCACACTATTCAACATAAAATCTGAAAATGTTAATTCTGGAATTTTTGTATCATGTGTTTATTGGAGACTTACTTGACAATCTCTATTCATTGTACTTAAAATAGATGATAGGTTGATGTTATCAATGCTTGTCATTAAAATGATTTAATTTTTCTGATTTAGCTAATTTTAGAATTTGTTTTTTTTATATTTGTGTGATGCTCATTTAGATAAGAATTGCTTGAAATACTTTTACTTTTGATGTTGGTTACTTAAACTTTGAGTTGCATAATATCAAGAATAGAGGGAAGCTGAAACCGGTTTGGCTCAGTGGATAGAGCATCGGCCTGCAGACTGAAAGGTCCCAGGTTCGATTCCGGTCAAGGGCATGTACCTTGGCTGTGGGCACATCCCCAGTAGGGAGTGTGCAGGAGGCAGCTGATCGATGTTTCTCTCTCATCGATATTTCTAACTTTCTATCCATCTCCTTTCCTCTCTGTAAAAAATCAATAAAATATATTTTTAAAAAAAGAATAGAGGGAAAACTGTGATTAATTGAGAATTGTACTCAAATTAGAAAGTATTATTGGGATTTGTTGAAGAATGCTGCATTTACAAATACATGTGGCTTAGCTAGGATACTTAGATGGCCAGAGAATAATGGAAATGGAAATTAGTATCATCCCATGTTAATCATCCACGGATCATAAAAGGCAATATTTATCATTTCATCTAAGGGTATTCAAATTGTGCTTCAAGAAGTAGTATAATTCTGAGGAGATGCTTTAGAGATTCTGCTATTACTATATTTTATTTTGAAGCATATGTTAAAAATCTACTGAAAACTATAATAAATATCACACTAATGTCTAATAGTCTCCTATTTTAACATATTGGAGCTTACCAACTTATGCTAATACTCAAATCATTTTGGGGGGGCAAAACTCTTAAAAATGACTTCAGATACTGCCAGGGCTGAACAGCAGGCTCTGAGCGAGGGATGAATAGATTACTCTGACACATGTTTCTGTAAAAGAGAGGCTAAGGGGCTGTTTTGCTTTAGGAGCAAATAGCCCAGATTGCCTGCCTACTTAGGCTGTTATTATAACAACAGCTTGAACTAAAATTAACCTCTAGATAAATTCAGCAGGGCAAGTATCCTTCAGAAAACACAAGGTTGGGTCATAAAGACTAAACTTAGAGATTCTAGCAAAACACCGGACTTGTTTGGAAAAGTCAAGATAGGGGCTGCCGCCTTCAACAATGTCCCTCCAATGGCCCCCAAACTTTTGGAGAATCCTCCTTACAGAATTACAACCAAGTCCCATGCTTTCCCACAAGATATAACAGCATACAATTGATTTTCTGATAGGCTGTGGTTAATTATAGAAGTTGTGATTCTATGTTGCTCTCAGTTACCTTGACTTAGGCTTACCCAGGTCATGTGTGTAATATGGCACAATTGCTACTATAATCTAATCTAATAAAAGAGTAATATGCTAATTGACTGTACCTTTGCTATACCCACAGCCAACCAGGAGTGATATGCAAATTAACCCAGCAAAGATGGTGGTATATTTGCATATTGCTGTGGTGGGGGGCAGCACCCTATGCCTCTGAGGGGATCCAAGGGGACATGAGCTGGTGGTGGTTGGCAGGGCCTTAAGCTTCTGGCAGGGTCCAAGCTACCCATCACCCTGGGAAGAGGCCAGGCTGAGCAGACACCTGCCATGGTGATTACAAGGCAGGGTGAACTGGCTAGGAAGAGCCAATACCCGCGACCCTGATCACTGAGCAAAATGGACAGGCAGAGCCGAGACCAATGATGGCCATCATGATCACGGGGGAACTGGATAGGCAGAGCCCAGACCTGCCATCGCCATCACGAGGTGGGGCAACTGGACACCCGCGATTGCGATCTCAGGAGAACAGGACAGGCAGAGCTGAGACCCACGATTGTCATCACAGGGAAACTGAAAAGACAAAGCTGAGACCGGCCATCGCGATCACTGAGCTATCCGGGCAGGCAGAGCTGAGCACGCCATCTCAATCACAGAGGAACTGGACAGGTGGAGATCAGACCCACAATTGTGATCACAGGGTGAACTGGACAGGCAGAGCCTGAGACCAGCAATGGTGATCACAGAGTTAACTTGACAGGCAGAGCCCAGACCATCGATGGCAATCACAGGGAAACTGGAGAGGCAGAGCCCAGACCCACCATCATGATCGTGATCACGGGGGAACTGGACAGGCAGAGCTGAGACCGAGATTACAATCACGGGGCAAACTGGACAGGTAGAGCGGAGACTGCCATTGTGATCATGGAGCCAACTGGACAGGCAGAGCCCAGACTCGTGATCACCAGCGAACAGGAGAGGCAGCCCCACAATTCCAAGCAAAGAACCCGCTTTGCTGACCAACCTGCGCCTGGGACCTCTTTGGGTGCGTGGTACGGAGTCCTTTAGCTTGCAGCCATGGGAAGTCTCCCTCTTCCTGGAGTTAGGAGCACCAGCCCAGGTCTATCCAGTGGCCTGATCCTTACTGTGGGGGTGAGTTCCTGCAGGCTGTGGGGTTTGATCCCCATGCATTAGCAGTTAGGAGACCAGTACCTTTGTTATTCCTGTGTGTCTGGATTTTAATTGGACAAATGTCCTGTGGCCCTTGCGCTAAGCTTAGAAAAATCTTTTAGGAGGAGAATTCTGTCTGGGTTTCCTCAAATTCCTTCAACCCTTACTCACTCCTCTGTAAAGACACAGAACGTGTGAGATCCTTAAATAGAAATCAGAGGTCTCCAGCAAGGATGGGCCTCTCTCATCACAAGTCATTTGGACTGGATGGACTTTGAATATTTATCTAGGCACTATAACAGAGAATCACAAGTTCAAGTCATGATTTGACCTTAAAATCTTATTAGAGCGAGTGGATGATAAAAGCGCAGTAATAACACCAGAATGTAAGGCAACAATACAGAGAGGAACAGAGGCAATTGTTAGGATGATTTTCCAATAAGCAGTACAAAGAGTATTTGCTAATAATTAAATAAAAATATGTGTGGAAGTAGCTGCTTCATGAGTATGACATCCCTTCCTATTTCAAAGGAAGCTGAGTTCCACATGAATTGTATACTATGCTATGATATCTGAGGCACAGGAAAGGGAGGCCCTAAGTATACTATGCTTTAATAGTATTGTTCAATGTAATTTATTGTTCAATGTAATTTATTTCTGTATGCCTCAGTTTTGTAATAGTTAAATTATTAGAATAATATATCTTGCTAAAAATATTACTAGATCAAATGATCAGGTGATATTTATTGTTATTTTCTAAAAATGAACACAATCTCTGGTATGCTAAAGTGATAGGCATATAGATAGAGAGACCTACGGCTTGATTACAAGTGAGGTTTACTATCACAACCCAAATTTATTGCTTAAAATAAAAGCAGCGAGCTAACAAGAAACTGAACCAAATATAAGCCCTTGAAGGGCAAATGTAAATTGGATAAGCTTTGCTATTACAAGAGCAAGAAGAAAAAATTCAGATGCAAGAATGAAAACCACATTGCATCCACTCTAAGTAGCTGTTAAAGAAAAATAATGGTTTACTATGAAAATACTTAATACAGATTGTAAAGACATTTGTCCAAAGAGGATTTCCTAGAGTAGGTGATATTTCAGTTATTTCTTTTTTAAATGTGAAGAGGTTAGCTAGATAAGAAAAAGGTGTAGGGCTCCTGAATTGCAGAGGGTACAGGCAGGGCTGAGGGACCCCCCCAACACACGCTCTATGCATGAATTTTGTGCACCGGACTTCTAATATACATATGAGTTGCTTAATCAAATGCTGGACAAGCCTTAGTACTTAGTGCCATAGTCCATGTACACATTATAAGATCATTGTAATTTAGATGGCCAGGTGCATATTTATGGTTTTAGATACTTGTCTTTTTTCTTTATGATGATTTATTAGTCTACTAGGGATTCTATAACAAATGCCATAGACTTAGTGATTTAAATAAAGAGGTTAATTTTTTAGTTTTGGTGGTTGAAAGTCTCAGATGAGATTGCTAACATGTTTGGATTCTGGTGAGGGCCATCTTCTTAGCTTGCAGAGCTGATTGCTGACTTCTCCCTATGAGCTCACATGACAAGGATATATATATATATATAATTAAATATATATATTAGGAGCCTGGTGCACGAAATTTGTGCATGGGGGGTGGGTGTATCCCTCAGCCCAGCCTGCACCCTTTCCAATCTGGGACCCCTACCAGGATCGGGCCTAAATGGGCAGTTGGACATCCCTCTCATAATTCAGGATTGCTGGATCCCAACTGCTCACCTGCCTGCCTTTTTGATTGCCTCTAACCGCTTCTGCCTGCCAGCCTGATCACTCCCTAACCACTCCCCTGCCAGCCTGATTGATGCCTAACTATTCCCCTGCCAGCTTATTTGCCCCTAACTGCCCTTTCCTGCAGGCCTGGTCACTCCTAACTGCCCTCCCCTGCAGGCCTGGTCACCCCCAACTGCCCTACACTGCAGGCTCAGTCACCCCCAACTCCCCTTCTCTGCTGGCCTGGTTAACCCTAACTACCCTCCCCTGCAGGCCTGGTCCTTCCCAACTGCCCTCCCCTGCTGGCCATCTTGTGGTGGCCATCTTGTGTCCACATGGGGGCAGGATCTTTGACCACATGGGGGCAGCCCTCTTGTGTGTTGGAGTAATGGTAAATCTGCATATTACTCTTTTATTAGATAGGATAGAGGCATGGTGCATGGGTGGGTGCCTGCTGGTTTGCCCTGAAGGGTGTCCCGGATCAGGGTGGGGGTTCCCTTGGGGCATGGGGCAGTATGGGTGAGGGGTTTATGGTGGTTTGCAGGCTGGCCACGCCCCTTGGTGATCCAAGTGGAGGCCCTGGTATCTGGGATTTATTTATATTTTATAATTAAAATGTTGTAGCCTGGGTCAGAGCCAAGCCACCTGCTCGCTTTGTGGCCACAGCCATTTCTGTCGGGATTTATTTATCTTCTGTAATTAAAATTTTGTAGCTTTAAGCAGAGGCCAAGGCAGGCCAGGGAAGACAGAAAGCTTGGCTTCCTCCATCCCCACAGACAAGCCTAGCTTTCTGCTCCTTCCAGCTCCGTGGCTGCCATTTTTGTTGGAATTTATTTATCTTCTATAACTGAAACTTTGTAGCATTGAGTGCAGGCCTGGGCTGTCCACGGTGTGTGGAAAGCTTGGCTTCCTCTCTCACCAGAGAAACTCAAGCCTCCCTCCTGCTCTCTGTGGCAGCAGTCATCTTGGTTGGGGTTAATTTATATACTCACTACTGATTAGTTGGTGGGCATGGCTTGTGGATATAGTGTATGTATGGTCAATTTGCATATTACTCTTTTATTAGATAGGATAGGGGTGTGTGTATTTGTGTATTAAATGGCAAATATCAAAGTTTTTGTAGGAAGACTAATAGTACTTTTGACATGTAGCAGCAGGTTGTGCTTCTCTCCCCATACCTCTGAAATTCATCAATACAAAGAAATCCTATAGGACAGAGCATTTGAAAGTATTTGATGGAAGAAACTCTACCTTAGGCTCTGATTTGTAGACAAGCTGTTTCAGAAAAATTATACTTAGTTCTATGTGGATGTGTTTCAGTGGGGGGATAAATGTGTACCTGTATCATAATCAACATTTCCTGTGGATCTGTCCATGTTGTAGAGATGAACCATGGTGAAATCTCAGGTTGGCATCAGGAGGAAAATGACAAAATCTGGAGCTTTTGCAAAAGGAAACAGGGTTTGAGGAGAGGAAAACGTTTTCACAAGGTATAAGATTTGTTGCTGTGGCATGAGAAATTAGAAACAATATACTGTTTTAAAAGGCAACATTAGAGGGGACTAAACTGAGCAATTCTATGAAAATCTCTAACTCCACATTTATAATTTGAAAATTGGTGTTGTAGATAAATTTCAATAAGATGAAGGCAATCTATATTGGAGATATTCTCGATGAATTAGCAATTTGAAATATATCAGGGGGAAAATCAAGATGTAAAAGGCATAGAAACTACCAACCTGTTATTTTATACAATTCATTGTGGCATTTTTTTCCATTATTGAGTTCACATCATTATGACTATTGCCTTCTCTATCCTTTTTCTACCTTAAAAACATGTCAGCAAACTTTGTGCTCAGTTTGTTCTGTTTTTATTTCCAGTAGAATACTTAGTTTTAGAAAATTCCTCTTCCTTGTAGAACACCCCAAAGCAAATCATGGGAGACATCAAACCTAACCATAGTTATTGGTATTTGTGAAGCACCCAGGGTGACAAGATTTAGGAGCATTTGCCTTTTCTGAGGAAATTGTTTTTCTTACTTTTTTTTGTTTTTAATGAGTAAAACAATTAGTAAAGAATGGAAGTATTCTACAAGTCTGACTCAAGTATATTATTGTGCGAAGATAGCAACCAAATAATATCCTATTTTTACCATAGTGCTGCATTTGCTAAGAAGAGATGCAGTATATACCTGATAGTTACAAGATTTAGAATCAATTTTGTGAACTGTGCTGATTTTAGGTGAGAATTATCCCCAAAATTTCTAAGTAGTTTAAACAACTATAGTTTTGCCAAATTATGGCATTTTTGCCATGTTGCTGTTAACAGTATTTTTATGTTAGCTTATTCTTTGATAATCATTTAACTTTCATAACTTTGTGTGTCTAAAATTTTATCAACCAGTAATATTTCTCATTTTCCTCATATATGAATTTGTTGGGGGGTAGGAGAGAGAACAGAAAAAAAATGGGCCATGGTTAAATGTGGATATATTTTGATTTTTCTTTTCAGATTTAAAGAAAACATGCAATATCTATATCTCTTCATTAGGACACTATTTTAAATAATGAAATTTTGTCATTTCCAAAACCCCTTTCCCCAGAAAACAGCCTTATTTGTGCCCTCTAGTGGTAGATGCATAAATTTTTTCAGTAAGTTAGAGAAGGCTGACTTTTTCTTTCAGAACATGATTCAGCATCTAAATAATTAAATAATGTTACACCATACACACATTTAGAGAAAAATATTATGTAATTGAGTTTGATATATTTTCAAAATGCATCAAAATTATGTATTGAAAAAATAAACCACCATTTAGCTAGAGAAAATTCTTAATTCACAAAGTATATTTTCTCATGATTTTTATGGTTCATTTGTTCAGCAAAATGCTGTGTTTCTTTGAGGAAAAGTAAGCACATTTTCCAAATGTATTTTTTCTTCTTAGAATTCACTTTATGAAAAAAATATTCTAAGTTGTTACATTAATTCATAACCTGTGTCTTATTTTTGTATTGATTATTATCTTGAAAGAATTGCATGGAAAAGAAAACTTTTCTTCTTTCACGTAGCAAGAATGGACTCTCTTAGAAAATATCTATATAGAAGTAAATACTCCTCATGGCTCTGCTAGACTTCCACTGGATTGATACCCTGTTCTTTTCTCTCTTTCTGAAATTGCTACTGCCTTCATCTGAAACATCAATTTTCTTACATGCCCAAAGTTATTATAGGAATGGATTCTTTATTTAAACCAAGCCAATAAGAATCCTCTGTTAGGGTTTTTGAAACTAGAACTGAGAAAGAGAGTTAGTATATGTCTAGTATAAGAGACTCTAAAACATATGGAAATAATGGTGGCCATATTAATTGCTAAATTTTAGTAACAGATGATAAATTAAAGATATAATCTTGATTTCTACTTCTACTGGGATCCAGTTGTCTGCCCTTTTCATATCCCTATAACTTTTGTTCCTTTTAAAATCTACACTTGGATTTTGTAATCCAATAAAATCTTCATTGTGCTTAGATTTAAATTCAAGTTTGATTTCTATCACTTTTCACCAAAATGATATAATACTATAGGGTATACTGTCAAATTTTTCTTCTCAGATTTTCTCATCATCCATTTTATAGATTGAGCAATGAGAAATTGTAGGCATAGTTTCTGCTAAAGTAGTAGGCAGTAACCCTCACAAAATTATGATGTGTTGCATGTTCATTACAGAGGTTTATGAAGTCCAATTTCTGCCTTTTCACTCCTAATTAAAAGCACCCAAAACCTCTTATTTAAATACCGATAATATTTTTGCTTTCTCACTCTCTATTACTAAGACTATACAATACTAAATTACAAGCACATTGGAGTTCATTTATTACAATAAGTAATTTTTAAGTCTTTTATTTCTAAAATTGTGGAATGGTAAACTTGGTCTTTTTTTTCAAGTAATTTTGGAAAGTAGAGGAAGAAAAGTATAAAAATATTTGGGTTGGTTGAGGGCATACTTTTTTGACCTCTGAAATGATCCAACAGTAAGTATATGTCTAGTACATAGAACATTGATAAGTTTTAGTGAAACATATTACAATGTTTATTGTATATATATGCCAGATGATATATAATAATTTTATTTATAACTAGAGGCTAGGTGTATGAAATTCATGCATGAGGGTGTGCCCCTCAGCCCAGCCTGCATCCTCTCCAATCTGGGATGTCTGACTGCCTGTTTAGGCCTGATTCTACAGGGATCAGGCCTAAATGGCAGTTGGACATCCCTCTCACAATCCAAGACTGCTAGCTCCCAATTACTCACCTGCCTGTCTTCCTGATTGTCCCTAACCGCTTCTGCCTGTCAGCCTGATCACCCCTAACCACTCCCCTGCCAGCCTGATTAATGCTTAACTGCTCCCATGCCATCCTGATTGCCCCTAACTGCCCTTCCCTGTAGGCATGGTCTCCCCCAACTGCTCTCCCCTGCAGGCCTGGGTTCCCCCCAACTGCTCTTCAGTGCAGGCCCAGTCGTCTCCAACTTCCCTCCTCTGCCAGCCGGGTCACCTACAACTGCCCTCCTTTACAGGCCTGGTCCCTCCCAACTGTCCTCTCCTGCTAGCCATATTGTGGTGGCCATCATGTGTCCACATGGAGGCATCCATCTTTGACCAAATGAGGAGAGAAGTTGGGGGTGACCAGGCCTGCAGGGGAGGGCAGTTGGGGGGGGACCCAGGCCTTCAGGGGAGAGCAGTTGAGGGGTGACCAGGCCTGCAGGGGAGGACAGTTAGGGGTGACCAGGCCTGTAGGGGAGGGAAGTTAGGGTCAAACAGGCTGGCAGGGGAGCAGTTAGACATCAATTAGGCTGGCAGGGGAGTGGTGAGTGGGTGATCAGGCTGGTAGGCAGAAGCGGTTAGAGGCAATCAGGAAGGCAGGCAGGCGAGCATTTGGGAGCCAGCAGTCATGGATTGTGAGAGGGATGTCCAACTGACCATGTAGGCCCAATCCCTCCAGGGATTGGGATCCCAGATTGGAGAGGTTGCAGGCTGGGCTGAGGGACACACATCCCCCTGTGCCCCCCTCTTCCTCCCACATGAATTTCTTGCACCGGGTTTCTAATCTTTAGTATAAGTGAGCAAAGTTAGAGAGTTTGCCCAAGATCATATAGCTAATAAGAAGCTGAACTGTTTATAAATATTTCTACTCTGTCACAGTTTTCTACCAAAACATCAAACCTGGATAAGAGATTAGTTCAGAGGATCTTAAAGATTTTCTCTTAAAGCTACCACCTTAAAATTGATGTTGCTTAAGATATGCATGTAATAAAATTTGTGTGAAAATTTCACTCCACTAAATTCAATACAAGATAATGACAGTAGATTGAAACAATTACACTTATGAGACATTTTGGAAGGTATGCCATGCTTACCTATGGCTTAGTTGTTATTAGGCTACCAGGCTGAGAGACTGATGGATGAATTAGTTCCAATAACTGGCTAGTTCTGAGCACCAACCTGCTGTACAAAGCTCTGTGACACAGAGACTTCCTGGTCTTTCCTCTTGCAGCTGACTGCTTTGTGTCATCTTACTGCTCTGCCCAAGTACCCTCTGACTCTGTAAATTAAGAGTCTATTCTTAGTTCAATCCTTTCATTTTTAAATTAGGATTCTTTTGCCTCCCCTTAACAGTAATTAAGAGTCATCCATGGGGCAGAGCTTCTGGAACATACCAGGAAATGATGGGGACAACTTATCTGGATTAGCAATATAACCTTACTATTTTTCAATGACTTTACTAGGCATTTAGCATATTTTATCTCTAATCTTCACACTAACTCTACCAGGTAGGTATTTCTCCTCCCCTCTCTCCCCCCTTATTTTATAAATGAGGAAACTGAGACTCATAGAAGTTACAAGCTTTTGAACTTCTCTAAATTACAGTTGGGAAATCCAAGATTTACACTCAGGTGTGTTGACCTCAGGGACTTTCTATCTTGATAGTAGTATCTGCCTCTGCCTTCAAAAACAGCCACAGGGGTTATTTGAATGCAATACACAAATGGAGCTTACAGCCAGGCTGTCAAAGGGAATCAATTATACAGAGTATAGGGCAATAAGAACCACAATTTTTGTCTTACACTATGTATAGTGATAAATAATTAAAAAGCATGTGGTATACTGGAAGATTTTGAATCTTAAATTTGATCCTGGATCCTGGAACAATTACAAAATAAGAATAGAAAAATTAAAAAGTAGTTTAGCTATATAAAAACACTACCAATTACGGTCATTCATGTAAGCTGCTTACCATTTGTGAAGTTCCTATGGTTCATAATAACTGTGCTTTATATAATGACACAAGCCATTCTTGGGTTTATTGCTAGAAATTAGTTTCCATTTAAGTATGTCCCACTACTCCATTCAGGGACTAATGTCTTCTCCTCGGTCCTTCTCAGGCCACTAGAGGGCTGCCTCAGGTAATGAAACACTAGAGCATTTGATACCTCACAGAGTACCCAGCCTTCTACCTTTGACCACTCCTGTTGTTGCCACACTGGTCTTATATGGCAGGCACCTAGCTCTCCACTGTTTTGCCATGTGAACATGTAGGTTCTGAATTACCACACTGCAGCTAGCAATGAGGAACTATGGAAGTGTCTTGTGATAATGAGGACAGGTTTTGTTTTATCATGTCTTCTTTCTCTCCTTTGGGTTCTCCTCTATGTGGCAAGGGACAGTTCACTTTCCCCGGTAATAACATCTCAATAATACTTCATTGTCTGGGTCAATCTAAAATATGAATACCAGGTTAAGTACTTTTCGTCCTTGTCACACTAGCTTAAAGGCAATGTTCTGTGTTAACATGTCTTATCCCAGGACTCATACCTTTTATTGATTGACGGTGAGACCATTCATTCCTTTCAAAGTCTCAGCCCGCCTGATGGGTGGTACCCAACGCATGGCCCTAACAAGACAATAATATCATAGTAAAATATGTGTTCAGTTTTCAAGGTTTGTGTCATTAGACTTGAAGGGTACTGGTGTATAATGACTATGAAATTCATTCACTAAATCAAGATATTTGACAGTGAATAAGGAGCTATTAACAACTATGTCAGGAGAGTGAACAACAACTGGTATGTATGTATCCCCTACAAATTTGGGATGTTGACAGTCCAGAACAAGTGGGGTTACCCTAACATAAGTCCATTTCTTCCCAAAAAACTTATCCAGAACACACCAAGCATATGAACAAATACCTTGGTTGCATATTATTTATTACTAGAGGCCTGGTGCATGAAAATTCAAGCACTGGATGGGGGAGTCCCTTAGCCTGGCCTGCCCCCTCTTATAGTCTGTGAGCCCTCAGGGGCAGGAGGTGACCCAGCTATCAGGGAAAGGCAACGCCCCATCATACCTCTGCTGCTGCCACTGCTGGCAGTGCAAGCCTTGGCCAATACTGGTTACCTGAGCCTCAGGCAGCCCTGGGCAGTTGGGGAGTTGAGGGGACTGGGGGACTCCTGAGGCAGGTGTGTGGAGTGACTAGGCCTGCCTGGGGGTGGGCCCGGCCTTGCCATGTGCCTGCTATCCTGGGGCTGAGAGGACTGGGCATGGCAATCTTTGAGGGTGTGACAGATAATTAGCATATTCCCTCCTTATTGGCTGTGAATGGTACCATCTTTGTGACAGTGTGAGGATCAATTAGCATATTCCCTCCTTATTAGATAGGGTGATACAATAATCTAAATTCTAGACATCTGTGTACATGCAGCCTCCAGATATTCTTGCTCAAATAATTTGTTTATCCAGAGTGTTTCTCTAGAGGATATGATGACAATTTGTGAAGATAGAAAACAGTTTAGTCATAAAATTTGACTTTCAATCTTTGTCATTTATCTTGATTTGGTTGCCAAGAAGTCTGAAATGAGGCTGCTTCAACATAAATACATTGTGATCATCAGAAAAACAATGTAAAAAATTAGTTTATTCAAGAGTGTCAGATAGACAGTGGGTACTGGAGGAATGATCATATGGCTGTATGCTCAGAGAAGCAATGGCACCATGTTAGCATCCTTTATTTTGTTTTTATCAGGAATAAGCCAAATATATATGAGCTAGTGAAGGTAATAATCATAGGGAAGGATATGTTATTTTTTTGGCTTTTTTCCTCCTAACTGGACACAATAAATCTTCATATTAATATTAGTCATTTTTATTTGGATTATTTTATGTACCGAATCTCAGATTTTTTCCCTTTCTTACTTAAAATGTATTTATTTAATCTGTGGGCTGCTTTAAAGCTAGGTTTGCTATCTATGTCGATCCTAGGAGAACTACTTCCAGCAGGACCATTCTGGTTGCTATAGTGCTTTTTGAAATTAAAGATTTTTGATTGAGAGTGCTCACTTTTAAAGCAATGTAGTGTGTGTATTGGAGTTGACTTTGTCCTGTGTGTGTGTGGGGTGGAGGGGAGTTGTTGGTTAATAAATGAGGCAGATTAGTTAGTGTAACAATCATGACAATCATGAGACCAACCTTGTAATGAGACTACCCAATTTTAGCCTTCAGCTCTGCCACTTAATATGATCTTGGACATGATACTTGAACGTTCTATAACTCAGTTTCCATATCTATAAAATAGAGGTAATGATTATTATAATAATTCCTACTTAATAGGGTTGCTGTGAGGATTGCATGATCTAATAAGTGTACACTAAATATCAGTTATCAGAGTTTGCACTCCAGATATTAGTACTATTTTCATTGATAAGATGTAAACTGATATAGAATGGAGTATTAAAAGACTATTATTGGCTAGAGATGCCATAATGTAATGTATTTCCCTTTTGGAGATCTTACTTCTTTCAGGGAATACAGCTCTGCAAAGCAAATGCATTGAAATATGTAAAATAAGAGGAAAAGAACTAGAGTGAAAGTCTTATTTAAAATTCACCTGGAATTGAGCTTCAAATCCCACATGTAGAGAAGTACTGTTTTCAGGCAGTTTTCTTTTCTTTTTTTTTTTTGTCTATAAGAAATACACTTTATTTTTTTTATTTTTTTATCTTTATTGTTCAGTTTATTAATTACATTGTTTCCCCTTTTTATCCCCCTATAGCTCCCCTCCACCCTGTACCTATCCCACCCTCTACTCTCACCTCCCCCTCCCCACTGTCCTCTCCCATTGTTGCAAGATTTTTGTCCAGTCTCTTGCTGCACTTCCCACAACCCTTTTCTCCCCAAGAATTGTCAGTCCATTCCCTCTCTATGTCCATGTCTCTGTTATATTCACCAGTCTATCCTGTTCAACAGCCTATCAATTCACTTGATTTTTATGTTCATTTGTTGATAGATGTGTATTTGTTGTTTGTAATTTTTATCTTTACCTTTTTCTTCTTCCTCTTCTTAAAGAATATCTTTCAGCATTTCATATAATGTTGGTTTGGTGGTGATGAACTCCTTTAGCTTTTTCTTATCTGCGAAGCACTTCATCTGACCTTCAATTCTGAATGATAGCTTTGCTGGATAGAGTAATCTTGGTTGTAGATTCTTGCTGTTCATCACTTTGAATATTTCTTGCCACTCCCGTCTGTCCTGCATCGTTTCTGTTGAGAAATCTGCTGACAATCGTATGGGTGCTCCCTTATAGGTAATCAACTGTTTCTCTCTTGCTGCTTTTAATATTCTCTCTTTGTCTTTTGCTCTTGGCATTTTAATTATGATGTGCCTTGGTGTGGTCCTCTTAGGGTTCCTATATATTGGGGTTCAGTGCACTTCTTGGACTCCTAAGTCAATTTCTTTCACCAGGTGTGGGAAGTTTTCAGTCACTATTTCTTCAAATAGGTTTTCATTGTCTTGCTCTCTCTCTTTTTCTGGCACCCCTATAATTCGGATGTTGGTATGCTTGAGGTTGTCCCAGAGGCCCCTTACACTATCTTCAATTTTTTGGATTCTTTTGGTTTCTTGCTTTTTCAGCTGAGTGGATTTTCCCTCTTTGTATTTCAAATCTTTAACTTGGTTCTTGGGGTGCTCCAGAGCACTTTTAGGTCTTTGTATAATATTTTTTGTTTCAGTGAGTGTATGCTTAATTTCTGGTTGGTCCTTTTTCATATCCTTGAGAGTCTCCTTTATATCCTTGAGGGTCTCTTTCATTTCCTTGTAGGACTCATTCATTTCCACGTTGGTCTTGATCATTTCTTTGCAGCTCTCATTTATATCCTTGAGGGTCTTGTTCATTTACTTGTAGGACTCATTCATTTCCTTTGTGGTCTTGCTTATTTCCTTATAGGCCTCGATCTTTTGTTGGAGCCTCTTGAAAAACCCTATAACCGTGGTTCTGAATTCCATGTCCAGTCGTTTTTTTTCCTCCATTTCTTTCACATCTGATTTCTTTCCATGTCTCTGCATGGTGGCTGCTTCCCTGAGTTGGTCAATTAGCTTTGTGTGGTAGACTTCCTACTAGGGATAGTGGTTCAGCCTCCCTGGTTACCTGAGGTGGATATGGGCTGCACAGTCTTGCTGAAGTTAAGCTCAGTTAATCATTGTTAGCACTTGGAGGGTTGACCTCCAGGCCAATTGTCTGTGAAGCTCAGCTGTGCTCAGGTTGGGTGGGCGGAGTCTCCGGGCCAAGCAGACAGTGTTAGCTCTGCCCTATGCAGCCCCGGGGACTCTGTGCAGGGGGCAAGGCTGCCAGCACCTCTGAGAGAGAGCCGCTGCTGAGCTCCACCAGCTGCCGGGGAATTCAGACTTTCCCAAAATGAGTCTGTATGCGCAATGTCTCACCCAGGGTCATAAAACAAAGCAGTCTGACGGTTTCCCGAATGAGAGACAAGTCGCGGTGCGCTCTCTGCGCCATCACGCAGCCGAGCTGTTCGCGCCCAGGCTGCCTTCTCCACAAGCCGGGAGACCCGGCAGCACCCGAGCTTCAGCGTGCCCTCCCACCATCCAGTCTTCACCCCGTATGATAGTGGGTTCTCTGGACTTCGTCCAGAGCTGGAGAATCAGTCCAGTGGGACATCTTTGTCTCCCCTTTCGAGAAAACTGGCCGGTTTTCAGCTGCCCGCCCTCTCCGCGGCGCGCACTCCAAACCTCTCTCCACAGGAATCTTTCAATGCTGTTCACTGCCACTCCTCCGAGTCACAGTGTCTTATTTTCACTCTTATTTGTGGAATTTTCACTCGGCGGGCTTTCTGGTGATTCTGGAAGGTGTTTGTTCTTTCGTTAAGTTGTAGTATTAAAATTGCTGATTATGACGGCAAGATAGGTGTTTTACCTTTGCCGCCATCTTAGTTCTCTTCAGGCAGTTTTCTAAATATCATAGATTTCATTATGGAACTGCCATCCAAAATTCTACCTTTTACTCATTTTTATCATCCTTTATGCTAGTTTTAATAAAAAAAAAAACCACACCCAACCAGTTAAAGAAATTTTTTATAAAAATTAAGAATATAGCTCAGATAAAGTTGTTGTAATTGATTTCCTGCAAACCTGCTATTTTTCTATATGACATGTAGAAACTAAATGCCATTGAGCTTTTCCATAGTGAGAGTGATCTTAGTTTTAGATAAGTAGCTTGATAACAGATCTTTGTAGAATCTGATAGAAGCAAAGATTTTAAGAGGAAACAATTGTCATTTTTTTAGCCTGTGTAGAAACAGTTTCTAAGAAATTCTTTCTGTGATTGTTAGTTCAGAGAAACTTGGTCTGTGGATTCATTGAAATGGTTTGCATTCTAGAAAACATTTGTACCAATGGAGGGTTTTTTTCCATTTAATTTAATGGAACAGATTGTGGAATCTCAGAGGGAAGTCCGGAGGAGGATGGTGGGTGGAAGGTAATCAACCAAAGACCATGGACATGGATAATTAGGTGGTGAAAGCCTGGGGCAGGAGGTGGGGATGGTCTGGAGGGGTTAATGGGGACATCAAAAAAGGGACATATGTAATACTTTCAACATTAAAGATTTAAAAAGATTAAAAATTAAAAATCCTTGATTTAAACAACTTTGTGAAAAGATTACCACAAATTATAAATTTTGACTTCCATTTCAGATGCCATTTTAGTCAATATTAAGGAACATTCTTGACTTTATTGTGTTGCATTTTAGCATGGTTCCCCAAACAGCCACTATTAATTAGACCAAGTTGTCATTGGAGAGGAAACTTCTTTGTCAGGTTACTCTGTGAATTTGTCCTCACAATTTCCACACCAAGGTGATTAAGATGGTTAACTCTGTCATGTGCAAAGGCATAAATCATAAGACAGGTTAAATAGTATTTGATGCCCTTTATTACTTTAATTACTGAGTTCCTTGGGAATGTATATTTGTGCCTGTGGGCATTATGCCAGTCATAGGGACTGCTTTTCTGTCTACTTTACTTGATTATCTGGATGTGGCAGATATATGTCTGTGTTCTTCTCTTGAGCACATTCAGGAAAATTTCACAGGTCTCGTCAAGTGATGCTGGCTGGGGATCTTCTTTCCCACTGGAAAGACTGAGGTGGCATGGAAAACAAGACTGAAATAATCTAGAGCTTGATTCATTTATTTTTATTTTTTGATGCTTCAGATATTTTCTACTTGTGCGTTTTTCAAAAAGAAATTAAGAAAAACATGCTGTGTTCACTATCCCATAATAGACAGTAAGGAAGCATGTAAACAGTCCACTCTCTGTGTACTGTGCCAGGCTGTTCTGTGTTCATGACATAACAGAAGTTAAACACATGCTTTTTTAAAGAGACCCAATAAAATTGTTAACTAATTAAGCCTGCCTCCTTTAAGTCAAGGAGGTTAACAATTAATTGATCAAGAAACGATGGGACTATTTTAACTAAATTTTCAATTTAGCGAATCATGATTTATAAATTAGAATTATTTTTTTCTCTCTTTTGGGGAAATGCTACTTTCTCAATTTTTAAGTCTCTTACTTATTATTTTCTATATGGTATATATTGCCATATATAGTCTACCCACAGTATATATATATGAAAACTTACTTGTCATTATAGTCCATTTTAATAAGACCCTGTAAATCTGATTCTTTTTTATTCTTTAAAGTGTAAATAGACTTTACTATACATACTTGACTAACTAGGAGAAATAATTCCCAACTGTTATTTAAATTTTATATAATAACTTTGAACAAAGAGCTATGTAGAATAGTTTGTCAGATTAAAAGCAGTGCAGCTATAGAATCACAAATAAAAACAATTATTTTAAAATAACACTTCCAGCCGAGACTGGTTTGGCTCAGTGGATAGAGTGTCGGACTGAGGACTGAAGGGTCCTGGGTTCGATTCCGGCAAGGGCATGTATCTTGGCTGTGGGCACATCCCCAGTGTGGGGCGTGCAGGAGGCAGCTGATCAATGTCTCTTTCTCATTGATGTTTCTGACTTTCTATCCCTCTCCCTTCTGCTCTGTAAAAAATCAATAAAATATATTAAAAAAATAAAATAATAAAATAAAATAACACTTCCATTAAAACAGTGTATGGTGCTATGCTTTGGGGAAATTGTTGATGAAAATAAATGTGTTGATAGTAGAAGGAATGATCAGCAATGCATTTCAATGTAATTGTAGGACATGGAATAGAAAAGGCCTTCTGTTTTGATGGTTTTGATAGCAGATGCTTCAAAACTCCCTGCTGACTATGTTTTCAGGGACAAATGCAACTGCTCAAATGGAAATGTATGTGGGTCAACAAAACACCTGAACATCTTTTCAAACAGTTTTACAAAATGTCTCATTGCTCATTTTTATATTCAAATAAAGGTAAGTAATGCTATTTTTAATAAAAAATAAATCATCTTGGGGACAGAAAATTACTTATATCTCTTAAATAAAGTCTTAGAGTTTGTGTATCTACATCTGTCCATCATCAGCTTTGATTTGGACCTCAGGTTGAGTTCATCAGGCTTTGAATTTAATAGCTCTGTATTAAAAATAGTCTTTGTAAGGTCATCTATCTATCTATCTATCTATCTATCCATCTATCTATCTAATACCTATCTATCTAGTACAGTATATATAATTTATATATCTATCATCTGTCTATCTAATTTATTTAATCTACCTGTCCTCTATTTACTTATTATTTTCTGCTTTTTATACACATTAACTGTTCTTAAATACACCAATATGTAATGTTTTGTGTATATGTTTTAAAATTATTAAAGTAGTATTGTGCTATAAATGTTTGTCTTTTTTTCTTTCACTATTCTGTTTTGAATGTCTTATCATGTTGCTTCTCTCTGTTGACTACTGTTCTAAAATGGGCTTCCAGTATATTCTACCATTCTACCTATAAGTTCCTATTACCGCAGAAAAGGCCATGGTAAACATTTTTATTCATGTCTCTGATGGAATTTATGAGAATATATCTACGATATATACCCAGGGTTAAGGTTGCTATATCTTAAGGCAAAAAATCTTAATTTCATAAATCCTGCTAATTTTATATCCAGAATTTACATATACACATACATAAAAATTCTTGATGCCTTATATTTTTATTTACAGTTGATAATACTGAACTTTCTAAATTCTATCATTTTCATAGCTCCAATGTGTTATTTTATTATTTTTTTGTTGTAATGTACATTTCTGTGACTACTAGTGAGCCTAAGAATTTAATTCTGTCTTAAGTACTGGAAGAAAGACAAAATAAGATATCTAATTACAGTATGTTTGAAGATCAGAAAAAAACATCAACACAGAAACAAATTAGCAATCTCTGGCATAAATACTACAGGACTTTGGAGTCTGAGATTAATGTGTATTGTAGTATTTGACCAAGGTTTCAATTAGAAATTGGGATCTGGATATTGTGTTGGTTTTGAGAAAAGAACCTAATTATAGGCCAGATAACATAAGCAAGATCATGAGAGTGGGAATGGATTGACCATATGTCTGAGAAGGTGAGCAAACTAGACAGGGAAGAGCAATTCTTGCATTCTACTGAAATGAATCTTTTTGATTAATTATGGATTGTGATTTTGGTTAATAATGAAAGTTGTATTGGATACAGATAACATTTTTAATTTGTTATTTATGTTTATTAAGCTTCTACAATAAGCATAATATTATGCTGCATAAAAGGACCCAGAGAACAAAATCTCAGTTTATGTTCTCAAGAAGCCTCAGTCCTGGGCAGAGATGTCAGCTTACTAGTAGGTATAGAGTCAGGGGCAACAAGAGCACAGATCTCTAGGCCATGAGGGTCAGAGGAGCTTTCCTAGAGGTAGTTATGTCAAACTACATATCTTGAAGGTGGTATGTTATGATAAGTTGTATCAAGCTACAGATCTTTAGGGCAGATCCCAAGGCCAGAATGGTTAGTATCCAGTGGCTGATGAAGATATTCATGCATCAACAGGTATTATGAGCCAACACTTTCTTTCCACCTATACCAATTCAATGACAAGTTTTCACACATCAGTTAGTGAAGCATTTTACCTATCACTCTTTGAGAAATATAGTTCCGATTCTGAATAGTGATCCGTACGTAACAGATAATCCATAACATTGGCTATCTGTGGGATGAGGAATTGTGTGACTTTCTTATACTTTTCTTACATTTTTACAATGAGTATGTATTATTTTCATAATATGAATGCATATGTAACAATAAAAGTTGATAAAGCTTTGCTATCTTTAGGAAAAAAATCAATTGACTAACAACTGAAGAGCTAGCTTAACAACCGTGGCAAATATATTATTAGGAATGCAATATGGGGTAAGTTTGATGAAGATTATATATTAAACAATAATATCTGAGGGTTTGGTTTACCAAAAGAAGAAGCAGTCAACAGTTTAAAATTTTAAAAAGAGGTAAACTAAAAACAATAACAACACCTGATGGAAAATATTGCTATTTTTTTCTACTTTGAATGATTGGGATTTTATGTAGTTTTCTAAACTTCAGAACCATAACCTGGACAAGCTGAGGCATGTTCTGAATACTAAAGTAATAGAATAGTATTTCTAAGAGTAAAAAGTAAAGGAATTATTATTTTTAACTATATAGAGAAAAAGAGGCTAAAAATAATATTATCATTTATCATCATAATATTCTTATGGATACTAAAATGGATGCCAAAAGATTTTTTTATGAACACATATAAATACAGAAAATAGAAAAGGACAAAAGGTAAATATTGGAAAGCTTGGGTTGGTGTAAGGTATGCGCTAGCCCTGCAACTCTTAGATGAGAAGAGGCAAGAGTTTTTTCCACAGATCTGAGGATTTGACAGGTGACCAACTCAGAGTGCTTCTAAATGCGATTTTATACTGGTCTGTTCTAAGCAAAAGAGGAGTTTGATTTCCTTTTTGCTTTAAATCTTTTGGATTTCAACAAATACCCCCATAATTATTAGTATAGAAAATTGCCTTCCCCCATAATTTAATAGGTAAATGATCCATTGTTTTCTACGTTTGCTATAACAAAACCCCAATATGGCTCTACCTCAACATTATTTCCATGTTGGTGGTCAAAATTAATATTAAAAAAAAAAACTCCATCTAATTTTCCACTCTATCAATTACTTTTACCTATATCATCTTTTGTCCCAGATCCTCATTTCACAGCCTACAGTAATTTTTCAGGTTTCTTTTTTAGTAACCCAGCTAATATTTTCAATTTTAATTTTTAGTGATTGTTAATTAATGCTACTGTCTGTTCTTCCCTCTTTTTTTATGATACATACCTTGTTCCCCAGATTTACCTGAGATGAACAGCTCTCATTCTTGCTTTTTACCCTCAAATCCATTTCATGTAACCATTTTTTCTTATCCATTCCGGCTGCTATTTCTTGGATTTGGGAGAATTTGGCCAGAAAGTATCTTTCATCCACATGCAAATCTGCCTAACTTTGAAGGTACTTTGTTTCTTAGAGAAGTATTGAATGATCATAATTAGAGCAGTATTTCTATTGACTAAGGTCCCTTATGAGTATGTTTTTAGGTCCATAAATACTTCTACTTTAAAATATTTAATTCACACAAATGACTGTTGTTAGTGTTATTGTTTCATGCTTTTTATATGCACAGTCTTGCAGGAGCTCTTTAAAAATAAATCTGACAAAGTCTCAGTATTCGAAGAGTTTAAAATCTGGTTGGGGATGGGAATGGGGAATGAGACTTATCAAAAACCACTTAATTTTAAAATCATTGCTTACCTCAGCTGCATGTTGCTCAAAAACTCCTTAAAAATGTGGGGTGATATGAATGCAGAAAAGTAAAAGTAGTGGGGGTGGAGGAAAAATAGGAGGGCCATATCTAGGGACTTTGAAAGCTCAGATTGTATGCATTCGAAAAAGCAAAGCTTTGATCATTTGGGTTTAAAAAATATTATAATTTCTTTCTTGTTCACTTCTTGATGTGCTGAATATTGGTGTCCTCAAGAAAAATCAATTTTTACTTAATCTTCCTCTCTAGGCTAAATTCCTGTATCAGCTGCATTATATGCATTTTAATGAATTGCTCTAATGCTTTTTTCTAATCTTTTTCTTAAACAAAAATTCATCTTCTATCTTTAATTATTGATAAACCTTTCATTCTTCCCCCTGCCATCTTTGTAATTTTACTTAGCAAAGTGCTTAAAATGGAAATGCAGCTTCTTCTCAACCTAATAGCAGGCATGGTTGACTGCATATGACCTAGAAAACTATTACAGACCTGATTTTTTTGATCTTCAACTAGTCCTTTAATCTTCCTGTTCTTTGGTTTCAGTATACTTACTGGTAATTTACTTGAAATGGAGGTATCTTCTTAATTAGTTTATTTTTACAAGACTGGTCCACTCTACCTTCCCTTCCCTCCCTTCCCTTCCCTTCCCTTCCCTTCCCTTCCCTTCCCTTCCCTTCCCTTCCCTTCCCTTCCCTTGCCCTTCCCTTCCTTGCCCTGCCCTCCCTCCCTCCCTCCCTCCCTCCCTCTCTTCTTTCCCTCCTTCCTTCATTTCTTTATTTCTTTTTTCATCTTCTTCCTTCTCTTCCTCCTTCTTCATCTTCATCATCTTCTGTATATAAATTTTTTAAAAAATGCTGCAGACTTTAGAACCAAATCTCAAATAATCTAATTACTTGGTGGCATGAATCATTATGGTCAAGTGAATTTTATGGGTGACTCAGCATCATTTGATGTGTTGTAGGATGGATTCTGGAGTCAGGGAATCTGAGTTTGAACTCTTACTGCCTCTATAGACTTGAGAAATTTAATTAAATTTTCTCTTTACCTTATGTAAAATATTAAAAAATTAATACCTAAATCACAGAGTTATTGGGTGGTCAGATCCACTAATAAATATGAAATAGTTAAAAGTCATCTTGGGGTATTTAATTGATTAATCCATAATTGCTATTATTATTATTAAAATGATTAATTCAAAATAATTTTAATAGTCTTTCTAAAACCAAATTGCTCACTCTCTTGCCAGAGGGGATGTAACTAAATCTATTATCACCAAGATGCTTATAAATAGTTACTCTGATTTTCAGCATACTACCTAAAAATAGTCAAGGTTCATACACATTGGCTTTAACAATAAAGTGAAGGCTGGAAATCTTGAAAAGAAGTTGGTAAAAAGGGCTTTTTCTAGTGAATATATGGAAAGATTTACTATATAAGGTGAAATACTCCTGCTATCATCATATCTGTAAAAGTAGAGAAGTGGGTGTGGACAGACTAGACCTAAGGGCTTACAGTCAGAAATATCCAAGAGAAAAGGTCAAGAGAAGGAATGTGGTGAAACTTCCAAGAGAATGAAGGAAGTTTGATGAGCCATCTATATCATAAAAGGCCTCAAGACCAAAGGAGCAGCAGCTATTGTGGGAGGCAGGGTGGGATGCCAGTAGAGTCCTCAGAATGTAAGAGGCGTAGCAGGGCAGAAGACAAGGCTCTGATTGCAGGCTAGGCTTAGGGAACCCTACATGCTCACAATTTAATCGTGTGCTGGGCCTCTAGTAATGGATAATAGGAGTGAACGAACACCAACCAGGATCAGCAGTTCTGTTACTTATTTGTGAACTGAGTGTAAAGATAACACCCTGATTGATATGCTTTTGGGAAAGTAGAAAACTTAAGAATATGTAAGTCCTCAGTGTGTTGGATGAGATTTTGCTTGAGTGAGCTTGTGATTGAAATAAATTGCTTTTTAATCTGTTGCTTTTAAATGTAAAAATACCCCAGGAGAACAAAACTCATGGCTCTAATATAGCTGGAGAATGGTTGAAATTACAAACAATATTTTAGCCATTAATGGTTTCTGATTTTGTCTCAGTCAGTTTACATTTGATATCATTCAATTGAATGATAACTTTTTAATGACAAAATAATATTCCCTTGGCAGAAAACAGATTTCTTAGATGCCCCCCACCTCAAATAAGCTATACTGATAGTTTTACTTGTTAGACATCTTGAATTTCATGTTTAGTTGCCTCTATGCTGAAGAGACATATATTTGATTAGGAGCTTAATGACATTTATACTTTATTAGCTGTGTTAGTGGTTCCCTTATATTCCTACTCTCAATTCAAAGACATACTCCTAAATTTTATAGGAGTATTTGGGTATATACACTTATACACTTAAGAACATTTTCATAGAAAAATATATGAGTGTATAGATTAATATAAGCAAACATTTCTATTCAAACATTCAACAGCCTATAGCATATAGTACAAAGCAATAGAATATGATTACAAATGAAAACTAAATTAAAAATCTGGGGGGAAGGTTTGACAAGGTTCAAAGGATTATAATTTTCTTTTGCACTGTGTTCTCATTATAAGTAGTAGTAGTAAACAATGAATCAAAATAGAATCCCTTTTCAAAATTTTTGGTATTTATTGGTAAATAGAATTTTTTGGTACATAAAAAACTTAATATTTTAGGTACCTATATATTCTTGACAGGAGAGGGAGAGAGGAAATGGGTAAACGAGTCTTCAATAACACCACTATTTTTAACTGCCTTAAAAATTATTTTTTATTCATTTCAGAGAGGAAGGGAGAAATAGAGAGATAGAAATATCAATGATGAGAGACAATCATTGATTGGCTACCTCCTGCACACCTGTCTCTTACATGCCCCACACTGGGGATCCAGCCTGCAACCCAGCATGTGCTCTCAATGGGAATTGAACCGTTCCTGACTGACCTCCTGGTTCATAGGTTGACGCTCAACCACTGAACCACGTCAGCTGCTTCTTGACCTGATTTTCCACTGCTACGCTATGAGCTACAGTAGGATTCCTGGTCAGTGAGAGGTATGCTTTTCTTCTGAATTGGAGGAAGCAATGGCAGGCAAATACTTTATGAGTGTGAATGAGACTGCCAAGATAGATACTGTTTCAGGCAGAAGAATTTTAGAAAAGAGTTCCCCTTGGTGCTAAGGATGTTGAACCTGATTTGATGCATGAGCACCTTGGGAAGTGTTTGTGTATGCCTAAGGGTACACACCGTCTGATTTATACATCACTTTTATGGTGCATACTCTATAAGGCAATGCCACGTTGTACTGTCAAATCTTTCACAGGTTTTGGACTAGAAACCAAATTTTTAAAAAACTTCATTTCACCAAACTAAAGTTCAGAAGTGGATAAAAATTGCCAGAATTCCAAAATTATGTATTACAAGACATACCAGAGCTTAATCAAGAGAGAAAATTAACAGGGCATGAATGTATGTTGCTTTTACTCTGAAACAGTACACACCATAGGCTTCTTGAAATGGCTCTGTGCAGGGCCTGGGCCACCTGATTCACTTGCCTCACTCATGACTAATATTTACTTCAACAGAATATGTTCTTAGTATAGATAAAGATGAAATCAGTACACAGTTAACTATTTTACTTATTCACTAAACCCATAAAGTACTGTATATATGTTCTGAAGAAAGCACAGGAGTACATTTAAACCAATCCTGTTGGAAATATGTGAAGCTACTATTTATGAACACAAATAGAAATGTTTCCATACAACTATCTATCTTGTAATCGTATTCTTCAGGGATAAAGCTTTTTCAGTTATTAAGAGTGATTTAATGTTAGATTTTTAAAAATAATCTTAGTGGTACATGCAAATTGATTTATTTGGTGTCATCCACTCCATACTAAGTTGGTTCACTGAACAGAAAAATACTCCAGTTAAATGTTTCTTATAAAGGAATTTGTATTTCTCTAGAAGTTATTTTTTTAAAGCTGGACAACTTTTAAAAAATATATTTATATTGATGTCAGGGAAGAAGGGAGAGGGAGATTATGAAATTTGAAGAGCGATAATGGATATTAGGAGTGAACGTCAATGATGAGAGAGAACCATTGATCCTCTGCCTCCTGCAGGTCCCACACTGGTGATCGAGCCCATAACCCAGGCAGGTACCCTGACTGCCAATCAAACCATGACTTTCTGGTTCACAGGTCGACACTCAACTGCTGAGCCATGCTGGCCAGGGCTGAACCATTTTTTGAGCTGCTTTTCAGCAGTAATCTTGTGATCCAATTCCAAAATCCGTTCATTTGTTTGATTGTAAAATACTCTAGGTAGAGACTCTATAATCAATGTATCTACTGTAGTCTGGAACTTACCCACTCTTTAATGAATGTTTATTGAATAAGCAAAATATTGATTATAATATGTGGCGATATATGTTGGCATTCACAATTATTATTAGATAATAGCATTGATCATTTAAAATTAAACACAGTCTGTGTTTAATTCAGTTTCTCATGATATTCTGACTACCTAACTCATCTGGTTGAGTGCACTGAAATGCTCTGAATATCGAGTTTGAGTTTACAAAATGACAAGCAGTTCCCATTAAATATTTTTCATTTAAAAAATACTGGTTCTGGATCATTGAATATATTGCAAGAACATTGTCTGCCAAGCCCTGTTAGAAAAACAGATTAAATGAAATAGTCTTCATGTCCCAGTTAGCAGTATTTAACATTGTAATATTTCATACTTTAAGAAATCTACTCTTCAATAATGCAGAAAACCTCTTCATAAAAGCTAGTGACTACCAGTGATAAAAATGCCTGCAAATGTTTTAGAATTTTTAGCAATTAGGGATTTATAAATGCCTATAATGAAATTAGATTCTTTTTCACCATCTTGTCAAATATTGGGAAACATAAAATAGGTCAGTGGTTCTTCCTTAAAAAAATTTAATTGCCTCCCATAGAGGTCAACTATGGTCAATTAAATGATCAGGGGAAAATACCTAATTATTCTTCTAGACCTACTTAATAGTGGCAGAAATTTTATTCTTTTCTCTTGGAAAAACAAAGATTTTGCCTGAAGCAATGGAAAAGTACTTTATTTCAGTTAAAATGTGGAATTCTAACCTTTAGCAACATATCATAATGCACTGCCTTCGGGATACAATCATTACTTAATTGGCATTTCGAAAGGAGCCAGCTAACCTCATTTTCCTAAGTTGCTTAGCAAATGTCTTCTCAATCAAAATAGCATGGTAACCGTTTGGCAAAGTAGAACCTTCTTATAGTAGAAAGTGATATTTTCCTTGCATAAATTATATCTTGCACACACCCTGGACTTGGATTTTAGACATAATTCTTGCTTGTAACCTAATTTGAATTCTGGAAATGTGTTTAATTCATGATTTACTCTCTAAATATCCCTTTGAGTTTGTAAATAGGGGACTGTTGCAGGGCTTATGCTTTCCGGGGCCAAAGCTGGTGACTGCTGAAACCGCATTCTTCATCTTAGGGTTTATAATGTTGCTAGAATTAAATGCTTTTGGGAAATAGAACTCTTAAATTATAAGTCACTTCAAGCCAGAGGTAGTTGAATAAGTGCTGCTAAGGCAAGTTACTGCAGCGTTTTACCTTCAGTTTTCCTGCCTGTGAACTGTAATAAACATAAAATTCACTACTAATGTGAGTTATGATTATGGAGATATTGTGAGGATTGAACAGTTAAAGTGCTTAGTTCAGTGCCTGGCAAGTACTGCTTGTTTAATAGATGTTGGTTGCAAATACTTTCATTGTTATTGAAACTCCTTTGCAACCTCAATACAAGTCCAGATCTTAGCTCATGGTGAAATTTTGTTGGTGAGTAGAATGATGATAATGCTGCTGATGACTGGTGTAGAGAGAAGAATGGAACCAAAGGAACCTGGTGCTTGAGTATACTGAAAATAAATGTATTGTCCTACAGTGTTCACTTTGGTCATTCCTGCTTGGTGACTTTTATTTTGGGGGAAGAGACTTAGTGTGAGGAGGAGCTGCAGGGATGGCAAACAATGTAAGTAACATCATAAATGGGATGATCCCTGCAGGAGGGAGTTGGAGAAATGAGATTGAACCTCAGCCTTTGTCACTAATTTGCTGGATGACCTGGGCAAGTGTCCCTGGATCCTGATAATGCAGAAGGACTTTGAGGAGCTAATGGTTCTTGATTCTGAGATGGTCAGTGACATCTGCGTTGCCCTATGGCTGAGAATGGGAGGAAGAGACTATGGCTGGGCAGGTACAAACCTAAAATTCCTCTAAAACAGTGCTTCTCCAACTTTAAGTGCATGTTAGCCACATGGAGACCTTATAAAAATGCAGATTCTCCTCCAGAAGGTCAGGATAAGGTTAGGATTAACCACAATGTTTCCTTTGTATGAAACAAAATTAAGGTGATTACAGGTATACTCTGCTTTTCAAATATTTGCTTTAGGCAACTTCAGTTTACAAAAGACCTACATTAGCACCTGTTTTTGATAATAGAAAGAAATTCAAAGAAGAATCTTACTTTAATGAAAAAAATAAAGATAGCATTCAGTGTTTGTTGTAGAGGGCCCTTGTGGAGGCAGTGAGCAACTGGGAGTAGTGAGAGTGGCCCTGCCAAGCTCCTTTCCTGTGAAGCCATCTCAGCATCGAGCCACTGTATCTCTCAACTGTGTCTATGAACATCTTTGCTTTATCCAGACTCATGCATTCACAGCAAGATATGTCCTTGGTGATTCCTTTTTCACTTCAGGTTAGGAAAGTTTTCATAAGAACACTCCAGTGTTAAATAGCAGGGGGAACCTGCATTTAGATGTTATGTTTGGATATATCAGCCATATTATCACTCTTAAGTTTGAATGTCTAGAGCTGTGTCTTTCCAGAAATGGGTTCTTAAATGAAGAAACAAATCAGTGACAGTATTCTTGTCTTCTGCATACAAAACTCTGGATGAATGAAGCAGCAAGAAAGCTCTTTATTTGCTGCTGATGAGGACACACAGAGCCAGCTAATGGAGTTTCAAGGCAGTTTCATGAAGTATGCAGAATCAGGGCAGATCCATGTGGAGAAGGACAGGAAATGCTGGAGATGGGAGTCAGTCCTTGCCCTGAAGGCACAGGGTAGCACATGACTCCAAGATGCAATTTTGAACACACTAAAGGAAGCAGCTAGTCTCCCAGAGTTGGACTAATCTTCAGCAGTTTTCTTTCAGTTGACCACTCATTGTGATGGGGGAGCAGGGCTCTGAGCTCACGGTTGGGACACAGACCTCAGTCAGTAGTGAGCTTTATACACAAGGTGGTTGTTATTCTCCCATCGCCTCTGCTCTGTTCACACAGAGTGGCTTCAAACACTCCTTGGAGTATTGTTTGACAGATGTGCTCTAAGACAAACACAGTTCCCTCTGAAGGAGGCATG
Organism: Antrozous pallidus; assembly: GCA_027563665.1. NCBI lineage: Eukaryota > Metazoa > Chordata > Mammalia > Chiroptera > Vespertilionidae > Antrozous > Antrozous pallidus. The sequence goes on along the minus strand of CM050519.1, from coordinate 63,961,199 downwards.
GTTGGTAATTTGGAAATGGAAGATGGTAAACCCTTTCAGTCATTTTACATACCACAGGGAGTTTTTGATGTCAATAGTTTGGCCCTCCGCTCCAACGCTATCATTGGGCATCTAAGCCCTACTGGGTTGGCCTAAGATATTGGGTTCTCAATATCTTGGATCATAAAGAATATGACAAAGTGTCAGCCAAGTCTGTTTTGCTGCTTATTCAAAGGAGACATGATAAATATATCTGCTCTGAGACTATGATGAAGTAGACAAAAGTATTTATTAAACTCACAGTAAATTTGTCTAGCAGCATATTAGAAAATTATTCATCTTAGACAGATACGCCGAGTGATAGTATGTTTTTAAGTTTCTAATCATCTATAGAAGTTTAGGAAAATGCTCAATTCTGAGTCTTTCTGAGCTAAATCTTTATGCAGCTTAGAACAGGCAACACATGACTATATTGTGAAAGGAAAAGCTGATCACCTGCAGTTTAACATAGTCAGAATTGCAAAGCAACAAAAGTTAGTCTAAGGCATTTTGTGGCAACTACAAACATGGGAGGAATCTTTTCAAGAATATAGCTTTTTTTGTTCTTATGACACAGTCCCATAGTCAGTTAACAATGATGTCCTTTGGTTATTTGCCTGAGGCAGATAGATGCCATTTACTATAGGCCTGGAGGTTTCTAGGGCAGACTCTGTGTACTTAGAGGTGACTGCCTCTATACCAAGAAGCCTTCGTAGGCACTGGAGGCAGACATAAATTTTAGTCTGCATCTCATGGATGATTTCTTAATGTTTTTAAGTTTCTCATTATTCAAACAAGGTCCTGGCTTATAGTTGGTCCAGTTTCTTCCCTTCTTGACTTCCTAAGAAATATGTATTTTCTGGTTAGTTGTCTTTTGCTTCCAACCTTTGCTCAAAAAGAATAGTTTAGGCTTGTCAAGTAGCAGTTTAAAGTCTAAATAGCTGTGGGTTGGAATCTTCTGACAGTTGGAAACTGCATGTCCTTGGAAAAGTCAGGTACAGAGTCTCTCCAAGTCATTCAGAGTTCTGGGATATAAAACAGGGTAAATATACCCTTTCCTGGTTGTACCAATGAGTAAGTAAAGTCACAGGTGGAAAGCTGGGAGTATAGTCCTTTGCTCCTATTAAGTTTTTAATGAATATTGTGTGTTCTACTCAAACTTAATTCTTTTAAGGTTTTCAGCAAGGTGACCATTAGCCATTTTTTTTTAATGTTTTGGTGGTGGTTGCTTTTTTAGAATGAAAATTAATGAACACTAGGATGACAGGCAAAATTCAGGACTTTTCTTTGCTTATCAACTCCACTGATCACCATTCTTCATCATTAATTTTCACTTAGTGTCTAAATGAAGTTAGAACTTTACCATTAGTTATCTCTACTGATAATCTGGACAGAAGTTTGACCTTTTATATTTCTGTTTCTTTCACTTGACAACCACTCTTCTATAACTTGTCATTCATTACTAGATTTACATATTTCTGGAGCTAACCTTGCTAAAATCCACAGTTACTTCTAATTTACACTGATAACTCTCTTTGTTATCTTTGATATACTGGATAGGCAAACTGATGTTTCCCAACTCTAACAAATTTCAATATGATACAAAAAAGACAATGTCTCATTCATGTCAAATAAGTAGAAATGTATGTGTAATTTGTTCTCTCTCTCTCTCTCTCTCTCTCTCTCTCTCTCTCTCTATATATATATATATATATATATATATATATATATATATTTGTGTCCACACTAATAGATTTTCAGAGTGAAAATAGACATGTACTGAGCTCTTACCCAACTCCATCTGCATTTTTAAGGCTCCCCAACCTAGCTTTATGCTTTCATGCTGACCCCTTATTGATAATACTTTTGCTGTATAACATCTGTGCTATGATTTTAAACTATTATTATAATCTTTCTTTTCCCCTTTTCTTCTCAAACCATAATTACCTTTCTGGTGTCCTGTGTTAGGGCCCCTTAGCACAACTAGACTGATTATCATATTTAGTCTCAGGATCCAATGTATTTGTGCCAAGGTATTTGTATATTATAATATAGCATTAACATAAATTAGTGTTATTTACTATTAGATATTAGTTTTTCTTTTTTAATGGACAGATTGATTTTAAAATATGTCTGTAGGTAGTAAATAATGTATCTTACTGTGTGTTCCCTCCTGGAAAAATTCTTCATTTCAATCAGACTTTTGTCAAGTGGAAAGTAATATGAGGGGAGGTTCTATCCAGGTGGAAAGCCAATGGGGTGGCTTGCCCCTCAGCTCAGTCTGAAAGGAAGTTGCCTCACCTGCCTGTTATTTCATTTTGTTGGTTTTCCACAGATGTGGTATTACTCCCAAAGGTGTTTTTAGAGGTTGTGGGCAATTTGGGGAGAAGTGCACTGGTCAGGGTTCAGCAGTCAGAGTTGTGAGAAATATAGCAATGCGTGGCTGCCCTGCCCTGCCAACTAGTCCACATTTCCGATGATTGTATTTCACATATAAGCACAAACTATTCTCTCACCATTTTACTGGATGCTGAATGTCCCAGGAATAAACTGCACTATAAATCAGGGAGGATCATAGTTTGTTTTGCCCAGTGGTTCATCATTTTGGAAAGTGGTGTCATCAGTAGCAATGCTTCTGGTGGCGTTTCAGTCACCAACGTGTCATCCTCATGTCAGTATCAGCAGCAGTTGTATTTATGATCATTTTATGTGTAGATATAAACACATGTTTCACTCCTTATTTTAAATGCTCAAAAAATTATCTTCAGTAGATGTCAGAGTTGAGTCAGGATAGAGAAATGACATCACTAATTTGAACAGGGAAATTTCAAAGAATTGTGAATTAGCAATCAGCTTTCAGTTTAGAACTTAAAAAAGTAAGAGAAACCCTAAGATATCATGCAAATAGCCACTTCAGGAAGCAGCTGTTTCCACTGCCAGAGGTGATGGGACAAAGGGCAACACTTAGGAACTTGGAGGCAAGATACTGAAAAGCTCAAACTCAGACCTCTCAGACCTTTAGGGAGGAAGGCAAGGTGCCTAGTGGTTAGTGTTTGAGCTCAGAGGAGGGTCCTGAATGAGATCCAGACCTCTGAAGGAGAAACAATGGCTGGCTGGTGTCTGGGAAGGCAGAGTCTGATAAAGCTGCTTTTCCAAGTGTTGGACAAAACCGCAAACTGTATTCAAATGCCAGGAAAAGGATCTGTTGCTGCCAAGATGATGAAGCATTGCAGGGCTAGGTGCTCAGAAGCCAAAGGCAGCCTGGAGGATCCCTGAAGCTGGAGGGGTGGAGCAAGTTTCCTCTTCCTCCCCCAGCTTTGAAATCTGCAGTGCCCCTAGTGGCAGATGCTAGGCAAAGCAGAAATGGGGTTTGCAGAGTCCTCAGGCCCAGCATCAGGAAGCAGAGCAGGGGAGAGACTAGGTTTGGAGCTGAGAGACAATGAATAAGTAACTGGCACATTTCCTAAATCCAAAATTCCATAACCATGTTATCTAGTATACTTGTACCTAGCCATTTTCATATTGTTATGCATGTAAGTGTATACAAATATAAATACATATAAACATATTATAATGAATGAAATATATGTATATATTTTTATGTTTTGGTTTTCTATTCTTTTATATTACAATTAACACATTACATTGGTTTATAATTGTGTTTAGAGGGAGTTAATTTTATTTCCAAATAGTAAAGGAGACATTATAAAATATTTGTTATCAAAAGTGGGTATTGAGTCTGACAGTATTGAGAGCCCCTGACTTGGTTCAGATGGTATAATATACATATAGAGTTTTGACTGTCTGCTCCTCACCAACTCAGAGTTGCAGTGCCATCTCAGCTACAAGGCTTGAATATGAAAAGGACCTTATGTGCTTTTAGAATGTGAGTGCATCAAAGGCACCATCTCACAATTGGCATACATTGCTCTTCTTTTCTTGAAGTAAGGCCTGCATTAATGGAAATGTGAATCCCAGTGTCTTTCTGGTTGTCTCTGGCTTTTTAGTGCTACTTCTAAAGGCTATGCACATCCATGGAGGAAATGGCAATACCCTACTGCTACTTTTAAGTCATTTTAGTGGTGGAATTGCAGTCAGGGCCTGGGGTTTTTATGAAAATCATATTCAAAAACAATAGTTGCCAGTTTTTGAGCTTCTACAGCAATTAGACACTCTGCTACAAGTTATAAACACAGAACACTTACCTACTTACTACTTCTAAGTAGTAAATATCACCCATGTTTTATAGATGTAGAAACTGACCATAAAGAACTTGAGACTTGTCTCAGACTACACAGCTAGTGAGTGAGAGATCCCAGGTTCACTCTGCCTATTTCTTTTTTTTCCCCCAAATATATTTTATTGATTTTTTTTTAAACAGAGAAAGAGAAAGATATAGAGTTAGAAACACTGATGAGAGAGAAACATTGATCAGCTGCCTCCTGCACACTCCCTATTGGGTATGTACCCGAAACCAAGGTACATGCCCCTGAACAGAATCCAACTTGGGACCATTGAGTCTGCAGGCTGTCGCTCTATCCACTGAGCCAAACCTGTTAGGGCATTCTCTGCCTATTTATTATAATTTATAATTACCCTTTCTTCTCTGCTTTCCGATAGTAAGACAGGACAAAAATGTCATTATTTACCAGGTTTATTTTATGTTATTTTTCAGAGAGAGAGCGAGAGAGAGAGAGATAGAAACATCAATGCTGATAAAGAATCATTGATTGGCTGCCTTCCGCATGCCCCCTACTGGGGATCGAGCTCATAGCCTTGGCATCAAACCAGTGACCTCTTGGTTCATGGGTTGACACTCAACCACCGAACCACACTAGCCTGGCCTGTGAGGGGTTATTTTTGCAAGCAGTGCAATTACTTGACAGACTAATGGACAGTAATTAATTGAAAGATTCAATAAATCCATAATACAAATGCCTGATGCTTGTTAGAATATCAGTAAATGTATGTTGAATATATTGATAAGAATTTTTGTTGGAATGATGAATTTCAAGTTGACCCATGTTGACCTTGAGTGTACTATCTAATTTTTCTGAAAGGCTAGGTGTACATAGTAAAGCTAATCACCCAACACTAGAGGACGATTCTTGAACAGAATCTCCTGTCATTTTAAGGTTCAAGTGTGGAAAATGGAATTTCACAACACCATAGAAAATGAGATAAGGCCGTAAGAATGACATTTATTCCCAGACAGTTTCAAGTATTTGGACACAAAGAGGAGTACTTTCATATCTGTATAGTACAGAAAAGAATTACTTATCAGACAAAGCCATTAATTAAAATGAACTGAAGCAGTTACGTGTCTCAGCCACTCAGGAAATCAAACTGATCAAAACTACCATTGTTTCTAAGTTCAGTGTCTTCTAAGTTTAGGTAAAGCAGAATCACTTTTGAAGATAGTATCATAATGAACATTTGTTCAAAGCCACCTTACATAATACTGTGTCATTGCGGATAGAAAGGGCTTTGTAAGTGAATGCTAAATGTAAACTTCCTTGAAAGTAAAACTTGGGTAAATGTGAAACCTTCAGGCAATAACCCTGACTAGAATCGCATTCTTATGTTGGTTGCTAAACTGGCTATCCGATATTATCAGTTTTTGAAACTTAATTTTATTCAGATATATATCCGTATTCTTTAGTCGCATTGCAGGGGATGAAAGGAAACACATCTTGCTGAAATATGCATTTATTATATTTAAATTTTGCTTTCCTCTTCCCAGAATATCAGATACTGGGTTGAATGTCTGCCAGTGCCCTCTTCTGGATAGAAAATAAGACATTTACAGAAGTTATCTGCCATATTTACAAATAGGCTAAACAATTTCTCCTTCACCTATTAGAGTGGATACTATTATGATAAAACACAATTTGCTTTTGTTGTGAGCATAAAAGGATACACTATCTCACTATACTGAAAGGAATGTGAATAGATGTTTAAAATGTATTACCTTGGCACTCAATTTTCCCTATACTCTTGAACACCTTACTCTAAAATTAAGATCATATTCTGAATTCACTATTAAGGAAGATAAATTGATTTATCAATATTTTCAATAGTCAGAATTCAAACAGAAGAGGTTTGACCATTAGCTTGCTATGGAGGCCTAATCTTTGACATCATGCTGCCTTGAGTTCAAATTCTGATTAAAGCTCAGTTTCCTAAGGTAGAAAACTTAGAGGAAAAACCTGTATCCACTTTATAAGGTAATTGTGAGGGTTATATGAGTTTAATGAAGCACTTTCTTATCTGACCTGTAGTAAGAATCTTCAATAATTAGCTAGAAAAATTTTGTGATATATGTCTTTTAACATAAAGTGTACAAATTTGAAACAAAAACATTTTAATTAAGATATGTTTCTACATGTCCTATTATAGAAATTTAAATCTATACATTTTTCCAGTGAATTATTTTTTTATTTAGTTGTATATGTCAAAATACATCATGGACTGACTTTGATTTCTCAAGAAGGAAATATAGTGAAATGTCTCTACCATAAAGAGTAATACTATGCATTTATGATCTCAATATTATTTCATGCATTGAGGATTAAAATAATATTCTACTTGATTTACATAATTTCTTAACTTTCTAAGTAATAAAAGTTGTATATTTTAACATTAACATGTTTTAAAATTCATGGCACATATATATATACCACACTTTGAGATCCATTTTTATTCATACAATTTTCATTGATTATCAAATTTCCCATTTTAGTTGTTTCCCCCTACCTGACAGTGAATCTAGCCTTTATTAATATGTAGCATTTCTAAGAATTGGCAAAATATCAGCAGAAACTTAATCTCTGGCTCATTTCAGGCTGGCAGTTGGGTACCTGTGTTAGGTGTTTGTCATAAAGAAGGGAAACCAAGTAAGAATGGAAAGCTTACTTACTGAAGTGTGACTTTGGGCATGTGACCCAGCCTCCTCTGTGCCTTAGCTCCTCTTATGGGGTAATGGTTTCATATTCATAAGGTAGATGTATTTGTGGGAGAAGTAATGCAAAGTAATTGCTCAGTATAAGTTAATTATCAATATTATTTTTGCACACATGGAGAAGTAGAAAAGCCAGGGGATTTGAAATCAGACAAACATCTTTATCAATATCATCTTCTCTACCTATTTCTAAAGTTTCCATCTGTAAAATGGTTGTTGTGAATATTAAACAAATTGTGTGCACAGTGCTTAGTGTAGTATCTGGTGCGGAAAAGTTGTGGAGCAAATACAACAATGACAACTTATAATACATATTTGCAATCTATCTGCCTTGTGTCAGACCCTGTGTTAAGAGTTGCAATTTCTAATTTTTATTATGTGCAGGCAAAGTAGACATGAGGAAATATGCCCCAGGTCACACTGCCAGGAAGTCCTTAAATTGTACTAGTTCTTCTCCTCCTCATTTGATGCTTCACCTAGTCATGGCTGCATGCCACTTCCAGTCACACAGGTCTCTGCACGTGAGGACTCACACAGTATATTATCTCCAGAAATGCACATGGCCTTTTCCAGCTCCCATCCATCCCATCAAGCTGTACCAGCCTGTGTCCTATTTCTTGAGCTAAGTACTCTGATGAACTAAATTTCGGCAGGCTATTTTTGGATTCCTTTGCTCCTCCTGAAAATGACACATTTGCCTCGTAAAGACGGGTTTCTTCTGCCACAGATCCTATAAATTAGCCCCATAGAGGAACTTCCAGGTAAGGCAGAAGGTTAGCTAGGGAAGTCTTCAGGGAAGTACTGCGCTTCTCAGCTCACCCCACATTGTCAGACCACCTTCAGTCTAAGCTGCCTTTACTCACCCTATGTAACTCTGGAAACTTAAAAAAAAAAAAGTATAGTTTTATGTTTGTCAACCGATCTGAAAGATAGTTACAATTGTACATTTGAATTTCAATAAAACTGAATCAATGATTTGCACCTGAAATTAGAATAGAAGGAAAGGATATATATATATATATGTCAAAGCTTGAGAATTTTTTAAATACAGATTTGCTTTTTTCGTTGTTTAATTTTCTTTTTAAAAAATATATTTTATTGATATTTTACAGAGAGGAAGGGAGAGAGATAGAAAGTCAGAAACATCCATGAGATAGAAACATTGATCAGTTGCCTCTTGCACAGCCCCTACTGGGGATTTGCCTGCAACCAAGGTACATGCCCTTGACCGGAATCAAACCTGGGATCTTCCGGTCTGCAGGCCTACGCTCTATCCACTGAGCCAAACCGGTTTTGGCTGTTGTTTAATTTTCTTGAGAAAGTCACATTCTCATCTGTAAAATGAAGAGATTTCATGAAGTAAGGTCTGAAGTACCTCTCAACTCTAAGCCTATATTTAATTGGAGTTGAATTTAACTAGAAAATTGCATTTAAAGTTGACATCAACCACAGCCCATGAAAATTAGATTTAAGAAAAACATTGAAGATTTTAATCAAACTTGTCATTTAGCAAAACTCCATAGTCAGGACCTTTCTAACTGTTGAATAATCTCTAAGTGGGTTTTCAAAATAGTAGCCTGCCCTTCTCTTTGCTTTAGAGGACTTGGACAGTAAATACATACTAAACAACCTTTTCTTTTTATTTTTAACTTAATAACACTACATATCCAGAGATAGAAATTTTAGTTGCTTTCATATCTCTGTTCTTACCATGTCTTCTTTTCTTCCATACGCGAGTTAGAGTGGTTTTCAACCTCAAGATTCAGGATCATTTGAGGAAATTCTGTTTTATTGTCACTGACCTTCCAATAGCCAAAGAGAAAGGTTGTTAGTCTCATTGCACAGGTCTCTAAGTACCCAAGCTTTCTATCCTACCTGAGATATTTGCTTTCACCTTAGTAAAAATAAATTAATTCCCCAGGGTGATATATTGTCCAAGAAATTAGCAAATTTGTTTTTGTTTTGAATATCAAATTTCTATCTTCCACTCCTAAATATTGTCATAGTCACTCTCAATTCCATCACAGCTCTCCTCTTAATAATTAATTAGAAAATGGACAGGCATCACCCCCATTGCTTCCAAAGAAACAGTAAGGTAATTTAGAAAAATAACATATAATTGTAAATTGCAACATTTAGACCAAATCCTTGCTCTAGCCTTAATCAGTAGAAGGATTAAGGGCACAAGGAACCCCCATTTTAGGACTGTTTGCAGATTAAATGAATTTGGATCCATCACAGTGCTTAGTACATACAGGAGCTCAATAAATGGTGGCTCAGTGATTTTACTGATTAAAAAACTTTTATAGAGAGTGTCTGGCACAGAGTGTGCAGAGGAAATGTGATAGAGGTTAAGGCCAATCATATTATTTTTTAATTCCCTGTGATAAACTTGGCTTTGTTTCATATTTGGTCAATGGCATTTCTTATGAGACTTTCAAGTAGTTAAAGGATAAGTATTGGGACTTTCCATTTAAAGAATAATGACCAAAAATTGTGATAATAGGAGACATTGGTAATCAATATTAATGAGTGTTTTGGGGGGCCATTTCTGACAGTAATAGCTCTTTGTAGTAAGGACTGTCATAATCATTTCACTTACAAAGCAATCTATTTAGCATGCTAATGGGAGAATTCATACCCGAGCAAGGAGGGGCTCCTACAAAATGCATTTCTCTTATGCTGATTTTGATGGTAAGGTATCTGAGGCATTATGTATTCAAAGCCTTCCTCTTGTCTTTTATTTCTGTGATTGCCTCAAAAATTTCCTGCTTCCTCTGATTATATATAACTCATACCATTATTATGATAATATTTATCTCCAAGTTTCAGGGCTGGCCTTTATTTTATACCCTATCTTAAATGATCAGCAGGTAACACAAGTAATTTTAATTACCAGTTGATATATTTTTTCTCCCTGAATGTCTGATAGAAAATAAAAGGAAAATTTAGAACTAAGAATGCCTTGTTAGTTAGAAAGTTAAATAGAAGACATAAAAAAGATGTTCTTTCATTCATTGATTTTTCTTTTTTAACAAATACTGACAACTAATTCTTGGTACTAGAGATATATCTGTGAGACCAAAATATATAAAAATATCCTACTAATATAATGTTAACTAGTATAATATAAACTAGATTAATCACAATAAATAAAGAGTATAAAATATGTTTTAAAAAGATGAAGAATGTCGAGACCGGTTTGGCTCAGTGGATAGAGCGTCGGACTGCGGACTGAAGGGTCCCGGGTTCAATTCCGATCAAGGGCATGTACCTTGGCTGCGGGCACATCCCCAGTAGGGGGCGTGCAAGAGGCAGCTGATCGATGTCTCTCTCTCATCTATGTTTCTGACTTTCTATCCCTCTCCCTTCTGCTCTGTAAAAAAATCAATAAAATATATATATATATAGATAGATAGATGAAGAATGCAAAGGAAGAAAAGATGGAGCAGAGCAAGGGTTGGGGAATGTGTGGGGAAGTTGCAAATAAACATAAATAAACATTTGGAGGGTCTGTGGGGGTTCACTTTGTGGGCATGAAGAAAGTGCCTTCTAGGATGAGAGAATGTCCCAAGCCTTTGCTTCCCATTTCTGTTCAAGATGAGACATGTGTATATGAAAAATTAGGGCAGCCATGAACATAGGGGTGCATATATCCTTTCTGATTGGTGTTTCTAGTTTCTTAGGATAATTCCTAGGAATGGATTACTGGGTCACATGGGAGTTCAATTTTTAGTTTTTTGAGGAAACTCCATACTGTTCTCCACAGTGGCTGCACCAGTCTGCATTCCAACCATCAGTGCATGAGGGTTCCTTTTTCTCAGCATCCTTGCCAGCATTTGTCCTTTGTTGATTTGTTGATGAAAGCCATTCTGACAGGTGTGCGATGGTATTGCATTGTCATTTTGATTTGTATCTCTCAGATAATTAGTGATTTTGAGCATGTTTTCATGTGTCTTTGGGCCTTCCCCTGTCTTCTTTTGAAATGATTCTATTTAGGTCCCTTATCCATTTTTTAATTGGATCATTTATCTTTATTAAGTTGTATAAATTGCCTATAGATGTTGGAGATTAACCAGGGATAACATTTGCAAATATGTTCTCTCATACAGTGGGCTTTCTTATTGTTTTGTTGATGGTTTCTTTTGCTGTGAAAAAGCTTTTTATTTTGATGTAGTCCCATTTGTTTATTTTCTCTTTAGCTTCCATTGCCCTAGGAGCAGTGTCAGTGAAGAAGTTACTTCGGAATATGTCTGAGATTTCGCTGCCTGTGGATTCCTCTAGTATTTTTATGGTTTCCCATAATAGCTAAGATTTGGAAACAGCTTAGGTGCCCGTCAGCAGATGACTGGATCAGAAAACTATGGTACCTCTACACAATAGAATACTATGCTGCCACAAAAAGAAGGAATTCTTACCATTTGCAGCAACCTAGATAGAACTGAAAAGCATTATGCTAAGTGAACTAAACTAGCCAATGAAAGAAAAATACCACATAATCTCACTCATTTGTGGATAATAAAGAACATTATAAATGGATGAATAAAAAGATAGATACAGAGGTAGTAAGGCATTAAACAGACTGTCAAATTACAGCAGGAAGGTTAGGGAGAGGTGGGGGAGATAAGAGATCAACCAAGGGACTTGTATGCATCCATATAAGCATAACCAATGGATGCAAGACACTGGGGGGCATGTATGGTAGTGAGGTGTAGGGGGGGCAATTAGAAGATATGTGCACATGGAATACCTCAATAAAAGATGGAAAATAAAATGAAATAAAATTCATGAATAAAAGGACAGTTACTGGAGTAGGGAGAGGTAGAGAAGTAGGAAATGTGCTTCAATAGATTAGAAAGAATAATCTTTAGGGTGCTATTGGCAAAATGTTATGGTCTTAATTTTGCTTTTTTCCATTTTAGACTGAGACCATAAATTTCTTGGTGGTAATTTATAGTTCTTCTAGAGTGCTAATATAATGGATAAATTCAAACAATCAGATAATGGAAATTTTGGTTTTTGTGTTTGCTTAAATAATTATATCTAACTTAAAAAAAACAATTGCTATTTTAGAGATTTTAGTTGAAATAAAATACTGCTCTACATATGATTCAATTTACAGATACTAAATTTGAAATATTATAATTTTACAGTTGGAAACTGCTCCTAGTTTGCTTTTATAATTCTTAACATTCATGTTTACAATTAATATGTAGGTCAATATAACATTACCTCAGACTTTGGACACATTTTAGCAGTTAGATATTATCTCTACATATATAGAGTTTATAGTTTCACATGGAAGACAAAGGCATGTATTCATAACAATGTAAATAAGTAAAAGTCTTTAAGATATATAGATAACTTATATAATTATGTGAGAATGTTAAAGTTATAGAACTTGAACATGTATTCACATTAATATGTCATAATGGAAAGGGAACAAAAATTTCATTCAGTGAAAGATATTAGGAAAACAATGCTGAGAGTATTTCAACAAATGTCAATGGGATTCTGGGGATAAGCAGTCACACAGAATGAAGAATGTTGAGTTGAGATGAGCAAAACATCACAACCTGAGTAAAGGTAAAATGAAATGTAAGAAGTTTAAGAGATTCACTGTTGTTCTCTTAAAAATGTTAAAAATTCTCCCTCATTTGTTGATGCTTAAATTCTGTAATCAGAGTTTTGTTTTACCTGATCCACTCTTAAACATGTGAGGCCTCTACATTAAGAACTTTCAAAGAATCAATGGACCTCTATAGGTACCAAAAAGCAAGAGAAAGCAATTCTCTCTTCTGACTGGGTTAAGAATTATGCTTTGGCTGGATGATGGGGAAGAAAGGCAATGCCTTGACTTTAAGTTAAATAGCAAGAGAGGCCTTTTCATCCTGTACGTTAGTTTAGTTTTTTTTTTCCGTATGTTTGTTTTTTACATGATTTACCATTTTCCTCCTATTACTTCAGTCTTCTCTTTCAAATGTTTTTAATGATCTTAGAAAATGAGAAGAAGGTTTTGGTCAAAATACATTCATTAGAGAATCCCTTATCCAAAGGAATGATTCATTTCCTTGGAGCTGAAGAACAGTTAGGTCCTCTCTGAACTTGGTTGCCCAGTTAATAGGAGGCCTCCTGATGCTTTCTGCTTCCTGGATTTATATGAAGAAGCAAGTTTTATTTGCTTTTTATTTTAGTGACAATATGATATATCTAATAAATGAACTTTTAAAAAACTGGGTAAATGACATCATTACCTATAGAATATGATGAAATCTCCTGGAGCCATGCCGATTTCCCTTTCTGCTGTATCTATTAGCTTGAGAGGGAGGAAAAGAGCTGTGAAGACAAACACCAACATTTATCCTTGTAGGTCTTAATCACTTATAACACCTTTAAAAATAGCTTAGGCTTCCCAAACATTAGAATGCAGATGGTTGAATTTTGCAATGAAATTGGGTTGATACTTGAAAGCATGATGTTTTAAATCAGCTAATCTTGGAAGAGAAGAAAACAGATGGCTATTAAAGGAACCAGCAGTCAGAGTATGAGAAAGCATATTTGGAGGAATTGAGGAAGGTCCCAGCAGACATGTATAAAAGACCTGTCTAATATGAGAGCAGCTTCAAACTTGGGAATCCTCCCGACCCCTCTCTCTCACACCTCACCTTGGTTTTTTCAGCAAAGTCTGTAGACACTTCTTCAGAACATATCCACAATGTCAACGTCTCACTATCCCCGATTATTGCAAAAGCTTTCTAACTGGTCTTTTTGCCTCCACCCTGTCCTTCCACAGTCTATTCTCTGTCCAAATACCAGCTGGAGTCTATTGGTGTCACACCTCTATTCAAAACACTCCAATGGCTTCTCTAATTATTAAGAGCAGGAAGGACCCAAAGTCCTTATGGCCAGCTCCCTTCCCAGCCATCTACTGTTTCACTAAATTCTCCTAACCTTCTCCCTCTTGCTCACTCCGCTCCAGCTATATTGATCTTCTGGCCTTCGTTTTTCTTTTTTCTTTTTTTTTTACTATTTATTGATTCTATTTCCAGACAGTTTTCCCCCAAGATTTCTGTGGACTTCCTATCACTTTCATTATGTTTCTATTCAAATGTCACCTTCACAATGAGGTTTTCTGTAGAACTCTATAGAAACACCTCTCCTCTTATCACTACTTGATGCATTGTATATTGGCATGTTAAATCTTGAAATGTTACATATACATATCTAGATCATATCTATATCTATATATAAATTTAGATCATCTGTTTCTTCATGGAACTATTTTTCTCACTGCTGTGCCGCCAGCACCAAGAACAGTTCCCGGCATGTAATATACTCTTAATACTTTTTTTATTGAATAGATAAATGAGTAACTTACTTTTATCTTTAATATGATTTGCTTTGAAAAAGAAAGCCCAGCCAGCATAGCTCAGTGGTTGAGCATCGACCTATGAACCAGGAGGACATGGTTTAATTCCTGGTCAGGGCACATATCCGGTTGCATGCTCAATCTCCAGTGTTGAGTGTGCAGAAGGCAGCCGATCAACGATTCTGTCATTATTGGTAGAAACATCAATGATGTTTCCTCTCTGAAATAAAATATACTTATATATTTAAGTTACCAGATTAGAATGTTGTTTATTTTATTTTATAACAAACTAAATTTTTACACGGGGAGGGGGGTCCCCTCAGCCCGGCCTGTACCCTCTTGTAATCCAGGACCCCTCGGGTGGGGTCCCTCTGCCTGGCTGGTGATCAGGGCCTATCGGGACTTTCCTCCCCCCTGCTGGTGGCAGCTGGCTGCACCCCTGCCCCCACTGTTACCACTGCTTGCCATCTGTGCATTGCTGCCTCATTTTACATACATGTTACATCTTTAAATGTTACATATACATATCTAGATCATATCTATATCTATATATAAATCTAAATGATCTGTCACTTCCCTCTGCAGGCAACAGGCATGGGGTGCGGTTGCTTGGCTGGCCTGGGCCTCTCTCTGTTGGGTTATCGCAGAGCCCCTTCTCCTATTAATCGCCCCGATGGATGATGGCCAGGGCCTCCTTCTTTGGGATGATTGATCGTGGAGCTCCCCCATTGATGGCCCCACAGAAGATGGCCTGGGCCTCCCTCTGCAGGGAGATTGTGGTGTGATGGCGGGGCCCTCCCCTCACCCCTGACCAATCACATCGCACACATCTTGACTGGCCTGGTGCCAGTGTGTGTCATAGTGTGGTAGTCCTGAAGCTCATCTGGACAGTCGTTCTGCTGTTTGGTCATTCAGTAAATTTGCATATTATGCTTTTATTATTATAGATGATTATAAATAAGTTAAGTATTATCTATTAAAAGATAATCTATATTCACTACCAAAATTTTAGATAATTTAAAATTTTAACTTGCTTTATACAGTGAAAAACACAATGTAGGAAAATTTGAATACAGAAATGTTAATATGGAAATAATTCAGAATTATAAAAAAACTTTTCACATTTATCTTTATTTATCCATTCATTTTTATATAGCTCAAGCTCAACTGTTAATATGGGATTTCTAAACATGATTAATGCAGACATAATCAGACCTTTGATATAAACTATTACACAACAAGACAAATCTTAGTGCTTTTTCCCGATTTGCATGAAAGACTTAGCCAATTAATAAAGGTTTAAGGAAACAATGAATCCCTTATCTTATGGGTACTGCAAAAATTACTTGCAATAAAGATTAGCAATAACATTTCTGTGCAGCTTAAAAAGGTGAATGTTTTGTTGGGGGAATTTTAATTTCTTGCCAGTCTTCCAATTGGGTAAATGTTAGGCTTTGTTAACCAGTACTGGAATAGAACAAAATTATTATTTTAACCATTGTCAAGGGTGGTACCAAATTCTTTATGAACAACGGTGTATGGTAAAGGTTGTGGTATGATGCACCCTGAGAGGGGAAATTAATAGATGGGAACTGAGGCAAACTCTGCGGGGCTTTAGTGTTGCTCCTGAGTTAAAAACTCACTGATTATCCAAGCAGACTGCTAAGTTAGGGATGTGAGCCCATGAAAGGAAGCTGGACAGTGCTTTTCTATCAGAGGTCAAGAAATGATTGTGCCTCTCTGGCTAGAAAGAGGCAGAGGATATATTTTCAGCATTTGTGTTTCAATGACTTTAATTTCCAGTTTGCCACAAATATGATTCCTGTGTATTTCCCTGCACCAGCCAATTTGCACACTTTTATTACTAGCCTTCATCCTGTAAGACTGCTGTTGAGACCTTAGTTTACAACTTTTATTTTCATATTCCTTAAATTCTATTTTTCTGTTATCTGAGCAAGGTTTCAGGTACTTTTTTTAAAAGAAGGGTAAGTGAATGATATGTTACCCAGTATTTATCTAAAAATGTCTTTCTGTTTTGCAAATCAACTGTATGTAAAATTAGTCACACAAGCTTTGCCTCAAAACTCTGTACAGTGTTGTTCCATTGTTCTATATTAGCTGATAAACAATGCTAGCAAGATTTTGGGAGGGAGATAGTATCTATTTTGTTTGAACTTGTAGAGCCCCATGTGTAAATAACTTCTATTCATTAGGCAATATTTCCTTCATTATGCCTTTATTATTGCCTCCATTTTTTATGAATCCTTAGTAATCCTGTAATTCTGAGTGGCACCTTGCTCTCCATCCTTTTTTTTTTGAATCAGCTTCTATTTTAGTGTTTACAAATCAGTTTTTCTTTTCATAATAACTTCTATGAATGACTCTATAGTTTGTCCTACAGAATAAAGATAGGAAGTATCTGTATCTAGTTATCTACTATTGTTGTACAAAGATGCAGTGCAGAAAGGGGAAAATAAATTGGTCTCTTTCTATTATGTGTGAGAAGATTGCCCATAGCATTCATCACAAGGAAGACGTGATAAATCTCAGTTTACAGTTTCTTTTGAGGTTGAGAGTTTGCTGTTTTTTGCATCTCGACATTATCATTGTAAAAAAAAACATATCCAGAAAGTGGAAAGGTGAAACAAATAGTTTGTTCTACAAATAGAGGGACACCAGTAGAAAGTAAAAAAGAAGACAAGTAATATATCAAATCACTTTAGTAATTTAAAACTGAGTATCTCCTGGAGATCATCAACCCAAAACTATCCCGAAACACACTTTACTATGGCTTATGTGGATAATGGAAAAAAAATTGCTTTGGTAGTTTTCTCTTTGCTTATTTGCAAAGCCACAGTATCCAAATCTCTCCTCTTGACCAGCTTCTCTCTCTCTCTCTCTCTCTTTTCTCTCTCTCTCTCTCTCTCCCCCCCCCTTTTTGCTGTTCTTTTGTCACCTATTATCTACACACAGGAGCTTCCAGGGCAGGAACTAACTCTTGGCTTTTGATTTTTCTTTTCCTGTGATGTTCGCTATGATTTAGGGAGAAACCAGGCAGACTGGTTTTGTTGCTGGTGTAAGCCCTTACTTATTCTGACATTAAAGTTGTAAGTTATTTGATCAGATATGCTTTTTCATTCAGATTTGCTTAGAGAAATTTTCATTGTTCAGTTTTTTATTTGTGTGGTGTTTTTTTTTGTTTTGTTTTTTGTTTTTTACTTGTTTGTTTCATTTTTCTGGCCAATATGTATGCAGTCCTTAGAGAACAAGTTCCCAACTGGAGTAAACATTTGTATGCTGTTTGACTTCATGGCATCATTTACAAGGACAGGGTATATAAATAGGTATTTATGTTATATGCCACAGAGGAAAAACTAAATCCTGTTTAAGAACTATGTTTTCTTTAAATAGATGTTTCATAGTTGTCTTATATTTCATGGAAACCCATTGATATAATTCAATTCTTTTGTCAAAATGTTGCTCTCACGGCGAAATGGAAATATTTTCTATGTAGTAGCTCAAATATGGGGATTAGGAGTTGAGAGAACAATGTGTCTACAGTGTTTCAGGGGCAGTGAGAGCATGTCAT
Source organism: Antrozous pallidus (assembly GCA_027563665.1). Taxonomy (NCBI): domain Eukaryota; kingdom Metazoa; phylum Chordata; class Mammalia; order Chiroptera; family Vespertilionidae; genus Antrozous; species Antrozous pallidus. The sequence goes on along the minus strand of CM050519.1, from coordinate 63,943,262 downwards.
TTCATCTTATTCATTACCATTAGTGATGTTGAATTAAGCAAAACGTAGCTATCTGGGAAGAAGAATCTGATACTGATTTGCCAAAATCTGGCTGGATGGCAATATACATGTTATTCAATTATCTTACACTGCAAATCAATATTCATATTTATAGTATGAGATACTTGAACCACTCAGTTGCCAATGGCCTTTTCATCATAAAAATATGCTGATTCTATGACTTGGAATAAATTAAAATTCCCATACATTTCCTTGTTTTGTGCAAACCTCTGGTAGAGACATGAAGAAATGTGAATTCAAAGTAGGCCAAGGCATGCTCAGGATGCACAGTGTCAAGAAATAAAGTGGGAAGCAAGAGCTTTTGCTAGGAAACAGTGGTGAGAAGGTAAGTTAATGTCAGCTTGTGGAAAACTTTGAATATACATGCATCTTTTGAGCAGGCATATTTCTTGATTTAAGGGTGGTGTGGATGGGGAAGAAGAGAGGAATAGAAGCCTGGAGGTTCTTTCATTAGTTTATACAAAATGATAAGCACTTGGACCAAGAAAAGGCAGGCATTCTGCAGACTCAAGAGAGATTTTAATGGCAGTAGAACTAGGACTCAGTACTAATTGGACCATAATTAGCGAAAGACACTGGGGCTTAGAACTCATAAGAACAAAGAGAGAAGTGTGTGTGAAGGGAAATGTTTTTCTCCAGAAAGTTTGAAACTATGATTCAAATGTGTCATTTGAAAATTAAAAAGCATATTAGAGGGGATAGCATTCTATTACTTATTTGGCCTCATAAGCTTTTTTGATGGGATCTTTGTAAACATGAACTTGAAACAGTAAAATCTATTTGATGTGTAAAACAATGTCAGTGTCTTTGCTGCTGCCTGTCTTTGGTAAAATATCTCTGGAAGTAATAAGGTAATTTTAATGGTTCTTCTGTTTTGAGAGCCTAATTGGTTTTCAGTGGAAAATTAAGAGCCTGATTCAAATTAGATGTCAGAAAAATCAAAAGCTTTTTAAGATGTTCTCACATCATATGCTACAGTAATAATGATAAAGAATTTTAAGTACATGGTAAGGCACTTATTAGACATCAAACTAAACTTAATTTTTTAAAACTAAAATGAACTTTTATGAATTAGTCTCCTATTTAAAATTCTGAGCATTCCACTGTGATAATAAGTATGAATTTGTAATACACTAATAATCCCCAGCTTAAAGTCAGAGTACATTTTAAGCCAAATGTTGTTTTAATGTATTACTTAAAGTGTATTCTTGTGCGACTGACATTCCTAACTAGTTAAATCTGAAATATAGTTAAGAAAAAAGCTACATTCCTCTATGCAAAATCTACAGCAGGAAAATTACTTTTAATATGTTGAAAACAGAACTGTCTGAATGCTCTAATCTAACTAAAGATTTTTATATGAAAATAAGATAATAGATTAGATGTCTATAGATAATGATTAAAAATGACTAATAGTTTATTTCTCATTAAGTTACTTGATAATCTGGTAAACTCCTGGTCAAATCAGGAATTTATATTACCTATATTACCTATTTATCTATATAGAGAGATAGATAATTTTTCATGTCTTAATTCAATTTTTACTCTTACCTCTAAGGTATCTTAAGTTTTCTTGAGCAAATGATTTTTAGGTTGACATCTGGAGATACCTTAGTCATTTTTTGAGACCCATCTCAAATATAATTTATTTTCTAATGCCATCATTCATTCAAATCATATAATTCTTCAACATTCTTTGGGAGTCTGAGCACCTGGGTAAATTAAATGTCCATTGCTGAAACAGCTCTAGAAAAGAAGAATGACTTCTAGAAGAGGAATGGTTTTGCTTTCAGAATACATTATTTGAATAAGGTTCTAGCACATCAACTAAGTGAAGATGTTTAATAGATAAATATATTTGGATGTGTCATTAGTACTCAGATAATATCTAAAGTTAAGGATTCAAAAAAGGCCATATAATGCAAATAGTTAGATAAGTAGAATATCAAGCAAGGACCAGAGATTTCATAAATTTCGGGAATATCCTATCTAATAAAAGAATAATATGCAAATTTGACTCTACCTTTGCCACACCCACCAGCCAATCAGGAGCAAATTATGCAAATAAACCCCAAACAAGATGGCTACCACCACTGAAAGGAGGAGGGAGGCCTGGGTTTCCCCAGCAATGGAGGAAGCCAAGCTTTCTGCTAGCCTTTGCCAGCCTAGGCCTCCACTCAATGGTACAAAGTTTCAATTATAAAAGATACATAATCCAAAGGCAGCCATGGGGCTGGAGAGAGAAGAGGCTAGGGTTGCTAGGGTGATGGAAGAAGCTAAACTTCTGCAGCCCTAGAGTCTAGCCCTCCACTCTAGGCTACAAAGTTTCAAACAGAAATGGCTGTGGCCGTGGAGTGAGCAGAAATCTTGACTCCACTCTAGGCTACAAAGTTTCAATTGTAGAACATAAATTAATTTCAGATCCCAGGGCCTCCGCTTGGGTTGCTGGGGGGTGTGGATGGCCTGAAAACCACCATAGGCCCCTCACCCAGGCTGTCCCATGCACTAAGGGAACCCCCACCCTGATCCAGGACACACTTCAGGGCAAACCAGCCTGCCCCCACCCATGCACCAGGCCTCTGTCCTATCTAATAAAAGAGTAATACACAGATTGACCATCAGCTCAACACACAAGAGGGCCTATTGAATTTTCATTTGTCCTATTGGGATTGGGCCGAAACGGGCAGTCAGACATCCTTCGAGGGGTCCCAGAATGGAGAGGGTGCAGGCTGGGCTGAGGGACACTCCCCCATCCCCCATGCACGCATTTCGTGCACCGGACCTCTAGTTGGATATAATAAAGGGCCAAGTTAAAATATATTAATTAAAATAAAGTAAAAATCTGATTGTATTGGTAGCATATGCTCCTTTAAAAAAATACAAGTACAGAAAGGTACAAAGGATACAATTATAATTATATAACTTTATGAACTAGATCAATATTAATTTTATTTCCTTCAATTTTTAAATTTCTATTTGAAAGAGAAACTTCTAATTACAATAGTTGTAATACCTTAATCTTTCTTTTTTTACCTAAATGAAAATGTTTACATTCTTCAAAAACATTATTTCTAGTACCTGCATCATAATCCATCACAGTGATATGCCAGCTTAATTGTTGGTATCATATATCAATTCTATTTTTCAGTTAATTCTCTTGGATTTTTGGAAGTATATAGGTATATTATCTGCAAATTCTTATCAGTTTATCCTTTTCAGATAAACTGTACATAGCACATTGTCTCTTGTTTTACTATATTGCTTTGATCTTTATATGAAAATAAAATAATAGTGATAATAGGTATTTTAAAATTATTTTAATGGTAATGTGTATAATGTTTTAACATTAAGAGTGTTGTTGCTTGCTTAAAGCAGAAGTACCTATTTAGTATAAAATTTTAGATGTTATGATAGGATTATATTAATATTAACTTACTGGGTTTGAAATAATTTGCATCTGTGTTTAAAGTAAAATTGTTTTTTAACAACATTTCTAAATTCTTCTACAGTCATTTATTTACTGTACTATAGCACATGAATACTATTCTGTGAATTAAAGCATAATTTTATAGTAAGGAAGATTTGGAAAACACTGATTTCTATACTCTTGGAATGCATGTTGTTTTAGTACAGACTTAGAAGTTATTTAGTTCAATAATAACAAATCCTTTAAAGCAAATTTCTCAAATTGTTTCTTTTTGAGTTTAATTTTATTTCTTCATATTACATTATTTTATTGTATATATTTTATTGTATATTTGTATATATATTTGTATATATATTTGTATATATATTTGATCTTTTTAATTTGAGGGTAGGGGAAGGAGAGGATTTATCAGTAGCTGTAAGTGGATTTCCTATTTTTAAATACAATCTGAATATCTTTTCCAGTTGATGAGGAATGTTCAGACCATTTGTATTTACTGTAAAAACAGTGTTATTGGTTTTTTATTTATGGTTATGTTTTCTGTAATTTAGTTTCTCAGCTGCTTCTTATCCATTTTATTTTATGCAGAGATTCTTTGTTAGCTGTTATTTAATTATCTGTGGCTGCATAAAAACCACCACAAACATTGTGGAATAAAATACAACAAATGTTGGCTGCCATTATGTCTCACAATCCTGGGAGTTGACTCCTCTCAGCCAGGCGGCTCTGGCTTTAGGTTTTCAGGAGGCTATAGTCAGATAGTGGCTCAGGCTGGAGGTTTCTCAAATGCCTTTTCCTTTCTGTGTCTGGCAGTAGATACTGGTGGACCACATCAGGACATTCAGCTAGAAGTCACCTACATGTGACTTCTCTATGTGACCTGGGCCTTTTACAGAGTAGTGGCTCTCCAAGAACAGTGGCCGAAGAGTGAAACAGGCAGAACCATACAGTATTGCCTGTTGACTAGCGTTGAAGTTACATAGTGCCATGTCCATCTTGTTCTTCTAGCTGAGGCAATCATAGAAGCCCACCAGGTTGTGGAAGAGCATATGGGAAACAATGTTGTGACCATGTTTGGAAAATACAATCTGCCATGATAGGCATTCTATTATTACTAGTAGTTATGAAAATTTTCAGAGACATTCTTAACTATATATCATCCATCTTTGAAAATGACTAAAACCCACAAATTTTTTGGAATACCAGAGATTTTTGCTGAATTTTCATTTGTCCTTTCTTATTAATTTACTTTAATGTTATAAAACATTTTGTAAACAATTGGTGGTCTCTATCAAATTATTGTGAGGCATTAATTTTGTAACACCGTTTATAACATTTGTTAGGATTTTTTTCTATACTTAACCGTTTTCATGTTTCCCACCCGTCCTTGATAACCTGATTTCTCCTTTCTTCTTTCACTGAATTTATTTTTTTGTTGTTCTTAAATAATCAACTGGATTACTTAAGAGGTATTCTTAGGTGGTGCATTTTCTAAGTAATTAAATATTCTTGAATGTTTGTTGTTTACTACATTCCCATACATCACTTTGGCTGTTGTATAACCTTTGAGCCACAATTTTTTCCCTTCTGAGATGCATGCCTTGCTCTCTACTTGAGGTGGGCACTCATGGCAGAAGTGAGTGCTCTGTCCTCCAGTGCGACCGGTGTACTCTAAAGGCTACTACTGCTCTACGACTGCACAGGAGATGCCACACTGGGTGCCAGCACTGCCCTGAGGACTGTCCATGTCCAGCTCCAATGGGTTATGGGACCATGGTCTCTGTCTTCTAGTTATTAAAGACTTTAAGAGGGCATTTTATTCTCCTTCCATCTCATTCAATCCATCCTAATTCTAGAAGACATCCTTTATTGGTTTCTGGCATGTAAAGTAGCATCCATCATTAAGTTTTGAGAACACATAGAATCCTTATCCAGGGAAATTCTATTGGTTATTTAATCAGAATTTGATGGAATGAAGTGATATACTTGTGGTAGTATAGTTATCAATCTTTATAAATCCCTATTTTCTTCTGAGTTAAGAGAGAATAAATTTCTGCCTCTTTAGCAGGTCATTATCATAAGAAATGTGACTATTCAACATAAAAAAGCACTTTCAGTTCATGGTAACTAGACATAGTTTGGGATCCTGCATTGGATTCTGACTCACACAACTCATCAGCAATAGAAATTTGGGGGCAAACTGACATTTCAAATAAGATTGGGTACTAGATGACATGAGATTTATTGAAAAGGAGATTTAGACATCCTTAATTGAATAAATTACAAAACCTACAAATGGTATAATTTTGAAAAAACACATATGCATGTGTGCGTGTTAGAAATGATACTCTAAGATGTAATAATGGCAAATCTCTGAGTAGAGACAAAGTGCTTTCTCTAATGTCTGCATACATTACTTTTAAAATAATATGATACCAATTTTACTTTTTAAAGAAAGAATTATACACTTTTTAAACTTAATGAGCTAATATAAAATCCACTGAAGACAAGTGAAGCAGTTAATTATCCTCTGAGAAGGTAGAACAACATGCAGACAAACTTTTAGTTTGTAATCTGATAGGAAAAAAAAGAGTTGGAGTTATTGAGAAGAATCAACACAAATGTCATCTAAGTGAAGAGAGTTTGTCCAGATTTTATTTTCATGTTTTTCATTTTCCATATACTTGTCAAGGATGTTCTTAGAAAGCCAGGACATTATTAATGAAACAGTCCCCTTTTTCTGCACTCAACTAAAATCTCTGATTGTGTTAGCAGACTCATAGAAGCAGTGTTTGTGTTGGGGGGACTGTGGCTGTCAGGAGCAGCAGCTTCCCTGCAGTATTGTTTGATTATAGAGGCTCATGTTCTTTAATATGAGTGCTAATAAAAATAAGAAGAGCTTCACATATTTCATGTCCATCTGCTTTGAACATTTTCTTGGCAAATGGAATTCTGAGCTGATGGCTAAGATACAACAATAATAAAGTTACGTGATTGTCAGTGGAGGAGTTTTACAGGCTTGTACAAATTAACTAAAAAATACTTTTTGTGATGGGAGAGAATTATTGCAAGATTCATCACAGGGAGAAGCTAAGGTGCTGAAAAAAATTAACCCAAGGTCTAAAATATTTCATTAATTGAATTGGAAATATACTCCTTACAACTAATGAATTTATTTAATCATTTATCTATTTACTTATTCCTTCATTCACTCAGTAAATATTTTTGAGTCAACAATGAATTTTGCATTAAGAGCTTCTTGTCAACCAAAAGAAAAATCACAGCCACAGATAATTACAATACAAATATTCAGGCTATACATAGGTATTTACTCAAAAATCATTTATGATCTAATGTTTCAAATACCATATTGGTTACTGTGACTACAGTGTTAAAAGGTAGATCTAAGTTCCTATTCTCATACCAATTATATCCTATCTGAAGGAGTCAAACATTAAGTTAATAAAGTTATAAGGAGATATTAGGTTGCCATGGATGCTATCAGGAACACATAGACTGATGTGCCAGGGAATCTAGAGCCCCTTTAAGTTGTTGGTCAAGAAAACTGAGGCTGACTCTTAACCTGGGATCTGCATATCATATAAGACCAGCCTCAAGAATAGCTACACCTTTGGCAGAGGGAACAATAGTGCAAGTGCACCAAAGAGGAAGCAGTTAGGAGTGTGGCAGGAAGCTAGAAAGCAGACTCATAGGTGGTCAGGAGCCAGACACTGGGCACAGTAGACAGGACCACCCCTTCCAATTGTCTGGCCTGAGGCAGGAGTACAAATGGAGAAAAAGCTAACATTATAGATCAAACTCATTAGCTGGGGCTTAACTATGCTTCCTTCTTCTACCATGACAAATATACTATCACAAAGACAAGATTTTAAAATACTCACAAAACTATAAGATTTGTGACTGAAAGTTAGCAAGTGATTTAAAAAGACCAAATTTCATTATTGTTTATTTTTGGATGTTCTGTAAATAGGTTAGTGATCTTGTATTTATAAGATAGTAAAAACATTAATAATTTATAAACAATTATTATTACTCTTTAAATTTTATTTTTTGTGTTTTTACTTTAGCAAAATCACTAATTAAGCTTAAATAAAGTAGTAAAATTTTACTGGCAGCAATGATGTAAAGGAGTAAGAAATAAAAGATAATTGTATTTAAAGTGAACAAAATTTAAAATATGTCACCAAAATGCAAGTCAAGGAAAATAAAATGTTTGAAAAATGTTTATATTTCCAAAAATGTTTGACTTTCTACAGTTTTCCTAATTCCCCATAATAATAAGTGGAAAAATACTGATTATAGTACATCCATGTCAAATTTTTTTACTTTAAATTTAATTCTGAGCCATAGAATTTGAAACAACTACCCAACTAATGCACTAGTTGTAGGGCAAAAGCAGCTTTAGACAATATGTAAATGAATGGATGTAGCTGTGTTTCAATAAAGTTTTATTTGCAAAAATAGGTAGTCTGGATCTGGCCTTTGAACTATGGCTGTCACACCTGGAGTGTGCTATGCCATCACTAAACTTCAGATCCCAAGTGACAGAGGCACCCTTGTGTTTTTTAATAAATGATTCATTGACATGTTTTTGATGTGCTAAATGGTGGGGCCCAGGGCAGAAGCCTCACTGCCTCATTCTAAGGGAGATTCTACAGTAGGACTGGATAAGGATGTTAGATTTTATTTGTAGGCAGGATAAAGAGCCACTGCAAGGTGTTCAACAGGCACATCTTGTAAACTTAATTATGCTTCACAAAGATCCCATTGATTGCTGCTTGGAGAATGAATGAAGTACTGTGTAAGGAGAGAGAGCGAGAGCGAGAGCGAGAGCGAGCGAGAGAGAGAGAGAGAGAGAGAGAGAGAGAGAGAGAGAGAGAGAGAGAGAGAGAGAGAGAGAGAGAGAGAGAGAGAGAGAGAAAGAAAGAGAAAGAAAGAAAGAAAGAAAGAAAGAAAGAAAGAAAGAAAGAAAGAAAGAAAGAAAGAAAGAAAGAAAGAGAAGAGATTTGTCCTTCCAGGGCAAATCAATAAGCATTTCAGAAAGCAAATGACGTTTGATCTGCATCACACTGAAGCAGGGAAAGGTACTTCAGATGCAAGGCAATGTGCAAAGGCAGAGAATAAAAAAGGACTCATCATATATTGGAAATTATTTTAAAAGTTCAAAAGAACTAGAAAAATATGTGCATAAGGTAGAAGAGAAGACTAAAAATCTAGGTTGGATCCTTGTATGCTACAAATGGGGCACTGACCTTTGAGAAACAAACACAAAAAGGAACTGGAAAAGTCTTTAAGTGGGTAAGTTCAGATTTAATTTTTAGGCAGAAAACTGGGACTGTAGTATGGAGATGGGACTGGAGTGGGAGAAACTGATACCTGGTTTTGCAGTACTAGTAATCCAAAAAGAAGATGAAGAGCACCGAAAACTAAGATTGCTGTGTGGGAACTGAAAAAGAAGCTAGTTTCAGAAGTTGGTTTCAGAACTTATAGACGGAAAGTAACACTGATGGAATTGGTGATTGGTTTTCTGTTGGGATGAGTTAAAAGCAGGGATGACTGATGACTACCTAGGCAGTGTAGGAGTGACATCTTATTCTGTGGTGGGAAGAGCCGGTGGTGGGTGGTGGAGAGGAGAAACAGTGGTTGATGCTTTGGACGCTGGAGTTGAGTCTGGGTTGGGACATCCAGGTACAATGTCTAGCAGGATGCTAAGATATGGGTTGTAGAAATATTTGGCAATTAGCAGAGACTGGTGGCAGCTATTGCCATCAAAGAAGATGAAAAATCCCAAAGAAAGTCTACCAGGAAAGACCAAGAAGAGGACAAAGAATATCTGTCTGGTTAATACTAACCAATGAGGTTGGTCTGAGAGGAGGGTATTAAGAAAATGAACTCTTTCTAATCCAGAGAATAATTCTGTGGCTCTGTATGCTTCATCTGTTGTCTTACAAGGGAGATGGCCAAGCTGAGGGGTATTAGCCTTTCCCTCATATTATGAAACAGGTGGGTTTTAGTTAAGTGTAATTTCAATATATACTCCACAAGTGATATTCATTATAAATGCCCACTGTAGAAGTCTATCCAAAATCCCAGGGAAAAAAACCCTCTAAACCCATTGATTTTTAAAAATTTATTTTTGTAAGAAAATTATCAATATGCTATCTCATACCAAAAAGATGTGGTCAAAAGTTGCAGCCTTCTAATATCATGGTTCACTATTATTTCTCATAACATAATATACTCTTTAATTGACATTTAAAAAACACACAAGCTCAGTATTTCCTTGCATAATTGACAAAAGATTTAAATTTAGTTTTTTTTCTGTCTTGCCTTGTTCCAAAGAAAGCTATAAAAACCAAGAGTAAATGTGCATAACTATGGAGACATGTGTATCAGCTATTAAATCAATGTTGCCCACATGCCTGTGGTCTAAAGGAATTTGAACAGTGAAATCTCCTTTATTTATGTTTTATAACTTGGTGAGTAAGTACCATGTGCCAGTACTATGTTAAATGTTGGGGGCAAATGGTAAGCCTCTCTAGTTGGAGGCAAAGGAAGGCATGACATTCAGGCCCCCGTGGACTGACTCCATGACCCTCTTGGGGAACTAGGAAGAGTTCTTATGTTTAGGAGAGAGATGGAGCAGCAGAGGAGGCTGTAGAGGAAGGCCAGAGCCAGATCCTAAGGGCTAAAAATGCTTGTTCTCTATCCCGGAGGCCAGCCGTTCTTTATAGCAGAGATACTACCCTTGGAGGGCATTTTGGACATTTGTGGAACATTTTTTTGTATCACTCTAGTGATGGGATATGGGCTTTACTGGAATTTTAATAGTTGGGGCCACAGACAATAAACTCTCCAATGTGCAATGTGAGAGCAGTTCCACATAATCAAGAATATATTGTTTTAAAATACTTACCACACTAGATCATGTATCCATGAAAGAAGAAATTTTATCTCATTTCCTATAACTTACTCTGACTGTCACCTTTGAGGGAAGTTGGTAGGAAAACTATAAACTTTTGAGTCACCTGTATTAATTAATTTCTCAATCCCAGTTTCACAAATTATAACTTCTAGGTCATTTGTGTGTGGTACTTAACTTTTCTGAAGTTTTTCCTCTGGGAAATGAATCTAATGTACATATACCTCAGAGCTAGGTGAGGATTAAATATTTATAAGGCACTGAACAAGCATCTGGGACTTAGAAAGTGCTAGAATAAATATTGGTTCATAGGGGGAGATGTGGAGGTTGGGGAAACTTGCACTAAACCCTGCAGGGTCATTGTGAATTTTGGTTAAACTTAGTTCAACATTGGCTTTGAATTGATAACCTGTTTTATAAATATATTTGCCTAGGGTGACAGACAATTTGTTCCTAAGTGTGAAGTGGGATTGCCTAGTGTAGGAGCATTTTTCAGGCAATTTCTTGCTCAGAGAGAAAGAATGATGCCTCCCAGGGACAAGGAATAGAGAAGTGATAGGTTTGACATCTTCAATTTGGTAATTAATCTTTGATAACCTGTGATATTTGTTATGACATAGCTTTTCTTTCAGTGGATTTATGTTTTATTATCCAAATTCTATTACAAACTATCAATGAATTAAGGCTCCTTGTTTTTGTGTAGGGTGTGAATTTTCTTATTTTTAAATTACAGTGTACATTTAATATTATTCTGTATTAGTTTCAAATGTACAGTTGTACAGCAAAGTGATGAGACAATCATGTACTTTACAGAGTAGTTCCCCTGATGCATTAAATGCCTTATTTGCAAAATTTATGATACAATAGATATCCAGTAAGAATTTATTGACTGATTTATTTTATTGTGTGAGGTGGTAAGTGTTAAAAGAATATAAAATGCATAATCACTCTCCAAAATCCTTGGAGTAAAAGATATGTTTTAAAATTTTAGATTAAAAAACTTAGATATCTATCATATAATATCTGTACTAGAGGCCCAGTGCATGAATTCATGCACCAGTGGGGTCCCATAGCCTGGCCTGGGGAATTGAGCTGAAATCAGCTCTCTGACATCCCCCAAGGGGTTCTGGATTTCGAGAGGGCACAGGCCAGGCCGAGGGACCCCACCAGTGCATAATCAGGGCTAGGGAGGGACATGAGAGGTTGGCCAGCCAGAGAGGGACTGCAGGAGGGCTTCAGGGCATGTCTGGCAGGTCTTGCAAAGTCCCAATCTGCCAGACCCCAGCAGCAAGCTAACCTACCAACTGGACATCTTCCCCTGGATGGTCAGTGCACATCATAACAAGCGGTTGAGCATCCTTACCATATCATTAGCATATTATGCTTTGATTGATGAATGGATGACCAGATACTTAGCATATTAGGCTTTTATTATATAGAATATTACCATATGCTATATTACACATAACCAGAAGAATCTGGAAAGTAACCCCAAACCAACATTTTAATGTATCTGCAGGACAGCTATGATTATTCATACTAAGCAAGTTATGGTGATTGCAGGTATGATGACCATGACCAATTATGTTTTTATCAAAAAAAAAAACATTTCTTTTTCTTTGCTTATGAAAGCTTCCTTCATCCCCCACCCCAAGAAAGTTTGATGTATATGATCCAGAAAGCCTTTAGTTTTATAAATTTCTTAACCAGTTGAGTTATAATGGCTCCAGATTCAGAAGAAAGAATAAGTATGTCCTAGAGATGGATGATTTATTTTACTCTTAATACATTTGAATAATCTAATTATCCACTTAGCCTTCAAAGAAAATATACTACATTGGGCTTTGCCTTGGTTTTTCTATATATTTATACAATTTTTACCAAGTCCTGGGAGCAATTTTCTGAGACAACCACTTTGTGCAACTTTACTAGGAGAGCTGTCATAACCAAACACCAAAAACTGGGGGTCCTGAACAACAGAAACCTATGTTCTCACAGTTCTGGAGGCTGGAAATGTGTCATCAGGGATGGTTCCCTCTGAGGCTGAGAGGGAAAACATGCTCTAAGCCTCTCCCAGCTTCTTGTGGTTTGACTTGTAGGTGCCCTTCCCCATCACTCAATTCATGTTTACAAGGCATTCTTTGTATGTGTGTATTTGTATGCAAATTTCTTCTTTCTACAAAGATGCCAGTCATATGGATTAGGGATCCACTCCCCTCCAGTATGACCTTATATTAATTACAACTTTCATAACCCAATTTCCAAATAAGGTCACATTCTGAAGTGTTAGGAGTTAAGACTTCAACGTATGAATCTTAAAGTGTGTGACACAATTCAAACCATAGCATTCAGGCAGGCAAATGGTAGATGTTAATGATGATTTGAATTTTCAAACAGAAAGAAGGGTTTGCACAGACCATAAGGGACTAAGATGCTGTGTGTCACCTGGGTGCTATGTCCTGGAACAATGATTCTAGAGCCAATAAGAAATTGGATTTTCTGACTCATTGAGGTGGAGAAAGAGCACAGTTATTGATTAAACTAAAGAATGAGTTTAAAGGAAGGCAATAAAGGAAAGGGAATTGGATTGTACAAGACAAAGTTTGTGCCTTTTATTTTAAATTACATGTAGTCTATGAGGATTTTTCTGGCATGTTTTAGATTAATATTTACTCAAATTTGTATATATTGCATTTTTTCTTCCAAAATGTCTCTTTTATAAGGTTTACTGAGTTTGTTTTGACTATTGATGGGGCATTAACCTATTTTCCCTTTGACTATTGATGTTTTCTCAGGAGACACAGATTTTAATGTTTTTATTTTGTATCTTAATTTTGTTTTTACTTTTCTTTGAAAGAAATTTCTTTCTCTCATTATCAGCTGAAACCGCAATGTCAAAGATTAATGTTTTAGGGCAGGGAGTTATTCAGATTTAAATAATTAGTGTGATGGTATCAGAGGAATTAAGTTGGACTCCACAGTAGTGTATAGGAAAAACCTGTTTTTCCTCAATAGGAAAGAAAAGCCCAATGAATATTGCAAACGTGCCAGAGTGAGGAGAATCTTGGTGCTAGAGTCGGGTTACTGTGGGTTTCCAGTGGCCAATGCCATTATCCCTGGCTGTGTCTTCCCTTAGGATTAGTTGGCGAATGCCATGGGCCACCCCCTTCTCACACAGATGCACATCACTTTCCCTGGCCAGCTCCTCCCAGCTGCATGGTAGCTCAGACATGAGTAGTCTGAGAATGCACAGCTGGCGTTGGAATCAGAAGACTTGCAGAAGAGTCCTATGTGACACTAGGATAGTCACTGAATATCTAAGCTATAAGAAACTCAAGTCGAATATGGAGGTTACACTCTATCTCCCGGTGTTGTGAGCATAAAACATGGGAAACCATAAAGGAAGACACAGTGAAACAATGGCAGTTACCATGTACTAATGTACAGCACAGCAGACTCTGCTAATTGCTTCGCACATACCCACTATCTCATATTTTCACAGTGACCATGCAGTGTAGGTATTTATCGTTACCCCAATTTTTCAGAAGAGAAAAAAAAGACTGGGTATTTTTTCTAAGGCCTCAATAGTTTATAAGTGGCAGAACCAGAGTAGTACATAAGAGGCTTAATTTCCACTTTTCTATATTATTAACAGCTTGTACTAGGCTATTTTGAAAAAAACAAAAACAACCCCAAAAATCCTGATTACACGAGTCTATAGTAAGTCATTTCATGGATTAGAAACTCTTATAATTCATGATAAACTTCTTTAAAAAAACATTTATATCAGTTGCTTTTTCAAATAACCAAAATAATAATCCTAGTTTAAGAGTCTTGTTTCAAAGGATATTTCTAAATAAAAGATAGAAAAAAAGCCTGGATTGAACTTTCTTTTTTAATGCTGACAAAAAGTACTTGGGAAGGTAAAGTTGTTAAAACATTTTAATCCTTATCCTGTCCTCAATAAGCTAGTGATATAAAAATGAATATTCCTAAATATCTCTCAAGAGAATAAATTATTATAATAATCTTTCAACCTTGTATTATTCCCAAAATAAATAAAAAATTGTAAGTGGGTCAAATATGTGTGTGTGTGTGTGTGTGTGTGTGTGTGTGTGTGTGTGTGAGAGAGAGAGAGAGAGAGAGAGAGAGAGAGAGAGAAAGAGAGAGAGGTGGCATTGGGTATAAACTGGTTAATTTTGTTTACTAAAGAAGTGACTTACATGTGGGGCCTATTAACCATCCAAATAATCTTTGGATGATAATCATTCATAATTGTACATGTATTTTATTTCTAAATTTCTCATTTAAATGTCTTATTTTCTTATCTAGGTTACAAACTAGAAGAATATATAATACTTGTTTCGATAAGTGAGTTTTGCATTCTGAATATAGTTCTCTGATCCATATCTGGAGTTTTATCTGTTGGTTCTTAGAATGCTACAAAGCAGTGATTTTTCAACTGGTGTACTACAAGAATGTTTAAAGCATGCAATACCTGACTATTTAGTCAGGGGCATTAACCTATTTTCCCTTAGATTGTCAAATGAAAAAATTGACAACAATCAATACAGTAATAACCATCTAGACTCTAGTGGTTGAATGAATTGAAATTATACCTATTTTTATCAGATTGGCCACAGAATATTAGTAATGAATTCTTGTGCCATGAGATAAAAATGATTGAAAATTGCAGCTATATAGCAACAGACTTTTATTGGTTTTATGCTAAAATGTAACACTAACCTGACATCTTCCAAAAACATCCATCTGATAAGATGGTTTGGTGGCCCAATTAAAACTTTTTCCTGAAGTAAATAAGGTCATGTTGGTCATGGAGAGACCGAATTAGTAGGATAGGCACATTTATTTTGAACTAATTTATTGATGTGAAAATCATGTTTCCAGTCCAGTAAATCCATGCATTTTCATATTGAAAACAATCCTCACTAATGATGATACAAAAGAAATTAAGACTTTCAATCTATCAATACAAATCCGGTGCTTTTCAACAATTGCCTGAAGGCAAAATAAGTTTAATAAATCTTTTCAGAATATTTTGCCTTTAATTGATATCAAAAACAGTAGTTGCAAGTTGTTAATTGTACCATTTGAGGGAGGACCAAAGAAAGCAAAATAGTAGTTTAACACAACAATGAGCAAAATTGTCAAGTAAAGCTTGATGACTAAGATCCCACAGTTAAGTCTGAACATCTATGCTAATTTTTCATATTTGTTGCATTATCATTCTCCTGCTCTTTGTGTTCATAGTTAATTCATATTTCTATAAAATAGTAACAACTTTGTGCTTCTTATATTAATAAAACTTAAAAATATTTCTGGCACTATGCATTTAATTTTCCTACTCATTACGGACAAATATTGATATTTATTCATAGGTATAGTTAAACATAATGTATCTGTGTATATAATTCTATTATGTTGATGCATATTTCCTCATGTGCATAATTTTATTCTGAATATATAATGATCAGTTAAAGTTTAGAGAGAGGCTTGGAAGAAGTTAGAGGTTGGATAAGTGGAAAATCAGGTGTTTTGATTGGGACAAGGATAAAAGGCATCTCTTTTTTCTTGTGGGTGGATTGGGGGTTGTAGAGCTGAAATCAGCACATCAACAGAGGCCCCTGATGGAAAAGGAGAAGACTGGTTACTTACTAAGTTCTATGTGCCATGCTTATGGGGACACATTAGAAGGGAACCTAGCTATTCAGTTTGTCTTTTTGTCCTTATGCAAGGTGATGGTCAGACTCTGGGTTTTTCTGCATGAATGACTGTCTACATCAAGCATGTAAAACTCAAAGGCTAACATGGGCCAAATAAACAAGGTTTAAATTTATGTGGGCCACAAAAAAACTCAAAAGTTTCAATTTTCATAGAAACTGGGGTTTATTTGGATAAGAGACATGCTGAATACAAAGAGCTGAAATAAATGAGTAATCATTAATATAAAATAATAGAACATTTTAATAAAAATTAATATTTTTTCTTAAACATTAACTTACCAGACACTGAATAACTGCACAAATTAATACATGTAATGCAGATAAACCCTATTGTTTTTATTCTCTGAAAGAAAATATTTCCTGTTGCACACACCAAACAAATCAGATAAGACTAATGACATGGCAATTGGCTCCTAAAATATTTTCTGCGAGTATTAGTGGAGAGAAATGGTGCGCCTGCTTGTAAGGTGCATAAGGGAAATGAATGCAACATGATTATAGTAATTAGTCATTGGCAAAAGTTGTAGTTTGTTATTAATAATATGTGTAACAGGATATTGTAAAAATTAAATTACAAAAATTTTATTAAAACATTTTTTACATACCGTTATATTGTCTGGGTCACAAAAATATTTGTTGTGGGCCACATGCGACCTGTGAGCTGTGAGTTTGACATACTTGGTCTACATGCTATAGTAGCTTCCATATTGTATCAGGCAAGTTATCCTAGAGTCCCAGGAGCAAAGGTTTTCAGACTGAATAGTATACTTGAATCAGGCAATGTATTTTTATTATTTTTTTATTTAAATTTTTTTTATTGATTAAGGTATTACATATGTGTCCTCATCACCCATTATCCCTTCCAATCCCCATCCCCCATCACCACTTATGCCCTCACCCCCCTGGTGTCTGTGTCCATTGATTAGGCTTATATGCATGCATACAGGTCCTTTGGTTGATCTCTTCCCCTTACCCCCACCCTCCTCTACCATCCCTCTGAGGTTTGACAGTCAATGTTTCTCTGTCTCTGGATCTGTTTTTGTCCATCAGTTTATGTTCATTATATTCCATAAATGAGTGAGATCATGTGATCCTTATCTTTCTTTGACTAGCTTACTGCACTTAGCATAATGTTTTCCAGTTCCATCCATGCTCTAGCTTGAAGCAGTCACTTTTCCCTCCTTTTTCTTCTTCTTCCTCTTCTTTAAGAATACCTTTCAGCATTTCATATAATATTGGTTTGGTGTTGATGAACTCCTTTAGCTTCTTCTTATCCGTGAAGCTCTTTATCTGACCTTCAATTCTGAATGATATCTTTGCTGGATAAAGTAAGCTTGGTTATAGGTTCTTGTTATTCGTCACTTTGAATATTTCTTGCCACTCCCATCTGGCCTGCATAGTTTCTGTTGAGAAATCAGCTAACAAGCGTATGGGTGCTCCCTGTGCGTAACTAACTGCTTTTCTCTTGCTGCTTTTAATATCCTCTCTTTGTCTTTTGCTCTTGGCATTTTAATTATGATGTGTCTTGGTGTGGTCCTCTTTGGATTTCTTTTGTTTGGGGTTCTGTGTGCTTCCTGGACTTGTAAGTCTATTTCTTTCACCAGGTGGGGGAAGTTTTCAGTCATTATTTCTTCAAATATGTTTTCAGTATCTTGATCTCTCTCTTCTTCTGGCACCATAATTCTGATGTTGGTATGCTTGAAGTTGTCCCAGAGGTTTCTTACACTATCTTCAAATTTTTGGATTCTTTTCTCTTTTTGCTTTTCTGGTTGAGTGATTTTTGCCTCTTGGTATTTCAAATCTTTGACTTGATTCTTGCGTTTCTCTAGTCTGCTGTTGGGCCACTGTATAATATTTTTTATTTCATTCAGTGTATGTTTAATTTCTAGTTGGCCCTTTTTCATATCCTTTAAGGTCTTGCTCATATCATCGAGAGTCTCGCTAAACTTATCGGCCTTTTCTAGGAACCTCTCAAAAAACCTTATAACCGTGGTTTTGAACTCTATATCCAGTCATTTGTTTTTCTCCATTTCTTTCGTCTGTGATCTGTTTCTTTCTCTCTTCATTTTCACTGCTTCCCTGAGTTGGTAAGGTAGCTTTGTGTGCTAGGTATCTCAGCCTCCCCTGTTACCTGAGGTGGACACTCTTGGTGCACCCCTTTGTGGACTGTTTGTACAGCCTTGTTGCAGATAAGTCTTGATTGTTGTTGGTATCACTGGGAGAAATTGACCTCCAGGCCAACTGGCTGTGAAGATCAGCATGTCTATGCTGGGAGACAGCCTTATGCAACAAGACTAGCAAATTTGCCAAAGCCTTTGTGCTCAGCTTGGATGAGGTAGAGTTTCTAGGTAGGGTGGAGTTTCAGGGTGGAGCTGACAGCCTTGGCTTTCAGTCAGTCCCGTCCCATGAGGTTACTGGGTCTTAGAGTCCACAGGCAATTGCTGCAAGCACCTCTGTGAGAAAGGCGCCCTCGAGTTTCACCTGCTGCCAGACCATCCAGTCTCTCCCCCAATGAATCTGGAATCCCGGATTTTTGCCTGGCACCTGGGTTCTGAGCAGTTGGAACTCCTTTCTCCCTTCCGCCAGACCACACCAGTGGCACAGTCAACAGTTCACCCTTACTGTCTGCACTCGTGTACATGCCTCTGGAGCTCTGCCTTTGGATTCCACCTCACAGTCCAGATTCTCCCCCCTTCCTCTCATAAGGGCCTGGGTCCCCCCCGGGTTTTGAGTACAATCTGAACTGGGTTGAGAACAGCCTGGAGTTTTTGTCTCCTTTCTGCTAGAGCACCCCTGCCAGGCATTCAGACACCCTGTCCTCTCCGGCTCTGCACGCAAGTGCGAGTCTCCGTACTTTAGGCTTTGCAGCAGGTCTGATTATCCATGTGATTTTTGTTTCTTTCTAGTTATAGAATTTCCAGTCAGCCAGCTTTACTGTGGTTCTGGATTTTGTCCATTTTGTCTTTTACTTGTATTCTTGAAATTGTTGTGCGGGGCAGCAGCCTACATGTTTACCTATGCCGCCATCTTGGTTTCTCCCATGCAATGTATTAATTCAATTTAAAGCTTACCACCGGAATCAGGGGGCAGAAACATTCACATTACACTGCTCTAAATTGTAGGATTAATATAATTACTAATCAGACACATACGATTTGTGGTTCTTTCTTTTAGTGGGTCCCTATGAACAATATAATATATTTTCTACCCCCATTGTCCTGCTCTGAATGCTCCTTCTTATTATTTTCTAGCTTTCAAAGAAATTTCCATGATGGATGTCACAGTGATGCATAGTAACCAACATCAGAAATATGAGTTATGCTGAGAGTTCCTTTATATCTTAATCGAGTCCTCCTATTTCAGTCTTTTGTTCTATTTTGTATATTTTCATCACTCTTCATGAAATTCTAAAATGTCCTGTTTGTGGAAGAGATCAGACACTTCTGTTTCAGGCAAACAATGAAAATTTAAACTTCTGTGTGCATTTACATATTTTTAGATCTGTGTTACAGCCTTTCATCAGCACCACAATTTCCCCTTGAATCATTCCTGAAGGATGTATGCCTAGTTGATGTTGTGACATTCTCAGTCTACCAGTACGCTCGCCTAGGTGTTTGATCAGAAGCATCTGAGATGATTCTTAGAATTTTACATTCCAGAGTATAATTGTGGTTGCTCAAATTGAACATCAAAATGATTAGATAAGCGAAAGCTACAGATAAATAACCCCTTAACTGACATGGATGTGGAATGTCAGTGAGGTTCCAGCCACATATTGTGGTTACTATTGCTGTTCTATTCTTGTGCAAGTATGATGATAAGAAGACATCCCTATTTGCAGGCCACTATGGGTAGTCAGAGCACATCAATGACAATTCTCCAATAGACCTGGAATATTTTGCTTGACATGTCTCATCAATATTTCCATGCAACTGAAAGGGATCTGTGTGTATCTGCTCAAATAATTTACTTGGCATTTGATGTTAGGGAGCTAGCAATGCATTTCCCTTCTCTTCTTGAATAGTGAGGAATAATCTGAAGTTACATTCCCCTCCTGAAAGTGCTTTATGCAACAATCAAATAGCTTTGAGGGATCATGGGTTGGAAATAACTAATGTTTTTTCCAATTTAAGACAGCACTTTAAAAATTGGGCTTAACTCAGTGCTTCAGAGTATCCCATATCACCTAAAAGTGACACAAAATTTGGTGCATATGTATTTTGTTGTTGTTAAGTAAGAGGAGTCTTTGCTTTCTTAACAGGATCAATAACCTGAAAATCAATTGCCACGTCATGAACATGCAGCTCAGATTTCTATCAACTACTATTAATTTATTTACACATTTTCTTCTTTCAAAAATAGAACATCCATATAATTTACTTAATAAAAGCAGCTTTTATAGTTTCAGTACTCTATCTATCCATCTATCTATCTATCTATCTATCTATCTATCTATCTATCTATCTATCTCTATCTCTATCTCAACTGGGGAAGGAGCAACCAGAGTGAATCTTGTCTTGGATAATTAGCAATTAGAGTAGAGTCTGACAGGAAGGGGAGATACCTGTGTAAGTGTAGAATCTAATTAGTTAGTCAGTCTTCAATTACAGCTCCCCAGGGAGTCACCAGGGGTATCAGTTGACCTTCTGGATCTTGACCCCAAGTGAGACTCTGGAGGAAACACAATTGTTCTGAAGGTGTCCCCTGTGGAAATACCTTTCAAGATCAGTTGGCACGGTTGGCTGAAGCCACTCTGCCTTGAATTTAGGTTTTCACATTACAGTGTCATTTTTACGTAACACACTCATAGCATCCCAGAGTGAAGCTTAACAAAATTTGATACTGTAGGCTGGGGGATCCTTCCAGTTGCCTTATTTTGGTGCAAGGTCAGTGCAGCAGCACTGACAATAGCTTAGCAGGTAGGTAGCACGTGAGAAATGTACATTGCAAATCCATTTAAACTGGCCTAAGAGTCAGAAATAGTCTGAATGGGAACCCAAAATGATTAAATGACTGGCTTAAGGTCAACACCTAAGTAGTGGAACAGGAAGGAGAAGCCAGGTTTCCTAGTTCCTGATTAAGTTTCCCATTTCTCCTGTGGGTCACTCTATTGGTCAGGTCTTTGTTTTTATCCTGCCCAGCTCTTCTCTGGCCTTACTTGAGAAGTATCTCGGTTTTTATGGGTTAAAACTGCCTTCCTTCTCTTTTAAATTTATTCCCCAAACCTGCTTTTAGAGTTATAAGAACTCATTTTTCACTTTATTTTTATTCCTTTAAGGGGAAAATGCCACTTCCAAGAAACTATCCAGCATTTGCCATTTTAAAAGGAAACCTCTTTCAGAAATTTAGCCTCAGAATTTAGCCGAGTGTCTGACATAGAGCCTGTTAGTTGAAACTTATTAAACAGTCATGACTTAATGCAGCAAGGTGCAGATTGGAAGAATAAGTAATCTGAGTAGTTGAGGCACAAACAGATATCAAAGCAATGTCCTGAAAAGAACAAAGACCACTAAAATCTCAGGTAGACCTTGGGCATGTCATTTTATTTTTCTGGATTACTTTTGGGTTTTTGTTGTCTAAAGAATTAAATATCAACCCTATTTTCTCATAAGATTATTATATGGATCACATGTGTATGAATGGTTTTCAAGGCATTTATTATTTTTTCTGCATTTCGCCAGAATGCAAAGAAATACAGTCCAGATGCTCTCATCCAGAAGCTCATGATTTTCTCCTCTTCATTTCCTCTGTCTGGTAAATTCACGTTCTTTACCAGTAGATCTATGTTTCTCTTCTAGAGGAACCTCTTTCTAAAACCTCTGAAATTTTTGGTTGTTAAATCTGGAGGCCTGCTGTTGGCCTATATTAAGGAGAGGCCAGGAGTGAACCTAAACCTTCTATAATCCACAAAACAGACCCCTGCAACAAAGAATTGTCCAGCCCCAAATGTCAAGAGTGCTAAGGGTAACACACACTGCTTTAGTTTGAATCAAATTTTGTCCTGTTTCTTTAACACACGGGAAATATTAGTACTCTGCATTTGACATTACCCTCTGAAAATACACAGACACATATTGGCATGCACCTTACTAACACTTATTTTTCCAGTTGCCTGAGAGTTCCATGAGGGCAGGAAGATCTTGTTTTTGTTTTTACCTTTTTGTTTATCATGATTACTCACACATAGTGGATACAGTATTCATTTGTTTATTCATTCAGTCCAAACTTTTAAAAAAGTGTCTATATGTCAGGACCCCTTCAAAATTCTGGATTCTATCACCAGACAAAAATGCCACAAGTCATGGCCTGTTGGAATTTATTGTTGTAAGTGGGAAGTTCTGACTATGAAACATGCCTCTTAGAGTTAATATTAAGTGTAAGAATAGACAAGGTCACAAAGGAATAACATCTAAATTCACTGAGCTAGACTACAGTGACGAACAAGTGAGAAAGAATGAGTAATTTGTGCTAATCCATTGGCAATGAGATGAATTGGCACATTTTTATAATTCATTGTCATGCATGGAAGTGCCTGTTCTACTAAATGATACCATGTTTTAATCTGCATTGGTGTTAGCTGTCATGCAGATGTGAACTAACGCATCATCATCTTTTATTTGACATATTGGCTCTTCCCGTGCTCTAGGTAGTGGGTGAACCAGAACTCATGTGTGAAAATTGATATGGTAATTTAGAAAAATGGTTTATGCTAAAGGAAATGACTTGTGAAGAGAAATTTACTTTCCTTGCATATGTTCATTTTTTATCATACATTTTTTGTTGGGTATCTACATAAGGTCCCTAGTTCAGCTGTGGTCAGCCTGTCATGGTATTAAGATATATATCCTCAAGCAATAGGACTTTAGAAGAATGGGAAGAGAATTGGGGGCTTGTATTGGGGGTGCTGATGAAAGGTTTGGAGTCATGTAGAAAGTGGCAGTCAGAAGAAACTATCATTTAGGTGGCTGATTCTCTCTGGGGGCACTACCACCTTCAGGGGAGGTCTGGACGTTAGTTAGGGGAATACTGGAAAGCATTCTGGCCTTTAGCAGGTTTAAGGCTCTCCCTTTCCACAAATTGTGTTTTGAAGTGGAAGACAACTCTGCACACTGAATTATCAGTGCTCTGCCTACTCTTGACTTTTAGATTTCCTGTTATATACTTCAAATGGGGTATAAACTGGTTAATAATAAAAAAATCTAGCTTTAAAAATACTTTGTTTTTTAAAGCAATTTTAAGTTTATTGCAAAATTGAGAGGAAGGAACAGAGGTTTCCCATATATTTCCTGCCTCAACACATGCATAACCTCCACCACTACAACATCCCCTATTAAAGTAGTATATATATATATATATATATATATATATATATATATATATATTGCAATCTGTGAGTGTACACTGAAACATCATAATAATTCAAAGTCCATAGTTTATATTGGGTTCAATCTTAATGTTGCACATTCCATGAATTTAAACAAATGTATATACTACTATGGTATCATACAGCATAGTTTCATTGCCCTAAAAATCTTCTGTGTTCTTTCTGTTCATCCCTTCCTCCTCCCTCAACTCTGTCAAACACTGATCTTTTTACTGTTTCCATTGTTTTACCTTTCTCTATACAGTTACAATCAAACAGAATGCTATACAGTTACAATCAAACAGAATGAGCTTTTTTCAGATTAGCTTCTTTCACTTGGTGATATGCATTTAAGATTCTTCCATGTGTTTTTATGGCTCAATAACTCTTATTATTGTTGAACTAGAGACCTGGTGCATTGTCCCAAGGCCTAGCTGGCAATCAGGGCCAATCAGGCTCCCTGCCTCCCTGCCTCTCCCCTCCTCCTTTTCTTGCTGCCCGTGTCTGCCTACCCTTGGTTCCCTCTCCCAGCCAGGGGCCTGGCCCTGATCAGGCAGTTGGGAGAGACCCAGGAGGTTGGCCACTTGCCCCAAGAGGGAGCTAGCCCTCAGCTCCCTGGGAAAGGGGCCACATCCACCACCACCCTCCCTCCCTGGCCCCAATTCCCCATCCCAACCCTGGTATCAGCCCCAATTAGGCTATCGAGGCTTGCCAGTCAGGGGAAGGGACCAGGAAGTTAGCCGGCAGGCTCCATTGGTGATTGGGGCCTGTGGGCTGGGTGCAGCTCCTATGCTGAGTGTGTGACCCTGGTGGTCAGAGTGCATCATAGTGACCCATCATTCCAGTCATTCTGGTCGTCCTGTTGTAACGGTCACTTAGGCTTTTATATATATACATAATATTCCATTTTTTGGATGTACTACTGTTTATTTATCTATCCACCTACATGAAGAACATTTTGGTTGTTCCTAAGTTTTGGCAATTATGAATAAAGCTTTTATAAACATCTGTGTGCAGGTTTCTGTGTGCACATAAGTTTTCAACTTCTTTGGATAAATACCAAGGAACAAGATTGCTGGAACATATGGTAAGATAATTTTAGTTTTATAAAAAAAATGTGCCTGTCTATCTTTCAGAGTAAATGTAGCATTTTGCATTGCCACCAGCAATGGATGAGGGTTCCTGTTGTTTCACATCCTCGTCAGCATTTGGTGTTATCAGTTTTTGGATTTAGTCCATTCTAATAGGTGTATAGTTGTATCTTATTATCTAAGTTACTTTCTCTGATAATATATGATATGGAACATTTTTATTAGCTTATTTGTCACCTATATACCTTTTCTGATGAGGCATTTGTTAAGGTCTTTGGCCTTTTGTTTTATTTTTATTAATTGCTAGAGTCCTGGTGCACAAAAGTTGTGCACTCAGGGAGGTCCCTCAGCCAGCCTGCACCCCCCCCCCCCCCCCCCGTCAGTGTGGGAACCCTCGAGGGGTGTTCCACAGGGAGCGGGCCTAAGCTGTCAGTAGGATATCCTTGGTGCTGCCACAGATGCAGTAGAGGCTTCTGCCACTGCTGCTGTGCTCGCCAGCCGTTAGCCCAGCTTCTGGCTGAGAGGTGCTTCCCCTGTGGGAGCGCACAGGGGCAGCTCCTGTGTTAAGCATCCGCCACCTGGTGGTCAGTGCATGTCATAGTCATTTGGTCAATTTGTATATTAGCCTCTTACTATATAGGATCTCTTTTCCATTTTGGAATGAAAGAAGTTAAAACATCTTTCAATGGTGGTTGACCTAAAACCATTAATATTGAGTATGGATTTATGATCATACAGTTCAAAATAGGCATTTCTAAACTTGAATATTGTAGCATGTCATGCAAACTAATAAAGGTATACTATGGGTCTCCAGCCTAGAAGTTCTCAGCTGGCTTCTGTGTCATCTCTCCAACCCTGGAATATGTCCTTCTCTACCTCACTCTTTCAGGACTGGCGCAAAAACTTAGTTTTACTCATGTTTCTACCTCATTTGCATTATTTTTTCTCCACTCGTATAAAAAAGAAACATTTATACTAGTTAGGAGTGACTTGCTATGCAGTGGATGGCACAAATGTATGAGGAAGCTCAATTCATTTGGATATTGGTTTATAATGTGGTTGATATGCAACTGATTTTGTTTAGTTAGTTTTTATGTAACCATTTTAGGGCAAGTCTTTATTCTAAATCAGTTTACCAAATGATTGACTTTTTTATTTTCTTAAATGACTGACTTTTGACTAAGAGAGATTCGTATATACACTAGCTACTTATTCAGTGTTGGCCATTAGGGCAGCTATATTTTCTGTATTCTCTTTTTCTGTTCTATTTTTGAATGAATACTCTCCTTTTATACTTTACACTCTGAATTTTAGGATAAAATTCTCGAGGAAGTTATAATTTTAAACATTTTGGGATGGGGTTTTAAAGCATTTTACTGATATTACAAATAATACTTAAATATTTCACCAACTATGAATAAAAGTAGATCTATGTGGTCAGTTAAACAATGTGCTTCTCCATCTCTCATCTACTAAGATATTCATGCCCCAATCTATGGTCTCTGTGAACCTATGGATATTTCCTCCCATGCATAAAGGACTTAGTAGACTAGGGCCAGAGATCAAACTTGTAACCCAGGGTATGTGCCCTTGACCTGGCCCCTCCCCCTCCTCCTCCTCCTCCTCCTCCTCCTCCTCCTCCTCCTTTTCCTCCTCCTCTTCTCTCTCCTCTTCGTCCTCCTCCTCTTCCTCATCCTCCTCCTTCTCTTCCCTCTCTTCGACCCAAACTTTTAATGTTTTCTTGTCCCTCTTGTCTCCTTATCTTTTTAGGCATTTCTCATAAATTCATGTTATTATATAGTATCAGATAATGCTACCAGTAGCATGGTAAGGTGTTATTTGTATTTTCAAAACTGCTTCTTCTCACCACAGTCAACCTAAGCTGAATCTGCACCCCTTCCCTTCCTCCCATTTCAGGGGTGCCCTCAAGTAATTAGCAGTAACCTTTGTTTCTTCTTTTGGTTACAGAGTCTCAGTCCTGGGACAGGTCAGTAGTTCTGCATCCAGTCATCATAACGCAGGAGGCATGCCATGGTTACCACATTCCCACGGACACCTGTGAAATGAGGATGCAGATTACCTGCCGCATTCTCATTTGCCAAGAACTCTTGTTTATATTCTTACCTTTTCTTAAAGCTCCCTAACTTCCCACTACAAATAATTTAATGGAAATACCTTTTAAAAAGGCATCGATACAATCAATGCCTAAGCCCAGTGGTTTTCAAACTTTAGTGAGCATTGGAATCAACTGAACAGCTTGTTAAAACACAGTTTTGTGTTTGCAATACCTAGTATAGTCTCTCTCCCTCTATTTACCTAACCCCACACCCCTAGCCCAGCTTACAGACTGGCCACTGTTCCTCTTTTGCTTCTGTTAAAATTAATAATTCCTCTGCTGAATTTATAATATAAGTGATTTCTCTTAACTTGGTTTTCTCTCCTCCAGGCAATTCTTTCTGGTTTGTCTCCCCTTTATGTGCTCCAGTTTTTGCCTCCACTATGTTTGCTTTTAGTGTATTTTTCTAGAATATAAACACAGAACTGTAGACCTACTGGTGACTCTCAGGTCAGCATTTGCAAATTTCTGTATGTAGAGCAACTTCCTTTTTTACCTAGGATACTGGTGGAGAGCAGAATATTTATTCCCTGACTCAATAGAAAGATAATGAAATGAAAAAACTTTAAAAACTACAAAGATATAAAAAAAATGTCAAGATGTTATAACAAAAATCTTACTTCCTTCTCCATTAGATGAGAGTGGCTAACAATAGCTCTGGCTGTGAGAAATGAAGATTAGCAATGCAATGCCTATGAAAATGTTAGGCACAGACCCAGGAGCAGCTATTTGATTTACTAATTATCCAGCCACAGCTTTGTAGGCTTGGTGCAGTGGCTTTCAGAACACTGGTCATAAGATCGACAGCCTCTTGGGTAACAGTGCTCACACCTGTTACTGAGGCACATGGGACCTCCTTCAGTAACACATGTTCTAGAATCCAAGAGCCAGCCTAGTAGAGAACTAGGTGGGAAATTGCCCATCTGTGGCAGGACACTGGAACAAAGGATGAGAGACTGGAAGTTTATATTTAAACAAGGCTATCCGGTTTCCTTGAACCAATCTTCATCCAGACATTGCTGCAAAAGGAAAGAAAAGTTAAAAAACACCAAAAGAAAGCCATTTGTTCTCCTCTACCATCTCTTTTTGTACTCAGCTCTGACTTCACCATTGAGTATCCTTAGAATCTCACTCCTGACATGCATTTTGCTGACAGGATCATACCTTGGGGCATAGAGCTCTTTTTTGGTGTGGGTGGGGGTCTTAGTTGTTGAACTATCAACTCAGGCATTACAGAGCCCCACCTGGCCTCTCTGTATTATTTTAAGTGTTTAGGTCACATCAGACAGGTTTCAGGACAAGTTTCAATATTAGTGGGTAATGGCACTATAGGGTGGAATGGACACAGGAGATGGAGTTGGACACTCAAGATTCAAATTCTAGCCCAGAGACTTATGAGAACCTTAGTTCCAATATCTGTAAAATGAAACAATAATGGTGACCTCAAAAGGTTACAGGGATTCAATGGGATGTTGTTTATAAAAAGGCCTGTAGGTTCACACATGGACCTTAGTAGGTACTCAAGGGCAATAGTATTCTTTCTTTGTAGAACCTCCTGGCAGATCCACCATTTAATGCTCTGAACAGCCTTTTAAAGAGCAGGATCAGGACTAGAGGAAGGAAGGTGAGTTGAGTGATGCAAAAATCAGATGATATTCTGTTTTTAATGAAAAAAAGTGGTATATTGTTCACTATGGATATTGATTTTTATTTTAAATATTGTACTGCAATACTATCATTCTGAGTATTTTGGCACCCTCTTAAATGTGGTGCTCAAGGCTAAGGCCTCACTTACCCTCATTTTTGCTGTGAGAGGGATAAACAGGAGAAAGGAAGGATGTTTTTCTTATTTCACAGATAGAAAGTCTAGATTCAGTGACTAATGCTGCCACCGCCATCCCCTGATTGTCTAAACAGCCAGCATTATGAAGGAGTCATCTGTACAAATAACCTGCCTCACAGTTACGCTTCTAACTCTGAAGAGCCTTTGAAATTCATTGTTCTCTCTCCAGCAACCAGAAAACACTATGAATCCTATCAGAGGTTCCAGCTGACTTGTAATGTGATGACTCGTCAGAGTCTGTTGAGCCAGCTCTATCTCATTCTGACGGGTCCTAGAGTCCTGGGCTTCTGGAGGGTACAGTCTCTAGGGAAATTGAGTTGTAGCTCTGCATTAACATTCTCTCCTTTTGTAGCTGCTGCCACATTACACAATCACCCCTTTTCCTGCTGTTAGATAAAAGAATGCATCGATCCCAGAATGAAGGGGGGCACAGCTGTTGAGATCACAGCAGAAAACAAAGCTTGTATTTTCCTCTGATTAAAGGGCCTCACTTTTCGAGGCTTGTCTCCTGAGATGCAGCATTTTGCTTCTCAGGCATACGGTACAGAGTCCTCCTGCAATATACAGCCCCACCTCCCCATACTGTGCATCTCCACATGGATGAGCAGAGCTGATAGGAATGGTGATGTCAGGTGCTTTGAATTGCAATTGTGAAATTGTTTTAATGTCTGTTTTGCTAAAGTCAAATGATTCCTTGCATATATACCTTAAAATTGATATAAATGCCTTAGAACCAATGAGAGTTCTTGTTGAAAGACATTGCCTATATAGCTTGGGGCCAGGCTCTCTTTTCCTTTCTTGAGCTTATATTTTAGCACTGGCAGCTCAGAACTTGCCTTGCAAGGGATTTTGCAAATCAAGAGCAGGTTATGTTGAAGTGACAAGCCTAAGTATATAGACTTTTTAAGTTCTCTTTGAGTTTCATAGTGGCTTTGTGTATGATTGCAGGAGCATCTCTCCATGTGTGGTGTGTGTGTGTGTGTGTGTGTGTGTGTGTGTGTGTGTGTGTGTGTAGGTAAGAAGGCTGAAATATTGATTTGGATGCATCTGTTAAACTGAGTATTCTGTTAAAACATACAATGCTTTCTCCTAGGATTTGGTCCAATCTAAATATTTTCTTGTTAAGTAGCCCTACCAACTAGTCACTTCTTAGTAGTAGAACTAGTTTATTTCTTTTGTATTCTGCTATGTGATCTTGCTACTATTTGGCACAGTTTCTGATTTTTTTATGGATAGTTTCGCTTAGATGTGATTCAAAACATTCTATAAGTCAGAAGCTGTTTGAAATGCATTGAAAAGCTAACAATGACCAAGAAGATACTATGCAGACTAACATTTGTTTTCATGGAAACAGATTTTAGATTTTCAGATCTATGAGTGGAGTATTCAAGGATTTTCTTATATGGCATTTTTTATAGTGTAAGAGGAAATTTCAGAAAGCAAATACATGGTTTGGGTCAAGTGAATTCTTGAATGTTGTCATTAGGTTATTTCTTTTGAAGAGGCTTGGACCAAAGTAGGCTTCTGAGCAATTAGTCTTCTCAGGTAGATTTCATAAGGGACACTCACAGGGAATAAAACATTGACTGACAGAAGGTGAGTGTCCAGGAGAGGATGAGTCAGACACATCTGAGATTACTGCTGTTGCTCCCTGGGGCTTTTCTCATGGATCTCCGCCTCCATCTAATGCCTTCTTTATGTGGCAGTCACAGAACACCTCAGCGGGACCACACTGGCTATGGAGAGTGTCTGTTCCCATGCCTGGCTCCCCCCAAACCTGTTCTTATCTTACATAGCAGAGACCCACACAGCACAGCTCTATAAGGAGCACCATAGATGAAAATTATACATGTTTCATATTAACTCAAGATCTATACTAGAATCTCTCTACTACCATGGGGGGAATAAATACAGTTTCTCAAAATATTTTAACGTCTTACCATTTTCCTTCACTACAGACTGCCTTCATGCACTGTGACTGCTCTCTCTCTCCTTTCTTGGGAGTATTTTTTTAAAATATGTAATTCCATCAGGCCTTATTCTTTTGCCCAGCTATTGTCCTCCTTTTATTTCTGTTTATCTATGATTCTCACTCACAGAGCACATAGCAAGTAGGGAGACAAATCAGAGCCTTCTTTGGAAGAGAGTAGAAGGAAGAGGTTGAATAAAGCCAAACAAATATCATATCCACTGAGCAGGAGAGATGGGAGGCTGCAAACAGTTGTATTTCAGTAATTTTTATTCCATCATGAGCATAAGTACCCAGTGAGCATGGTCCTTGCATTGCCACCTGCTTAGTGTGAAGGCAGTGTGGAGCTGTGGACCCTCAGGAGTTTTGGAGTCAGGCACTCACCATCTTTAGAATATCAGGAGTAGCAGATTTATAACCCCTATATTGATTATATGAATTCAAGTATCCACCCTATCATTTTCATCATTCCATTCCCAGGAAGCTAATTTACAGGTTTGTAATTTTAGAAATGTATATCAAACTATGTTCACTTTATTATTACTCTAAAGAAACCTTGATCAATAAGTGAATAGAAATCACATCATCATGATTCTTTAAATTAATGTTTAATTCCTTTATGAAGTGTTTTACTCAATATCCATAAGAATTGATTCATCTATAAATATCTGACATTTGTCATGGGCTGTATATACTAATTTAGTCTTAAGGAAATAAATCTCTAAATATCCTTAGAAAAGTATTTATGGACTTAGCACTATTCAAATTTCCAAAATGGGTAATACTGGCATTGCTACAATTTGTTTCTCTTCTGTTTTATGCTTTCATTGTATCTTTATTGAGGTCTTAGCTATAATTTAATCAAATTAAAATATAGATTAATCTGCTTTTTTATATGGAAGAATATTTACATTTCAATTCAAAATATAGGTTGAATATGCCAACAGTTAGCAAATTATGAATATATTAGGAGTAATATCTTTTAGTGAAGAGAATGGACTTCATAGTAACCCAAATCTGTATTCTAATCCCAAAGCTAGCTATACAAATGCAGTTATTTAGCATATCTGAGCTTAAGTGTCATAGCTACATATGAATTTTTATCTCATTGTGAGGAATACATGATGATCAAAGCATTATTCAACCGCAAGCCATACCCACCTCATTCTAATGTAGCACAATTTAATTTTATTGTTCACTGCAAAAATGATTCTATGCTTCGTTCTTTTTCACAATGAGGCCCTCAGTTATAAGAGATATAAATCAATGTATAGAAGAGGTGAAAATTAACCAGTTTCTATTCTTTTTGGGGGTAGTTACATAATATGACAATGATAACTACTTGGTAAGCCATAAACTAAAGCATGAACATTTTTACTTCTTATGATTTTTTATGTAACTGCAAGGGAGGCATGGAAACCAATTTTATTTTGATTTATGTTATAAAGCTGTTGCCAAACACCCAGTGCTTAAGTCATGTTTCACATGGAGATAGTGATATCTAGTGCATTTCTGTATAATGTGGCTCTTAATCTCCCCCTGTAATGCCCAAATTGCAATGCAATCCCATGGAAATTCACACAGAGTGTTTATTTATATTTTCAATAGAAAATAATCTGAGGAGCCTGAATTGTTATGGAAGGAAAGGCAAGACAGTTACTGTGCCAGGAGAGACATGGATAGGGGAGTTGGAGGGACTTTTGCTTCTGTTATTACCACAGTCACATTTCCTTTAGACTGCATCAAAGTTCCCAGAATTTAAAGTGACCTGTAACTTTATAGTGAGATAGGGATCAGCCCTCCTGAATACCTTCCTAAAGTTGGAAACCTGAGCTCTCCTTGAAATGCTCAAAATTTTTGCAAAAAAAAAAAAATATAAAAGGATCACAAATGATCTTAAGGACCCTTTCTGGTCTGGGACCACAAAGTTTAGGTTAATCTTTTCCCTAAATACATTCATTTCTGTCCTCCCTGCCTGGTGACTTTGGCTAGCTAACTGCTGTTAAGATTGGTTGATTGGTTGCAGCTCTTTCACAGTGATGATGCTCAGAGCCATGTCTACAAAAACTGACCTCTTCGTCTCCTTACCTCATTGTGAAGTTATGTGCTGGTGTGTCTTCCCTGGGACACACACCCCTGAAATCCAGGCCAATTGATTAGCTTAGCATATTAATTTTTGCCATCTAGTAAACTTTACCAAGCCAAGATGTGTTTTTCTTTCTTGGCTTCCAGTAAGTTTGTCTGAAAACAAATTATTCATTGACGAACAGATAATCTTTTTATTAAATCATATTATTTTGTCTTATGGATTTGGGAGCTCAATGAATAATGATAGTATGAATGAAAATCTCTCATATAGTTGATCTAGGATTGTTAAAAATTATATTGTGTACTTAACACATAATCCTCTTTCTCACATTCTAACAGTAATTAATGAATGAATATATTTTCATTAACTGACTTCTCACACAATATTATGAGTTCAGTGAAGATAAAAAAAAACGTGTCTCTTTTGTCTACACCAACCATGTCAAACTTGAGGCCCACGGGCCGTATGCGGCCCACAAAGAATATTTTTGCAGCACAACCAATATAACGCAATGTAAGAAACGTTTTAATAAAAATTTTTAACTTAATTTTTACAATATCCTGTTATACATAATTATTAATGATAAACTACAACATTTGCTAATGACTGATTGCTATAATCGTGTTGCATTTATTTCCCTTACACACCTTAAGTTCAGGTACACCATTTCTCTCCACTAATACTTGCAATGAATATTTTAGCAGCTGATTGCCACATCATTAGTCATGGACTGACTTGTTTGGTGTGTGCAACAGGAAATATTTTGCTTTCGGAGAACAAGAAAAATAGTCTTATTTGCAGTATGCTTATTAATTTGTGCAGTTATTCAGTGTCTGGTAAGTTAATGTTCAAGAAAAAATTAATTTTTATTAAAATGTTCTATTATTTTATGTTAACAATTACTCATTTGTTTCAGCTCTTTCTATGCATGTCTCTTATCAGAATAAACCTCAGTTTCTATGAAAAATGAACCTTTTTTGGGGGGCCCACTTAAACCTTGTTTCCTTTGAGTTTGACATGTTTGGTCTACACCTCTATTTTGAGCATTTATCATTGAGTCTAAGACATAATAGAGGCTTAATATCTGATAAATAATCTAATGAACTGAGCAATCCAGAGGCTTTTCCCATCATTGTTATTAAATAGTTGTGACTCCCAAAGAAAATGTTAGTTGTTTCTATTTGACTATTGGTTGATATAGATAAATGATGGGAGTGGAGAGAAAAAATAATTTTATTCCATAAATTATAACATTCCAAAAATTTCCATTATTTTTCTCTCATAAAACCTCAAATTCAAATATTTTCAAGTGTTCTACTCTGGGTTAGATTTGTTAAAATAAAGTTTTAATGTTTCTTAAGCTCTACGTTATTTATATTGACGCAGTTCATATCAATATACATATGTGATGTTATAGTGGCTCAAGTTGTTCCATTTTCAACTGTATTTATTTGTTCATTTGATTAAACATAGTATAAGAGAACAGATTTGTGATGTAACTTGATGATCAGTAGATAAAATCCTCTGCCTCCTGTGTTGTTTCTTCTTCCCTTAATTTTTCAAAATAAATATTAAAATAGAGAATATTTCTGTTCCTATTTATGGAAATTCACAATGATCTTAAGATTGAATGAGGAATGAGTAGACATAAGAACATCTGGTCTAAGTAGATCTGGCCACTGGCTTTTTAGAAAGACACACATGGCAGGCAACACAAGAGCCATACTCTGCCTTCCTCTTTGAAGTGCTTGTTGGTTGTTTTTTGGATAATGTCCCAAGCCAGTGAAGTCACCATGTGTGCTGTGACAATTTTGTCACCATTGTTTGTATATAAATCAGGCATGTTTGATTTCTGCAATGATGAGCTGTGGATTCCTAGCATGCTCAGAGAGTGCATTCTGCTGAGCATTGTCTCTTGCTGCTGAATGGTCCCTGCTACATCTTTGTTTTAAACAGCTCATTTTTTTTTTTGAGAGAAAAACCTAATCACTGTGCTGTACAAGTAGGAAGAGTATTACCTTTAGAATTAGAAACTTGAATTTGAATACCTGCTCTATAACTTACTATTTCTGATAATTCAAGCAAGTTATAATTTCTCCAAGGGAGAGGCAGGACCATTAGGAGAAAATGGAATGATTATCTCTCATGGGAATCAGAGTTGAATGGCACAAAAGACTCCATGGAGTAGAAGCCAGGTTCCTGAAAGTCTTGACTAGTAGGGGAAGGTTGGTAATCAGGCACATGGGATGTTGTGGCCATGCCTGGAAAGAGGGACAACTGAACTAGGTTCTTCAGATCATAGAGCAGCCTAAATAATTTACATGCCATACTGAGTGGTAGGGCATGAATGACCAATGTCCTTTTCTGAGACAGTTTGGGTGGTCTCTAATTCACTTGGACCTCAGGATGAAGGACTTGGAGGGGTGAGGATATGAGGATAGGGTTTCATGTACTAACTATGCTCTCAAAATTGTCATGATTGTGTCAAGTTGGCTCATCCTAAAGCCAGGCATATTGTTCTAATGTCTTATGAAATGTCTTCATTGAGTCAGAACTGAGTCTTATTCTCTTAGCATCTTGCATTTATGAATAATTGGTACATAAGAAATTGTGTTGTATCCTATTTTTGAGCATAAAACTCATTGTTCATATTTGTGAAACATACATGTTCAGTTTTATGGATTTCATACTTGGAGGTTCTTATATACTTGGAGGTTCTTATTCAGCCGATCTACAATGTCACCTGGGAGTCTGTGATTATATAAATTCCACAATTGATTCAGATGTGCCATAGTTGAAAAGAGCCCCATATTGGAAAATATTATTCATTATGTTATTTGGTTCCCAAACCTGTGCAATACAGGCTATGCTATACTTAGGTCCATGGATTTTATAGATTTTGGTCCAACAGTGAAAACTCCTAGGCAAATTAGCTGTAGCAATTAACAAAGCTCAGTTCTCACACATTGCTCCCTGTTCATTCTACGTGGTCTTGTTCAACTTATTAATTTTAAAATACTTATTTTGCATTATGTCCAAATATTCTAAGCCTTTTCAAATGATCTTAATAGCAGTTTAGTTAAAATGTCTAAATACATGCAGTCATACACATGATAATGTGGGAAACAAGAATAAAGTTTTCCTTAACTTTGCTAAACCTCATTTTATCAACTTTAAAATTGGAACTATATAGATTAAAATTGAACTACCTCATGGGATAATTTTTATAATTAAATGAATTAATTTATTTAAAATACTTAAAATTATGCCTTAACTTACGTTGGCCACTTAAATCACAGTTGTTATTCATGACAATAATAGATTTTATTTTACTGAGAAAAATATACTATTTATGCCAAAATCCATATAACTGTCTTCCAAAGGGAGCTTCGGAGTGGGAACTAATAGTTTTATATACTAACATCTGTTTTGAAGATTATGAGGTATCAGATTTGAAAGAATATTTCCATTTGCTATTGTGGCTGAAAAAAATTAACTTGAACTAAAACTATTATCAGAGTCTAGAGGGAAAAAAAGGCAATGTTTCTTAGTCAAATTTGTTTTCATTCAGGCGCTAGCATACATTGAATTTTTAATTTTATTAAGCGTTTTGCTTCAGGTTCTTTGGAAAGTAGTACCGAATTAGAAGATGGCATTTCCATCACACCATACTCCAGGCCCTGATGCCACATGGACGTTACAATCTGGATATTGTTAGGTTCCATGTTTGATGTGCACAAAGAAACATGCGATAATCAGTACAAACAGCATATCTAGGGTCAAAAATTTAGAAATCAGGAATTCCCCTCAAAATAATTTATTTTAAGGCCTTTTGTGCATAAGAACAATGACAGAGAAGACCAATTAATGTATTATTTTGGTACATATTATCTTAAAAGTAATTGTTTTTTGAACTTATTATTTCACTATGATTCTCCTGGAATCCGAATGTTTGTAATTATTAGGCCTACGATGGTGACATAAGTTAATAGGTTAAGTATTATTATGATGATTTCAAAGAAGAAGTAGAGAATGAATAAATATTTGATGAATAAAAATAGTGGAAATGTAAACTAAAATTCAGATTGGCTTAATAAAAGGTATGGGGTACCTAGAAGAGGCATACTTATGCAGATGCCAGAACTGGGCCCTGGATGGAGAAACTGGAAATAGGGAGATAGGTGGTGCCAGGAACAAGCTTCTCTTTATCCTCACAAACCCCAGCTTGAAAATGGTTCCTCTTCTCTCTCACTATCTTAACCTTGTCAAGTTCTGAAAATCCAGACTATAATGTTACCACATGACTTTATTTTTAATCTATTTAACTTGTTTTATTTTATTTACTCCTAAGACAATTTTATTTCACTGTAAACACCAGTCTTCTGTGAAATATCCTGATCATATGTCCTGCCTACCTTATCAACTGTGATCAACAGGGTATCACAATTTGTCTTGTGATACCCTGCCAGTGACTACAACTATCTCTTGAGATCACTAGCTTTGCCAGAAGGATGTGTATTAACTCTCCATATGCAGTCACAATAATCTAGAGAAAAGTCCCACAGAGCTCCAAGAAGAGACCTAAATTATTACTTGTCATATAGCATCAAAGACCTCAGTTTTCTTTTTCCAAACCTAAGTACAAAAAGTGAGAAATATTATGATTATAGAGCAATTGTAATATTCATGTCACTGTGTAGTGGCGTTTTTCATACTCACTCCCATCATCCTTGTCTCCTATCCAGTTCCATAGGGCATTGTCAGGTCACTAGATCCACAAACTGATAAATTAAAGGGTTAAAGGCTGTTAAGAGCTTAATCAGATACATGTTCTCAGAGTAGCATCAGGGAGCATGACTATTTTACACATTCTTGATTTTGTCTCCAAGCTAAACCTAGAAAAATCTCAATAACAATATTTATTTTTGGTGGCAAGAAAATATTAAATACATTGTCAGGAATTATCATTCACGAGCAAAGTTGCGAATGACAGCTGAAGATGGATGATTTGCTCCATCCATTTTGTAGTGAGGCAGTTCTCCGTTTAGCTCAGGTGCAGGAAAAATATTTATTAGGCAGATGGGCAAACTGGAGATGGGTATTTATAGAATTATTGTGCCCAGTCACATCATCACAGAAAATGCCCTGTAAACCTGTCACCCAAAGACTTTGTACTTCTGTGGTCTTTTCAGAAACACTTTTCTATGGATTGCCACTATCGAGATGGCAAAACATCTTTTAAAAAATTATCCTGAAGTAACCTTTTCCATGTATTTTTGTTTTGTTTTGTTTTTGTTTTTGTTTTTGGCCTGCTCTTCAAGCTCTGTAGCTCAGCTACATACTCATTTAGCAAGAGAAAACTACACCTGCATTTTGTCTTTTTCTTGAGTGTTGAGAGGCTCAGAAGAGGGAAGGAATGTGGTTTGTAAGTGAAGGTATTTTTATGTGTTAGGTGAGTTTTATTGGGAACTTCTTGAGAGAAAGATCAAAGTACGTTGACACAGTAATTTTCTCTGTACCGTATTTAGGAGAATATAATGAACAATTAAGCAATTAATACAATGTTTTTATTATAATGCCATTCTAATGAATTCCCAAATGAATGCATTATAACAAAGACAGTGTCTTCAAGTCTTTAAACTGTATTC
Source organism: Antrozous pallidus (assembly GCA_027563665.1). NCBI lineage: Eukaryota > Metazoa > Chordata > Mammalia > Chiroptera > Vespertilionidae > Antrozous > Antrozous pallidus. The sequence continues at coordinate 63,904,969 of CM050519.1, read as the reverse complement.
CCATGGAGATAAGACTCAGCTTTTCAGAAAGGGCACATCACTAAAATAATAGCCTAAAATGAACAATGACAGGATTAAAAACAGAAAATCTGCTCTAAGTATATTAATTTCTTAAATTTAGCATATTCTGATTTATATATGCAGTGTCAAGAGAACAAAAACCCACTTAGATTTTCTTAAGTGTACCTTTCTCCACATTCTCTCACCTTTTATTCCAGCCTACGGATGATTGAAAGTGAGCAAGTGATTGTCACTCTATTATGCTGTTTTACCTGGCACCATTCCACCCCAAGTGTATTATCTGCAATACAGTAATCCTGCAAGGAAAGCATTATTATCATCTTTATTTAGCAAAGGAGAAAGCTTAAATTGAAAGACTTTTAACATGTACAAGTATTATGATTGTTAAGTGGTGAAAACCTTGCATTTTCCAAGCTATGATTACCTCCTTAGGCTTGCACTCTGCATTGGTAAAATAAAAAATGTTTAATAGACACCTACCATGTAAGCAAGTAAGTAAATAAATCAATAAATACATCTCTGTTTTTATAAAATGATCCGTCCCTTCTTTGTAGGAATGGCTTCTTTCTTCATGCTTGGTGCCATCTGCTGCCATTTTAACTGTTTGGTTTAATGGCTTCACATCAATTTTATTTTCTGTTTCATTCTTGTTATATAATATAAATCCACTGTGAGTGAATGTTCTGTTTCTAACTGAAATGAGAAGTTTATGTTATTACCTCCATGTACTTAATAAAAAAGAATTGGTTCATTTAAAGAGTGAAAGTAAGTAAAATAGGACTCTGAGGTAATAGCCATACCATCTTCTTTCACTTTACTCTACTGCTGCTTAATTTTAGAATGACTTGACTCTTTTCCCCATTTCAGTCCTGGCATACTTTTCATCATTTAAAATTTAAGAATTTTTGGATTATGATATTTTGAGGTCAAATTTGGCAACATTTCTATAAAGAATTGTTCTTTATATCATTGCTGTCTAGCTTTGGAAAACTTGACTAATAAACTTTATCTTATACAGTGTATGTATTAGGGAAGGAAAGAAAAAGAGAAGAGAGAGTATTTATTTAGATTATTTTCTTTAGGAATTTCATAATCAATGTATAGTATACTTAATTACAAAGAAGCTGACTCTTTTATGAGAATTATTAATGTATTAGAAAGGTAAAGCAATATATAATTAGAATTTTAAAGCTCATATGCTGATGTAAGTTGGCATAGACTTTTTGAAGGACAATTTTGAAACCTCTACAAAATATTTAAAAGAACATGTATTTTGACCAAAATTTTGTTTTCAAGATTTTATCACAAGATATAATATGAGCCCTAACTGGTTTGGCTCAGTGGATAGAACATCGGCCTGCAGACTGAAGGGTCCAGGTTCAATTCTGGTTAAGGGCATGTATCTTGGTTGTGGGCACATCCCTATTTGGGGTATGCAGGAGGCAGCTGATTGATGTCTCTAATTCTCTATCCCTCTCCCTTCCTTTCTGTAAAAAATCAATAAAATACATTTTAAAAAGATATAATTTGAAACATGTATATGAATATAACTACAAATATGTTTATTGTTAGGCCCACTGAAGCTACAAACTCATGAATATCAAAATCATAAAGCACATATTTCAATTAATTGATAATAGCTAATTGACTAGAAAATTTACTAGTGGAATAGAATAGTATTTAGCTAATAAAAATAATGTCTATCTACCAGCCTAATTTGTTCACATAGAAAGATGCTTATAAATTAAAAATGGGTTGCAATATATTATGTTCAGTATGATCTTGTGCAAACATACAAATCTATATGGTAAAAGTATGAAATAATATAAAACAGGGTGTTAACATGTAATATATATGGAACTATGGTTTTTTCTTGTTTTTCCATTTTTATTTCAAAGAACATGTGTGGGTTTTGTATTATATAGGATCTTCTTTTGTAATCTTCTCTTCATAACCAACAAATATTCAAATTGGCCTAAATTTTTAATTATTTTTCTGCAAATCAGGTTGGTTATAGTAATATGATTCTCCTTGATAAAAATAATATAGATATAAAATTTGTAAAATCCTAGAGCCTAGAGCAAGAGACTGATAAAATTACACTCAATATTTTTCACTCAGCAAATGAATTTGGTTTTTCACTGCTTATCAGTTTCACTGGTCTTAAATCTCCCTATTTAAAATGAGTTTGATTTATATATATATTTTTCATAAGAATTTATCTTTATTGTTCAGTTTATTAATTACATTGTTCCCTTTTTTCCCCCCTATAGTTCCCCTCCTCCTGGTACCCATCCCACCATCCGCCTTCACCCCCCTCCACTGTCCTCTCCCATAGTTGCATGTTTTTTGTCCAGTCTCTTGCTGCACTTCCCACACCCCTTTTCTCCCCAAGAGTTGTCAGTCCATTCCCTCTCTAAGAACGTGATTCTGTTACATTCACCAGTTTATCCTGTTCATCAGCTTATTAATTCACTTGATTTTTATATTCATTTGTTGATAGATGTGTATTTGTTGTTCATAATTTACACTTTTATCTTTTTCTTCTTCCTCTTCATAAAGAATATCTTTCAGCATTTCATATAATATTGGTTTGGTGGTGATGAACTCCTTTAGCTTTTTCTTATCTGCGAAGCACTTTATCTGACCTTCAATTCTGCATGATAGCTTTGCTGGATAGAGTAATCTTCATTGTATATTCTTGCTATTCACCACTTTGATTATTTCTTGCCACTCCCGTATGGCCTGCATCGTTTCTGTTGAGAAATCCACTGACAGTCGTATGGGTGCTACCTTATAGGTAACCATCTGTTTTTCTCTTGCTGCTTTTAATATTCTCTCTTTGTCTTTTGCTCTTGGCATTTTAATTATGATGTGCCTTGGTGTGGTCCTCTTAGGGTTCCTATATATTGGGGTTTGGTGCGCTTCTTGGAATCCTAAGTCTATTACTTTCACCAGGTGTGGGAAGTTTTTGGTCACTATTTCTTCAAATAGCTTTTCATTGTCTTGGTCTCTCTCTTTTTCTGGCACCCCTATAATTCGGATGTTGGTATGCTTGAGGTTGTCCCAGAGGCCCCTTACACTATCTTCAATTTTTTGGATTCTTTTGGTTTCTTGCTTTTTCAGCTGAGTGGATTTTCCCTCTTTGTATTTTAAATCTTTAACTTCGTTCTTGGGGTGCTCCAGAGCACTTTTAGGTCTTTGTATAATATTTTTTATTTCAGTCAGTGTATGCTTAATTTCTGGTTGGTCCTTTTTCATATCTTTGAGAGTGTCCTTCATATCCTTGAGGGTCTCGTTCATTTCCTTGTAGGACTCATTCATTTCCACGTTGGTCTTGATCATTTCCTTGCAGGTCTCATTCATATCCTTGAGGGTCTCATTGATTTCTTTTTCGGTCTTGCTTATTTCCTTATAGGTCTCGACCTTTTGTAGGAGCCTCTTGAAAAGCCCTATAACCGTGGTTTTGAATTCCATGTCCAGTCGTTTTTTTTCCTCCATTTCTTTCACATCTGATTTCTTTCCATGTCTCTGCATGGTGGCTGCTTCCCTGAGTTGGTCAATTAGCTTTGTGTGGTAGACTTCCTACTGGGGACAGTGGCTCAGCCTCCCCCGTTACCTGAGGTGGATATGGGTTGCACAGTCTTGCTGAAATTAAGCTCAGGTTAATTGTTGTTAGCACTTGGAGGGGTTGACCTCCAGGCCAATTGTCTGTGAAGTTCAGCTGTGCTCAGGTTGGATGGGCGGAGTCTCTGGGCCAAGCAGACAGTGTTAGCTCCTCCCTATGCAGCCCCAGGGCCTCTGTGCTGGGGGCAATGGCTGCCAGCACCTCTGAGAGAGAGCCGCTGCCGAGCTCCACCAGCTGCCGGGGAATTCAGACTCTCCCCAAATGAGTCTGCACACCCAAGGTCTCAACCAGGGTTGTAAAACAAAGCAGTGTGATGGTTTCCCGAATGAGAGCAAGTCGAGAGCGCTTTCTACATGGTCTCGCAGCTGCACTGTTCCCAAGTTCACGCGCAAACTCGCCTTCTCCACAAGCCAGCAGACCCCTGTAGCACCTGAGCTTCATTGTGCCCTCCCACTGTCCTGTTTTCACCCTGTATGATAGTGGGTTCCCTGGACTTCGCCCGGAGCTGGGGAATCAGTCCTGTGGGACGTCTGGCTGGTTTTCAGCCGCCCGCCCTATCCACTGGCGCATGTGGCTCCTCCAAACCTCTCTCCGGGTGTATTTTCAATGCTGTCCTCAGCTGCTCCTCTGAGTCACAGTGTCTTATCTTCACTTTTATTTGTGGAATTTTCACTTGGCCAGCTTTCTGGTGATCCTGGAAGGTGTTTGTTCTTTCGTTAAGTTGTAGTTTTAAAATTGCTGTGTATGACGGCAAGATAGGTGTTTTACCTATGCCGCCATCTTGGTTCTCCCCTGTGTTTGATTTATATTAAGTTGATTAGCTTCATAACAAACTCCAGGGAGCATCTGTTCACATTCTATAAAACACTAACATTTATATCCACATTCATACTCTATTAAGCAAAACTATCAAATCATCACATGCAGAGAACTGATAAATATACTAATAATTTTTTTTGTTTGTTTAAAGGATGTCTTTTTTCCTAGTGTATGAACTTAAAATCAGTGGGAGACTTAAATGAATTAGGGTCAGCATCATTATACTTTCCCATGTATGATGGTAGGGTTTTCTAGCACCTGTTCTATTATATGCGTGGTTTAATGGCAAGACTTATATAACTCCAAAAATACAAAAATGCCTCAGGTAGTGCAGAATGGCACTATTCAATACTGAGGTCTATTCATCAAGTGGACATTCAGCAAAAATGAGTTTAATAATGTTCAAGTGATTTGGAGAGGCCTTTCTTCACTTGGGAAGTAGTAAGAAATTCAGTAACTCTGGGCAATGAAAAATTGATCAATATGTTTTCAAGGCAGATAGATCAAAATAATATTCCATAGCTTTTCAGGTAAGAAAGATTTGTGCCAGAGTTTCTAGCAGCTGGTTGCCTACACAGCTCAGACCCATCAATTAGATGATATTTAGTGATACAATTTTCCTGTAATTTTCTCTTGGTTGTCATAAAAGTATCATCTAATAAGATGAAATTAGAAAATCTCTAAACTTCTAGAAAAGTGATCTTCTTTCTTTTTGTGGTAATTTCTACTTAAATTACCAGTGCAGATAGAGTGAGATAGGTTGATTCATTGTGTCCTGTAGTCAGATCTCTTCTCTCCAGTGATCCTCATGGGATTTGAGGCTCATCATTTTATAACTCAACTCCATCTTTCCTTCTTCTTCTGCTCTGGTTTATCCTAAAACATAATTGAATGCCTTGGAAATGCAGTAGGAATTCATTGTAGCTTTCTAAATTCATTATAGTTAATTCATTATTAACTCATATATATCACCCAGAGGAACCACCTTCCACTATTATGAAAAGAATAGCAAAATCACAGGCATTTCCATAGTTCTCCCCTATGCAGAATGTGTTCTCACAAGATGAACTCTGACATTTCACTGCAGCACAATTTGATTGATGGGAAGAGTTTGTCTAATGCTATTTGGAAAATAGAGTCATTGAGTCATTGAATGTCACTACCTGCTGGATAGTTTCAGAGCAGCAAAGACACTCATCTCCCATTCAGTCTTGGTAAGTGCCTAATGTTGTCTCATTCTAACTTCAGGAACATGTTCATAGTTTTGCAGTTTTACCACTTTTATTTTTATCCAATTTCTCACATCTCCATCCTATATAATAAAAGCCTAATATGTAAATCCACCAAACGGTGGAACAACCATTCGCTGTGCCACGTACTAACCATCAGGGGATAGACGCTCACTCAGCACAGGAGCTTCCCAACCAGGAAGCTCCAGACCAGCCAAGGCAGGTACCATCAGGGGTCCCCCTGATTGCCCCGCCAGTCACCCCACAGAGGGAGGTGACCGGCAAGCAGGTAGCACCAGGCCAGCCAAGGCAGGTGCCAACAGGGGCCCTGCCACCCTGCCAGTTATCCCACAGATCAACTCTGATCTCTGGCCAGGCCTAGGGACCCTATCCATGCATGAATTTCGTGCACCGGGCCTCTAGTTATATTATAAATGCATTCATGGCTCTTTGATTATTGGGCACATTTGTCATAATGTGAAACTTGTTAACAGCCATTCAGATTTACCTGAACATATTGCCATACACTATACGTCCAGTTTAGACCATCTTGTGATTCAGAGGGAGTAAAGCCTGATATTATCATTGTTCATGGAACCCTACTTCTTTCATTTCCTTTTGTTTTCTCTAAAATAAACTCCAAAGATTGTGCTAACTTATAAATTGCATGGGAATGATAGCTAACAACTTGTTTAAGTGTCATATCTTAGTTTTCTAGGAAACTGACTTATTTTTGACCTATTGATATTTGTCTACCTCTCAGAGGTAAGATTTGTAACTTATGTTTCAGACCTTGCTCTTTTCCAAGGCTTTGGGTTATTTATTTGAGTTTATTTCAGTTACTAAAAGGCCTACATATTGAAAATTTCAGTTAGGCTAAATTTGGTGCTTAACTTCTTAGCATTCAATTAATTGAGGGTAAATAGACAATTGAATATGCACATTTTACCTGATTTGTATTTTATAGGTAAATAATAGTGACTTTTATAATTATTGAAAATTTGATATAAGCACTTCATGTATCTGCAAGTTTAGGAAAAAGCTGTCATTAATTTAAAAATTTCTTATGCCTTTTATAGATGATAAAAATTGTGGCTTTGGTTACCTAAGTTTTACCTAAAACTTTTATTGGAGAGTTAAAAGTTGATCCATTTCTCCAAATTGATTACAAATTATAACAGGAATAATCTTTCTGGAAAGATTACTATTTATTTTAAATATTATATGTGTTTAATATATTTTATAAGCTAGTTTTATAAGATTAATTTATATCTCCAGAGTGTTTCAAGTTTGATTAGTGATGAGAGGCCATCGAAAGGTGTGTTATCCGATTTCCTTTTCAGCTGGCCTTGGAACTCTTAGTTAGGAGTTATCTTCATATATATTATTTTTAACCAAGTCATCTAGAGAGGGCAGGTTCTGATGCACACTATCCTAGTAGGGAGGGTGAGGGCATGATCTGGAGGTGGGAGTGGCTGGGGAGAGGTCAATGGGAGAAAAAGGAGACTCATATAATACTTGAAACAGTAAATAATTTAATTTAAAAAAATTTGACCGAAACTGGTTTGGCTCAGTGGATAGAGCGTCGGCTTGAGGACTGAAAGGTCCCAGGCTCGGTTCCGGTCAAGGGCATGTACCTTGGTTGTGGGCACATCCCCAGTAGGGGGTGTGTAGAAGGCAGCTGATCGATATTTCTCTCTCATCGATGTTTCTGGCTTTCTATCCCTCTCCCTTTCTCTTTGTAAAAAATCAATAAAAATATTAATTTTTTTAAATTTAATAATAATAATAATAATAATAATAATAATAAAACAACCAGAAAAACGCACATGGCATTTTAGAAAGATCAGCAGACTGATATTGTTCCTAAGTGTAAAGAAAAAATGAAAAGCAATAAAACCTTATAGCTGAGGCCAGCCACATTAAGAGAGAAAGCTCTGTGCAAGTTTAAAAGCTACTATTTGCATAAATAATACTGTTATTCAAAAGCAAAATCAACATTTATTGGGATTATTTGCACTTGATTGAGTGTCTTTGTGGGGATTTTTATAACAGCATCACTAAATGGGGATAAGAACTAAAAATAAATTCTCTCTGGGGAAAATAGATAGTAAAACAAAACTTGCCCAATTTGTTCAAATTTTGGAATGCTTCCTTAGAATAAATCTTAGGGATAGTTTAAATCAAATGTCCAAAACACCAAAATGTCACTCAGTGTCTGACATTCTAATACAGCCTCTTGCTTGGAAAGGAATTGATGCCTTTATATAAATGCTTGTTTTTCCAAAGGCCAATCATCCAAGATCCTTAAGGAGGAATGAGATAACCTCAGGTTCAGCAGTTAATCAGGTTAATCAGTGCTGGGAGGGACCATGACTCTAGATACATTGTGTAGGTACATTGTCAGGGAGGGGAAGCACCACTAAAGGTGTCAGGCATTATGATGGAGATTTAGAGAATTCCTTGGCTGAAGAATCACTAGTTCTAAAAGGCAGCTCCAGCTTACACTTCTGCTATGCCAGGCCTTGGTCTATGTATAGGATGGTAAGCCTGACATACATCTGATCTGATAAAACAACTATTTTGTATGCTTACTTTGAATCATATCAACATAAAAATTTAAAGGGATTCATCTCTTTTGTCTCCCCAAACAAAACAAGAATTATAGAAAATGCCTGGGATAATCTAGTCTCTTTCCAAGTGTAAGTCTATTATTAATTCCCCTTCTTGCTAAAGACACTGGATGCTTTTTCTTACAACTTGATGAATAAGTAACTATTTATAATATATATATATATATATATATATATATATATATATATATATATACACACACACACACACACACACACACACACACACACACACTTTTGCTTGAACAATGCCAGTCAGTGCAGAAGCAAGGGCTACAAATTCCCTGATGAAATATGAGACTTGACTGCACTGGATTTGACTTGGTAGCTCTTCTGTTAGTTGGGATAAAATACAGTGAATTCTAGAGAAAGAAATGAGAACACAGAGGGGACAGTAACAAAAGCACCAGATAGTGAACTGAAGGGCTGAGCTCTATTCTCCACTTGTTCGATAACATGATGGTGATTTCTGTTTTCTTGTTGGGTTTAATGTCTATTTTGACTTCAAACATGGGCATTAGAAGCATTGAACAAAACTGTTAGTCCCTAGAAATTACCATTTTTGAAAAGAGAAGAAAGCTGGCCAACGAAAAGGCATGCATTGCTCCTTCAAGTGTTTTGTTGTTGTTGTTGTTATTGTTGTTGTTGTTTTTGAACTATGGTGTGTTTTCTATGTAAATTGCTCCCATGCCCACATTAACAAAGAAAGACAACGCTTTACCACAAAAAAACAGTCCCTTGCTTATAACATCATTGATGTAACTGAGCTTAAATTGTGGCTCATAGTCTCAAAATGTGAATGTTCTGAGTGTCATATTTCTACAGAACTAGGCACGTGATTCCTGAGTCAATTCATCTCCTTATTCCCCTGCACAGCATTGGACACAGCAGCTCACATATCAAAGTTTCTTAAGTCCCTCAAAGTGAATCTTATTACTTCCCTTCCTCTCTTGTTTTCCTGGAGCTGGCTTCCCTTTCCTCTTTATTCACTTGGCAAAACCATCCATTGGTATTTAGAAATAGATGTTATTTCCTTGACAGTAATTTCCTGAACTGTCCTGAAATGAATTAGGCTACCCTTTTAAATGGTTTTTTAATCTCTTATGATGTCCCTAGCCTATGACTTAGGCTACTACAATGTTATAGTATATCTATTTATTTGCATTTTCTACTCTAAAGTTGTTGCTACGGGAGTGTGATATAACCACTGTGTGACTCTTTTGATCCCTTAGCCTCAGAGGTACTTGTAAAGCTTGGGTAGCAGAAAGGTGTCAATATAAGCTCCACACACACTCATCTCTTTTTGTTTCTTAATTTTATTATCTTGCTTAAAGTATTACAAAGACTAGTATATATGTCTGCTTTTTCTCCCCATCCCCTACCCCACAGTATCTCATGTCCATTGGTTATGATTATATGCATGCATACAAGTCCTTCCGTTGATCTCTTACCTCCCCGCCCACAACCCTCTCCAGCTTTCCTGCTCTAGTTTGGCAGTCTGTTCAATGATGCTCTGCCTCTGTATCTATTTTTGTGTTCATCAGTTTATAATTTTCTTTATTATCCATAAATGAGTGAGATCATGTGGTATTTTTCTTTCATTGACTGGCTTATTTCATCAGCATAAATGCTCTCCAGTTCCATCCATGCTGCTGCAAATGGTAAGAATTCCTTCCTTTTTTTTTTTTTACACCAGGGTAGTATTCCATTCTGTAGATGTACCTCAGTTTTCTAATCCATTCATCTGCTGATGGGCATTTAGGCTGTTTCCAAATCTCAGCTATTGTGAATTGTGCTGCTATGAACATAAGGATGCAGAAGGCAGCTCTCATTGATGTTTCTATCTCTCTACCCTTCTCCCTCTCTCTCTCTCTCTCTCAATCAATCAACAATAATATATTTTTTTTAAAAAAAGAGACATATGAAAACTTGCTCAAAGTCACTAATCATCTGAGAGATGCAAATCAAAACATCAATAAGATATCATCTCACACCTGTCAGAATGGCTATCATCATCAAATAAACAAAGAACAAGTGCTGGAGAGGATGTGGAGAAAAAGGAATCCTCCTGCACTGCTAGTGGGAATGCAGACTGGTGCAGCCACTGTGGAAAACATTTTGGCGTTTCCTCAAAAAATTAAAAATGTAACTCCCATTTGACCCCGTAATTCCACTTCTAGGAATATATCCCAAGCAGAAACTCCAATCAGACAGGCCTATTTACATTTTTTGATTCCTCTTGGTTGAATTTTGGGACCTTGTATTTCTTTAACAATATGTCCATTTCATCTAGGTTGTCCATTTTGTTGGAATAGAATTGTTCATAGTATTTTTTTAATAATCATTTGTATTTCTGTGGGATCAGTTGTTACTTTGTCCCTTTAATTTCTGATTTTGTTTATTTGTGTCCTCTCTGCTTCTTGGTGAGCCTGGCTAGAGGTTCATCAATCTTATTTATTATTTCAAAGAACTAGCTCTTGGTTTTGTTGGTCTTTTTATTTTATTTTATTTTTTTGTCTCTATGACATTTATCTCCACTCTGATCTTTATTATTTCCTTCCTTCTGCTGGGTGTTTCTTATTGCTCTCTTTCTAACTTTTTGAGTTGTAGGGTTAGATAATTTATTACCATCTTTTCCTGTTTTTTGAAATAGGCCTGCAGAGTTGTGAACTTCCCTCTTAAGACTGCTTTCGCTGTGTCCCATAGATTTTGGATTGTTGTGTTTTCATTGTCATTTTTTGCCATGATGCTTTTTATTTCTACTTTGATCACTTTGGTAAGCCAATTATTGTTTAAAAGCATGCTATTTAGCCATCCTGTGTTTATTTTTTTATTGTAGTTGATTTCTAGTTTATACCATTGTAATCTTAAGGATGCTTGATATGATTTCTATCTTCTTGAATTTGAAGAGACTTTGCCTGTGTCCCATATATGGTCTATATTTGAAAATGACCCATGTGCACTTGAGAAGAATGTATATTCTGTGGCTTTGGGGTGGAATGTTCTGAAGATGTCAATTAATTCCATCTGATGTAGTGAGTCATTTAGGATTGATGTTTCTTTGCAGATTTTTTGTTTAGAGGATTTGTCCAGTGGTGTTAGTGGGGTATTAAAGTCCCCTACTATGACTGTATTGGTGTCAATCTCTCCCTTGATATCATCCAGAAGTTTTTTTTAATGTATTTGGGTGCTCCTATATTGGGTGCATATATGTTTACCAGAGTTATAACTTCTTGATGAATTGCTCACCTTAGTATTATGAAGTGGCCTTCCTTATCTCTTGTTATGGCTTTCACTTTGAGGTCTAATTTGTTGGATAGAAGGATTGCTACCCCAGCTTTTTTTTTTTTTTTTCATTTCCATTCGCCTGGAAACCCTTTTTCCATCCTTTCACCATCAGTCTATGTGATTTCTTTGTTCTAAGGTGAGTTTCCTGTAGATAGCAGATACATGGGTCATGTTTTCTTATCCACTCAGCTACCCTATGTTTTGTACAGCGGCATTTAATCCATTTACATTTAAAGTTATTATTGATAGGTACTTGTTAGTCACTTATTCTTTATGCCATGTTCCTTCTTCCCTTTCTATTTTTTTTTTTATAGCAGACCCTTTAGCATTTCTTAAATTGCTGACCTGAGTCCTTTTTTTGTCTGTGAAGCTCCTGATTTCACCCTCAGTTTTGAATAATAGCCTTGCTGGGCACAGTATTTTTAGATTCAGAACCTTGATTTGCATGAATTTGTATATTTCATTCCATTCCCTTCTGGCCTAATGTGTTTCTGTTGAGAAATCAGATGAGAGGTCATTTGTAGGTAACTTTCTGTCTCTCTTTGGCAGCCTTTAAGATTCTTACTTTGTTGTTGGTATTTGCCAATTTAATTATAATGTGTCTTTGTGTCAATCGTTTGGGCTTCATCTTGTTTGGAACACTAAGAGCTTCTTGAACTTGTGTGAGTTTTTTCTTATTTATATCAGGGAAATTTTCTGTCATTATTTCTACAAACAGGTTTTCTATTCCTTGCTCAGTTTCCTCTCCTTCTGGTACCCATATTATGTGGATATTGTTTCATTTCGTGTTATTCCAAAGTTCCCTTTGGCTCTCCTCCTGTTTTTTAAGTTTTTTTTTTTTTTTAGATGCTTCTGTGCTAGGGTATTTTTTTCCTACCTTGTCTTCTAGCTCACTGATGTGGTCCTCTGCTTCTTCTAGTCTATGGTTGATGCTTCCTATCAAATTCTTTATTGCAGTGATGCCATTTTTCATTACTTCTTGGTTCTTCATTTCCTCTTGGTTCTTACACATATTGAGTATTTCTTCCATCCTTTTCAGTGACCTTATGAATTTCTCTGAATTATTTCTCTGACATATTGCTTGCCTCCATTTCATTTACTGCCTTTTCTGGTGATTCCTCTTTTGTGTGTGTTTTTTTTTTTGTGTGTGTGTGTGTGTGTGTGTGCGAGCTGGGCTGTTTCTTTTTCTCCACATGATTGCTCCTCTCAGGATTTATGGTTATGTAGCTCTCTCTCTAATGCATTAACTCAAAGGCACAAAATACAACACAACAAGATACAACACACAGGGCACGAAACACAGATGTATTCACAATACTAATAGCCCTAAATAAAGGTGACCACCACAGAAAAGAGAATTAGGGAATAGAGAAGAGTGCAAAAATGTTATTGAGAAAAGGGAAAAATTTAAAAGAATTAAGAGAGAGAAGAAAAATAAAATAAGGGAGAAAATATATATATCGGGAGAAACAACTAATCCAAAAAATGCAAACAACAAACACACAAGAGATGAATTCAAACTACAAAGACCACCTAATCCAAAAAATGCAAACAAACCTCCAATCAACAAACACCCAGATGAATCAGAGTAGGCAGAGCTTATTTGCAGGAGGTAAGGTCAAGGAATTGAATGAATGGGGAAATTCAGTATAGAGGAAGTAGAAAGAGAATGGGAGTAGAAGATGAAAAGTGAAAAACTAAATACAGAAAAGTATGTATATATATATATATATATATATATATATATATGTATATATATGTATATATATGTATATAAAATTTTCCTCCTTCTTTAATCTATCTATCTATGTATTTGTTTACTATTGGAAAGGGAGGAGAGAGAGTAGATAGATCTGAGTTTGTGATTGGAATTAGTTAAGAGAGTAAGTGAGGAGAAGAAAAACAGAAACAAAACAAACTAACAAATAATCAAATAAACAACAATAAGACAGAAAGAAATAAAAAGGCAAAAAAGAATTTGGGTAGTGAATAAAGAGAAGAGCGAAGTGTGTATAGGTTTGGAGCAAAGGAGAGGAAATTAGATATATGTGTAAGATCAGTTTTTAACAGGGAGTAAAAAGAAAGGGAAGAGAAAAACTAAAGCAGGAACAGGGTAAGAGAAACGGGACAAAAGGGAAAAGTGATGAAGAGAGTATTGGCATAAAGGAAAAATTGAGATAGAGTGAAATAATGCTAAGTGGAAAATCAAAATAGAATGTATAACACTAATCCCAAAATTAACTAAAGAAAAAAATAACATTCAATAAAACTTTTTAATAGGGTAAAATAATAGTATTAGTACCAATATTTAAAAATAAAAATATAATAAAAAACAAGGTAAAATCGAGTGAGAGGGAAAAATTGGTTTCTTAAGTAAAAGATAAAAAATAAAAATGTGAAGTAGTGAAGGTCGTTCACTTCCTCCACTGTTCTGCTTGGCACGTCTTTTTCTTTGCAGGTAGTAGCACAGTATTGAAGTTCCCTGCGACCCACTGCTCCTCTGTGTCATAAGCCACAACCCTGTTTTCAAGCAGGTGGCATCTCTCTGCTCTCTTTGGTTCTTAGCCCGTCTATGTATTTACACCCAAGAGTCAATTTCTGCTACGGCCCCTGGTTGGCAGTGTTTCTGTCTTAATATCCAGGACTAAAAGTCCTCACTACCCTGGCTCTGCGAGCAATTCTGTGCACAACTCTGTGTGCGATGCTGTGCACGACTCTGCACAGCTGGTACAGTACTCCAGGGTGGCTTCCAGGATCCAGTTCAGCTGTGGTTTAACATATAGAATCCCTTTCTGCCGGCAGCCCTGTGGACCCCTTCCACATTCGAGGACTACACTGACCCTAACAACCACGAGTTTTGTGTGTGTGTGGGGGGGGGGGGCAGTCTTTCTCTGAGGTTCTAGTGTCCACTGCGCCTGTCTCTCCCTCCAGCCTGGATCCCAAATCTCACCTTTGTTTAGGCAATGCCAGCTCTGTTTAATTCGCCAGTTCCCAGTGGGTGCTCTTTGATTCAACTTTTCCTTCTGCTCAGTGAAAAGGCACAGGGCCCGACTGCAAATTCGCCCCATTTGTCTCCCCGAGAGCAGACCTCCCAGGCACCTGTTCGGAGTTGGTGGATTCGCAGCTGAGGAACTGGACCCTGGACGTTATTGTTGTAAGATCCTGGGAAGTACTGAGATCTTCCCAGTTGAAGTTAAGGCTGGGGTTCCAATCACAATCAATCTCCCATTACAGCCTTCTTCCCTTCAAGTTGGCATGGCCTTTGCGGCAGAGCTGGACACCCCCAGAGAGATTTCAGCGGCAGTAGAGGCTGCCCTATCAGGGGGGACTGGTCTGCCAGTCCCCAACAGTCCCTTGCAGTGTAACTGTCCCTCGCTCACATATACTGACACTCCCCACACGTTCACGCACTCTCCTTTCCTTCTTTCACTCTCACACTATCTAGCAGCCTGCAGTCCTGTTGGCAGCTATCTTGGATCTTCATGAACATGAATCACACACTCATCTCTTTACTCCAGTACAAATATTATCCTTTATGCTGGGTGCCCAGATGTGAAAATATTTGGAAAGCCCTATGATAGTAGACTGCAAGTTCTTCAAGGGTGGGGTCCATGATGGTTAGTATATCACTGGTCCCCAGAACCAGGTACAGTGCCTGAGAGATACATTACAGGCAGTTTATAAGTTTGTTGAGTGGGGGGGAATAGATTGGGCCTTTTCTGTTAGACAGCATTATAAATCTATTTAACAGGCTGAGTAGGAAAACAGAAAGTCAAAGAAATAATACTGAGATAATAAAAAGTTTAACTTCTAGTCTGATATTTTAGGAAAGCTATTTGTAACTTTAGGAATAAAAATGAAGTTATACTGTTAATCTACTTCTATGTGAAAAATGGACAATGACTACTTCTAGTTCTTAGCTACTGGCTCCATGACCCTGAGTGAGTTGTTTAAATTTTCTCCCTTCAGGTTTTAAAAATGAAGGAAATGGTAGCAACTACCTCATAGGGGTGTGTGAGAATTAAATGAGTCCATATATGTGTGTTTAAAACATCACCTGACACATAGAGAACGCTCATCAAATGTTGGCATGAGAATTGTTGTGGTTGTAATAGAAAGGCTGCCTTTATACTCCAGTACTTTCCATGGGAGGCTTAGAGATTAATACTAGTATCAGCCAAGAACATACTTGCATGTATGAGTTAAAGGTACAGCCCTTCTACATGGAACAAGTTATAGAATGCTTACAAGAGAAAAATTTTATTTACAGCAATACATTTCTGAATTGTTTTAAATTCTAGGTGTTTTTTTTTTTTTTTTTTGAATAGCATCTTAACAGGAAAAAATATTTAACTACCTTCCATAATTAACCACACTTTCATTGTCAAGATAAGATAGAAAAGGTGAAAAAAAGGGAAAGGCATAAATAGAAGGAGGGAAAAGAATTCGCTGTATCTTCATGTAGCATGAAGGCTGGGAGGAAGTCATGGTTCAAAGTAAACAGATACAAGTCAGGACCATTGTAATAGGAATGATTTCAGCAATCTGGAGCCCTTCAATGGAGGCTTAGAGAGTGGAGGGGATACAATCTTCTATCACCTCAAAGATTATTCCTATGAAGTGCATGGTGTTAGAATCTCTGTGATTCCCCCATATGGTTTCCAGATATGCCTTTTGAGCATAATGCTTGCTGGTTTTTCTGTCATAAGGCTTTCTTGATGACCATCCATCACACCTAAATTTCTTTCCTAGATTTATCCCTCCATTAAGACCAGGTTTTATGCTTAAAATAATTTTTTTAATTTTAGTAATAGAAGACAGTGGAAATTTCTCAGTGTGTTCTTTCAAAGAATTGCTCTTATATACCCTTAAATGGTTAAAATAATGTGTTAGCCATCATTCTGTTTATTTATTTTTTAAAAATATATTTTATTAATTTCAGAGAGGAAGAAAGTGGGAGAAATAGAAACATCAGTAATGAGAGAGAGAATCATTGATCAGCTGTCTCCTGCCTGCCCCCCATTGGGGATTGAGTTTGCAACCCAGGCATGTGCCCTGCCTGGAATAGAACCAGGACCTCCTGATTTATAGGTCCACTCAACCATGCCAGCCAGGCTAGCCAGTGTTCCTTTTAAATGCTTTTACTCTTTAATTGTCCTGATTCTACTATTCCACATAGATAAGCAGCACTCAATATTCTTGATCTTTCTTTTTGGTTTCCATGACATGGCTTTATGTCAATGTTTCTCTTTGTTGTCTGAATCCGTCCCTCATCCCAACTGCAAACAGTATCTCTCTTCCTAAACTACAGTCTTGAACATCTGTTCCAACCTTTCAGCTCTCTAAGCATTTCTTGGCTTCTGTTCTCTTGGCTTTTGCTATTCTCTGCACATAGATGACTTCTTAATCTTCATCTCAGCCATAGCCTCTCATAATTTCAGTTGATAAGAGGACATTTCCATTGAAATGCTCCAGTGCAGGCAAATTGTGAGAGTTCACACAGAGCTCTGTGTTCCTCTAAGATCAGGATGCAGTTTGTGAGTTCGCTGAAGATTAATATGAGCATTTGCATTCAGAAACATTGAGAGCAGATAAAAGAGGAATTAAGGCTGAATCTATGGGAAAATAGAGTCAGGGAAAAAGAGAGCAAGCCAAGAACAAAGAACCAGAAAAGGTTCAGGGCATTTATATACAGCAATATTTACTTGCCATCCAGCTGGTTCATTTTTCTCTTTTATAGTTACAAAATAATACATATTCTTTATGAAAATATGGAAAGCATAGAAAATTTCAGAAAGAATAGGGACCTAAATTTTCCTGCGACATTAGAACCTGGAGTTAATGTTTGTTCATATTTTGTTGTGTAACCTTCCATACACTCCATTTTACATTTACAAATATGTCATATTGTAACTTGCTTTTTAAACAAAATATCATAAACATCTTCACATGCTGTAAAATATTCTAGAATATGATATGTTTGTGGTTTAAAATACATAGACTTTATATACTTTATTTAGCAAATACCTATTGTTGGCTGTCTAGGCTATTTAAGGAGGACCTTTAAGAAAGTAAGTAACCATTTCAGAGACCCGTGGAAATTTGAGTGGATATTAATGGCTAAAGTGGAGGAGAGGGAGTGTGATCTGCTGGAAGAAACGTAGTGCCAGGAGCCTGAAGATAATGGACTTCCAGGCCTGGCATTTCTCTGACCACTGGTCTGACTGGATAAATTACTACACAACTCTGGGTACTTTATCTATAAAATTAGAGTCTTGGCTTAGTTTATCTTTCAGATTCTTTCAATCTGACATTTTAACATTCACACTAACTGAAGATAACATGTGAAGAATAGTTGGCTGTGTAACATGGGATGCTGATGGAATACCAAAAAGACTCACTCGTAAATTAGTTGGACACTTTTACAGAATTCATGTGTTAATAGAATAATGAAGTAAAGAGGCTATTAAAAGGCAGAAAGAGCTTCTGTTAGGTGCCACTGTGTGTGATCTGTTTTCCACATTGGCACCCTGGCCTCTCGATGATTCTACATATTGCTAGTTTTCTTATTGTTTTTGAAACTTACCCAGAAATTTAACTAGTTATGTATTATTTTCTTTACTATTTATCATAACTTGTAAATACATAACACCTTTGGTGAAGGTTTACAAACTCAGATTTTTTTTCAATAAAATGACAAATCCTATCTAATAAAAGAGAAACATGCAAATTGACTATACCTCTGGTATGCCCACAAGCCATGCCCAAAGCCAATCAAGAGTGAGCAGGCAAATTAACCCAACCAAGATGAGGGTTAATTTGCATATTCAGATGCAGAACAAAGACTGAAGACAGCTTAGAAGGAAGCCAAGCACTGCAGAAGGGAGCAAAGCTGTGGAAAAGCAAGCAGGGTGGTAGAGAAGGGACAGAAGCAGGCAAGGTGGTGGAGATAGCTGCAGGAAGCCCTATTCTTGCAGGAATCTTCCTGGAATGGGCCTCTAGCTATAAAATAAATATTGTGACTGCATAGTAACAAAGTTAAAGTATTTTCATTGGTTGCTTTCTAAATTATACCCAGTCTACTTCTCTTCACTCCTATCCCTTGTTTCTCATCCAAAGTCTGAGAAGCACAGTTGCAATCATTCACTGGAGTCATAAACTATATGAATCTCTTTGAAAAGTAAGGTTAGGTTTTTGCCTTAGGTACATTTTGGAAAAGGAAAAGAATTGACCATTTACTAGGCCCAAACTTTATAGTGAATGGACCCTTTCTAGGTGGTTCATGCTGCCTATGTAGGTAATTCTATGAGGTAGGTAATTCAGTTTATCTCTCTCCCTTGAGGAAACAAAAGTACAGAGAGATCCAGGTCAACCAGCAGAGAATACACACTACATTGTGCCCAACTTCAAACTTCTTTCTGTTGCACCATGATCATATGCATACATAAAACTGCTTATACCTCTAAACTGCGTGCACATCTTAAGAATTGCAGTGTGTGAGCATGAAAGGAATGGCTTTCTGAAGGTTTTGCATAGTAACTGTAAATGAAGTTCAGAAATCCTTCAACATGGTAAAACAAAAACCAACAAATAAACATGCTTTAATTATCCAAATTTCATTTAATACAATTTCCTCACTTATCTAGAATTATTTAATCCCTTGCAAAAGTGCTGTTTGATAGCTATTAATCCAGTGAAATTAGTATCACCCCATTCTCTTTTAAGTGCCCTGGTTTCTATGATACATAATGTGATCTTTCTATTTAGATTTCTCTGTAATCATTAAAATCTGTATGGTCATAGGTTGGAAATCAATAAAAGCCCAAGAGATCACATTAATGAAGAGATCCCCAGGGCCTTGTAGTGTACAATTTCATAAAGACATCTTCTGACAGTCTTTGATGTTGTCCTCATGTTTTCTTGATAGTAACTACAAGTCCTATGCATTCTGCTTCTAATGATGACTTTCATTGTTTCCTATCACATCTTCAGTGCTCTTTTGATATGAATTTATTTCTTTTAGCAGTATAATGCAACTTAATGAAATGGAGTTTTAACATTTTAATTCAATTAGGAAAGCAAAAGCAAAAAATAGATTTCTAGTTATTTTTAAAGTAGGTTAGAAAGCTATAAGCTGTGCGAACAAAGGAGCAGTCATCTGTTCCCCTTGGGACCTATCTTCTATCACCAGACCATTGGCACATCTCAACTCCCTGACTGTAGACTTCTCTCATGCTTCTGTTGCAATTAAATTATTACTGCTAATGTAGTGCTTCTCTAAGTGTGGTCCCCTAGCCAGCAATATCACTTGGGAGCTTGCTGGACTCACTCCAGTTCCAATGAATCAGAATCTCTAGGCCTGAGGCCAGCAATCTGCTTCCACAATCAATTCTGAGGCATACGCAGGTCTGAAAACCACCCCTGTAATACTAAATGACTTTTGAGTCAGCTGTCTCCGTGAATGAAATATTACTTGTAGTAAAATAATTTTATTTACCATTAGTAACTAAGAAAGGACATGGTTGCCTTATGATATGTGCAGTTGGTTAAGAATTGCACATGTAAGTAACTAATCATCTTGAGAAATCTGAAACTAGCACCTAGGCCAAAATGAAAGCAATGTTCATTTAGTTTTTTTTTAATTTAGAACCCCCTGCATAATGAGCACTGTTCTAGAAGCTAAGGGGCAAAACAAATGTCCTGCTCTCATGGAACAGTTGGTTTCTATTGGGGGGAACACAGACAATAAACATCTATCAAATGATATGTTCTGAGTAGCATACAGTGTCAAGATTAGTAATGAGAGGTATTCGGAAGTACTGTGAATATATCAAAAGGATGAGTAGTGCTTGAGATGGGAAATACTGCTAATCAACTGTTCCATGAAGCAGGACCTTTGTTTTGCCCCTTAGCTTTTAAAACCAGTGTTCATTATGCAGTGGGTTCTAAATAAAAATAAAAAAACCCTGCTAACTCAGCTGTCTGCATAAGCTTTCTGATCAGATGGCATTAATATGGAGGGGTGGGAAGCACCATGCATTTACCTGATTGTGTCCTGGGCATGAAACTACAGGTACCAATGCCTGGAGGCGGGTGTGTGCTGGGCATCAGAAACACATGCACTGCATTGTTTTATAATTGGGATGCTGGTGGGTTCTGTTGGTTATGGTGGAAGAAATTATTCCATGCAATAGTAACTTTGTAAGCTTTCTTTTCCGTCACTCATAAATCTGAAAAAGAAGAACTAAGGAAACCTAAGAGAGGTCACGTGGAGCATAGGGGTGCCTTTTATTTATTGGCCACTGATCTCTAATCTGCCTGCAAATGTGATGTGATGGATGGCTCAGCATGAATTCAAAAATCTCAGTTCTTTACTCTCTCAGATCTACTCCTCTCTGTGTGCTATTTCAAGCACAAGATTTCAACCAAGTTATCTCGTGCTACCTTTGACTTCATCTTTTTTTCTTTATCCCCTCTCCTCCGGTCAAGCTTGAGTGCATCATTTGTGTCTCCTGGATGCTTCTGTGACCTTCCCTCCTTCCCCTCAATAGTTTCACTTGGATTATTCCCACAGCCCCCTAACTACAGTCCCTGCCTCTAGCCTTTGTCTGTTCCAATTCAGCATCTACTTTTCTACTAAAGCTGGATGCCAAAAACATGGCTATTAGTTACAATCCTTCTCAGAAAGTTTCTCCATTGACACAATGTTCTAATCCAGTCTATTCAGCTCCCAAATCAAGACCCTCCATATTCTGTCCTAAACTACTTTTTTCAAACACATTTCTCACACCCCCTACAATTTATACCAGTTCAAAACCCAAATAATCTGTCCCTCCTTTCTAATTCAGTTTCCAAAATTCCTTTCACATCAAAGTCCTGCTCAAATACCAACTCTTTCATGCAGAATTTCTAATTTTCAACTAAAGTGGTTGCTCTTCTCTGTTTTACTTGGCGGTTTGGTATTACTTCTATTTAGTACTTTGTACTACAGTTAGGTGTTGATGGATCTGTTATTTCTCATTATAACATGACCTATTTTAGAGTGAAGAACCTGTTTTATATCACTTCAATTCTTATTACTTGTTAAACTTAATTTAATTAAGCACTGGAAGTTGGCATGATATTTGTTATAAAATAAAAACATGATTTAGTTCTTCCTTGAGCAGAGTATTTGACTTACTGCTACACTCCTGTTCCACCAAAGCTGGAAAACAATTATGATCTTTTTCTTGTATCATATTACATTCATACTCCTATATTTCTACACACTGTTAACTTTTTTCTTTCCCTTAAAATATGATTCTTTTTGGTTTAGGGTCATGCTGTTTAGAGAAAGGTTGAGTAGCACACACAAGACCCATACAAGCAAATGTATTTTTTCTAAGAATGA
Source organism: Antrozous pallidus (assembly GCA_027563665.1). Taxonomy (NCBI): domain Eukaryota; kingdom Metazoa; phylum Chordata; class Mammalia; order Chiroptera; family Vespertilionidae; genus Antrozous; species Antrozous pallidus. The sequence goes on along the minus strand of CM050519.1, from coordinate 63,882,961 downwards.
TGAAAAGCTAAAAGCTAAATGGAACTTTCAGTGAATTTTTAGGAAATTACAACCCTTCCGATATCTGAATGACCACTTACACATGACAGTTGATAACAGACATTATGATGCTTACTTTAAGTAGCAGATGTTCTCTTCAAATTGCTGTGATTATATTTTTTATCTTGTGATTAAGATACCAGAATAAAGAATTTAAAGTAGAAAGATAGGTGTTTATATGAGCCTTGTAATTAACTTAGTCACATATTAATGTGTCATGTCTAATTATCTAACATAATTCATGGTAGTGCTGCTGTAACAGGTCTTTTAATCATGATGAGAATGTACTATAAAATGCAAGCCATCTTTCAAATAACTAGAATATTGACTCAGGGACAATATGTTTTTCAATAAAGAGTATAATTATAAATTTAGCAAAATGTGTTTATTAGCTCATTTTTAATTTCACATACTAAACTTTATTTCCTGTAGTTCCGGTAAGGCTCAGATTATTTCTGATTGCACAATTATATTACTAAGGAAGTGAAATAGAAATTGCACAATTTACAATTTATGGGTTTAAGTTATGGGTAGCTAATGATTCAGTAATCTCTCGTGGTTAAAACCAATTTTTCTAGAAATTAGAGGAAAAATAAGCAGCAACATCACACAAAAGATTTTGTTATCTGTAAATTTAAAGAACAGAAATCATCAAGCTCATTGACAATAATAAGTTCTCTGCCTTGATATTCTTCAAAGACACATTAAAAGTTAAAATGTAGATTTTAAAAGATTTTTGCTGTAAAGTATATTCTGACATTAACCTTTTCCATTCATTATTCATTTTTTCATTCATTTTCCATTCATTAAAATTTAAAAAATAATTTTCTGAATATACAGGTTGGAGGGACTATACATTAAATGCATGTAATTGTCACCTAGATTCAACAGTTATTGGAACTTCCTTCTATTTCTTTAGCTACTTATTTGTATACAAATATACATGTGCAAACACACACATACACACACATACTTGCTGTATCATTTAGGAGGGAATTTTACAACATGACATTTCATTTCTAAATATATTATCATGCATCTTCGTAGAATAAAGTCTTACTCCCATGTAACCACAACATCATTATCACATGTAAGACATTAAATAATTCCTTATTATCATTTAATATCTAACCTATTATTGATATTTCCCCAAATGTTCCAAATATCTTTCATAGATTTATTTCCTTCTTTCCCCCTTCTCTTCCTACTGTCTTTGATAGCTTTATTTATTTATCTTCACAAGAGGGTATGTTTATTGATTATAGAGATGGAGTGAGGTAGAGAGGGAAGGAAGGAGGGAGAGAGAGAGATTGATCAGTTGCTTCCCATGTGTATCTTGACCAAGAATCAAACTCACAAAGTAGGCATGTGTTCTGACCAGGAATCAAATCTGAGACCTTTTGGTATATGGGACTATGCTCCAACCAACTAAGACATACCAGCCAGGTTTTATTTGAGCATTTCATATATATTCATTTTCTCTCCTTTTCTTGTTTATAAATTATACTTATGTTGTAAAAACATTTTTGTACTTGCCCAGGAATTTGCTATGTGTATTTACAATATATATAAATACACTTCAAATAACACTATACCACCTCATGCATAATACAGGGAACTGAGAATATTCCCACTCTCTCTTTCCTGTTGATTATTACATTGGTGTCATTCATGTCACTAAAACTCACAATGTAATTACCTCATATATTGTTTTTATCAGTATTTAAAGAAAACTTTATCAGCTAGATAATTAAGATACAAGAAATTAAAGATTTACCTTTACTTTCACTTATTACTTTTCCAACTCTTTTTCTTTATGTAGATCTGAATTTCTCACCTATATTATTTTCCTTCTCTCTAAAGAAGTTCTTTTAGCATGCTTATAAGGTATAGGTATGAATAGGCATTTAATTAGAACCCAAACTAGGTAAACATATAAGAATTTTTTATATTCACTCATCCTAACTTAGTGTTGAAAAAGTATTGTGCTCAATGAAATAAGTCAGTCAAAGAAAGACAAATACCTTATGATTTTACTTATGTATAGAATCTAAAGAACAAAATAAATGAACAAACAAAATTGAAACAGACTCATAGGCACAGAGAGTGAACTGGTGGTTGCCAGAGGGGTTAGGGGCTAGAGAACTGAGTGAAAGAGTTGGAGAGAGTAAGAAATAAAAATTGGTAGTTACAAAATAGTCACAGGGATGTAAAGTATAGCATAGGGAATCCTGTATAATAAAGAGGTGATATGCTAATTGACCATTACTCCAACACACAAGATGGCCACCCCATGTGGTCAAAGATGGAAGCAAGGGAGGGCAGTTAGGGGTGACCAGGCCTCCAGGGGAGGATAGTTAGGGACAACCAGGCCTGCAGGGGAGGGCAGTGGGTGGAGACCAGGCCAGCATGGGAGGACAATTAGAGGCAATCAGACCAGCAAGGGAGCAGTTAGGCATCAATCAGGCTGGCAAGGGAGTGGTTAGGGGTGATCAGGCTGGCAGGCAGAAGCAGTTAGGGGCAGGGAGGCAGGCAGGCAGATGAGTAGTTGGGAGTCAGTCCTGGATTATGACAGGTATGTCTGGCTGCCTGTTTAGGCCTGATCCCACCAGGCAGTTGGCATCCCTCAAGAAGGTCCCAGATTGGAGAGAGTGCAGGCTGGGATGAGGGACACCTCCCCCCTTGTGCATGAATTTTGTGCACTGGGCCTCTAGTATAATTAATAATATTGTGATAACTATGAATGGTGCCAGGTGGGTGCTGGAAATGTCAGTGGGAACACTTGGTAAAGTATATGATTGACTAACCACTATATAGACTTGAAACGAATACAAGATAATATTGAATGTAAACTTTAATTAAAATATAAAAGTAAAAATGTAAAAAATAAAAACGAAGGATGCGTTTTCTTAAGCATATAGGCCAGTGCCACTAAACTCTGAATCAATCTGCTAACTCAGGGACAGCAAGTGGGAATCACCATGTCAACCAATACCAATCAATTGACAACAGCTGCCTATGGCCCTCTGTCAAAAAGACTCGTAAGGCAAAATAACTTTATGTTAATGGATTATATCTGCATATTAGGAAGAGGCAGCAGTTAGGCTCTATCTTTGCCAGCCTTACTCTGAGTGAGGCCACCATTTGTGAATGTGGACATACACATCAATTGAGTGTTTCTTCTTTGTGTTCTGAGCTTTTACTCATAACGTTTTATGAGCACCGCAGCTCATATGATTTTGAAAAGTTGTTCTCAAATAAAACGTTGGGGAAAAAACTGTGAGACAGAGCTCTTTTAGGGGTAATTTATTAATCTTATCATAAATGTAGCTTATGTTTGGATGAGTAATAGAGATAACTTGGCAAAATATTTTATAGTTAGAATTTTTCAGTGAAATAATTTCTGGATGATGTTCAAAAAGATGAAAAAGTAATAAGTGCAAGTGCAATATCTAATTAGCTCTAATAAGATGCTCCCTACTAGAAAATCCAGGTAAATCTCATGAAGGTTATCATGGGAAAAATTCTAATACTTGCTTACCTGTTTACCAGCAGCTTAAGACTAATCACTTTGTATACCTGAAACCAATACAAAATAAGCAGTTTAAGACTAAACCATGTTTATAAAGTTGAAAAATATCACTGAACAAAAGGAAAATGAATCAAATCTATGCATTTGAAGCTTCAAACCAATAAGCTTGTAATTATATACACAAAATTACATAAGCATGCATATTTACGGTTCAAGAAAGCTTTATTTATTAAAGAAATAACTGTAGAATTTCATCAATGAGTTAATTATCCATCTCATAGAGTAAGAAAATAGTCATTATGAAATTGACTAAATATAATGTAGGAAATCAAATATCCCTTACGCTTCCTTATAATCGAAATGGATTTATGAAATTTTCCTATAATCTTTCAGAAAGTAAAAACTGATGAATAATTTTTCTGTAGGAAGGACATAATGATGGAAGACATAAAAATCCACTTTACAATTTTATCTGTTCATTAGAACTTTCATTAATTATAAATTTAAAATTTGAAATTTTTATTTAATACAGTGAAATTTACAAGTAACTATTCCATAGAGGACAGTAAAGTACTTGATTATTTTAAAGCCCATTGACTCTTTCAAGTAGATATAGCTCTTTAGAAAAAGTACCTTTAAGTGGTTAAATGATTATCAGAAGATTCTTTTATCAGTGACAAAAGACAAGTCACTGTAGTAAGCTGAAAGAGTTGTGTGAGGGGTGTTTCTCAAGCAATCAGTAAAATTCAAGGTTTGTCTGACATTAGGAAATCAGATCCAAGGTACAGTTACACAATGACATACTTAGCCCTAAAAAAGAAGGTAGCAACAACATGGATGACCTGGAGAGTATTATGTTAGAAGAAATAAACCAGCCAGAGAAAGGCAAGTATGTACCATATTATCTCACTTGTATGTGGAATCTAATGAACAAAATAAACTGAAGAACAAAATAAAAACAGAGGCATGAGTACATGAAACAGACTGATAGCTGTTAGAGGGGAGGGAGGTTGGGGGCAGGAGGAAAGAAGGTGAAGGGATTAACCAAACGTATACTCACATAATATAACAGATAACAGTGTGGTGATATCTAGAGGGAAAGCGAGGTAGGTGGAGGTGGGCAAAGGAAGGATAAATGGAGAAAGAGACTGTTTGGGGTGATGGACACAAGATGCAATGTGAAGATGAGGCTTTTTTTCTTTTGAATTGTATACTTGAAACCTGAATGGTGTTGTAAACCAATATCACCTCAGTAAATTAAAAAATATCCTATATAATAAAAGACCAGCGACCATAAGCTGAATGACCAGAATGACCACTTGACCAATCGCCATGAGGTGCATTAACCACCTCTTGTTCCCTTCCCTCCCCCCTCCTGGCCCGCAAGTGATGACTCAAAATGGTGGGCAGGGCAGCTCGTGGCGGCAGAGTGTGGCAGCTTGTGGTGGCTTATGGTGGCTCAGCTGCCCACACACGATTTTGTGCACTGGGCCTTTAGTCCTATCTAATAAAAGAGTAATATGCAAATTGACCACACCTCTGCTATACCCATTAGCCATGCCCACCAACCATGCCCATCAGCCAATCAGGAGCAAATATGTGTATAAACCCCAACCAATATGGCTGAGGCCACTGAGAGCAGGAGGGAGGCTTGGGTTTCCCTGGCAATGGAGGAAGCCAAGCTTTCTGCCTGCCCTTGATGGCCTAGGCCTCCCCTCAATGCTACAAAGTTTCAATTATAGAAGATACATATATCCCAACAGAAATGGTGGCAGCCATGGAGCTGGAGAGAGCAGAGACTAGGGTTGCCCCGGTAATGGAGGAAGACACGCTTCTGTAGCCCTAGAGGGCCTAGGCCTCCACTCTAGCATACAAAGTTTCAATTATAGAAGGTAAATAAACCCCAATAGAAATAGCTATTGCCACAAAGCAAGCAGAAGGCTTGGCTCCACTCCAGGCTACAAAGTTTCAATTGTAGAATATAAATAAATCCCAGATCCCAAGGCCTCTGCTTGGGTCACTGGGGGGCATAGCTGGTCTGATTAACCACCACAGGCCCCTCACCCAGGCCACCCCATGCCCCAAGGGAACCCCCACCCTGATCTGGACACTCTTCAGGGCTAACCAGCCGGCCCCCACCCATTCATCAGGCCTCTATCCTATCTAATAAAAGAGTAATATGCAGATTGGCCATCACTCCAACACACAAGATGGCTGCCCCAATGTCATCAAAGATCCTGCCCCCATGTGGACACAAGATGATCACTCCAAGATGGCCAGCAGGGGAGGGCAGTGGGAGGGACCAGGCCTGCAAGGGAGGGCAGTTGGGGGCAATCAAGCCTGCAAGGGAGGGCAGTTAGAGGTGACCAGGCCAGCAGAGGAGAGAAGCTGGGGGGCAAACAGGCTGGCAGGGGAGCAGTTAGACATCAATCAGGTTGGCAGAGGAGTGGTTAGGGGGGATCAGGCTGGTAGGCAGAAGGGGTTAGGGACAATCAGGAAGGCAGGCAGGTGAGCAGTTGTGAGCCAGCAATCCTGGATTATGAGAAGGATTTAGGCCAGCAGTGGGATCGAGCCTAAATGGGCAGTAGGATATTTCTTGAGGGGTCCTAGATTAGAGAGGATGCAGGCTGGGCTGAGGGGCACCCCCACACTCCCGTGCATGAATTTTGTGCACTGGGCCTGTAGTATATATATAAAAGCCTAAGCAACTGGCTGACCATTCGACTGTTAGCTATTATGTGAATTGACCACCAGGGGGCAGACAATGCACAGGCATTGAATCATGGAACAGACTGATGAATCTCAGAGGGAAGTGGGGAGATGTGAGGGTGGGAAGAGATTAACCAAAGATCTTATATGCATACTAGAGGCCCGGTGCACAGATACTTGCACCAGTGTGGTCCCTTAGCCTGTCCTGTGGGTATCAGGCTGAAACTGGCAATCCTCCATCTCTCAAAGGGTCCTGGATTGTGAGCAGGTGCAGATCAGGCCAAGGGACCCCACCAGTGCACGAATCTGGGCTCTGGGCCTCTAGTAAACAAATAATAGAGACCAAAAAAGTAACAAAATTTTATCTCAGGGCATGAAGTCTTCAGACATAAATTATCTCTCTGTGGATAAAAAGTCTTTATCTATGCTAGGTTGAACTTACTGAAAAATGTCAATTTGTTTAGTGCTCTTTATGGTATTAATTAGTTTTTTCTGTCTTCATTTCTTTTTTTCTGAGCTATCTCTACTAACTGGCCACTAGCTTGCTCCAGTTGCATATTTCTACCTGTCTTTCTGACTGTGGGTGCCACCTCTGTAGTTAGATGTGCCTTCTTTTGTTCCTCATGCTATGGCTAACTTCTTATTTAATCACCATTAGTTTCCATGTCTGCTACAACCATCTAAGATTCTGGTTCTTCACCTGTCTTTGCTAATGGCACAGGATCCTTCTTACCTTCCCTATTCTAAACGGTTTTATTTCCCATCTAAATTCAGGTTCCTCTAAAAAATTTCCTTATGGATCTTAAGCAAGCGATATTGTTTTGTATGCATTTCTCTTATGGTTCTAGGGTACGAATGAAAATAAATCAAAGCTATTCACTCAACATTTAACAAATGTGCTAGAATCAGTTGCAGGTATAACAACATAAACAGGAAAAGTGCATTCCTATCCTAATGGATCTTATACTCTGATGGAGAGAGATGATCATTTGACCAGTGACTCTGGCAACCTCTGCAGTGACTTTGCCTTAAAAAATACTAATGAAGCTCTTTTATGGTTTTTGCTGTGCGAGGAACCATGAGCAGGGAAGTCTCCCGCAACACCCTTTAATGAGGCTGTGCGGGAGGTCCTGCCCGGGAACCGTCGCCAGCGCCGGAAGTTTTTGGAGATGGTGGAGCTGCAGATCAGCCTGAAGAACTATGATCCTCAGAAGGACAAACGCTTCTCAGGCACCGTCAGGCTGAAGTCCACGTCCCCCCACTCCCCTCCATGTTCTCCGTGTGTGCTGGGGGACCAGCAGCACTGTGATGAGGCCAAGGCCATGGACAATCTGCACATGGACATGGAGGCGCTGAAGAAACTCAACAAGAATAAGAAACTGGTCAAGAAGCTGGCCAAGAAGTACGATGCCTTTTTGGCTTCAGAGTCTCTGATCAAGCAGATTCCACAAATCCTGGGCCCAGGCCTGAATAAGGCTGGCAAGTTCCCTTCCTTGTTGACCCACAATGAGAACATGGTGGCCAAAGTCGATGAAGTGAAATCCACAATCAAGTTCCAGATGAAGAAGGAACTGTGTCTGGCAGCGGCTGTTGGCCACGTGAAGATGACAGACGATGAGCTTGTGTGCAACATCCACTTAGCTGTCAATTTCCTGGTGTCATTGCTCAAAAAGAACTGGCAGAATGTTCGGGCTTTATACATCAAGAGCACCATGGGCAAGCCCCAGCGCCTGTACTAAGGCCCCGCTAATAAACCATACTGCCACTGTGAAAAAAAAAAAAAAAAAAAAAAAAAAAAAAAAAAAAAAAAAAAAAAAAAAAAAACTAATGAAAATAGATTTGTCTTCCTAGATATTTTTTCATAAGAAATATTACATGTTACACTTATATTGATTAATTCAGTAAAATACAGGATGTCCCAAAAATGTATACAAACTTTGAATAGTTACAAAGTGTGAAAATCCTTTTCACATTCTGCGTGTCCAGGGTTCCCATGTCAGGGTTCAGCATCTGGAGAAGGCCGCACACAGATGAAGAGAGACTCGAGAAGCATCAATTTTTGGGAATCATGGGGGCCGGGCGGGAGTCCACCTCTAGGGGGAGGACGCCACCACTCTGGTTTTCCTGTCCTCTTTTATTAGGGCCAAGTGATACATCCATGTCCTTTAGGTCAGGAAATTCCAACAATGAAATCAACCAGCAAGAATTAACATAAGAAGAAAGGTGTGGAAGCTTTTACAATTACCAATGTGTCACCTAAACAATATGTGAATAGTTCATACTTAACATAAGACTAAAGGAGGGGCAACTAAAGTCTCACCTAAACAATGAGTAAACAGTTCATACTTAACATAAGACTAAAGGAGGGGCAACTAAAGTCTCACCTAAACAATGGGTAAACAGATCCATTAAGCTTTGACCAGGTTTCCTGTTTGTTCTATTTACATCTCTATTGGTGAGGCAATGTCTGGCTTCCCACAACAAAGGCAGGGTTTACTATAATATATTTCATTTTCAAAATGCAATAGAATCTACAGATATTACATACTGTGGATAATTGTGGGGGTGGGGGAAGCAGATGAAACCATGTTCCTATGAAGCTAAGATTCTAGTAGAGAAAAAATAAAAGTAATTTAAAAGGATAAATCTGTAAAATTAAGTGTTAAGGTTTGGTATGAAAAAATTAAAACAAGGAAGGGGGAAAAGAATGACAAGACAAAGACTTTTTTAAATATGTGGTGGTCAGAAATAGTGTCTCAGATAAAGTGATGTTTGAGTAGAGACTTAAGGGAATGAGGGAGCACTAGATGCAAGATACAAATATTGTGGGAGAGTTGCCTGTGGCAGGGACTGGCAGCCTGAGGCAGGAGTCCACTGGGGGTATTGGGCAGAGCAAGGAGCCTGGCCTTCCAGGAGCATAGTTGGGACTAGAAGACTGTTAGGAGACAAGTTAGCCAGGGCAAGAGTTCGGGGTTTTTACATTGAGGATTTTTAGATGGGGGGTGGGGGTGGGGGTGATATAATCTGAATTATGTTTTCAAAGAACAAAGATTGTACATGCAGATCAGACTGTTTTTCTGTATGTGGCCAGAGTGGGATTAGGATCAGTAGTTAGCGATCTTTACAATAATCTAAATCAGAGGTGCAAATAGCTTAAATTAAACTGGTAGCAGTGGAGTGATGAATAGTGATTAAGTTCTAGATATATTATGGAGGTAAGCTGACAGAATTTCCTAACAGCTTGGAGTCATGGGAGGGTAAAGGTGGAGGAACTAATTTCTTAACCTGAAATTGGATTTTTCTGTTTTTCTGTGTGCACATAGATCAGTCATTAAGAATCCTGGATGTACCACGGGTTGAGTAGAAATTATAACCCAGCATATATTTTCTTCTATTTTAATTTTTTAAGGTCCATCAAAGTCCCTTGTGCCTATTCAGTTTATGTTTTGAGTAATTTTTAATGTGGACTGAATAGTAATAACTGTTCAAAAATTAATATATAGCATTTTACAGGATCATTTTGAGCTGCAAAAAAAATGCTAGAGATAAAGATTAAAAAAAAAAAAAACTCCTACTTTCAGGTTTCTTCATTTGAACCATGGGGTTTTTTTTCCCAACAAAGAAAAAAACTATTTCCCCGGTAGATGTTCTCACACCATGAAGGACAGCTCTAATGCATTTAGGAATATGTCATTTGTGATTAATGCTGATGATTCAGTGAAACACAGCAAGGTGCCAAAATAATGGGATTTTGCTGCATTTTAGAAATGTAATCATTGTAATACTTGGTTACTGAGACATTTTTGAGGATGTGTTAAACTTTTTTTTCCTTAAAGCTATTTAACATGAGAATTTGTTGCATGAAAATAATAAAGCACACATAACCGTAACTCTTATTTTTCTAAATATAAATCAATGCACACATGGGAATTCAATCAATTTACTTAATTAAAGCTAACTTAAAAATTGTTAGCATGTTTGGGATCTCTCTCCATAGCTTAAATCCTTTTAGAGGTTGATGAAAAGTAACCTGATCAAAGCTATTTTCTAAAGCAAATTTCTGAGATAATTTTGTTGTGAGAAATTCTTGAATTCATGATTAGCTCTTAGACACTCATAATTACTAAAAGGACTTACTAATACAGCTATTTTTTCATATTTTAAGTGTTTGCCTTTTTTAGTCTATAAAATTACAGTTTAATCCATAGCCCACAGAACTTAAAAAAAATTTATATTTAAAAGGATACTTTTGTGTTTTTCTTGTTATAATTATCTGCATAGATATAATTGTAATATTTTCACAACTCAGGCCTGTTTCCCCAAATAATATTTTTTTCTTAAATTTTTATAAACACATGTCTTCAGTGTGTTTTGTTGTCATGATTTGTTTCTCAATTCATGTATGAACCTCCTAAAATAGGCTCCTGCCAATGGGAGTGCTACATTTCATAGGAGCCAGTGATTCTGATGTCTGTGATGTAGGTTAGCATGAGTTAAATAATAATGAAATAATGTAGAGTTGAACGAATACCTTCTTTAAATATTATTAAATACTGTAGTTGGAAATGAGTTTAAGTAAAATCCATTTTATTCATTTATATCTGAATGCCTGTCAAAGAATAGCAATTTCATGGGATTCCCCTATCTTATTGAAAAGAGTAAAATAGATGGAAAAAGTGTTTTTAAACATGGTGTATCTACATTTTTTAATGTTCATGGTAACAATAGACAATATATTAAATTAGCTGGGTTCTTAGAAAATTTATTACTAAAATGGCATATGTGTGTGTGTGTGTGTGTGTGTGTGTGTGTGTATACAGTTATTTTCTTCCACATTTTCAGTGTGAAATACTTAGGAGAAAAATATAAAACTGAAAAATAACACAATGCTAGGCCTTTTATAAAATCAATATAATTGAGTCCCGATGCACAAAATTCAACCCCCTCCACTGTTGAGGCTACCTCTGCCTCTGCCTTGGCCCCCCACTGCCATGGCTTTGTAGGACGTCTGGTGTAATAAGGATATTACATTTTTATTATTATAGATTTGAGGGCTTGGTACTTCACATGCATTAATCTCATTTAATTCCCATAGTGATGCCATGAGGAGGAAGATATTATCTTTATTATATCGATAGATAATATCTTTATTATATTGGTAAGTAATATGCAGTTAACTGGGCCTCTTATTTATACCTCTTTGATAGATCCAGGGTTAATAATGAAAGACATGAAAATGTGGTGAGTTTTTTTTTTTTTAATTCACTACTGATTTTATTTCCTACTAGAGACCCGGTGCATGCCTTTGGATGGCCTGCAGGAACCAGGCCAAAGCCCACAGCTCAATGCCACCTGCAGCTACTACCTGCTGCTCCTGCTCATCCTGGCCCCACTGTGCCTGCCACGGGCTCATGCCAAATCTGTTCCGATCTGGACAGGCTCACACTGCTATAGCAGCGCTTGCTAGCCATGAGCCCTGCATCTGGCACTCTCCCAAGGGGAGTGGCCTGCAGGATTGGGCTGAAATTGACTCTCAGACATCCTCCCAGGATCCAAGATTGAGAGATGGCACAGGCCAGGCTGAGGGAGGGACCACAGGAAGGCTCCAGGGCATGTCCGGCCCATCTTGCTTTGTCCTGATTGGGAGAATCCCAGCAGCAAGCTAACCAACTAGTTGGAACATCTGCCCTCTGATGGTCAGTGCATGTCATAGTGAGTGGTTGAGCAACCTTAGCATATCATTAGCATATTACCCTTTGATTGGTTGTTCCATTGTTGTGCTGTTATGTTTGCTGTTATGTTTGCATATTGCCCATCTATTATATAGGATTCTTAGTAAGGACCATATTTATTTTAATTATTTAAAAGTACCTTTCAATGAGTGTTTGAAAACTGGACAAAGTCTTGAATTACAATGACAAGTATTAGGAATATTTTAATAATAAATGAATGTCAAATGTCTCCCAAATAGTTCAATATTTAGTGGACTGTTTTACAAATTTTGTACAAAGATACATAACTAAACTTTTGCAGTGAATTAATTCTTTTTTTAGGAATACTGAATAATGCTGAGTTGGAAGGATATCTGGTTACAAATGATTGTGGGGAATAGATGGCTGTACAAAAGTTTATTTACATCCTAACAAGTTAATTCTGGAAGGCTCTTTACCACATTTATAGCTCCAAAGAGGCACTGCAAACACCAGTCATATGAACTGTTAGAAATAAATCAATTGATATGATTTTGTGTGAGCATCTGCGTTGATGGAGCCCATTATTTTTAGGTAGAAAGTTCATGCATAGAGTGGTTCTGCATAGCATTATTGCATTGGGACAAGTCAGGTATATCATGTCTCTTAAGTAATGCAGGTTTATACAGGAACATATTTTTTCCATCTACTTGCTGGAAGATTGACTTGGATAAAATGACTTAATAGGTCCTTCTGTAGATTCAACTAAAATAGGATATTTAGATCAAACAATAAGCCAGATTTTACTTTATTCCGTTTTTCTTTTTCTTTTCTCTGGGACAGGGTAGGCCAACTATATTCATAGTGTATCTCAAATAGCATAAGTAATAATAGGCTTTTTGTCTCTAAAATATATTCCTTGGGTTTCTCTGAGATCCAGCATATCTAGCTCTCAAACATATTTAAAATGCAAATTTGCACTTTTAGATTATCTATGAATTGTTGTGATCTATTTTTTAGAGAATATTCAACAAGTTAGACACTCATATAAAAGATGTTATATTTTAATTCAACACTTTGCAGGGTGGCAGAATGTGCACACTCTTATTCTGGCATACTGCAGTATTCAAACCTTCTTGGAAATTCAATTTGGTAATTGTCTTACCACATTTTAAAATGTTTCCATAGTGCCAAACTTTAATATTTTGAAGATGAATTTAATTTTCAAAACAAATACTTTTCGATAGAAACCTATTATGTAAAAGGAAGACAACTTGAAAACTATTTTTTAATTAGAAATACATATTTGATGTGTTCTATAACTATAATAGCAAAATTGTATAAAATAAGCATTGGAAATTAAAAAGTTAATCTAGTTTGTTTATATCTGTTGTCCCATCATAATCATTACTAACAGCACTGTTCAAAAGGGTTCCCTCTGAATGCCAAACTTTATGGCCACCCTACTACCTGGTAAACTTAGGGGACTTTGTCTCATGCTCTAGGTAATTGATGTCTACCCAGAAATTCTTAGCACGGCTCTGGGTTTGAGCCTTTTAAACTATTTCTTTCATTCCATCTTTGATTCAGTGGCTACACTAATTACCTAAGGAGCCTCCTCTATACCTAAAGCCCCTCTTCTACTTTCAACCATATTTTCTTCTCTGAGATTCCCTCAAATAGGGAGTAAAAATGACCAAGTTAGCTAATTCTATGGAACTTAAGGAGGGCACCATCAAAGGTTGGCATTGCTAACTTGACCGAATGCCTTTCACAAGTGTACCTCTTGCTATTCTGGCTAATGGAGGGGTTGACTTGTTTCATTTCTGTCCTTCTTGGCCACTTTAGCCAAGAGTCTGAGGAGTTTGTATTTCTTTTGAAGAATTTTCCTAATTTTTAATAGGCCCCTTTAGCCCCAACTTGAAATAAGCTTGAGAATCAATTGCTTTATATTCTCTCTCCCCAGCCTAACATAATTTTGAGTGTATCTTTTTCATTATTACAACTTTATCTCCTATGCTTTTTATCCTCTGATTTATATCAAACCTCCGTTTTGTAGTTCTTGCTTTACTAGGGTGTTGGGTAGAGTCCACCTGAATTTTCCATCTTTGTCACATGTCTTGAATAGGTTTGTTCCAAAACATATTTATTTTTATCCCATTCCTTCTGAGTCCTGCTCTGTGTTTGAAACTTAGATGTAACATTAGGTTTATATATTGACTAGAGGTCTGTGCATGAAATTCGTGCACTGGGGGTGTGTCCCTCAGACCAGCCTGCACGCTCTTCAATGTGGGATCCCTTGAGGGATGTCCGACTGGATTGGGCCTTAATGAGCAGTTGGACATCCTTCTCACAACTCAGGAGTGCTGGCCCCCAACTGCTCACTTGTCTTCCTTCCTGATTTCCCCTAACCACTTCTGCTTACCAGCCTGATCACCCCTTAACAATTCCCCTGCCAGCCTGACTAATGCCTAACTGCTCTCCTGCCTGTCTGTTGGACTCCAACTGCCCTCCCCTGCAAGCTTGATCACTTCCCAACTGCCCTCTCTTTCAGACCTGGTCCCTCCCAACTGACCATCTTATGTTAGCCATCTTGTGTCCACATGGGGGCAGTCATCTTTGACCACATGGGGGCAACCATCTTGTGTGTTGGAGTGATGGTTAATTTGCATATTACTCTTTTATTAGATAGGATAGAGGCCTGGTGCATGGGTAGGGGCCAGCTGGTTTGCCCTGAAGGGTGTCCCAGATCAAGGTGGGGTTAACTTGTGGCATGGGGTGGTCTGGGTGAGGGGCCTGTGGTGGTTTGCAGGTTGGCCACAACCCTGATGACCCAAGTAAAGGCCCTGGTATCTGGGATTTATTTATCTTCTATAATTGAAACTTTGTAGCCTTAAGCAGTGGCCAAGGCAGGCCAGGGAAGGCAGAAAGCTTAGCTTCCTTCATTTCTGCGGAAACCCAAGCCTCCTGCTCTCTCTGTGGCTGCAGCCATCTTGGTTGGGTTAATTTGCATATTCACTCCTGATTGTCTGGTGGGTGTGGCTTATACAGTCAATTTGAGTATTACTCTTATTAGATGGGACATTTTCTTTTTTTTTCTTTTTTTTAAAAAATATATTTTATTGATTTTTTACAGAGAGGAAGGGAGAGGGATAGAAAGTCAGAAACATCGATGAGAGAGAGACATCGATCAGCTGCCTCTTGCACGCCCCCTACTGGGGATCTGCCCGCAGCCAAGGTACATGCCCTTGCCGGAATCGAACCCGAAACCCCGCAGTCTGCAGTCCGACGCTCTATCCACTGAGCCAAACTGGTCTCGGCAGATGGGACATTTTCAACTTTTCTGATTGTTGTTGACATTTGAGAGGGGAGGAGGCTTTTCTGTAGATGATAATTTGATCCATTGAAATAAGTTATTTGAATATTTTGGAGCCTATAAGAGATATTTCTGAGAAGTCAGTCATTTATTCCAAGCCCTGAAATATTTTGACAAATCAAATATAAATCCACAGATAGAAATTATTCCCTTATCAATTGCTTTCAAAAAAATCAAAATCATTCTGATTATGTAGTTTTATTATTTTTCACTTTTCATAGACTTATTTTACATTCTCATATATCTAGCGACTTGCAGAAACACTCAAATGCTATAAAATCTTAGAATGTCTTCTTGCTGTTTCTTGTCTGAGCAATATTACAAAACTAATCCCTAAGTCCATGTAAGTCAAAATAAATATTCTGGCCTTTATTCCAGCAGTACTTTTTAAGTAACAAATTATTAGAAATAGTATTTTGTCTTTTTTTTTTGAAACTTATTTAATTAAATCAGACTTTATTACACATTTATCTGTTAAGGAGACAACAGTATATTATTTTCCCCTACAGCATGCTAGGAGTTATGAGATGGCTTTACAGACAGGGAATTAATTAATCCTCTCAGTCCTTATATATAGTAGCAATAACACTATGAGTCTTGGCACTTCTAGGTAGTAAAATGTCCTTTAAAATGTTATTGGTTGACTTGCTACTGATGGTGGGCAGCTGCTTTCTCTGCAGCCAACAATTAAATGTTGATTGATGGTTTAGATTGGAAACTGGAAGTCTCTACACTTCTTGTTCCACATCACCCTTGGCTTGTAATACATGTCTCTGCATTGTCATCAAAGTGAATTTCCATATTGTTTTATTTTTGACATCTTGTTTTCATCATCAACTAGTTCTATGTAAAGGGTTTATTTTGTTAATCTATAGGGCATCCTAACTGTGTATCCAAAGACTATCCCCTATTGCCTTCAGCCTATTTAATATTTGCCTTTATCTGCTTTATTTTGTTTATCCTCTTGCTATTTCAGTTTCAGGCCTTCACCATTCTACTCCAGTTTCTATATATAATGCTGTGCAATGCTAAAGCAAACATATATACAAACAAATATCACACCAGCTTTCAAAGCTATCGAGACCTGGATGTAAACTATAGTGCATTGGGAAGAGTTAGTTAATCTCTATGATCCTCATTTTTTTCTCTATTGTAAAACAGTAATAATAATGCCTGTTCTGAACTTTATTAAGGGGACTTTAATGAGATAGAGCAAATAAAATACATGTTTCACTAAATAAATCATAATTTCATCCTTTTTTCATTTATAGAAGCAAGCAAATGGTAAAACTGCAGTAAAAAGTCATAGTAAATGTTAGTTCTGTTTTTTAATTTATTTATTTACCAAACACATGGGTAATACTTAATAGTATAAGAAGCAATTTACAAATATGAATTTAATTTTTATAACTAATCCCAAAATATTATTTTTCCCATTTTTACTATTTAAAAAAAATACAAATCCAAGACGATGTGAAATATTTTCACATATACACACTTGTAACCCCATCTTTATTTTTATTCTTGAGAAAACTGAACCACTAAACAGTTAAGTATCTTGTTGAAGGCCATAGTGCTATCAATCCTCCCAGATAGGAATTGAGCTAGGAAGTCTGGCAATGGAAGGTCATGGTCCTAAATAAATCACGATCCCTCCTTGCTGGTCATGCTTTCCTTTTATTTCTTACTCAAGAGAACAAAATTTGAGCTGATGTGTTTTCTTATATGAGGATTTGCCCATGGTTGTAAGCTATTAGTTTTGTCCTTCAGCTCTGTGTCTGCTTCTACCATTTAGTAGTCCATCATACATATTGGCTATTTCTCCAGGAAAGACTCTACATCATTTTGTAACAAATGCGATGTGATATAAATAACAAACGCTAGCCTTTGAACAAGCAGGAGGGAGAGCTTCTCAAGGGAGACTCATCCATTATGGAGGTACTGTCTTGCTTTTAATACTACACTACCTCTTAGTGGCTCACAGAGGTAATTTACATTTATTTTAACAGAGATACTCTAAGACAAATTCTGGCATTTCCTAAAATCTCTATTTTCCACAAATACCTAATGAATTCAGATGATATTATCAGTTGAATAATTTAAGAGATGCCCCCTGGCCTGGCTTTGCCCTTAATCCTATATTAATGCTTAGAAAGCTCATTTGGTATTTAAGAGCCATCTTTTTATGTTTTTTCAAATATGCAAAGGACATCTCCCCCCCCCCCCCGCCAAAAAATATAGTTTGCTTTGGCCTTCTAAAGCATTGGGAATTGTCTTTGATAACAGTGTTTTCTGAATGCTATTTAGTGACACTTCTGGCTTCATGGATTTATGATTACAGTGAGAAACTAGGATGAACCTCCAGTTCCTCCATGCAGATGAGGCAGACATAATTAAAGAATATGATTATAGCAGGACAGAAATGTCAAGAAAATGCCACATCAAATGTCCCCATTCTACCCAGATTATAAGTAAGTGGAAAACTCCATTAGCAAGATAAGGACAGCCAGGTTTTTGCTTGGAGAATGCAACTCTGTTAAGAGATTGTTTGCCTATTGCAGCTAGATAGTAGCACTAAACAGGATAAGTTAAATCCATCACAAAGCACCCCAATTTTTGTTAACCTGTTTAAACCGCCCTCTTTGCAAGCGAGATAAATGGAAGGTTAATCTTTTTTACCTTAGTGACATAAATTAGTTACAGCAAAAGCTGGCTTAGCTTCTTTTTTTCTTTTAAAAGGAAATTTTTGCTCACTAGCATTTTCTTTCTTGTAGGGAAAATTATATTCTAGTTTTTTCCCACTTGAGAACTGGGTTGTTACTAAAGTTTCTAGCTAGCTGCTATTTAGCTGATTGTAAGATTTAGTAAATATGTAAGTTAAAGAAAATTCAAGCTCAATTTTACTTATAAACAATGGGAATTTATTGGCTCACATAAATGTAAAGTCCAGTCTCGATTCAGTAGCTCTAGGATGATAGAGGGGAACATGCTTTGCTTTTGCTTTTGTCTATTTGTTCCTCTTTTTTTTTTTTTCCAATCTGCCTTCTGTGATATTGGCTCTGTTTCAAGGCTAGTTCAGTTCTTGCAAGATTGCTGTCAGAAGTTTTTGGCTTCACCAGCTTTCTTATTCAGCTCAGAGAATATCACATTAACAAGAATGAAAAAGGAAGGAAGGAAGGAAGAAAGGAAGGAAGGAAGGAAGGAAGGAAGGAAGGAAGGAAGGAAGGAAGGAGAAGAGGAAGGGAAGGATTGGGGAAGGGAGGGGATGGGAGGGAAGGAGAGGGAAGAGAAGAGGATTCAGGGGCCTTTCTCTGATTTGATCATCTTAGTTCACTTGCCCACCTTGACCAGTGAATGTGATGAGGTGACGGATGGGTTCAGGTCTGAGGCAAGAAGTTCATCACTGAGCATTTAGACCAATTTGGGATCAATCTATATAATTGCTTAACAATGAGATTGTATTTTAACCAGTTAGTCAGAAGGACTTTATCCTCAGGGCTGTCATGGATGATTGTGTTAGGTGTGGAGTGCAGTCCTCCAAGAGGGATCCTTCCTAGGGAATGTAATGTATTGGTGCCCCCTGAAGTCATGCATCAAAGTGGCTCTGTTTCAGATAGCTGAGGTGTATTGTTTTATGGTAGGTGATAGTTTCAAATGTAATTATTCAGCTTTGTCATTTCTTGTATGAACATCCCAGTCATTAAAGCTAGTTTATATTAATGAATTTTAAATACTCGGTGTATGTGATTGCAGTCTAGAGGGATGCTGCATAGTAAACTTTGAGTCAAACAGTCCTGGGATGTCTGGCTCTGATATTTGTCAGCCATGTGACCTTGAACAAGTTTCTTAGCCTTTCTGAGTCTCAACCTCCTCTACTACAAAATGGAGAAAATAATACCCAATTCTGAAAGTTTTTATAAAGATTATGAAACACATGTGAGTCCTGAGAGTGTGCCTCAGACTAAGGAAAGAGATATTCCCTTTTGGTTAAATAGTAGATACTATAACAAATTAAAATGAATTAACAGGGCACAAATGATTTATTAACTAGACTTTAGGGTTGTCAATAGCACAGTCTTCAATGATTGTAATGAATTATTTTGCATGAGATTTTTTATAAGTAAAAAATAAAAATTTAGATTTTAAGTGAATAGATAAGGAGGCAAGTATGATAGTAATTAGCAAATGAACTAAAGAACCTCCACCACCAAAATGGAACTTCTTATTTTTTTTTTTAATGGAACTTCTTTATCCAGTATACAAAAGGAAGTAATAATTACTGTGACAAAGGGGAATATTTCCAAGTTAATCGCATTTTCTTTGTAAATGATGTTGCAGTTTTCCTTTAAAAGAATGGCTATATTTTGTTTAAAGGTATTAAAAGGTTTCCATGACTACAACCTTGGAGGAAGGGGCTAACTTTTTTTAAACATGTGTGTGTGTTATTCAGTTTACATTATGTACCAAACCAGCTGGTTAAGTGCTTTCTCAAGAACTTTAAAAACAGAAATAAGGAAAGTAAAATTAAGGGAATTTTCTGATGTGTACCATCAACTACAGATAGTATGTATGAGAAAGGTGAAGATAGTTTTCCATTTTAAAGGGAGAGGGGCTATAATTTTAAAGGGTTATTTGTGCAATCCTCCTATCAAGTTAACATTTCTGAAAATAAATTTCAGATCTCCAGTTTATCATTTTCTTTGTCAAATCTTCTCTTTCTCTGAACCACATGCAGCACGGCCAGTGGTGAACCTGAGAAGGGGTGGTGAAAGATTAAAGAAAACAGACAAGAAAATATAGTTGGGGCCAGGTATATCACTGCACCTGGATGAGGACACAGTGACCCTGCCTGTTAGCCGAATCTTATAGTCAGATCACACAAAGAAAAACAAAGGAGTGGTCAAGATATTTTCAATGTTCTTGTGAGTTTCAAATCTGCTTCTTTCCTGTTATTGCAATTTTCTGAACTCTATCAAGCTTTGTTTGGGCAACACTTGCTGTGTCTTCCTCAGCCCACATCTCTCAGGTACCTAGGACTACAAGGTTGGACTATAAACTTACATAAAACCATAGCCTTTGGCTATAATTGTGCTGGGAGGGCTTTGTCCTCCAAGCTGGGACTTGTATGTGGCTTTGCCACAAGAGGAACATGCCCTCTTGTCAGTCCAAGGCTTGATCCTGTTCAAAGGCTGTAGCCCGCTCTCCACATTTCTCAATACAATTGAATCTCTCCTCCAGAAAAGGTATCCCTATGCCATCATTCTTGGGTTTGACTTACCTACTCAAACAAAAAAACCAAAAAGCTTTGAAGGAAAGACTTTATGAATAATACTAGAGGCCTGGTACATGAAAATTTGTGCACTGGTGGCGGGGGGAGTGTCCCTCAGCCTAGCCTGCCCCCTCTCAGAGTCCAGGAGCCCTAGGGGATGTCCTACTGATGGCTTAGGCCTGCTCCAGGGGGAAGTGGGCCTAAGCTGCAGTCTGGTCTCCCTTTGCAGGATGCAATCAGGATGATCAGGGGAAGGCGCCACCCTCACTCACCCCATCACTGCTGCTGCCTCTGGCCTCCCTCTGCGGGGGCAGCCAGGCCCATGAGGGGAAGGTGCTGTTCCCATCACCCCACTGCTGCTGCCACTGCCAGCTGCCGCAGCACACTGGGACTCATGGTTGCCTGGGCCCACTGCTGCCTGAGCCCCAGGCCTCACAGCCACTGTGGCTTTGTTGGAATGGCTGTCTGCTCTAATTAGCCTACTACCCTTTTATTACTATGATTATATATATGTACCACATCTTCTTTATGCAGTAATCTGTTCAAGGACACTTTGGTTGTTTCCATGCCTTGGCTACCTTGAATAATGCTGGAATGAAATAGGAGTGCATATATCTTTGAAAATTAATGTTTTCAAACTTTTTTGGGGGGCAGATACCCATAAGAGGTGTTGCTGGAAAATACAGTAACTCTATTTTTAAGTTTTTAGGAACCTTCATACTGTTTTCCATAGTGGCTGTACCATTTTACATTCCCCAAAGCAATGAATGAGGATTCCTTTTTCTTTACAACCTCTGCAACACATGTGATTACTTGTGCAGTGGTATCTCATTGTAGTTCTGAATACCTTTTCATATATCTGTTGGCCATTTATATGTCTTCTTGAGAGAAGTGTCTGTTCAGGTCCTCTGCCCATTTTTAAATTGGAATGTTTGTTGTTGAATTATGTGAGTTCTTAATATATTTTAATATTGACCCTTTATCAGAAGTGTTGTTTTCAAATATCTTCTCCAGTTGGTTGGTTGCTCTTTGTTTTGTTGATGGTTGCTTTGTTGTACAGAAGCTTTTTTAGTTTGATATAGCCTCATTCATTTATTTTTGCCTTTACTTCACTTGCCTTTTATCTCAACAGACAACAGTATTGTGGTTACCAGAGGGAAGAAGGGAAAGAAGGGAAGGAGCAGAAGAAGGGTAAAGTGTAAAGGGGGGTCAAATATATGGTGATGAAAGAAAATTTGACTTTGGGTGGTGGGTACACAATATAATATGCAGATGATGTATCACAGAATTACACACTTGAAATCTATATAATTTTATTAACCAACAAGTAGCCCAGTATATGAATACATGCATATTGAAAGGAAATTAATTAAAAGAAATATTTTAATATTGCTATTCTCCCTTTCTCTATAATAGAAGTGTCAACCACATTTACGATCAACAAGGACAGATCAAATGAATACGAAGAGAGATAAAGGAGCCATGGGAGAAACTTAATTTAGCAGTGGTGTTCTCTGACTCTTTTGCCATTGGGTACTCTTAATATAAAAATACTAGAAATCTTGAGCTGTGAGGCCTTCCTAAATATTTTCTTTTTTTGATTTAAAAAATAGTGTGTCCAGTAGTTGCTATAAAAATAGGATTTTATACATATAACAGTTAAATTGTTATGTAAAAGTTTGGTAGGTTGGAAAAAAATTCAAGAAGTATTTGTCAGGCTTTTTGTCAGATTTATTTTAATGCTCCTAATAAATTAGGCAAAGTCATTACATTACAATTTCACCTTTACTCACATATCTTCATTTATCATAATTTCTGAGACAATATTTATCTTCTTGGTGTTATGCTGTCACTTATTTGAGAAAAAGAAATTGGTTGTAGTATGTAATAAATTACAGTTTCCCCTCCAGGTCATCAGTCTTAGCTAATAAAATGCAAACAATAGGCAGAGTTACAGATTCACAATATGGCCATTGACCCAGTGACTCATCTTCACTACAGTGGTAGGTGAGCTTCAAATTTAGAAAATGGTAATGTTATCTCCTGTTACCAATGTGCCCAATTTTTATTGGAAGAGTATTCATTTATCAGCTTTCCCTTCTTCTAAATAGGCAGCAGGTATTTATTGTGTCTAGTGGCTTTTAATGTGACATGTGATAGATTTTGTGGAGGATTAGAAGGAGATCTAATGACATCATGCGCAAGACATGGTCCCAGCCCTTGAAGATAATATCATAGAAAAGAAGTGCAAATGCATAAACAAGTCCATGTACAGGATCTTTAAAGAAACATCCTTGATTTAGAGCCTATGAAAGGAGAACATTTAAAGAACATGCTTATTTATTTATGACTTCCAGTGTTTCCATTGTTTTTCTTGCCATTTGTTTCAGTTATTCATTAGAAGGAATAAGCAGAGGTTCCTCCCACACAAAATAAAAGTTCCCACTACATGACCTTGAACTAATCATACTTTGCCTGTTTGGCACAAGCTTATATTGGTACACTCTTAGCTCAAAAATTTTACCTTTAACATAGCCCAAAGGGAATTACTATGAATACAGTTAAGGAAAATATAGAACAGTTATTTTCAAACTTACTATATACAAAGATTTTCTGAGAGTAATTAAAAATATCTGGCTCTTGCTGGTTAGAGTATCATTCTGATACTACTGGATTTCAGGTGGATCTCTAATCCAGGCACATACCAGAAACAACAAATTGATCTCTCTCTCTCTCTCTCTCTCTCTCTCTCTCTCTCTCTCTCTCTCCTCTCTCTCTCTCTCTCTCTCTCTCTCTCTCTCTCTCTCTCTCTCTCTCTCTCTGTCTCTCTCTGTCTCTGTCTCTCTCTCTCAAAATAAATGTATTCTTATTTTAAAATTACCTTTTGGCATTTTTATTCAATAGACCCCACCCTCATACATTCTTATTCAATAGAAGAGGCTCTACTATTCTGTCTAATTCAGTAGGTCTGAAATAGACATTGGAAATGTAAATTTTAAGTTTCATTCTACATGACTTTGTTGCTGGAAGCCCAGGGCCACCTACTGCTGGTAAACAACCTAATGAATGTCACAGAAATGTTGGCTTCATACTATTTTTCAAAGATTTAAGCATTGCAGCATCCTGTTGCTGCTTGGTATTCTTATTCAAAGACTGAGTTAGTTAGCTACTGATGTGAGTTTAAACTGACTGTCCAAACTTGCACAAGTTCTAGAATGATTTTCTCAGGCATTCCTTCAATCCTCTTCATTTTTAAGATTTCATTTTCTTTCTTTTTTTCCACCTTTATTGAGACATTATTGACATATATTACATGTAGATTTTTGGTGTACATGTGTGTATTGCAGAATGATTACCACAATAAGGGTAGTTAACATCTCTATCCCATCACATAATTATTACTTTTATGATTGTGCGGTGATAGCATTTAGAATCCACTCCCTTGATCCAGCAATTCCACTTCTGGGTGTATAGCCTAAGGAAATGAAGTCATTATCTGGAAGGGATGATATCTGTACTCCCATGTTCATTGCAACATTATTCACAATAGCAAAATATATATATAGCTTTAAAACATCATCAAATTTACAAGTAATAGTAATTTTTCTGCCTTTTAATAAATTTTCACTCATTAAAAATTTTCAGGACATTAAAAAAGACATACTAATATTCTGCAGGTGGTGAGAGTTATTGAAGACTGGTGAGCTAATAATTAATACCTGCTGTCCTCATTTCCTCTGGATAGCAGCAAGTAAAGCATCAAAAGAATGGAGGCAAGAAATCAGTTGCAATTGTCTGGACAAGAAATGAGATGGCCCAACCAGATAGAATGGACAACAGGGACATTGTATGTCGGAGGGCACACAGGACCTTGGACTCAAAAGTGGGACAGGAAAAAGGAAAGGCAGAGTAAAGAGGTGGTAGCATTACTTCACAGTTTGACCAGGTACTAGCACTCCCTCATGCTTTACAACCTAAAATCTTTGCCAACATTTGGAGCTGCCAATCATGGATTAATGTCTCTCATCTAAATTCATTCTGAGCATTGCTTATGAAGCACTAGAAACTGACTATTACTTTATGGATTGTCAACTTTACAGGTCAAAGTTTTTTTCAGTGTTAACAGATCTGTCATAGGCATGGAGTTATTTATTATATTTTAATTCATTAATTTGGACCCATCTGACACTTCTATTTGATGCTCTTTGCCATTTCTTTTTTCTTGTCATAGTCAGATGGACAGAGGGAACATGATCCTCTAGGAATATACATGTAGTCACATATGATAGGATATTAAGGGAGTGAAACTGATTTTCTTAAGATATACCACACATCCTACTTTGGAATTGTGTCTCATATATGTTTGCATATCAACAATAGTAGTTCTGGGCAAATGCATAAAGATTGCTTAGGGGAACAGTCACCTGGTTATGAGACTGGGATATAGTAAAGGCTGAACTTTAAATCATAGCAAGCAAAAAGGATAGTTCTGATCTAATGTTTCTCAAATGAGAAAATGCATGTGAGTCTCTTGGAAATCTTGTTAAAATATAGATTCTGATTTGGTTTGTTGGTAACTCCAGCTTCTGCGTTTCTATCACGTGTGGGATAATGCCAAACTGCTGTTTCTAACAAGTTAACAAGCAATGTCAGTGCTGCTGGCCTGGAGGCCACATGTTGAGCAGCAAGGCTCAGTTTGTCTTTGTACTTAGTTTTTCAACTTTTTAATCCTCTCTCAGCTCTCATTCAATTTCTCCCAAGGTTCTGTATTTTCTTTCTTTCTCATTCTGCCTACCTTTGTCTAACGTATATGGTCTCTCTTTAGTCCTTTCACTCTCACCTCTGCTTTATTTTCCCAGTAAAGGGTAACCACAGTAAAATCCATTTACTTAGATATTTCATTTAAACAGCAAATAAAATGTCTTGAAATTAGACATTCAAGAGAAAATTATGCATATCTCTTTTGTTTATATTTTGTTTTGCACTTTATTTCTCAGATCTAATTGCAGATTTGAGTACCTGATTGCAGATATGGGGCATATCGCCCCTCCTTGGGGTTTCATATCTTCTTTAGAGCTTGCAAAGCATCAGTATTCATGATGCAGATTTCTGATTACAGTTCTACATATTATCTCAATTATCTTGAACATATTGATTACATTTAGCTATTGTTTCATTAGTCTCCCAATTATATGTCATTCTAGCAACAGTCTAATTTTCTGCCTGGAAAATGAAATAATGAAATCTATAACACAGAGAGAGACCACAAGAACAGAGGAAGAATATCTTATCACTTATCCTCCTGAATTTTTTTTTTTTTGGAGCATCTCAACTGCCTATTTCTTTGTAGTGTTGAAGGTTAGTCTTAAAATACATTTTCTTTCTTTTTTAGAGGGGGCAGTAAACTGAATAATATAAGTGCATCAGGGATCTTTGTTTTGAAAGACTACTGTGGCTCCTTTTGTAAATCCAATAATAGTTATAATAGTTACCCTACATGATGTTTTACTGTTTTTAAATAACACATGAATATTATGTTTTTTATCTCATCAACTCTAGGGGATATACAGTTTGGGCTTCTTTGGTGTTTATATTTTGTAGAGAACTGAAGATTAGATCAGAGAGAATCTAATTAGTGATGGGTAAGCCAGCAGAAAATTGCAAATCTCCCAATAAATCTAGGCCTTGTCCATCCCACCTCATGGGGTGATTGCTTCCTATATAGCTATTGGGAAAATTCAGATTCACTCTATTTTCTTTAAAAAGTATTTACTGCTATAACATGATAGTGTATCTGAAATTAGAAGTGTTAAATAATAGTATGAAATACCATAGGCATGTGTGTGTTTGTGTGTGTGTATATAAAGTGAGATATTAACAGTTAAGATCTATATCTGAGTTTCAGTATTCATATTAACAATATAATTTATCATGTGAATTGGGGAACCAATGGGACATTTGCTTTACTTGGATAGAGATTTTTCATGCAATTTTTTTCTTTATGTCTGGGAAATTGGTGGAATTGACTTCTTCCCTAAGGGAGGTAAATTTCAAAGGTTGCAAAGAAAAGATGAAGTGATTTCAGATGATAAAGTTATTATATTATTATAGACACTATATTCAATTTCTTCCTGTATTTCTTCCCTCGGGGTCTTTACCAATAAACCTATTTGCCAAGTACTTGAATGAAAAACAAAAATGAAAATTGCTTCTTGCTCTCCATATTATATAGATAGAGGTAAGAAGTGGCTATATTTAGTTTACAAGTTAAAATGAGGTTTAATTTGGTATAAATATTCAGTTAGCAAATAAAAGTTAACTTTCATAGCAAATCACTCCATCAAATATCCATGCAAATGTTCCTAAATCAAATGTGTCTTTCCTGTTATTTGGAGAGCAAAAGGTCTTGATTCTGAAGTAGGCATTTCAGAAATACATATGCTATGAAAACAATTTTTACCACAGCAAATACTATAAAATGAATTGTCCACATATTTTTCTGCTCATTATTGCTCACTCATGTCTTCTCTTTCTTTTTTAAAAAGAAACTTGAATTTGAAGGTTGTGTGTGATGTGCTTGCAACACTGTCACTAGAACACATATACTGAAATTTAAATATGTACATATTCTATAATATTTAAGCCTCTTTTTTATTTTATTGACATGAGGCAGTAGAATGAATTCTTTTACAGGTAATTTTAAGAATTTCATTCCTTTATAGTTTCACAAGAAGGCAGTTTATCCTTGGCTGAGAGAACAAGACATAAAGCATAGTCAGAAAGAATGTGTGGATCTGCCACTTATGAGGACCTTTGAAGCCACATTAGGTTAGCATTTTAGAAGCTAAACTATTTGTACTGTACACCAGTTTCTAGGCAGTTGCCTTGTAGTTCAAGAGCACACTGGAAAGGTGTGGAAAACCACTTGGAAGTATTGCTGCGATTTTCAGACATCCGAAGTGAAAGCGATCTTGGTGCAGTGAATTTGAGCTTACTAATCTGGTTTGTTAGATCTACCCACAGCGTCCACCTGGGAAGGCCTTCATCAGCACAAGTGACATTTTGTCCAAACAAAAGAACTGAGAAATGTTAGCTCAATGGCTGACAAAGACCACAACAAAAGTGTCTCTCTCATTTTTATTTTGGAAACAATCCTTATTTCACATTCAATTTCCAGAGTCAAGGGTGATTACCAATAGGGACCAAGATGATTAGCTCTGTTTCTCTTACATTAACCACTCTTCTTTAAGGCTAAATCTATTTGAATCCTAAGATTTTTTTTTCAGACTCAGGCCAAATGTTATGTAACTGAGAAATCCAATAGACATTCTTAGTACTTATTTGCTCCAGCCTCTGAACTTCCATAGCTGTTAGAATTTGTACCACTGTTTTGTTACAGTTAAAATTTACTTGTCTTATGGATTATGTATTGGCAAACACACCTGTGAATATGCAAACATACACAGTTTCAATAAATTCTAAACTGTTCAGCCAAGTCCCTACAGTGTGTTTAGACTCCCTATAACTGTTTATTGAAGAAAGTGCTCTATAGTTAACAGAAGTTTGGAAACCATTAGTGTCTCACAGCCTCACTTTTACTTTCATGCAAGCTTAAATTTAACTTACATTTTTTTCTACTGCTAACCCCTCCCCAGTGCCTCATATGTTGTTGATGCTCCATAAATATTTATGAGCTGACTCATGTTACTAAGCAGAGCAACTCATGGTCAGGCTGGGTCAAGGTCAGGCCCCATCAGGTCTTTCTGTGGTACTGTTAGGGATGGGAAAACTCCCCTTCGCCATTATTTCTTTTGGATGGTAGAATTATTAAAATGACAGAGGAAGATTAAAAAGAGAAAAATCAAGTTTTTTGTTGTTGCTTGTTTTTTATTCATTTCAGAGAGAGGAAGGGAAAGAGAGAGAGAGAGAAACATCAGTGATGAGAGAGAAGCATTGATTGGCTGCCTCATTCATGACCCCTACTGGGGATGGAATCTACAACCTGGATCTGTGCTTTGTCTGACCTGGAGTCAAAACATGACCTCCTGGTTCATGGATTGAGGCTCAACCACTGTGCAACACCAGCTAGGTGAAAACCAAGTTTTAATATGGGTGTAGGAGAGAATCAAAATATGATACCTAGGTCATAAAATGAGGCTCAAAAATGTTCAAGTTATGCACCTTTAAATAGTTTTTAGACAAAGAAACAATACACTTGTGAGAAATTGACAGGACAAAGAAAGCTAGTGCTCATTAGAAAGGAATCTAAGCAAGGTTTGGGTGCTCATTGGTGAGAAATCTCAACAAAGTTTGGGCTTGGGTAGTAAATTAGTAAAGGTGTTACAAGGTTTGTTTATACACACTTTTTGATTCTGAATTTTATGCCTTGTGATAAGGTTGTCTTTCATTCCTTCAGGAGCTGGGAGGACTGTCATACTGATTTATTTTCTGCTTTTAGGGAGATAGAAGAGAGTCAGAGAGCTCCTCCTGCTCCCCCTGCTTCTCAGGTGATTTTAGTTAAAAATAGCCCATACCTTTGTGGAATATCTTGGGACAGCCTGCCCAGGGCCCTAACAGTACAAAGAGATTGGTTGTGACATCATCTGCTTCCTGCTTCCAAGATAATTAGATGGCACATTCAGTTCTATAGGCATGCTCTCAGTGCTCAACACTGAGCAGTAAAACTTAATCTAGCCTTGCTTTTATCTGCTTCTTCCAGAAATTAGAAGAGGCCTGTTTTCTAACAAGCCGACAGTACTGTAATGGAAACAGTGTTGGAACACAGAAATTACTAGAGTACTCTCTAGCTATTTACTCAAACTCAATTAGTCTTTACTGGTTCCAACATAGACAGAGGTAATAGAGATCTTGATCTAAAATTCATAGTAATAGGTAGATAAAACCTATAAACCTAGTAATTTGCCAAACAACATCTCATGTCACCTATAGCAGTGAAAAGAGCTTTTAGATAAGGGGAATCCAGGAGTAAATATGACATCATTTAGTTGAAGCTCAAGGGTATACTCATCTGTCACTTTGCTGTCCAGTCCATTCCTCTCTGCTGGACCAGGATGGTGCCCAGATTTCCTGTTGGTTTAAACACACACTCAGAGTGCTCATCCCATCATCCTGATTGGTAGAGAGAGTTGACAACTGTGTGTAATTAGTGGAATCAAAAAGAAAAAAATAAATAGAAAAAAGTGAGGAGAATATCAAAACTCTGTGCAGATGAATCTGAAGAAAAGATGGTTTTCAATTAGGGGAACATGATTGGTAAAGGCAGGAAAAAGGAGTTTTGAGATGATGACAAACTTCTCAAAATGACACAGAACACTGTCCATTTCAGTGATTCATCTGCATGTTTTCATTAAGATCCTTCTATCTACTCCACTGAGAACCTTATTTTCTGTGCACTGTATAAATCTCAGAGACCAGAAACCTGGCAGAGGCAGTGTGAATCCTGTTTCCTCCAAACAGCTTGAGTGCTATTTGACATGTCAGGAAATAAAAGATAGCAGGTAGTTGACATAATAACTCTGTCTATGGAAACAACCATAGAATTTATTTTTGCCAATTATGTCATTTCATCATTTAAATTATTATTCTTATGCCATAGACATACTAACAAAATTTATTTTTTGCTTTGTACTTAGTTCTTTCAAATAATGGAGGCATAAGAGAAAGGAGAATAAGAAAGGGGGTAAGGTGGTAGTTATGAAAATAGGAGGAATAATGTTTTAAAGAAGAATCTAGAGAAGCCTTGCCTTTAAAATCTAACTTCATGGTGTATATAAGGAGAAACATCTGAGGAACATAGAGTATAGCAAACAATCTAACCTTGAATTTGTAGCAAAAAGCCTATCTCAAATTAGTACTTACAAGTTATCTTCTCATTCTTAATCTTCTTATTTATGAAGTGAAATAGTAATATATAGTTTGCATGCTTAATTTAAGAATAAAATAAAATATGCACAAAATATCACCCAATGTTCAACAGAGTAAGCACCTTATAAATGGTGATAGGGTTTAATTTTTAAAAATTGTATCAAAATTTTAAAACATAAGTTATCACAGTTGAGTAGGTTTATTAATATATCTAGAAAACTATGGTGTAAGTAATAGATTTGATATTTTGGTCATTGCCAAATATTTAATAGGTGATTCGAAGAAATTTAATATGAAATTTTATCGTCCTTGACATATTAAGAAATTTAAAGAAGACTGAAGCCCCACCAGCGTATCTCAGTGATTGAGTGTTGACCTTTGAATCAGGAAGTCATGATCAGGGCACGTACCCACGGCTGCAGGCTCAATCCTCAGTTAGAGGTGTGCAGGAGGCGAGCGGCCGATCAATTACTTTGTCTCATAATTGATATCTCTATCTCTCTCTTCCTCTCCTTCTCTGAAATCAATAAAAATATATTTAAAAAGGATTGGAAAGAATTAGAATTGCCTGTGTTATAAAAGCTGTTATTAAGAACAACACTGATAAGTGAATAATGATGATAATGCACCATACTGCTCTGAGGAGAAGGTCACATACTTATCAATTGAATTCCAAATTGGAAATCTTATTAAAATCCTTTTATTATTTGAGGATGATATCAAATCATATATTGGTGCAATCTGCAGGCTGGAAATTACCTAGTTTGACAACCCAACAAGTTTGAGCATTTATAAAAAGACTAGAGGCCCAGTGCATGAAATTCATGCACGGGGGGTGGGGGAGGATGAGGGAAGGGTTGTCTCTCAGCCCAACCTGCACCCTTACCAATCTGGGACTCCTTGAGGGATGTCTGACTGCCTGTTTAGGCAATCAGACATTTCTCTCACAACCCAGGACTGCTGGCTCCCAACTACTTGCCTGCCTGCCTGCCTTCTTGATTGCCCCTAACTGTTTCTGCCTGCCAGCCTGATCACCCCTAACCACTCCCCTGCCAGCCTAATTGATTCTAACTGCTCCCCTGCCAGCCTGTTTGCCCCCAACTTCTCTCCTCTGCCGGCCTGGTCACCCCTAACTGCCCTTCCTTGCAGGCTTTGTCCCTCCCAACTGACCTCCTCTGCTGGCCATCTTGTGGTGGCCATCTTGTATCCACATGGGACAGGATCTTTGACCACTTGGGGGCAGCCCTCTTGTGTGTTGGAGTGATGGTCAATCTGCATATTACTCTTTTATTAGATAGGATAGAGGCCTGGTGCATGGCTGGGGGCCAGCTTGTTTGCCCTGAAGGGTGTCCTGCATCAGGATGGGGGTTCCTTTGGGGTGTGGGGTGGCCTGGGTGAGGGGCCTGTGGTGGTTTGCAGGCCAGCCATGCTCCCCAGTGACCCATCTGATTGCCAGGAATTGGGTCCTTTGACTGCAAATTTTCAAAGGAAAGCTGTGAGATACATTTCTATAAAGGGGAAGTTGACTTAGCCTTAGTTATGTTTCATTACTTGGCATCGAGCATATTGCCACAGTGAACAAAATTGGAATCCTATTGACAAAAATGGATAAAGAACTGTTTGGGGAAAATAACATCTTCCACACAAACCAACTCAAAATATTTTTCTAACTCTTCTTTAGTTTTTTTTTTCCCCATAAATTAACATCCTAGGGGAAAATGTAGCCACTTGGGGAAATTCAAGAACTCTTTTAAATCACCATGGTACAATAACTAAAGAACATTCATGTCTCAGCATCAATGTGCCTTCACTGAATTTCTTTTCTGTTTACATTTTAGCACTTAGCAAATTAATAGTATCTGTAAATGGCATTAATTTACTGAATAGTCCCCCTGTGGTCCCAAAAGAGCAGTCATTCAGGTTTCTGCAGGTCTGCAGTTCAGCAACTGTAACAGGCCCTGAGGAATAATATGAACAAAACTTTGTAGATAGATAGACAAGATTTCCAACTGGTAGTCAGACTTCGTCATAATGGCAGTGATTGTGCTAGGTAATTGGACAGAATTCTGTATTATCACTAAGCAACTTTTCTGGAGTAGAAAAATATTGGGCCACTTTCTCACTTTATGGCTGGAATTCAGTCTCCTCAATACAGGTCCAAGGACCACATCACAGAAGAGACAACTGAGTACAGAAATATGAATCTAAGTGTAAGGTAGCCACTGATGAGTTAGGAACAGTGCAAGTATCTTGTAGTCTATCATATCACTCCTGTAACTGCCTCCCACTCACATACACATAAAGAAAAGAAAAATCAGATCAATCTCCTCTCTTTTACATGTCTTCAAATTCTTGTAAATGAGAGCATCATAGTCACTTGAATTAGTGCATGGAACATTGTGTTAAAAAGAACACAGTTGTAAAGTTGAGGGAAAATTGTGTTTTCATTTCAAAACTTCAAGGCAAATTAGAGCTGATATTTTCTATTCTAGGAAGTTTTGGTAATTGTATCAGTTACTAAAACTTTTGCAAACATGAAAAATTTGTGTCAAACTTATTTTACCCCCCCCCTCCCCACTTTAAAGAGGGAGAAAACCCTTCTAACATTTGGTTCCTTGTTATTAATAAGTTTCGTGCTTTGGGAACTCATTTAATATTTCTAATGAACTCATTTAAATATCTGCATTTGTAATTAAGCTGACTACATTAGAAAAAATCTAGATGATCTAGAAGTCTGCCCTTTTGAGAGTGAAAATGTTATGCAGCTATATCTATCCCATCAGTTATTTCTTTTCTTTCTTCTCTCCCTTCCCCCCACTCCTCTCTGTCATACTCTTCTCTTTCTCTGTTTATCCTTGCAAAATAGTTTAACAACATTAATTCTCTATGCATTTGGCATGCTATATATTGCATAATGAAACCTGCAACACTTTAAAATTCATTCTGATGATTAATAAATTAACTACTGGTAATAAAAATAAATTCAAATAATAATATATAATCACCCTTCCAAAGATATTATCTCATAATTTTGCTTCATCTTGACTTGCTATCCATCATTGTTACATTTAAGCATATTTAAAGAACCTCTTGAATACAATTTAGAGTTGAGGAAAAACAAAATAGTATTGAAGTGTGTTATGAGTGGCCGACTTGGACACTGTTGCCTCTGAACAGTTTCCCATCATTTAAAAGTAAAGCTTTAACATTTTTATTTGAATTAATACCTCTTAATTGACTTGGAATAAGTCCTATTTTAAAGGGCTTTTTCCCACCATTAAATTCCCTTCTAAGTATTACTCTTATTTTTGGAGACAACTCATTTTAAAGAAAGATTATTTCTAGGATTACTTTATCAGAGTATCTCACCATTAAGTGATTAAAAACTCTGGGCACTAAAGAGTTCTTCCTCTCGATATAATATATAATTGCCACATTAGGTTTAATGTAAAAAGGGATTTGTAAAAATTAACTCTCTAGATCAGAGAGTAGTATTTTAACAACCATAAATGACACTCTCATGCTATTATTTATGGAAAGTAATATGTAGAACAGATTTTTATCAGATCTGTGTTTCACATGAGTGCAGCTATGTTGCATGTTATTAATTTCTGTTTCTAATATTGTACAGTAGTTTTCTTTTCAGGGAAATGAATGAAACTCCAAATAGAACCAACACTATTATGTGATACTAATTACCTACATGGACAAAATATAATATTAACACAAAATTAAATGTAAGATAATTAGCAGAAATATGCAGTCCAACCATATTTAAAAGATGAATTTTAAGTGACTGTCCTCAATTTGGGGGATGTTAGGGATGATGAAATCCATCATTCTTGTACATACTCTTTGGAACCTTCAGCAGGCTCAGGCAATCATTCAAGCACATAGTAACAAAAAGGGAAAATTAAAAAAAACCCAAACCTTTATTAATTAAATAAAGATTGTACAACTAGTTTGTGCTAGGAAAGGTTTTTGAGGAGTAAGGAAAGCTTTCTTAGAAGTGATGCACTTGAAATTGAGTAGAGATCATTGGTGATGTTCAGGTGCTGTTCCAAGGAGCTATGGCTCCATCTTTTCCAGTGATTGGAAACTATGGAAGAGCTTAAAGTAGATTGATGGAATAGAATTTGAATTTTTTTTCATTTTATTTTTCAGAAAGCATGTGGTCTCTGTTATAACTGCTCTACTCTGTACTATAATAAATAAAAAAGTAGCCTTAAACAATACATATGTAAATAATTGAGCATGGCTTTCTTTTAATAAAACTTTATCTATAAAAACAGACATCAGTCCAGATTTGGCTTGAGGGCCATAGTTTGCCATCCCTGACTTAGGCTATCAAATATGTATTAAAGATTAAAAATTGATTGTTAAAGCTTGCTATTTATAACCATGTTTAAAACGAAATTTTTCATCAGAGCCAAAAAGTGGAAGCAACTCATGCCCATTGACTGATGCATAGGTAAACAATATAATGTATATACATACAATGGAATAATAATTTTGAAAAGGAAGTTTTGACACATTCTACAACATGATTAACCTTGAAGACACTATGCTAAGAAAAAATAGCCAGTCAGAAAAGGACAAATAATGTATGATTCCACTTATAAAAGATACCTAGAGGTCAAATTCTTAGAGACAGAAAGTAGAATAGTTATTGCCTGAAATCAGGGCAGAGGGAATGGAGAGTTTAATAGACCCATAGTTTCCATTTTGAAAGATGAAAAATTTCTAGATATGGATGCTTGTGATGTTTGGACAACAGTGGCAACTAGAGGCCTAGTGCACGGATTCGTGCACATTGAAAGAAAATTAATTAAAAGAAATATATTTTAGAAGCCAGGCAGGGATTGCAGGAGATTGGCTTCAGGGCATGTCTGGCCATCTCACCCAGTCCTGATCTGCTGGACCCCATCTGCAAGCTAACCTACCCGTCAGAGCATCTGCCCCCTGGTGGTCAGTGCACATCATAGCGACTGGTTGATGGTCGGACACTTAGCATATTAAGCTTTTATTATATAGGATGCCATTGAACTGTTTATTTAAAAATGGTCAAGTGGTAAATTGTATGTTATACATATTTTACCATAATTTAAAAACAACCAATGATTGAATAAGAGAGCAAAAAATCATTCACTATTTGCTTTATTCCATTTCCATTATATAATGACTATTAGACTAGGTGGCCACACAGGATTATTGCAGCAAAGGGGGTGAGGCCTATGCCATGGTAGTGATGCAGGTGGACTGTGGCACAGATGCCAGGGCCCAGGCTCCACTTGCATTAGTTTGGATGATTTTTGATTGCAGGTTACAGAAACTTTGAATCAAACTTAAAGAAAAAGAACATTCTTTTTTTTTTAAACATTGCTGTAAGTCCAAAGTAAATTCAGGCCACATGGCTGACTCAGTAGTTCAACTATGTTCTCAAATTTCATCCTTCTGATTTGCCCATTTCCTCTGTTCTGTCATATGCAGAATTGCTAGCAAAATTTCTAATTTTCTTCTGCTCCATAAACAGAAGAAACATCCAAAGGTGAAATGAGATTGTTTCTTCTTGGAACTATTTAGAAATGTAAACTAGGTTCTCAAAGTCCTATGAGTTTATTGGCCAGAACTAGGTCACATGGCTGATGCTAATTCTGTGTCTTGTGAATTGTATTGGATTGACCTTGGATTAATTCAGTGGAAGCTCATTTCTGAATTTTGGGGTACAGTTATGTCCTGAAGCACTTGGTTGCCTAAGGCGAGAATAGGTACCTAAGCAAAATTGAATTTGGTTTGGGAAGAAAGGAATATGGTTTATAGAGAGTGGTGTTTGCATATTAGACAGACAAAAATAACAGATACATTCATACTTACTTTGAAAAGTGGAAATTAAACTTTTAGGGATATAGTATGTGTCAAATATTATGAGAGAATCTTTGCATTACACCATTTGATCCTGAGGAAATTTGTGTGTAGTAGGAATTCCCCAACCCCTCTTTTTGAAAAACAGATGAAGACAACTGGGGCTTGGAGGGTTGGTTTAAGAACTCACACTACTTTGACTCCAAAACCTCCAAATTTTTTATTATATGTCACGTCTTTGAAAATAGATAACTTCTCAATTGAAAAGCATTCAGTCCTTCCCATAATTGCATTTTCCAGGTAGATTTTTGTTTTGTTTTGTAATTTTTAAGGAAGAAGACTGAGAGGTTCAGGGAGCTTAAGCAAATGGCTCATTCATACACTGGTAAGTGGCAGAGCTAAGATTTGAAACCCAGCTTCTAGATTACTTTAGATTAGTGTTTCCCAACCTGATACCATTGACATTTTGAGCAGGGTAATTCTTTGATATGAGGGGCTTTCCTGAGCGTTATAGAATGCATAGCAGCATCCCTGGCTTTTATCCACTAGATCCCAGTAGCACGTCTCCTCCATGGTGACAACAAAGGTCTGCATGGGTTGCCAAATGTTCCATGTGGGTGAGAGATCCCCCAGAGCTGGGAACCATTGGTCTTTCCACCAGCTGCTCCTATTTTTTATTCATACAGTGTAATAGATTGCAGTGGATAAATGCAGAGTATTTACTGAGAGTTAGTAAATCTAGTGGTTTTAATGGCATAGACTTTCCAGGTAGACTGCCTTGATTCAAGAGTCAGATCTAACACTTAGTAGCTGCTATTCATGGATGAGATATTAATCTTCTGTGCCTCAGTTTTATCATCTATAAAGTGGGAATAAAAATATCATTTAGTGCAAACTAAACTCTTAGTACAAAGTAGACTCTGTGTGCAAGATGCTCTACTTGCTGTCAGGTTAGAAAGCAGAGAGGAAGGGACTTTCTGTTTTGAAACCACTGCCTGCTTTTTATTAGCTCTGCAGGTTTATTTCCATTATTCTTGCCCTGAAGGCTGGAGCTTATGTTTCTGGCCTCATTACAGAGAGAATAGCTGTTTCATAAGGGCATTTTTCTGGATAGAGATTAAACAAATAACACCCATATCTGGTTATACAAGTGTGGCTTTTTGGTCTAGTTTATCCTAGATATAAGTGTAGGAGTCCCAGGCAATTTGGTAGTTTAGGTAGCTCCTTTATAGGAAGGAGATGATCAGGCTCAGGGAGGACTAATGATCTGCCTTGGGTCACAGAACTAGTTCAGGGAAACCCAGAACTAGGACCGGGGCCACTGATTGCCACGTTAGTATGTTTCTTATTTATTTTCAATTGCAGGTCAGTATATTTCTTAACACTAATTATCAACATTTTCTAGGAGAGAGAGCTTTTGTAGATGCATAAGATACACCGGAGAGTGATGATAATTGAATGTTCTGCAGCTAATAGCTATGTTCCATGTATTTAAAAAGCAGCATCAAACATGAACCATATTAGTAAATTTTTATTTCTTAATAATTTCTGGGTGTCTAAGAATAACACTGATTTTTAACTAAAATTTATTTTACTATTTTCCCAGAATAGGTACCAATGTCACTGAGTCCTGCTCTATTTAAGTGAATAAAGAGCAGACATTCCCTGAGATATTAAGCAGGCTTTCCCTAGTCACTGTGTGGTGATAGCTAGAGTAACAGTGTCCACTGCTGGCAAATCAGATAATTGCACATTCTTTACACAGTTACTGTATCTAAGGAACAACATCTTACCTTCATCGGGATGCATTTGCAGGTAAGGAAGGGTTTTAAGGCATATATCCTGAAAGGATACCACATATTTAAAAAATATACATGTTTGTTTTTATTAGTTTAAAAATCAATTAATAATTTGCCTCTATAAATCAAAGAATACAAACATAGAGACAATTTCTATTTTAAGTTAAATGAGATTTCATATTGTAGAGGGTAGAACATATAATTTTACACAAAGAGGATTACATTTGATGTTATCAAATAAATAACATCAATTATCACTTTATGGTGATGGAACTGATTTTTTATCATTTTAAATAAAAATTTACCAAAATTTTACTTGGGTTTATTCTTTTCAGGTCATTTATCATAGGTTTGGAAGAGGTTGAATAGAAGATAATTAAGAAGAAATATTGTTCCTTAATTTAAAGAAAATATTTAAGGACAGTTTAGTTTGCTAAACATTTTAGGAAATTTTGTCATCTAAGAATTAAGTCTATTTAACTGGACAATTTAGCCAAATGCCTAACTAGACCTGCCCTCTTTTTAAAGATGTCTTTGTGCTTTAGAAAAGCATCTTGTGTTTCACTGCCAAAATCAGGCAGCAGAGGGCCTAGCGTTTTTAACTGTAAGAAGACTTATTGAAACTGAGGACAGATTTATGTTCCTTTTTAAAACTTCTCCTTAGAATTTGTGGTAAGAAGTATAGGGCTTTGTTTGTTTGTTTGTTTGTTAATTGTTGTTGTTTGCTATAGGAAAAAACTTAGGATGCATGGGTAAAATGGTCTTATCATGTTGGTATAATTTATGGAAATCAGCTAAATAGTAATTTATTCTAGTCATAGAAATCTAGCTTGGATAGCTAAGAGCTAGTGCAGAATTTGAGTGTTTATTAACTTTGAGATTGAGCAGTTACAGCTGCTACAAGGAGCATGCTTTTTATGTGCAGACTATGCATACTGATAACGATTGCTCAATTATATGCTTCATTTGTTCTTGTGATGAATTCCAATTGTTGAGATTTGAAACTATTTACCTCTAGGCACCAGACTGGCTAGGCTGATAATGGCAATCTGTCCATAATTTTACTGCTTTCATTTCACAAAGTTATTCTTTCATGACTCTCAGGTCTCACTTGCTCTGCAGGATCTGGTTCTGTCCCCTTTCTAGTCTTATAGGCACCTCCTACTGGCAGTCCATCTCCCTAAGGATTTTATGGGTTCTTACTATATTCTGTTTCTTTTTTCTATCTTCTAGATCTTTCCACATGCAAATGTTATTTGTAACTTTGCTTATGCTTTTATTCATCTGACAAATATTTACTGAATTTTACTCTGTACCAAGGGCTGGGAAGAGCAATAAGCCTAGGAGGCCTAGGAGGCTTCTGTTCTCATGCAAGGAGAAAAAATTGTAAGTGCCTAAAGGTAAAAATTAAGATGAAATATCACTGAGAAAAGATTTCAGCAAGCCAAAAAAAAAAAAAAGGATGGGATCTATAGAGTGGAAGGTAGTTGCTATGGATTGGGTGGGCAGGGAAGGTCTCTCTGAGGAGTTGATATTGAAGTGGAAACCTGAATGTACAGTGAAGTGGCCGTCTTCCTATGTATTTCAGTAAGAAAAATTTGATTTGTGCCTCAAGGCGGGCACAAGCTTTGCTCTTTGGAGGAATAGAAAGTAGGCGACTCTGTTATATCCCTTTACTGTTTTCCATTTCACCTTGGAAAGGTGAACACGGGAAGATGTCACTCTCGTCTCCCACTGGAGAAATATGGCTCCATTGAAGGCCCGTGCTTCCCTTCCTCTCCTCCTCACTGCCTCACTCTGTAGTTCCAGAGGAAGAGGTGACCTTGTTTCACCCTCCCACACACACTTTTAAATTGCTCCACTTCAGCTTATATGTGAAAGCCTGCTTATTTAGACACTGATTACTGAATTTCTTGCTAGCCAACACAAAGCACAGATAAAACTAGATATTCACTGCCTAGATGTACTTTAATCAAGGTCATCAGGCAAAGTCTGTTTTTTAGTTCCAAAGTGGATAAGTGACTTGGCCAAGGCCCTTTTGTCAATTTAAGGAGGAAAAGAACCTAGGAATTCTGCATTCACTCCAGAGTTCTTTGAATTATCTTGTTCTCTAGATATTGTATTCCTATGCAAAATCATTTCTCTCCTCTCCACCTTTCCCTTCTTCTCTTAGATCTCACAGTTCTTTCACTTTCTGACACTTCACATGCTATTATTTCTTCCCAAAGCATGCCAGTTCTTCACTTGTCCATTGAATTGGAGTGTTTGGTGACCTTTTGACCCAAACAGCCTATTTTTTCTTCTAGGAACTGAATTGAATATAAATAGTAAAGCCACACACATTGAAACCTCTTCACAGTAAGACTACTTCAGATGGACAGTGCAGCTGTACAGAATTGATTGTCATTTTCAGGAGCAAGGAAGAAGATGGAAGTGCATCATGAAGAGAATTTTGCAAAGCATTAATGCTAAAGATGCAGACCTGACAATGGCTAATGGTATATTATAGGTCCTGTGGTAACTACCCAGGCCTTCCTGGCCTAATTCTAACCTCTTCACTCATCCTTACTCAAAGTGAGAGTTGGGATTACAATCAGGGATAATATACAGAAAGGATGTGCTTTCGCTCTTGGAATCATGGGAATTGAGACAAAAATAAAGGAGGTGATGGACTAACGTTTTTTAATAAGCCAGCCACAGCTTCAGGTCATCTCTAATTATCATTCAATGAGTATGTATGTTGATGCTGTTAATAACTTTAAAGCTATTTTCAGGAGGATTGCATAAGCTCTGCCGCCAATAATTAGACAAAAAGAGTCCAAAGCTAAAATGTCTAAGAAATGCACAGAATGATATTAAGCGACTATTTCTCCAGAACTAGAAAGTATACCCTGCGAAAAAGTTAGAGGTCAATATAGAACTTGAAACTCATCAGACTTCCTTCATTCCTCAGCTATCCACTTCATTTATTCCTCAACCGTGGCTTTACCAAGCATTTCTAATTCTGAAAATATGCCAGCTCTACGGCCGAGTTGTTCAACCTTGGCACTACTGACATTTTAGGTGGATAATTTGTTGCTGTGGGGAGTAATGGAGGATGTTTAGCAGAATTCCTGGCCTCTATCTACTAAATGCCAATAGCATCCATCAGCCCCAATTAAAACAACTAAAAATGTCTCCAGACTTTGCCAAATATCCTCTGGGGGACAAAATCATCCCAGTGGAAAACCAATGCTTCTTTCTTCTTTTTTTTCCCCAGAAGGATTATTCGTGCTCATTATTGATGTTCTATCTCATTCCAGAAAAAGAAGTTGAAGAAGCTCATGGGGAAAATAATAGTTTGGCATATTTATTAGTTCAATGACTAAGTATTGAATAATATGAAGTCATTTAGGGAGAGAGACATACCAGAAATCTAGGCCGAAGATACCAATTATATTAGAACAACACATTCAGCTTTGAGATTCCAAGCAGACAAATTTAAAAGGAAAATAAGTTACATAATTCTTATTGACTGATGAAAAATAAGTACAGTTTTATTTGAGTGAGGTTTTCTTTCTGGCCTTATTTAATTAATAGAAACATGCAATGACATTATTTTAGTAATAATTTTATCAGGAACTAAATAAATATTCTTCCTATGCTCATATCTTTTATCAACTCAAGAGATAAGAACAGAGGGAATAATTATAAATATCAATATCAGGAATACATTCCTTACCAGATGTTCTTCCTAGTTAATTTTAATAGTTGTTAGTTAAGAATAATCACTCCTGGTAAATACAGATGATGGACCTTTCTCTATGCTGATGAGTTTTATTGTTGTGTATTCAACAAATGGCTGAAAGTGGTGTGTGGCTCTATGGGGATGGTGCTTTATATTCATAAATGGATGACCTCCCAAGATCAGACTTCAAAGTCACAAATGAAAACCTGATGTGTCGCTCCTTCTTATACCCATTGATGCCAACATGGTAGTACCTGCTAGCAGAACCAATGAAGGGTCTGGCCTCTGTGGCACCTTCTCAGAAAGCTTGTATAAAGCAATCACTTGTCCAGGCAGTGTCACCAGTGTGAAGGCTAGCCTGCTTTATTTCAGAGTTTTTCCTTTTAACAGAAGACATTCTGTTTTCAAATAGTATATCAGTTTCCTATGTTTGCCATAACAAAGTAGCATAGACTGGATGGCTTCAACCACAGAAATTTATCTTTTCACAGTTCTGGAGGTCAGAAATCAAGATATTGCCAGGTTTGGTCTCTTTTGAGGCCTCACTCCTTGGCTTATAGATGGCCACCTTCTCATAGACTCTTCACTTGTCTGTCCTCCAGGCAAGTACCCTTGGTGTCTCTCTATAGATCCAAATGTTGTCTCTTTAAAAGAACACCAGTCATACTAGATGAGAGACCATCCTAAGAGCCTAATTTTAACTTAATCGACTCTTTAAAGACCCTGTCTGCAAATGCACTCACATTCTGATGTACCATGGGTTATGGCTTCAACATATGTTTCTTGGGTGAGTACAACCCAGTCATAATAAAGGCTGTGCATGTTAATTTGATTCAAGTGAGGAATTATTCTCATACATTAATTGTCCTCAATTGCTTGTATTTATCCATTCAAGGAGGTAGATGTAAAGAGAGAATTTTATACATAGTGACAGAGGGTTTCAAATCTTCCTAAATGTCTTTTACGGCTGAGGCAGGCTTGGAGGTGCTGTGACAAATTTGTGCCATCTTTTTTAGCAAGGGGGATTTATATTTCAAGTTATATAAAACAGTCTTCATTCTGTTGGCATTTCAGGAACCCTCATCTCCACTCTTTAATCTGAACCCTCTGTACTCCTAAATACTCACTACTTTTTCCAGTCTAGAAAAAGAACATGTATTTGCAAACATCACATAGAGGGTAAGTTAAGGTTTTGTAGC
The DNA here is from genome assembly GCA_027563665.1 of Antrozous pallidus. Taxonomy (NCBI): domain Eukaryota; kingdom Metazoa; phylum Chordata; class Mammalia; order Chiroptera; family Vespertilionidae; genus Antrozous; species Antrozous pallidus. Next base: position 63,839,874 of record CM050519.1, on the reverse strand, counting down.
AACTGATTTAACCAGGTGTTCTGAGCATATTCTTTCATTCAATCCTTTACTCTTCCTACAAATATTCTGGACACTCTGCATATGCTGAGTATTGGGGATAGTGGAAAAACAAAGAACATGACTCACTTTGCTCTGGAAAATAGAACGAGAATATAGGAAAATATAGGAAGAGAGCAGTTAGGACCCCTGATAATAGTTTTCTGGTGCTAACTTGGCATAGTGGCCCTCGATTCTTTTGGATCAGACACTAATTAAAATATTTTATTCCATGATTTCCAGAAGTAGTTGAAATGTTCCCAAAATGCTTACATTTTGCTATCTGCAATGGTCTGCGTCTCATATTTCAAAAGATGATATTTGGGTTCTGGAAATCATATGACTATATTACTCAGCACTGTGTCGGGAAATGGGACGTGGCCTGAAACATGGCCTTTGGGGATTTTGGAGGCAAGTGGAAAGATGAGCGCATCCCTCAAAACTCAACTCTCATCAATAAGTAACTCCTGTAAGGATCCTTTCAAACAAATACACTGTGAAGTGTTTTTCATTTCTGGACTGCGTAAACATGCACAGCCTTCATGGCTTGGATATTTAGTAGCAGCTTTGATCTGGTCCCAAAAGACCATGAATTCTCTGACCCCACAGAATACCTGCTTTTCCCATCTGGCTAATGGAAAGGAATCTCTCCTTCATAGGGTTATCTCCAGGATTAAAGGAAATAATGTCTCTTACTGTGGCACTCAATAAATCTTAGTTTATATAAGGTTTCTGTTTGAGATCTTGAAAGACCTTTTACACCATTACCATCCAACCTTCAAAATCTCCCCATTCATTAACCTGCCACAGGTCTACCAATCCCTTATTCTTTCAAGAGTAAACTCTATGTTTAAAGAATATTTTATTAATAGGAGCGGAGGTGGGACACTGAGACTCGGGACCTGCGGGAGCGCAGCCTTTCAGACGGAAACAGGTTAGGAGCCGCCCTGGTCGCACGCGCGGGCTGGAGCTAGAGCAGTGACCGGCCGAATTTCTCTGACGGGGAAGCGCGGAGGCGTCCCACTGCCCAGATTTCCCGAGCAGGTCGAGGTCCGAGATCCCGGGTACGGGAAGAGGTCCCCCTGCACAGATTCCCCGGAACCGGGCGAGGTCCGAGGTTCGGGGGACGCACCCTGGAAGCGGGGCGCGGCAGAGGCTCCTAGTCCCAAGGGTCGCGCAAACCCGCGACTTGCCCCCTGGAAACTTGTCTCCTGGTTCCGGAAAGCATCTATTTTACAGCCCTGGGCTGGACTTTTGGTGTGCAGGCACATTTGGGGAAAGGCAGAGTTGTCTGGCAAGGGGAAGAGACTAGCGGCTTTCTCTTGGAGGAGTCTGCAGCCATCCCCATCCAACAGAGACCCGCGTGCGCGAGCGCCACATAGGACACAGCTGACGCTGACGCTGCCGCGCAGCTCAGAGACTCCGCCCATCCAACCTGAACACAGTCTCCCTTCACAGCCAATTGGCCTGGAGGTCAAACCCTCCTAGGGCTAACAACAACAAACTGGGTTTAAATTCAAAAACACTGAATACAACCCATAAAGGATTGCAGTAAGAGTACCCACCTCAGGTAACTGGGGAGACTGAGCCACTGTCCCTTTGAGGATATCCACCACATAAAGCAGCCACCATGCAGAGACATGGAAAGAAATCAGGTGTGAAAGAAATGGAGGAGAAAAGACGACAAGACATAGAGTTCAAAACCACGGTTATAAGGCTTTTCAAGAGGCTCCTACAAAAGGCCGATCAACTTAATGAGAATTACCAGGAAATAAACAAGACCAACCAGCAAATGAATGAGACTTACAAGGAGATGAATGACTACAAGGAAATGAATGAGACCCTCAGGGAAATGTACAAGACCTCTGAGGATACGAACCAGACCCTCACAGATAAAAAAAAGGACCAACTAGAAATCAAGCATACACAGACTGAAATAAAAAATATTACACAAAGTCCTAAAAGCAGTCCAGAGGGCCACAAGAACCAAGTCAAAGATTTGAAATACAAAGAACCAAAATCCACTCAGCTGGAAAAGCAAGAACAAAAAGAATTCAGATAATTGAAGACAGTGTAAGGGGCCTCTGGGACAACCTCAAGCATGCCAACATCGAATTATTGGGGTGCCAGAAAAAGAGAGAGAGCAAGTTAATGAAAACCTACTTGAAGAAATAGTGACTGAAAACTTTCCCCACCTGGTGAAAGAAACTGACTTAAAAGCCCAAGAAGTACACAGAACCCCAAAATATAGGAATCTAAAGAGGACCACACCAAGACATATCATAATTAAAATGCCAAGAGCTAAAGATAAAGAGAGAATATTAAAAGCTGCAAGAGAAAAGCAGGTGGTTACCTACAGGGGAGCACCCATACGATTGTCAGCAGATTTCTCAACAGAAACGATGCAGGCCAGACGCGAGTGGCAAGAAATATTCAAAATAATGAAGAGCAAGAATCTACAACCAAGATTACTCTATCTAGCAAAGCTATCATTCAGAATTGAGGATCAGATAAAGTGCTTCGCAGATAAGAAAAAGCTAAAGGAGTTCATCACCACCAAACCAGTATTATATGAAATGCTGAAAGATATTCTTTAAGAAGAGGAAGAAGAAAAAGGTAAAAATATAAATTATGAACAACAAATACACATCTATCAACAAATGAACATAAAAATCAAGTGAACTGATAGGCTGATGAACAGGATAAACTGGTGACTATAACAGAAACATGGACATGGAGAGGGAATGGACTGACAATTCTTGGGGAGAAGGGTGTTGTTGGAAGTACAGCAAGAGATTGGACAAGAATCATGCAACAATGGAAGAGGACTTTGGGGAGGGGAAGGTGAGGGCGGAGGGTGGGATAGGTACAGGGTGGAGGGAAGATATAGGGGGATAAAAAAGGGGAAACAATGTAATTAATAAACTGAATTAAAAAAATCAATAAAAAAATAAAAATAAAAAAAAAGAATTACACTTAATAGAAACATAACAACAACAAAAAAGAATTATGACATCTTACCAATCAAGAAAGAAAATACTTTCAATGCATTCTCAGATTAACTAGTCACAATAGTTAGATGACATCTATTAACTGACAACTCTTACTGAGACAATTTCTTGAACACATGACTATACATTCTGGATTTTGTTTATATTGTGTGCTTATTAAGGTTGTAGTTGAGGGTAGCTAGGATAACAGGACCAAGAAGCACAGGCCAGGGCTATTGGAGGATGTGAAGGGTCAGTCTTGCTTGTTTAGTCTCAGCAACAAATATTAGGAGCCCAATAGGATGATGAATGCAGCCCTGAAGTGATTGAAAGGAGGAAATTGGTCTGACTTCAACTCAGTCACAATTTGCCTATGACTAATTATAGAAAGTGATGAGTTCTATTATCAGTTCAACTTTAGTAGAATTTTAAATATTTATTTATTTATTTATTTATTTATTTATTTATTTATTTCAGAGAAGAAGGAAGAAGGAGGGAGAGATAGAAATATTAATGATGAAAGAGAATCATTGATCGGCTGCCTCCTACACGCTCCTACCAGGGACTAAGCCTTAAACCCAGACATGCCCTTGACTGAAACCAAACCTGGGACCCTTCAGTCCAGTGTGATGCTCTATCCACTGAGCAAAACCAGTCAGATCTAGTAGAAAATGTTTTATTAAAATGTATTCTTGGGACCTGGTTGGGTGGCTTAGTTAGTTGAACGTTGTTCTGTACACCAAAAAGTTGTGGGTTTGATTCATGGTCTAGGGTACATACTTTGGTTGTGGGTTTAATCCTGCTTCAATGTGCATTTGGAAAGCAACTGATTGATGTTTCTCTCACATCAGTGTCTCTCTCCCCCCACCTCCCTTCCTCTATCTAAATACATATCCACAGATGAAGATTTTTTTAAAGTATTTTTGCAAATCATTGAATTTACTTTTCTTCTCTTCAACTCCAGCGTACTGTATCTGTGGTTCCATTTATGTGTCTAAAACAAATATAGAATTGATTTTCTTTGTTACAGTTTGGACTGTGAAACCAAACCAACCATCTGACAGTCTGTAGCAGGAGGACATTACATCCCCCAAATCTCCACCTTCAGTCAGAGGGTCTTTAATAGAGACAGTAGAGAAGTGATGTGAAGATGACTTGGGGTGCAATGAGAAAGTTAGATTATGGGCAATACGAACTTTCAGAGAATATCCATGTGCTGTAATTGTGAGAAGGGCTATAGGCTCATTTGAGCAGATGCTTATACTATTGTTATTTCTTCTAATAGCACTTTATTTAAGTATAACATGTGTGTGTTATATGCCATTGAGTCAGGTCTGACTCCTGATGATCTTATGAATGAGTGATGTCCATAAAGTCCTGCCCTCAAGAGCCCTGCTCAGCTGTAGACTCATATTTCTTACTTCTTTTATGGAGTCAGTTGTGCTACATTTGGTCTTCTTCTTTTCTTTCTACCTTCTACTTTTCCAGAATTACTGTCTTCCAAAAAATTACTGTCTGCTCATGATGAGCCCAAAGTAGGATAGCTTCAGTTTTGTTATTTTTGCCTCCAGCCATGTTTCCGGCTTCCTTTGCTCTAGGACTCATTTTTTTCTAATCTTTATGGTAGTCCAGGGTATCTATAGAGCTCTTCTCTAACATCATCTTACAAATGAATCAGTTTTTACCTATCAGCCTTCTTCACTGTCCAATTTTCACCTTCATACATAGTAATTGAGAATACAAGGGTGTGGGTGTTCTTAACTTTGGTCACTAATGACTCATCTTTGCTCTTGGAGATCTCTCTTAATTCTTTCATTGCTGCCCTTCTGGGTCTTGGCCTTCTCTTGATTTCTTAGTTGTAGTCTCCATTTGAATTGATGACTGAATCAAGGTAAGCAATTTCCTTAACAATTTTAATGTCTTCATTGTCTGTATAAAAGTGTATATTTCTTCTGTAGTCATGATTTTTGTCTTCTTGATATTCAAATGCTTTGCTGCTTTGGCACATTCTTCTATCACTTTTATGGGAAGTAATTTCAAATCATTGCTACATTCTGCCGGTAAGATGGTGTCATCTGCCTATCTTGTTATTGGTATCTATTCCAGCAATTTTCACTCCTCCTTCCTCTGAGGCTAGGCCAATTTTTCATATATGTTCTGTGTACAGATTAAACATTAGGAAGATAAGGTGCACCATTGTCTTATACCTTTGCCTATAGGAAATCATTCTATCCATATTCTGTCCCAACAGTGGCTTCCTGTACACAATGCAAATTAAAACCAGGTCAATAGAGTGCTAGGCATGCCCATTTCTTTCAGAACAACTCATAGCTCTTCATGATTCACACTATAGTCTAGAAAGCACAGACTATCCATCTGAAACTTTTTGGAGTACTCCAGCATCCAGCAAATGCTCTTAATTAAATCGCAGGTGGTTCTTCATTTTCTGAATCCAGCTTGAACATCCTGCACTTCCTGCTCTATATAAGGTAGAATCTTTGTTGCATCGCCTTGAGCATCACTTTACTTATGTGGGAAATTAGATCAATGGTCCTAAAGTTACTACTAGAATATTCCTTGGCTTGTCTCCTATCTTGAAGATTGGAATATATATTGGAATATTTTCCAATATGTGTATCACTGACTTATTCAAGGTTTTACTTCCTTGCCTTAGTGATGAAACAAATTGAAAGTTTAGAATTAGCAAGTACATAAAATGTTTATCTTCCCTTGGCTATTAGAAAAGTCATGTTGGATATGGAAATTTATAATTTCACGCTCTGCTAACAATTACAATCCAAATAAATTAGTTGTGAAATTAAAATGTGTTTTTTACTCTGAGACATACTTGTAAAAAATAAATAAAAATATATGTATATGTGTATGTGTGTAACCTGCATATTTGTGTACATAGAAGCAATAATAATACTAATATTGAGTTACTTAAATTGCAAAGATCAGTATAGTAATTTGCAAACTTAGAATCATCAGTTAATTAGGTAAATATACTGATAGTAATTAATAACATTAATTCAATCTAATTCAACAAACATATTCACAAAAGAGAATCTTGTAGTGAACAATTATTTATTGCTATTATAGAATTTGTATTATGAACAATGGGAGTTTAGAGATAAGAAAATAGTGGTATCTGACTATAAATTGTGTTTTAAAGAAAAAGAATATCAGTAATTTTGATTAGTTTTAATCTACTTTTTGAACATATATTTTGGGGAATAACTAATTGAAGTCCATTTTTAAAAATTGGTAATAAGAAAATATATATTATCACCAATGTTTTTAATACTGATTTAGCTATTTCTATATTGTGATCATTGTGAGAAATAGGGATGGACAAAGTTAAAAATTAAGGCTAAAAATTGTTTTATAAAAAAGGTAAGAGAAATAGATATGAGAGAAAACAGGACTTCAGGCTTTGCTGTAACTGGTTAGCTGTTCCATTTTCCCTAGGCTTCTATTTTCTTCCTTAAAGTCATTTGAATGGAGTTTCCCCTCTCCATTAAATGTGTACTCTGTGTTAAACACTGAGGCAAAAAAAATGTCTTGACCTGGAATTTCAGAACCTGGTTCTTGCCCTTAGAATTCTTCCTAAGTGCTTTATTAAAAAAATTAATGCATTGTAAATTTTAAAAAGAGGCTTAGCAAAAGTAAGGGCAACTGATTGACAAATAACTTCATTTATTTAAAAATTTATTTTAGAAAACAACCATGACCTAATTCAACTCAACCGGTAATTACATGAGAGCCAAGAAACTTTGGTTTCTTAGTTATCCTCATGAAATTTTGTGATAATATTGTCTATTTTATGTATTTATAATTTTCTTTTAATCAATGATGAAAAGAACAACATTCCCTTTTTCCCCCAATGGACCCAAAATAAGGGCCAGATTGTCTTTCATTAATCTATTTTCCATATGAGGAAAATTATAGAGCAAGGCTTGTGTGGGTTGGCACTTGAAAGAAATCAGATGCTTCACCAATATCTGTGAATAGCTACTCTCTTTTAATTTTAATGGAATTTTCTGATCATTGACATAATGTATTAATATTTGAAATTGATCTTAGAGAAGTGTTTGAGAAGATTCTCATGCTTAGAACATTCCCATCCCCAGAGATTCTTTTTTTAAAGTTGTGATTCTCATGAGTAACACCCGTGGAGCTTGATTAGAGTAAGATAATAATCTAATTTATAATATTGCAAAGGGAAAGTTCAGAATGGATCAAATGCGTTCTTTAGCCACTTGGCCCAGAGAAGGGTACATACCTATTGAGTTATTTACCCTACTTGTCTCTGCAGTATGAAATTCTGATCTGAATATTTAATCAGTATCCTGTCCAGTATGTCCAGAGCATATCAACCTTCCAAAGTTATACAACAACCAGTCACTGAATCACTTCTGGGGCCAAGGTGATGCTAGGTTATGGGAGCAGTGAAAAAAAATAGACAAGTTCCTTGATTGAGTGAGGCTGAAAATTTCTTTTCATTTCTCTAACATAGTAGAAGGGGAGCGTAGTAAGCAGCTAGTCCATAGATTTTAAGAGAATTAATATAAAAGCTACTTTATTTTGATGTCTCAATATTTGTGACTAAACATAACATCCAGATATAAGGAAGGTAAATGAAATTGAGAGTGAAAAGGTTCATTTGAATTCTAGAAACAAGCCAGAAAATGTCCACAGACAAGCATAAAAAAAGCCTAAAGGTTTTGTGTGACCTTGTTGATAGCTCTCATGGATGAGTCAGTGCCATTTAAATGTATTGAAACGAAAGGGACAGAAATAGAGGGATATGTGTTGTAATAAAATACCTAAAGACTGTCCTGAGGAAGAGGGAAACGTTGTGTTTCAGTGGGTAATACAAAATTAGGCTTCAGGCCCAATCCTGATAAGGGCCTTCTAAAATTAGAGCCATCTGGAAAAGGAGAGGGTGACTGGGCCTGGTGAGTCCGAAATCAGTGGAGAATTCAAGAGGAAACCAGCCGTCCTCTTAACAGCAGTGTTAGAACCAAATAGGACTTGGTGATTAGAAGGCCCCTTCCTATGGAAATTCTGAGCAGAAGAGCACATGTGAATTTAACAAGCTAGTCTTTGAACTCTGTGTGGAAGCAGTTATCTTTATTTTCCTTGTCAGACCCAGAGGGTTTAAGAATGTTTATTTAGCTCTGTGTGAGTTTTAATCTAGAATGAATGTGCAAGGACTATCACAGTATAAAATGATTTACTTCTGTGAAGAAAATAAAATTGAACTATTATCCCAACTAGCTGGGAAAATTGATGGAGGGAACTTTGCAAGTGACTACGTCGCTCTAAGGTAAAAATAATCTGTGTGATAGCATAACCACACAGAGAGCATCATGAGAACAGAGTATCCCAGTGACAGAGATGATTTCTGTGGTTATCAGTGCACAATTAATGCAGAAATATGGGAACATGAGTGAATTATAAATAAAATCAGGTTGTTAACCCAGGAGCCAGCGTATGGCCATAAAGAGAGCAATACTTTATTGCAGAAAATTAATTTTGCTCTTTATGGCACCAACCTTTTAAATATTCGCAACCCATAACTTACATTACCCATATCCAAAAAAGCTATGTTGAAGGTTGCCTAAAGACTGCAACCAGGCGTTTTTGCAAGGAAAAAGATATTGTTTTCATTGATTTTTACTATAATGATTTTATTGAAATAGTAATATTTGACATCTCAGTGCAGAAGGGGAAAGGGACAGATTTTTATATTTAAGTATTCTAAATGCAAGGCTTTTGATGCCACATAAATAGACTATGCTCTCATGTTAAAAGGTGCAACAGGATTATAGAAAACCAGAAGAAAGAATAATCTATTCAGGTAATGGATATCCACAGCTAGCTCCTCAGCTAAACATAAAAACTTCCCCCCGCTTATATATGTGTTTTCCCAGTTTCTTATAAATCAGATTCTCTGTGGTTTTTTTTTAAAGATAACCTGATATGATTATGAAGGTAGAACATACTCCTGGTAAAGAATTGGTTGGAGGAAAAGTACCAAATATGTGTGGGTATACATATATATAATATTATCCTATTTTGTGTACATTTCAAATCTAATGATCCTGTTCCTCAGATTAGTAAAAAAGTACGGGGAAAAGGGAGTATGAGAATAGCGTGATGACATGAAAATACCCAGGTAAGTGGGTCACATTGCAAACCTATATGGAAAAACATATATCCATGAATTAGTACATAATATTTATTTGCTCTGCCAATTCTAAAGCTGATGCAAATTTCTCCAATGACATATGATTCTTAGCATGGTCACCAGGTGAGGCTCCTCGTACACGGATTGGGTGTACTGACCTTCACATGTTAAGCTGTGTCTTAACTTGGGGTTTCTCTCAATTGACATTTTCCCTCTGGAATCTCCTTGTCCCCTTTGTCTACCTGGCAAATATTTCCCATCTTTTAAATCTCGGTGTGAAGTGCGACTGTTTCCAGGACATCTTCCTGACTCTCCTCAGGTAGAACTGACTGGCACCATCTTTATACTCAGCATCTGTAACAATTTGTCCCATATAAGCAGGCAGTGATCTTTCCCTATATACTGAGCTGCTTGAGTGTAGAGTTATGTTTTAATGTCTGAATACTGGGTCAAGTATAATGATGGAGAATTAGTGCTCAATGGACTTGCTAATTGACTGACTGAATGAATGAATGAATGAAGGTTGGTCATGTAAACTAAAATATGTTTTAATGAAAAGTACCTTTATATCCATATATTAACCAAAGGGAACCTGTTTTCCAAATATCAGAAACAATAATTCATAGGCAACTCAGGTTATTTAAGAATAGTGTATATAACTGCATAGAAGAAAAGGGAACAAGAAGGGAATGAGGATAGTTTTGTTCCAAAATTGCTCTGGGACAGTAAAATGGACACTCTTCTCTAGTGTAGCCAAGCTCTTCTAGGTGGTGGAGAGGTGTAATCAAGAGGTCCTCAGCAGATGTGGAATCCAGGCTTGGAGCTGCTTCCTCTTAGCTTATGAATTCACTTAGTGAATTAATTAACCTCCTTAGGGTTGAGTTTATTAATCAGTAAAATGTGCTTATTAGATTACATCATCTTTAAGGTTACTTCTTGTGCTGATTTTTTAAAGATTGGGTATAATGATATAATGTAACAAATTAAGATTTCAGTTCAAATCCATAAATAATTACAATTGAGGAATAAAATATGAGTCTGGTGCACATATTAGTATTTTTTCCTATTTATTGCGATTAACCAAAATTGGGGGATCTGAATACCTCCCTTCCTCCCTCTTCCACAAGCCTCTTCCCCTTGGGCCCTTTTCATTGCTTCAAGAGTAAGAGTAGCTTCTTTCAGAGATTGTATTGGGTATTGTTTCCACATCCTTTGAAAAGTTATAGTGTTGCTGGAGAAACGGGATCCAATGTAGGTATATTTTACTGTTGGGTAAATAAATAGATCAAAAGTCTAGAACCTGAGGCTATTCCTTTTTTATTCTCTTTTTCCCTTCCATAAACACTAATTGAGTAACTATAGTGTCTCAGCATATTTCAGGCCAAGGGATGGCTGGGAGTTTTTAGGAGCCAAACAGATCATCCTAGGAGAGCTTGAGAAGCTGGAAGTAGGTGGACATGAATTTATGGAGAGATGATGGAATGTCCTTCTAAAGGGCAAGTAGAGGAGCACTTCACAGTCAGGGTTTTGAAGTCAAGACACCTGGTTTATCTCTGACTACGGGCGCCTGAAAAGTGAAAAGGACAATTTGAATATCTGCTCTGACTCTTATAGAAGGACAATAAGGACAAATTTTTAAACTTTATAGCATAAATATATGTTAAAGTTCTTTCCCCTGTTTGCAATCAAGAGTCCCTGATATAAACTACCTACAAGACTTGTCCTGTTAGAACTAAATCTCTTGAGCAGATCACTAAGCCCATTTTATGGAGAGATGAACATAGACCTATGAGTGTGGCCAGAACTACCCTTTCATTCACTCAGCTGATTGCACCAGTTACATATCTGGTGAAGAATAATTCTATTTAGATAGTTTATTCCTGCCTATTGGGAGAGATCTGTGCACTGAAATAACTTGGTGTTTCAAGTTTATATATCTATATCTATCTAGGTACACTATATAAATATATCTATATCTACCTGCAAAATAGAATACCAGCTATTCTTGAATCACAGCCATAGATTTTTTTTCACTCATTGGGTACTCTCATCTCTGGAAATCAGTTTCAAATCCCTGGAGGGACCCAGAGGAAGGAAAAGTAAGTTATAATATAAAAGGACAAGAGGGGCAAAGAAGAGAGCAAAGAGACTAAGAGACCAGGGCCTGAAAGTTTTGCTTATGTAAAACTCTCCATGATGTTTCACCAGAAATTATTCTTTTTTTTCTGGCATTTCTCCTCTTTTGTTCACATCAAACTGTGAAAAATATTTTTGACTCCTTTAAAAATCATTGACATGAATGGCATCTTTCCTTTATGGTTAGTTATTTAGTGTTCAATCTATAGTTAAGGCAAATTCTTACTTATGGAGTTAGTCTGCATTTCAAAAAGAATATAGCAATTATCTACTGCCACTACTGTTACATAAGAATGAAAATGGAATGGGGGAAAAAAAGGATTTTCAGAATCTATTTCCCTCATTTGGTGATAGCCTTAGGCTCCAAATCTCTCCTTATGGAGCATCACCTTTCTAGCTTTAGTTTTAGTCAGCTCAATTCTTTGGCTCTAAATTTCATGAAAAGCATGTTATAAACTCAAGAAATTAAATTCTCCATGGATTTATGTGGGTCTCAGAAAATGCATACTTATGACCCCCAGGGGAACAAATGTTTCCATATCTACTGAGAATTGCTGTACATTTCTTTCTGAGAAATGCAATAAGTCAAGAAATTTAGTTAAAAGGGTGATACCAGAGACACCCAGCCATTAATAAGACATTATTCTGAGTAAGGGGTAAAGCAATGGGAGTGCAGAGGCAGGCAATCACCAGAGATTCAACCAAGTAAGCAGTTGGTGTTAAAAAAATATCTATCCTATCTAATAAAAGAGTAATATGCAAATTGACCATACCTCCCATCAAGCCACACCCACAAACAACACCCATCAGACAATCAGGAGCAAATAAACCCCAACCAAGATGGCTGCAGCCACTGAGAGCAGGAGGAAAGCTTGGGTTTCCTTGGCAATGGAGGAAGCCAAGCTTCTGCAACTCTGGCTGGCCTAGGCCTTCATTCCAGGCTACAATGTTTCAATTATAGAAGGTAAATGTCCCAACAGAAATGGCTGCCACCACAGAGCAAGCAGAAGGCTTGGCTCCACTCCAGGCTACAAAGTTTCAACTGTAGAACATAAATTAATTCTAGATCCCAGGGCCTCCACTTGGGTAACTGGGGTGTGTGGCCAGCCTGCAAACCACTACAGGCCTCTCACCCAAGCCACCCCACACCCCAAGAACCCCCACCCTGATATGGTCACTCTTCAGGGCAAACCAGCTGGCCCCCACCCATGCACCAGGCCTCTATCCTATCTAATAAAAGAGTAATATGCAGATTGACCATCACTCCAACACACAAGAGGGCTGCCCCCATGTGGTCAAAGATCCTGGCCCCATATGGACACAAGATGGCCACCACAAGATGGCCAGCAGAGGAGGTCAGTTGGGAGGGACAAAGCCTGCGAGGGAGGGCAGTTGTGGGTGATCAGGCCACGAGGGGGGGACAGTTGGGGGCAATCAAGCCTTCAGAGGAGGGCAGTTGTGGGCAATCAGGCTGGCAGGGGAACAGTTTGACATTAGGCTGGCAGGGTGGTAGTTAGAGGGTGATCAGGCTGGCAGACAGAAGCAGTTAGGGGCAATGAGGGAGGCAGGCAGGTGAGCAGTTTGGAGCCAGCAGTCCTGGATTGTGAGAGGGATGTCCGACTGCCTTCTCAGATTGGAGAGGGTACAGGGTGGGCTGAGGAACATCTCCTGCTTCCTGTGTATGAATTTTGTGCACCGGGCCTCTAGTATATATATATAAAAGCCCGAGTGACCGTTACGACTGGTCAACTGGTTGCTATGATGTCCACTGACCACCAGGGGGTAGATGCTCAATGCAGGAGCTGCCCCCCCCCCCCTTGGTGGTCAGTGTGCTCCTATAATCAGCCTCCAGCTGCTGCCTGCCAATTGCCTGTGGTCCCTCCTGCCGGTCAGCTGGACCTCATCAACCCCTATTCGGACTAGGCAAGATGGCCTCAACTACCCCAATTTCCAGCCAGGTCAAGGAACCCCACTGATGCACAAATTCATGCACCAGGCCTCGTGTGTGTGTGTGTGTGTGTGTGTGTGTGTGTGTGTGTGTGTGTGTGTGTTTATGTGTATTTGCAAAAAGAAGGGCTCTTGATTTAAAAACTAACATTCTGAAGCAATTATCCTGTCATGGTAGTAGGTTTGGGTGAATGATTGTCAAATGTTAGGGTAAGGCTCTATTTCCATATGCTTTAGATATAGGGGAAGTATGGAAGACTGCATGATAGCCCTCATAGATGTCCAAGCCCTAATCCATGCAGTCTATTAATATGGTAGCTGATGTGATGAATGAGATTTTTCTTATGTAATTAAATTAGAGAATTTGAAATAGGGAGATTATTCCACATTATCTGGGTGGACCCAATGTAATTACTAGGGTTAAAATTAGAGGCAGGCAGGAGGATCAGAATCAATAGTAAGAGATGTGACAACAGAGGCAAGAATTTGGAAGGATGCATGAAAAAGACCATGAGCCATGAGATGAAGTTGGCCTTTAGAAGAAAAAACAAACAAACAAACTAGCTTATTTTTTCCTCAGAGCTTCCAGAAGAAACCAACTCCACAGATATCTTGACAAGATCTAGTGAAACTTAATAGGGACTTCCTACCCTCAGAACTTTGAGATAATAAATATATTGTTTTAAGCAATTAGTTATGCAGTAATTTGTTACAGAAACAATAGGAAACATTCTGTAGGTTACTGGAACTTGGGAATAATTAAGGATCAAATTTTTAGTTCTTACCTACAAAGTAGGGCTTAGACTCAAAAATCAATGTATAATAATAAAAGCATAACATACCAATTAGACCAGACAATCAAACGACCTTCTGGATGTCATCCCAGATGTCCTCCCCGATGAAGCCATGGCAATGGGGACTGAGGCAGAGGAGTGTAGGGTGATCAGGCAGGCAGAAGGCAAAAGCAGTTAGGGGCGATAAGGCAGGCAGGCGGAGGGAATAGAGGTGATCAGGCAGGCAGTCATGCAGGGTAGTTAGGGGCAATCAGGCAGGCAGGCAAGTGAGTGGTTAGGAGCCAGTGGTCTTGGGTTGTGAGAGGGTTCAGGCTGGGCTGAAGGACCCCCAACTCCAACTCCTTTCCCCATGCATGAATTCTGTGTACTGGGCCTCTAGTTTATAATAATAACATTTCTTAAGTACAGTGCACTTTGGAAATTACTCTCATATACATCTTTAAAAAGTAGATTACTTTATGATATAGCAACTTTTCCAGAACCCCAAGGTTTAAGGTACTCAGGTATATTTCCTAAACTCTGAACCCTAAGACAAAGATTGGTCCCAGAGGTTAGAAGGAAGTAATCTCTGAATTGTAGAGAGTTTTTGGAGGTGTATAGAATATAGTGTTTCCTGATGGACTTCCAGGTCATACACTTTAATTAAGAAATGTTATTATAAATTGAAGTCACATTCATGAGTCGAGTTCCTACTTAGTACATAAGAACTGAAAAATCTTAGATTACTTCCCTAAGTCCTAGGAACTTACACTCTTAGATGGTAATGAAGATAATTTTCTAAAAGTCTTGAGTTGGGAATCTTTCTAAGAGACTTGAATTGCAAGTTGTTTTTCTTTGGAAATCACTAATGTTTCACAGTTATCTTTGTTAGATTCAGAAATTTAGTTAAGTTTTATGTTGTATGCATGTGTATATGTAAGTGTATGAATGCATGTGTGTGCAGATGTATATGTTTATATACATGTTTAACCCATATATACAAAGAACATAATCTAGAACAATTAAATGTTATGAAAGTGATCATTCTAGTAATCATTAAATAGAAATTGGTCACAGTGTTAAATATTGATAAAATTGTATATGCACACAGAATCTTTGCATGGAGATTATAAATGAACATTCATTTATCAAAAAATCTTTTTATAAATTGAGTAAATTTTTAATTGAGATATTCAATAGTCTTTTTAAACAACCAATTCACTGACATATCATTAAACTTGATGTTATTATCTCCCACTACTGATATAGAATAAGGAAATATAAGTCAATATTCACAGTTCTAAAATGAATGTTATACACATTTTGGGTTCATACTATCTAACAAAGAGTAATATGCAAATTGACCACACTTCCACTACATCCACCATCCACGCCCACCATCCATGCCCACCAGCTAATCAGGAGTGAATATATAAATAAACCCAACTAAGATGGCTGCAGCCACAGAGAGTAGGAGGGATGCTTGGATTTCGCTGGGAATGGAGGAAGCCAAGCTTCCTGCCTGCCCTTGCTGACTCAGGCCTCCACTCAATGCTATAAAATTTCAATTATAGGAGGTAAATAAATCCCAACAAAAATGACGGCAGCCACAGAGCTGGGGAGAGAGCAGGATGTTGAGTTGCACCTGGAGATGAAAGAAGCCAAGCTTTTCACCTGCCCTAGCCAGCCCAGGTCTCCCCTTAAGGCTACAAAGTTTTAATTATAGAATATAAATAAATCCCAACAAAAATGCTGCTGCCACTGAGCATGCAGAAGGCTTGGCTCCACTCCAGGCTACAAAGGTTCAACTGTAGAAGATAAATAAATCCCAAATACCAAGGCCTCTATTTAGGTTGCTGGTGTATGTGGCCAGCCTGCAAACCACCACAGGCCCCTCACCCAGGCTGCCCCATGCTCCAAAGGAATCCCCACCCTGATCCAAGATCCCTTCAGGGCAAACCAGCCTGTCTAATAAAAGAGTAATATGCAGATTGACCATCACTCCAACACATAAGATGGTTGCCCATATGTGGTCAAAGATCCTGCCCCCATGTGGACACAAGATGGTTAGTACAAGATGGCCAGTAGAGGAGGGCCATTGAGAGGAATCAGGCCTGCAAGGGAGGGCAGTTAGGGGTGACCAGGCTGGCAAAGGAAGGACATTGGGGATGACTGGGCCTGCAGGGAAGGGCAATTGGGGGGGGGGGTCCCAGGCCTGCAGGGGAGAACAATTGGGGGAAACAGGCCTAAATGGGTAGTGGGACATCCCTCAAGGGGTCCCAGATTGGAGAGGGTGCAGGCTGGGCTGAGGGACACCCCTCCTCCTCTCCCGTGGTCGAATTTCGTGCATTGGGCCACTTGTTTTAATATAAAAGGTTGGAAGCCATTGAGAACATTTTTCCAACATATTAGTTAGGTTTAAAAAATACACTAGGTAAGTATGTAAAGCTAAGCCATCTGCTATTATCAGTCTGGTATTGCTTCTTTTGGAAAGAATATTCACAAGTTTTTGGTACCAATAGCTTTCACTTTTTCTTTATTGAATAAAAATATTAAGCAACAATAAATTTGTTCCAGGTTTTTAAAAAAATATATTTTTATTAATTTCAGAGATGAAGGGAGAAGGAAAGAGAGTTAGAATCAGTTATGAGGGAGAATCTTTGACTGGCTCACTCCTGCATGCCCTCTACTGGGGATCAAACCTGCAACCCTGGGCATGTGCCCTGACCAAGAATTGGACTGTGACCTCCTGGTTCACAGGTCAGTGCTCAAACTGTGAGTCACATTGGCCATGTCAAGGTGTTTGTTTTTTTTAAATAGATTGAAATCTGCTGCATATTGGAATAAGTATATTCATCAAAATTATTTAACAAAACTGTTATAACATAAAACAATCACTTCCTAAAATCCAATTTAAAATATTTTAACATTTCTTTAGATTATCTTTTGTATATAAAGATCAATAATACTGTCACAGAAAATTATAAAATATGAATTTGAATTGTAATGAGTAGAGACACAGTCAATCTTAATTAGCTAAAATTTTGTCCAGTTAACTGCAACTTAATATTTCTTTTTTGTGTTCTTCCAAATGAATGAAAAATGTAAGGGACATTAGTATTTCCTTCATTCTCAGATTATCTCGTCCACTTTCAAATAGAACTCATTTATCCAGAATAAAGTTAAAAACACAAATACCAATATGTCCTAAAAAGCCTACTCTAGCTTACACCCAATTAGTCTGTAATAACTTCGTTGTGTAAAAAAATGTTGGACCCTGAGATTGTATCCTTAATTTAGGAGATGTTTGAAATGTTCAAAAGTGATGTACAAAGGAGACCCTGTGACAAAAATGGGCTGAGTCATGCACTGTATGGAGTTAATCGAGTAAATAGGTGACATTTAGGGAATATTTGCATCTACCATATATATTCCTCCAATTTAGAGCCACTTTAAGATAGAGGAATTAAAATGATGACAAGAAAACTAAAAATGTGCCGAGACCGGTTTGGCTCAGTGGATAGAGCATTGGACTGTGGACTGAAGGATCCCGGGTTCGATTCTGGTCAAGTACCTTGGCTGCGGGCACATCCCCAGTAGGGGGCATACAAGAGGCAGCTGATCGATGTTTCTCTCTCATGGATGTTTCTTACTTTCTATCCCTCTCCCTTCCGCTCTGTAAAAAAATCAATAAAATATATTTTAAAAAAAGAAAACATTAAAGATGTTTTAGAACTCAGATGCTCTGAGGCACTTAAAGTTTTTTTTTAACCAAAATATTTCTAATGCCCAAGCAAAATATAGTATAACAGACTTAATAAGAGTACAACTCACATTTATAGACTTATAAAATCCCATTAGATGAAATTTCATTACTTCTAAAATATCTCTGAAATTGCTATAAATCTTATAATTTATAGTATGATGTAATTTAATAATGTTTTTTGTCTTGTCTTACCTAAAATAATGATGCATCTTAAATGATTTCTTAGACTTGAAGAATTTGATTAAGATCAAATAAATGGCTATGGCAATGGCAGAAATAAAAGGAAAAAATAGGCAGATTGTTACTTTGTTAAAATAAGAAATGATAGCATTTAAGGTAAACAGCAATGTCACAAAATAAGTTCTTCGGACTTTTTGTTTATTTGCAGTTGGAATAAACATAAACTTATCTTTATTTGAAGTTAAAATAAATACAAAATTATTATAGAAGCTTACCTATTTATCACTTAAGCAATCTATGTAACAAAATTCACTGGAGCATAATAAAAACTCAGAAGACAATGGGGAAAAGGCTTTTTAAATAATTTAAGCAATATCAATAAGACTATTTGTTTACATACTCTGTTCCCTTAGACTTCATTTACTTTCATATTTGCAGATAATTCTAATGAATATGTTCATCTAGTTTCCAATTTATGATGCATTCATGATGAAATTGATGTAACAAATTTAAAAAGAAGCATATTGTCAACTGGCAACCTGAAAGCATGGGAGAAAATAAGGTGCAGGGAGATGAGCCACAAAGATCAGTAGTATAGTCCTGTCCAGATCAGGTGGAATCATTTCCCCTCCTCAGTAAGCCCCTAGTACAGTGATTTTCAACTGCAAGAATTTTTAAAACATGCAATACCTGACTAGTTAGTTAAGGGCACTAACCTCTTTTCCCTTAGATTGTTAAAAAAAAAAAAAAGAAAAAAGAAAAGAAAGAAAGAAATGACAATAGCCAACACAAGAATAGCCATTTGGTGTGAATGAATCAAAATTATACCTTTTTTTTGTCAAATCAGGGAAAAATATATATTTTGGTGAACTGCAGAATTTTATTAATTAGTTTATATGTTCCATTAGATGAGAAAGGATGAGAATCGTTGCCTTAGGTATCACTGTTGGAATTCAGAACTCAAACTGCATGCCATGTTAGGTTGAGCCCAAGTTCACCAAGCAAAGGTTGAGGTACTTTCTGTATATCCTATTCATGGGGTTGAGATTGTGTGTAATCCACACAGAATTTTAGATGTCTTGGTGATTAAAGAGTTTGAGCAGCAGAGGGTAATTCATCTTTGAAAGACATCACTAAGCAGGATTTTCTGTTCCTCTTATTTGGTATTAATGTCTGTATATCTATGTCTGTGTCCAACTTATTTTATTGAGCACTTACTCTGCCTAGCACTATGTTAAGCACTGGGTATGTGGCAGTAGACAAATGAGACAAAATATATTATCTCAGAGGCTTATATTTTAAGAGCAAGGTAATCCAAATAAATAAAGGAAACGTACAGAATTTTAAATAGTTGGAAGTGCTAAGTAGAACGGGAAAGCAGGGAAAGAAGAAGAGATTGACTGTGTTTGGAGACTGCAATTTTAAATAGATTTGTAAGAGAAGACCTCACCTGAGATGACAATATGTAAGCAAAGTACTAAAGGAGGTGAGAATCTCATGGAAGATCAAGTATAAATGTTCTGCCATAGGAGCTTGCCTGATTCTTTGAGGAATAGCAACTGGTGAATGAAAAGAAAAGAGTAGAGCCCAGCCATTATAGCTCAGTGGTTGAATATTGACCTATGTTCAGTTCATCATTAGCGCACATACCCTGGTGGGCTCGATCCCCAGTAGGGGGCATAAAGGAGACAGCCAGTCAATGGTTCTCTTTCATCATTGGTGTTTCCGTCTCTCTCTCCCTTTTCCTTTCTCTCTGAAATCAATAAAAAGATACTTAAAAAATAAATAATTAGAGATATCAGATACCAAATGAAGGTACATGAAATGCAAATTATACTGGGCACTAGAGGCCTGGTGCATGGACTCATGCACCAATGGAGTCCCTCAGCCTGGCCTGCATCCTCTCACAATCTGGGACCCCTCAGGGGATATCAGACTGCCAGTTTCAGCCCAATCTCCACAGGCCAGGCCGAGGAACCCCACTGGTACACACATCCACACATCGGCCTCTAATATGCATATAAGATCTTTGGTTAATCTCTTCCTACCCTTCCCCCTCCCCCTTCCCTCTGACATTCATTAGTTTGTTTCATGTTTCCATTCCTGTGCATTGAGTGTCCGTCCCCTGGTGGTCAGTGCACATCATAGCTACCAGTCAAACAGTCTAACAGTCGCTTAGGCTTTTATATATAGAAATTGTAGGTACTGTGAGGTTTTAGGTTTCTATTGAGGTATAGGCTTTTGAGCAGTAGTGTGATATCTGATTTATATCTTCAACACATTAGTCAAGGAACTGAGGGCATATTGAAGAAAAGCAAGTTTGGATCCAAAGGGACCAATCAGGTAGCTCTTGTGATAGTCCACAAGATGATGGTCAGCAGAAATGGAGATGGTGAGAAATAATAATATTTTAAATATATTTTAAAGAGAAATTACATATGGGATATTAAAGAAAGGAATGAGATTAGTACCTTTTCAAAGTTTTGGGCTTGAGGAACAAGAAGATGAGAGTTGTCATTCCAGAGATGGGAGGATTGAAGAAGACCAGGTTTGAGAAAGAAGAATGAGAATTCAATCTTGGCTATGTGAGGCATGAGGTATTCACTAAATATCTTCACATAGATGTCAATGAAGGACTTGGTCATTGATAAAAGGAAGACCTGAGTGATGCAGAATTAAGTGATTACCATTAACTGTTATCTACTGAATTAGCCCTTTGTGGAGGGCACTGCTTTAAGTGTTTTACATATTTGTTCTCATTTAATTCTCATAATAGCCTTAAATTATTATGGCAGTTTTACAGAAGAGGAAAATGAATTGCTCAAGGACACACAGTTAAAGTTATGTTTGCCTTACTGCAGTTGTGTTTTTATCAAGTTTTGTGTTACCAAAAGGGGTATGGACAAGGGGCAGTAAAAATGTCTAGGCATAGGGAACAATATATGCAAAGTAGAAGGGCCAAAGGGAGCATGACATCTTCAGGAGACCTGAAAGAATAAAGAAGTAGTCAAATAATCAGCTTCTAGTGAACTTATGCTTTTGTGGTACATGGCAGTTTAGCCCTGTTTTCTCATAGGTCACGTATCAATCTCTATAAGGAAGGAAAATGTTTTTATTATAAGTATTCAATGAGTAGGGAATTAGACTTACAGAATAGAATTCATGAATTTAGTGAATGATAAACTAAGGTTTCAACTTGGACTCTTTCACCAAAATGTAAAATAGTTTTTATGTTTCTGATTGTTTTAAGTCTTACCATGTATTCATTTAGGAAACAAGAAAACATATATGAGAATAGATATATTTTGATATTGAAAATTAGAAAAATATTACAAGATAGAAATGAGTGATCTGGAAGATAATAAAAATAATAGCTGTCATTTTGGAGTACTTAGGATGTGTCAAACACTGTACTAGGATCTCTACATTCACTTACTAAATTTGACCTCACAAAAGTTGGAAAGGAGATTCTATGAGGATCTTAATTTTAGAATGAAGGCATTGAAGCTGAGAGAGAATAAAGCAACTTGCTATAGTTGTTTTATCATGTAGCCAGGAAGTAGCAGAATAAATACATGAACCAAGACTGTCTCAAATCAGAGTTCAGACTCCTAACGGGTTGGTCAGCAGCCACTCTACTTGTTGTTTTTATCAAGTCAGTGGTGAAATTAACAACTGCAAGGAGCTTCTCATGAGTGAGAAATTACTTTCTAAGTGTGGATTTGTGTTCATCCATCCGGAACGGTTTTTCACTCTAGTTTTGCACAGGCTTTTATCACAGCTTAAGACAGCAGATGGCTCTCTTGCGTTTTCTTTCTATTACCTCTATCTGTAAACAACTCAACAGTGTTTTGGGAAGGTAAAAGGGAAACGCAGGGATTAAACTAAAGAAAAAAAAAAAAAGACCTTAATCATCCCATGCTGCCCCCCACTCCAAGCTTCCTTAACAACAGGAAACCACGTAAAATAGAAACGACTGCTCAAAGCTTGTGAAATTCAGTCTGAATAGAAGCCCTGACGCTGAGGAGTCCGCTGTTTTAGGCGCTGCACCAGGTGGTCGGAATGCAAAAGAAAGAAGTATTTCTCGGTTATCAAAACACGGAAAGGCTTTGTGTGCTTCAGTTGTGTGTTATTAATGTCAGTTAAACTGTGGGGATTAATTCCCTTTCCTTCTGGAGGGCAGGGGGAGGGGCGGCGGAAGAAAAATGGTAGGTAGAGCTCTTTCAGGAGGACAATATCAGAGACTGAGGACAAAGCTCCTACCCTGGGGGGAACTTGGTTCTGCTTTGAGAGCTGTGGCTGGGGCGGGATCCCTGTCCGTGGTGCTGAATCACAGCCTAGTCTGGAGGTTGCTGGGACAAAAAAGGAGCCAAAATCATGGCACCCCTCTGCCCCCGCCCAATTATCCAAACCATGGAATTGGGGGAAAGACTGCAATGTAAGAAAATGCCTGGAAATAAAATAATTAAAACAGCTATAATAGTACAAAGCTTAATCTCGCTCTGTTCAAATTAATATAACAGCCGCATATAAAGACAAAAAGGAAAAAAACTTGCAAAGTAGACTGATACGTTGATTGAGGGAGTTGTACGATATTTAACAGGCCCATACACTTAACATTTTTCTTCTTTGAAAAACTCACCAGTGGCTTTAGGTAAATAAGTTTGCTTTAATTGTAAAGTCATTTGAATATTCCAAGCCATAACATCCTAAATGTCCTAATGGCTTGTCTTCAATAATGGAAGGCAGGAGTAGCTACTCTTCATGTTCAATTGGACTTATTTTAGTGGCTTTTTAAAAATACATACTTTAGTAGCGTTTTATTAGATGTATCCATCTCTGCAGATGGCCTTCCTTTTTAAGCAGGGACATGACCACAAAACCTCAATACATGCTTAGTAAAAATGTAAGAACAAAGATATGTAAAACAAAATAAAGTGATAGAGATAGCACAAAATAGCTAATACATCCCTTTTCCTCATTTTTACTATCTCATGGTGATTAGGGATTGTAAATTTCTGGCAAAATCACTCCTATATATTTCTTTCTTTCTTTTCCTTTCTTCCTTCCTTTCTTCCTTTTTTTATCCTCACACTGAGGATATTTTTTCCCATTGATTTTTAGAGTGTGGAAGGTGGGGGTGGGGGGGGGGGAGAGAGAGAGAAACATCAATGTGAAAGGGACCTATCCATGGGTTGCCTTCCACATGTGCACCGACTAGGACCAGAGGTAGAACCTGCAACCCAGGTATTGCCCTTGATAAGAAATCAATCCTGTGTCCCTTTTGGTGCATAGGCATATCCTCTATCCACTGAGCCACACAGGCCAGGGGCCCTATTCCTTTTAATATTGTGGTTATTTTGTACATATAACAAGATAGAAAATAAGCTAACAGTATATTCTTTCATGCTAAATATGATATACACGGTACTGACTGCTTTGGACCCAAAGCTACATGTACTCCCTTTACATTAAATTATCTTCCCCAAAGGAGACTTGTTAGCAACAATGGAGTGACTAGAACAAATACCAGCTCAGCAGTAATTACTTGCATGGAGAGAATGTGGGAAAGTTCTGTGGAGCAGAAGGTGTTTAGCCTCTCTGTCATCAGTCCTTGGCTGAATTTCTTTCATTGGCCTGGTTGCAAGTCCTTGTAATACTTTGCTGCTTATTCCTGAAACAAAGAGAGAAAGGGTGTGTTGACTCAAAACTGCTCCTTGGATTGCTTTTAGACGGTGCCTCTTCACTCCAGCTCTAAAGCAGTTACCACAGAATTGATTGCTACAAGTCTCTGACTACCAAATGAGTCTTCTTTCCTCCATTCTTCACTCTGGACTGTGAGAAGTCTAGTTTGGCATTTCTTTTCTCTGTGTCCCTGTAATGATAAGCAAAGCAGCTCAGAGGAGGGAGGAAAAGGTAAGAAGACACACTAGCAAAAGCTACACTCGGTCTGTCACTCAGAGTGTATCCTAGAAACCATGGATCTGTATCATCCAAGCGTGAAGTGTTTTCTTTTTCTTTTTTGCCCAAACCTCCTTTGCTAGAGTGCCTTCCACTGGATGCCTTCCTCCAGGGCCTTCAAATTTTCAGTTTTCCAAGACAAAACACGGCCGGGGACACAGACAGGGACCCGAGGAGGGGAAGCAGCACTGTTGTACATGAATTTCAGACACAATCCACAGGGCTTTGCCCTCTGACAGAGTATCTTTACCCAGGGACCCACAGTCCGGAGCTCAGTTTGGACTGTCCTTCAGTCTGGCGGCTTTTTGATATCATTGGAATACTATGACATGCTCCCCCCATCCTTAATATTTCCACTGTGACTTCTTCCTTAGGCTTTTTCCTTAGGCTTTTATCCTATCCAGCTGCTGTTTTGTAGCAACCACAGGGGGCTGTGTCTCTCCCTCTAAGTGCCAGAGAGCAGACTTGGAAAGGGGGTCTTCCCAAGTCACTTTGCCACATCTTCTCACCTTCCCCTCCTCCCTCCTTTCTGCTCCCTGTTACCTTTTCAAATGACAAGCCTACCCTTCCTGGCCCAGAAGGGAGAGCGCAGCAAGTTTGGGTGGACTAGGTAAAGAAAGACTGGAGGCGCCTCCCTCCTCAGGACACACTCTCCTCCCTCCCAGCCATTCCGATTCCTCCTCCTCCTTCCCTGGGTGGGGTGGCTTTGGTGCCAGAGGGATTATTGGGGAGGGCGGAAACCACCTCACCCTTCAACCGAAGCTCAGAGTTTCTCTGAACCGGGAGATCCAGAAGCCTCAGCTAGGCCACAGACGCCTCAGAAACCCGAGTTTGATCTAAGAAAAAGCGCGGCGATATTCCTTCAGTTTCATCTGCTTTGGCTCAATCTCTTAGCACCACACCTCTTGCAATCCATTTCAGCTGTCTTTATTGCTGATAATATTTTTTAACATAGTATTATATGTGCATACTTTCTTTTTCCTTCCTGAGGAGAGGAGGGGGACGTGAGGTGGGGGTAGTGGATGGTAATGAAGCGCTTTGATTAAGGATCTTCAAGGAGAAGATTGCTTTCTCCAGATGCTGATTTTCAAAGCACTTGACAATCACCGGCAGCACCCCAGAGCGGGCGGCGGCGGCGGCGGCTGCGCCGGCGGCTGCACCGGACGCGGGGCAGCTCCAGCCAGAAGCTGAATCCTAGTCAAGGAGCACAGATCTGACGGACTCGCCGGGTCCCGGCCGGGACCTGCCTCCATCCCGTGCCCTGGAAGAAGGCGGCGAGTTCCACCGCTTGCCGAGAAGGTGGGCAGGGCAAAAAGGCAGCGCGAGTGGCAGTGGCGGTCCCCGAGAGGGCTCCAGCGTTGTGTGGTGACCGCGGCGGCCGCAACCCCAGACCCACTCCCGGCTCCAACGCGGCCAGAAACCTGCGGACCGGACCTCGAGCTCTCCGGGCTCGCCCCGCCGCGCCCAGGGCGCATCTGCGCACCTGGCTCGCGACCGGTGGAGAGGACCATGGGTCCCAGTCGGGACTGAGCGCCTCTGCCCCTCTCCCCAACCCCTCCGGCTTCCCCCATCCGCCTCCCCGAGGGTGAGCCGGGGTCCGCGCCGCCTCTTCCCTCTCCCGTGCCCCCAGCTCCCCTCGCTTCTGTCCTCCACCGCGTCCGGACCCATTCCCGAGCCACCATGGCTGCGGCCATCGCCAGCGGCTTGATCCGCCAGAAGCGGCAGGCTCGGGAGCAGCACTGGGACCGGCCTTCTGCCAGTAGGAGGCGGAGCAGCCCCAGCAAGAACCGCGGACTCTGCAACGGCAACCTGGTGGATATCTTTTCCAAAGTACGCATCTTCGGTCTCAAGAAGCGCAGGTTGCGGCGCCAAGGTCTGTGTGGGTCACTGTTGGGTGGTGCGCCCTCGGATCTCCCCATCTCCCCGCCTGCATGGACCTCTCTGGGCTTCCCCTTTCCTCCATTAGCCTTCCGGTCTCCCCCACCTCCCCGAGTCTCCCTTACAAGCGCTCTGAGCGCCTTCTGACCACGGGAGCTGGGAACCTGCTCCCAGGCAACCTGTAGCCCCTGAAAACTCAACCCCGCCAGGAGCCGGCAAGTTGGCCCGCTCTGCCCGCTGTCTCCTGAGTCTCATTCGAGCTGGGTTCCCGAGACAGTCATTCTACTCGGAGCGGGGCTAGGATATCCCCCCGAGGATAGAGTCTGACTCCAGAACACTGGACAGAGATCCCTGCAGCCCCTGGGGTCGCGCTGGCTGCTTCCATTCTGGTCGGAGGTGTCAGGAATTTGTGGGTGTGTCTGACCTCCGTTGGTTCCCCAGGTTGTCTGGAAACCTCCTTGGCTTCTAGACCTGCATGAAATGTGGTGATCCCCACAGTGCCCTCCGCAGGGGCTGGTGGAAGAGAAGCGTGTGAAGGGTGTATGTGTGTGAACTAAGGGCTAGTTCAGTTGAGATTTAGGGAAAGCTGCCTACCCTGCGGCATTGAGCACTCCCAAGCCCCTGAGTCAATCACATCTTCAGAGGGGGGCGCAGACTAAGGAAGAATGAGTCTTAATTAGAGGACTGGCGAAATACACGTCCCCCATATGTGTCGATTTTAATTCAAGGACTTGCCAATTATGTGAGGCCAACCAAGCAGTTACTACACTTCAGATGACTACTGTAGCTGCCATACTATGCCTTAAAAATATAGAAATACCTACTGCCCAGCATGACCTTCTTTTGCTACCTTTGAAATGTCAGGGTCTGAGAAAGCAACTCACTGAGGAGCCAGAGCCCAGCGGCTTTTGTTCATCTCCACATCCAGTTGCTAAGGGCGGTTGCTTTGAGAGCATGCGGGGTGTTCTGTGGGAGAAATGGGGGTTGCTTGCTTTTCATAACTATGTGGGCTTGTCAGGAAACATCAAAGGATATATTTACGTTAATAGGAGTATATGTTTGCCCAGCACATTGTATTCACAGTTCCCAGCTGTATTTGTTTTAAATGTCCTGTTGTTGAAAAGACAGAAGAGAAGCATATATTATACATGTGAATCTATGTGAGTGTTCCACACATTTACAGATTTATGACCAAAAGTTTTAATGCTCTTTTTTTTTTTAAAGGCCAAGTTAAATATTTTTCAAGGTCAATATCTTATTGTTACAATAAGAAATTGGAGGTTACTTGCTCTTAGAATCAAGCTTTAAAAACTTGAGAAATATAACAGTGGCTGTTTTAAGGGAGATAAAGGTATATGAATGTAATAATTATATAAATATGACTTTTAAAAAGAAAATAAAAAATTAATGGTATAACACTTTTAGATGAAGTTTTTTGGGGACAATATTTTTAGAACAGTGTAGATGCTATTAAGGAAAAATGGATTTTAATTTTCCACTTTAGCTTAAAGCTTTATCCAACAAAACTTTGTGTTAGAACATCCACTTGACTATTTTAATATTTTTGATCCATGGAGGGTCACATTATGGTAGCTTAAAGTGTTTGCTTCTCCCCTTATTTCATCAGATTTATCTTTCAGAACACAGTTCTCAGCAGGTAGAGCTACAAATTTGCCATCTACTTGAAGTAAACAAACATATTGCCTCCTAGATAAAATTATTTTAATATAAAAAATGATTAAAACCCGTGTTTCTTTAAATACACAACCAGTAGATTATTTTATAAATACGTACAGTAAGTGTTTTGTGTCATATTGGGTGATGGAGCGTTTGTTTTACACTTTAGAGTTTTAAATTGGGATTGCACTTTTTCTCAGATATAGTAAAACAGCTGAGCTCCTCAGCAGTCTGTTTCACCATTTCAACCATGACTACACCCTTGTTATTCATGAGTTAAAAGTGATATACATGCCTCAATGATCTGTAAGAAAAATATACTTGAGGTCACTTTCACTATCTTATTTTTTATGGGAGAATGGAAAATAAGATAGGTGGAAATTTCAACAGTATCTCTTTTTTTAACCTCTTTATATTTCTTACATATAAACATATATATCACTTAGTGGAGAAAAATATAGCTATATCTCTTGAGTATTGGAAATAAATTATTTTTAATTTTTAATTGAAGTAAAAGAAATATTAGAAGTTTATAGTATGTAAGTTATATAATAATATACGTATATGAATTTATATCATATATAATTATTTCAATGTTTTATTTAAATGCTCTTGGAAATATTTTTATTCAAATTTACCTTTTCCTCCAATACTCATTCTTTGCATAGGTATCACTCAAGGAATTTTTACAAAATCTATTTTGTAAATTTAAAGATACAATTTTTAGGTGTAACAACACTGTATATTTTCATATTTGAAAGTCATTAATTTGACAAATAGTTATTGAATCTTTATGATATGTCAGGTCTGTTTCAGGTATTCTATGTAAAGTAGTGAATAGAACAGATGAAGTTCCTTCCATCATGGAGCTTACGAATATGGGGTAGGAAGTTATTGCAACTAGAAATGAAGGAATTAAAAAACTCAAAATCCTATAAAGCATAAAGAGGACTGAGGTAGAGATCCATGAGGAGGGGGACTTAATCAGAACCAATAGTTCTGGTCAAGTTAGGACGGGCCACATTGAGAGTAACAGGTTGAGGACTGACCTCTGAGATGGATACAAAGATTTTAAGAGTAATATGTGTGTATGTGTAAAGAGCATGATGTGGCAAAAATCTTAGCCTTAATCTTTGCTTAGGAGAAGCAAAGGAGGTGTGGAAACTAAATACACTTTCATCTTATATCATAGTCCCTTTTGGCTAAATTTTATATTTTGACTGAAGTTTACATTTTGACATGCAAATATAAGTACATTTGACATTTTGACAAATGGCATAAAAGAGTAAGTTCATATTTTGTCGGCTTGGGAAGGGTAATATACATTTCTTAAGTGTAAAGTTTTTTTCTTATTTTTAATGCTTCTTTAAGTAGTAATTAAATCAATGTGAACAGTATGACATATTCACTTATGCCCTTTTGGGTAGAGCCTCATCCCCCACTCTGATCATCTCCAACCCTTGTGGGAGAGTGATTTTTGTACCTGTTGAGTCCCAGTTGAAACCTTTTGTATTTATAAAGAAAGGAATTTGCAAGGTGACATTTTGTGGTTGTGTGGGCACCATGATTCTATCCCACTTTTCCAGATTCATCTCTTTCTATCCTTCCCTGCCTACTTGGTCCAACCACCATTCAGATTCCCCTAATTAGCCACATGATTGCAAATCTCTGTGCTTTATTTTGTGCATAGAATCTTCTATCTTCCATCTTCACCTGTTGAAATTATCCACATTTCTTAAATCTTGGACAAAATGCCATCTCCTCTGAGCAGTATTTGCTCATTGAAGATAAGTAAAAATATCATTTTATACTCACTGTGTCATTTTATACCTCACTAATGCTGTTTAACCCAGCACATATTTTCAATAGGTTATAGATAGGAGCAAGTCTATGTTACCTACACTTTATAGGCTCTCAAATATTGATAGAATGTCTGCCATGCTCTAGACACTCATCATTGACCTTGAGTTGAAGTGAATTAAGAAAGGTCACAGGTACAAAGGTAAAAGAATGTCCTTGAACCACAGTGCTCTATATGGGCTATTTTAGAAATATACTTTTAAAAATTTCATATCTTTTTACTTTCCCTAAATATATACATATGTAATTTATCCCATTTTTAAAGAATAAG
Organism: Antrozous pallidus; assembly: GCA_027563665.1. Classification (NCBI taxonomy): domain Eukaryota; kingdom Metazoa; phylum Chordata; class Mammalia; order Chiroptera; family Vespertilionidae; genus Antrozous; species Antrozous pallidus. The sequence goes on along the minus strand of CM050519.1, from coordinate 63,810,203 downwards.
GAGGTGATTATATAGTTGGAAGTTTTTTTCTAAAAAAATGCAAGAATATGACCAACCTCATTTTAAGATTTAATTCATAATAATATATATTTAGCTATATGCTGAATTAACTAAAGAAGGCACAGGGCAGCAAACAATAGTTTTATTATTTGAATCCTAACAAAAAAACGAAACTAAAATAGAAACTACATTCAATGATGGATAATGAACATGTTATCCTAAAGTGTTACATTTTTATTGTGAGTTTTTAAAATAGGCAAGAACCTTCATTACCTCTAGGATAATAACCTTTCAAAATCTTCACTACGGCTAATGCAGTTGCTTCTGGCAATTTACTTGTTTGGGCTACTGTATAGGAACCATGATATCATGTGTCATTTATTTTCAAGTTATTCTGTACTATAGAAAGCCCAAGTGCATCACACCAATAAAAACAAAACTGCTTTGCTCCAGTGTGCTAATGAAACCCATCAGCTATCCTAAAAAAAAGTGGTCTTCCTTCCTGAAAGGTACTGGATAAGGTAGTACTTGTCCACCTCTCAGAGAATAATCGACAGCAGAGAGTCTTCAAAAAAAACACACATTTCTTTGTGCTACTGTTGCAGAGTTATCACCATGTGAAAATACAAAGACCAAATGGATATTTTGGCTGTTTAGGTAAAAATGAAACAAGATGATATTTTTTTCTCCAAAAGATCATGCTTCTTTTCTTCTGGAAGTGTATTGTTTAGCTTTTTAAGTAATTTGTGGGCGTCTTCTTCTATAACCTTGATAATACCTGTTGCTATCTTTTTGATAAACAGAGTTGTATTATTTGTTAGTAGTATTAAGGTAAGACAAAATTATAGTTTTTCTAAAGTGAAATGTCCATTTTTAAAAACAAGGGTATTTTGTTAAATGCAAGGTTTCTAAGTGAGAGACTTTATGAGAATTCTGGTAAATAAAATAACGTTAAAGATTTTTAGAGACGCTGTCCTTGCTTGCTTATGTAATTTTTTTGAGGTTTACTTTTCATGATTTTAGCATTCCACATCTTCTACAGGCTTCTGCAACAGTGGTGCAATAACTTCAGAAGTGGTGTGATAAGTAAAATGAATCTTTAAGATAGCATAGTAGGTTAGGTACATTGTGAGGTTAAGTAACATGATTTGCTTTGGGTTGTGTTAGACTCAGGGACTCAATTGAATTTACATATATTGAGAAAATAGTATTGCTAGCTGGTGAAGATATCCTTTGGCATTTCTTAATATAAGATTTTAGAACAACAAACTCCAAAGCCATCCTTCTGGTTACCAGTATTAGTCACAGGTTTCACTTTATATTCCAAACTGGAGGCCCGATGCACAAAATTTGTGCAAGGGGCTCAACTCTTGCAGCCCTGGCTGCCTCCTGGGCCCATGGCCCCATGCACTTGTCATTCCCGAAGATTGTTCCACTGTTCAGTCTAATTAGCATATTAGCTCTTTATTATGTAGGAAGAGTAGAATATTAGTATAGTTCTGTGTTTGGCCCTAAAATTCTGTTTTTCTGTTAATAATTTTATTTTAAATAATGCTACTATAAGAATTTTTTTCAATGTAAAATAATGTATTCTAAATTTTATTTACTTAACTTAAAAATATTGGCAGAATCTTACAGGAAATTGTAGAGGAAATATATTTTAATCTTATTTGTTCATTTAGTTATGGAAATCTAGGTTTCTTTCTAAGTATGCATTATATTAATTTATCCCAAAGTAGGGAGTGGCTTTAGCCAAAAATGACTCTGTGTTTTGATAATGCCAATCTCACCTAATTAAGAGGGTATATGCTAATTGATCCTCACACCATCACAAATATGGTGGTGCCCACAACCAATAAGGAGGGAATTCACTAATTACTGCCCTGCCTTAAAGATGGTGGCACCCAGTTCCCTCAGCCCTGCAGGGATAGCAGGTGCACAGCAAAGCAGGGCCTGCCCCCAGGTGGGTCTGGCCACTCTGCATGCCTGCCTCCAGAATCTCCCAGTCCCCTCAGCCTCCCAGCCACCCAGGGCCGGCCCGAGGTGCAGGCAGGCCTCAGATGGCAGCTGCCCAGCTGACACCCAAGGATCAGGCAAGCCTCAGATGTTGGCTGCCCAGCCACCCAGGGCCAGCCTAAGGCACAGGCAAGCCTCAGCTCTTGGCTGCCCAGCTGCCCAGGGCTGCCCAAAGCTCAGGTAACCAGGGCCAGCCAAGGCTTGGGCTGCTTGGCAGTGGCAACAGCAGAGGTATGATGGGGCATTGCTTTCCCCTGGTCGCTGTGTCGCCTCCTGCCCCTGTGGGCTCTCAGACTGTGAGAGGGGGCAGGCCAAGCTGAGTGACCCCCGCTCCAGTGCATGAATTTTCATGCACTGGTCCTCTAGTTATATATGTTTTTTTCTACATATTATTGTTTTATCACTTAAGAACTAAAAAAACAAAAACAAAAACAACCCAAACAAAAATATAATGGTACACTCAAACACATAAAAGACCATTTTAGGGGGATTGATGCAATTTAGTCAGTCACACTTGTTAGCATAAATAGAAAACAGCTGTTTTAGAAATTTTATTTATAATGATTTCAATTTTCATTTTAAGACATTCAGATTACATAAATATGTCACAATCTACTGTTTACTGGGAGTGAGGGGCTAGTAGTAGGGAGTGTTAGTAGAAATCTAGACACTTAACAAAAACAACTTATGCTAATGATTGCTTTGTCATTCAGGGAAAAGACTTTTCATAAAGCTATATTGTCTGAAATGTGAGTGTCTGTGTGTGTGTGTGTGTGTGTGTGTGCGTGTGTAATATGTGTTTCACCCTATGCTTTTATAGTTCTAGATATAAAATTTAATAGGGATCCATATAGTATGAAGATTGAGGACAGCCACTTAAAAATCATTGTCTCACCAGTGCTTGGCATATTATTAACATCCCACAAGCATTTTTTGAGTTAAAGGAAAAATCCTGTATTTCCAAGGATTTACATGTAGAAATTGCAGAAGTGATAAAGAGTGACAGCTGAGATCAGTGGGCACATTACAATGGCTATAATTGACTCAGTACTTATTAATATGTTTAACCACTAATCTATATGACATTGTGTATCAGCCTTTGTTCCACTGAATATTCTTTTATCCTCATAACAAACTTATGTAGTAGATACACTACACTACCATCCATGGATACATTAAATTAATCTATGATACACTAATATTCTCCATCCATCCATCCATCCATTTTATAAATAAGGAATCTGAATACTGCCCCCCAAATGAATAAATTGTCCAATTCCATAACACCTCAGAGAGTGGGGCCTGGATTAAAACTCAGGTTGCCAGTCTGACTCCAGAGTACCAGCTCAAAAAAAGCCACTTCTCAATTGCGATATTTTTTTATCATCTCGATTAGTTGAGATTCATCACTATTTCATAACAAAGGAAACTGAGGCTCAAAAAGTTTCTATTTTTCCAGAAGATTTAAGCCTAGTCAGTGATACAATCAGAGTTAAAATAAAATCAGTCTGTCCTTAAATCTTGTTTTCCCCACTACTTTACACTCTCAATTTCTCATGACATTGTGAACTCATAATTAATGGACTACCTGTTACCACAAGGCAAGTATAGATGTTCAATGTATGCTATAATGTATTACGTTTTTTTTTTTTTTTAATTGAGAGTGTAAGAAGATCTGTCTCAAAAGTAGAGACATTTTTGTGGACTTTGGGAGAAGAGATAGAAAAGTGCTGAATTTTACCAAGCTTTTTCTATCATTGGACTATAGTTCTTCCCCAAAAGTGTTTGGATGTGACACATGTTGATATTGCCTCCGTAATGAACTGCAACATTGACTCCAAAATTTGAAAAAAGGATTAATTTTGAGTGCTTTCATTAGCATGTAATAAATTTCATATTAAGTCTTCCATTAATTATTCATGACTGTATTTTAGACATTTCTCATTTCTAATAAGATGCCTTATTGGTTATATTCATTATTGGCCACACTGTACAAATAAACCATCAAGGTTATACATTAATCACAAAAATTACAGACTGTTAGAAATCTATATACTCTGTGTTATATGCTGCTTTTGATTTAACACATGGTTCAGAGTCCTTTTCTAGTAAGTTCTAGATACTACTGATATCAGAAAACATAATATAGTCAAATCTAAGTTGTTTGTAATCTGTATTATACACTTTGTAGAAACTGCACACATATTAATATTTTACTCTGGGACAGCCTTACAAATCTAGTCATACATTATTTGATTTACCTGGCTTTTATTTTCTTGTTACCTTACATAGTAAAACGAATTGGTTAATTCAACTGCCAAACATCTTCACCTACACAGTTGATTTTGGCTAAAGAGAAAACACATACATATATGAATTGGATCTACTTTAAATCTATAATCAAAAACATCAAGTGGACCCTGGGTATATTTTTATTATTTATTTATTTATTTTATTATATTTTTATTTGAGTCACCAGAAAGATTCACTTGTGGTCCAAGTCAAACGTTCAGAATCACAACAGGCCAGAAGGATTTGATCCCAAGCACAAGCCCACGAGGGAGGGGACTGAACAAATCAAGGAGGGACAACCACCTGTATAAAAAGATGTTTGGTCATTTCTGTTTCTTCTTAAATACTGGTTTGTGAGGTGGCATTTTTTCCAACTACTAAAAAAAGGGGGGCCTAAAAGTGCATACGTGAAGGGGAAAAATTGCAGAAATTAAGTAATAAAGTAGTTTTCCCTGGAAGCACATGAGGAAGAAAACAGGAAGCATTGTTGAGAGAATTCACTTTTCTCACCATTGGGCTTCTTGTATTTTATTATTGGTCCACTAACATTATTTTCACATTCTAGCTTTGATGTATGTTCTTTCCTGGAATATTGGCTAAAAGACTTCGATGATCTGTAAAAGAAGACCAGGGCCTCAGCCCAGCCCTCAGGTTCGGTGCTTTTCTAGGATGGATGGTTCTGGAAAGGAACAAGAACTCCTAGCAGCCCGTGGGTCCCTCAGCATTAATGTGGTAGTCCCTCCTCACTGTGTAAAAAAAAAAGGTCCCCTATTTTTAGGATGGGAGGAGCCAGAGGGCCAGGAAGCAAAATTCCAGTAGCTGGCTTGTCTTGTTTTGGAAGGAAAATTAAGTTTAGTGAAAAGGCTATTTCTTGCTCCTCCAGGCCCTCCTCCCACTTCTCACCACCCTCCAACTGCAGGTCCTTCAACAGAATGTGTCTCTGACCTTTGGTCCCAGAATCCATGTTGTGCTTTGAGATCAAGAGGAAATGGAATGGATCGGTGCCTTTCCTGAGGTTTCCAGTATTGCTTGTTCACCTCCAAATCACTCAGTAGGGAACCCTCCATCACCCTCATCTGACTGGGGCCAAGCCTTGGCCTCCCCGAGAAAGGTTCACACTCGTTCTCCCCCAGTCATTTCCTAAGCTCTCTGATTTGGGATAAATATTCCCAGCTTAACTCACAGGTAGAGAGGACTTGATTATGCCTGTAGCCACCACTTGAATAGATGCTATATATTTTTTTTTACCTTTTTTCTCTTCAAAACTTTTATACCCCATCCCCCAATCTCCATGATCAAATATGGCCTTACTTCTATTTCTCAGAGAAAATAGAAATAATCTAAATTAGGTTTTCACACAATTGCTTTTATAGACCTATCTGCAGATCCAATTTTTCTTTACTCTCCCTTTTTTACTCCTTTTGGAGCTTGGGGATGAGCTCTTAGAGTACCTATTTAAGATGATGACCTCCTCATATTAAGAAATATATCCTTTCTCCATCAGTTCAATAATTTTCTTTTCTATTCTGCGTCATATAATTTTTATATCCCACTGTCTTATGATAATAAACATACGAATATGCTGTAATATATTCTGTTTTGAAAAAAATAATCTCCTGTTGGACATCAACTCCTCTCTAGCTATTAAACCAACTGTCTTTTATTGGCAAAACTTCTTGAAAGAGGAATCTCCAATTTCCCATCTCTTGCCCTCTCTTGAACCCTTTCAAATCAGATTTTTTGTCCCAAACAATAAGCCCCTCTTGTTGAGATCACCAGTGGCCTGCAAGTGGTCAAATCCAAGAGTTTATTCTCAGCCCTTATCCTACTTGTACAGGATTTAGAATTCAACTTTTCATAATTTGTAATTTGTATAATAATGTGCATGAAGTTTCCTTCAAAATACTTTTTAACAAATTGTTTACCCCACTAAACAGGTGATCATCTTTTAATATTTATGAGATATCTGGGTTTCTGAGTATATTAATGTTAATGATTGCCATCATGTGACATGCATATCATCCCATGCACAGAGAGGTCACTGGTTTGGCCCCATTAGGGGATGTGCAGGAAACAGGAATTAGGAAGCAGCCAATGGATGTTTTTCTTTCTCCCTCTCCCTTCCTCTCTTTCTAAAAAATCAATTTAAAAAAAAGGCAATACTTAGTGTTTCCTTACTTGTGAAGAATATTATTTTTATTGCTCATATTTGTATTGGGGCTGGGTGACATTTCCACAAAGTAAAATATTTGGTTTATTTGCTAAGTGAAAAAAATATCACTCAAATTCAAGCCTTATATAGAAATAGTCATAAATGTAAGCAGGCCCATTTAACATAGCTTATTCTCTGTATGTGGAAAATTTTCACTGATATGTTTGGTTTTAAGTAAGATGTTCTCTTTTGTATGTGCATATTATATATAGCTTCCTAATAATGAACTGTGGTGGAAAAGTTAACTTTTTCACATTTGCAGTTTTGATGTTTTTAAATCGCCTGTCAGAATGATAAAGAGCTTTCGAGGAATGAGAAATGGCAAAGTGCTAGCAATTGGAGTTTAGGAATGGATTTTTAGATAGAGTTTTGTTATCTTTTCTGGTTAGGTTCTTCAGGGTGATATGCAACTAACTACAAGGTTCAGTGGCTAACCCATGAATATGGTCTTTTTTCCTCAGGAAACTCTTGAATTTTTGATGGGCAATTATTTGTTTTCTTCAGAACCCAATAATTTTCTTCCTTATGAAAAGGTCTTCAAAACAATCAGAATCTTATTGCTTAATGTCTTTTTCCCCCCTACAACGTGCCTCATTTTATCTCTTCAATTTCTGTAAATAATTTCTGCAAATAATTTCTGCTTAGCCTTAGCTACAGTATGCCCTTTAAATATTTGTTCATGGCTTCTTGTCCTCCTTCCCTTTTGGCTAACTTACAATTGTTTAACTCTATTAATCTTTCTGTATAAGTAAATGCCATCAGTGCCTTAATCATTTCTGTGGCTTAGATTGTTCAGTAATTACCTCATCCTTATTCCATCAAATGAGATGACTGCTGTTTTCATAAAAAGAATTTTATGTCAAGGCCAACTTTAGTGTAGAAGACTGATTGTATCTGCTCTATCCCTTCTCTCTGGGGGTGGGGGTCAGACTTGAATGGAGGAATGAGGAAATTGGACAAGTTTATGCAATATAGAAGTCTTGACTTCATGCCTGACAAATAAAAGAAAAATGTAGGGAAGGTAAGCAAGCATCTTCATGGCATCTTCTGGGATTGTAAGCACTGCATGCCACATCTCTTACTTTTCTCAGTTACAGGTATTATTTTTCATTTTCATAGGAGAGAAGAAATGAAGTAATTTTCCCACTGATTTATACTTGGCAGATGTGATCTTTGATTACAGACCTAACTGATTCAGGGTGTACATCTTTAAAATTAACTCAGTGGATTCTATACACTGAGTGACCAGATTATTATGATCTTGAATGCATAATAACCTTTCCACTCAGGATATATATATACATATCATGCACCAGGCCTATATATATATACATATATATATATCATGCACCAGGCCTATATATATATATATATATATATATATATATATATATATATATAGGCCTGGTGCATGAATTTGTGCATGGGTGGAATCCAGCCTGCCTGGCCAGGGGGAGGGGACATGGGTGATTGGCTGGCCTGCCTGCTGGTCGAACTCCTGGTTGAGGGGACAATTTGCATATTAGCCTTTTATACACTGAGTGGCTAGATTGTTATGTGTTTAGAGATCATAATAATCTGGCCACTCAGTGTATAATAACAATATTCAACATCATATTCCAATGTCTTTCTGGGTTCATCCCTGGGGTGGGCTAGAATATCAATCACAAAGTTCACTTCTGCTCATTTTTATAGACTCTAAATGAAAGAACAAAGGTGCTTCAGCAACCACAGTGACCAGCAATGCTGCACATTTGAACCATCTCACCTAGAAGTGATGTCATCAGCTATGCACCCACTTTTCCATTTCTGTCCAATGCTTTGAACACCAGGTCAACAAGCTGCATTGGATGGCAGAACCCAGTCATTATCATTCCATTCTCCCTTAGACTTTCTTCTTGGAGCAAGCCATCATGGAGTGTGTGGCAATGTTGAAAATTTCCTGTAAGACTTGGAGCATTTTACGTTTGTAGAACTTTCATATTTTTCACCCCAAGACCTTTGCATTTTGGAAAATTATAAAAGTAATGAAAGTTGCTGAAGTTTTAAGAATATGGCAACAATAAGCAAACATTTCCTCTTTTCATGCCACTGCTGCTGATCTGATGCAATATTTACCATTAGAAATGTCCCTGGTATCCAAATGCTCCCATGACTGTTAATATTTTCACTTTTTTGATGGTTTATTGTTGTACAGTCAAGTAAAACTTAGAATCACAGTACAGTATTAAGCACTTTTTGCAACTTCTACACCAACAAATCAGCCTAAAGGTAAAATTTTTATATCTTGTGTCTGTTTTTCTTTTGTCCCAGGATAATAGCAGCAAGAGATTAATCCAGCACAATCTCCCTAGTTGCATTCATTTATAACATAAATATTCTTAATGGTTCACTTTTGTAAAAAAGGAAACAATAGCACTTTGCAAAATCTCTTTTGTGTTGTTGTTACAGTAACAGCTTTTTAACATGAACTGAAATGCTGTCAGAGTTGGCTAACTTACACTATTGTTCCTTTACTTCTACTTTCCCTTACAAATGTCCACTGTCTTTGAGGTTGTCCTATTGGTTTTTTCATCAAACATGAATGAAAGGAAATACCCAAATCTCACTTGCACCGCCTCTCTCACACACTTCTATCACTATTATATACCACTATCCTTATGCAGTCCAACTCTCCACAAGCAGCACCCACCCTCCCAGGTGTGCTGGGGTAATGGTTAGAGTGTGGATTCAGACACAAGAAACGGTAGGTTGCACTGGAACTCTTGCCGGCTGAGTTCTCAATGCCTGTGCACACTCCAGCGTGTCTAGAACTAAGTGGACACCTCTATGCAATGAGCAGGTTGGATAAGATGCTTTGGAAGATACCTTTAAGTTTTAAATTCTTCTTTTGCTCATTGGTTTGTCTCAGAGGTTACATTTAAATTAAAAGTACATCCTTCTACAGAGCAGAATTGTCCTCTCAGTGGTCTGTTCTCAGTGTCAGAATCCCATCTCCTCATGCTTCTGGAACACTTGTGCTTTTGGATTTACTCTGGTTCCATGCTCACTAAATACATCTTGAACGTAGTGGGTGAATTATTTTTGTCTGTTACATTTATTGTATTTATTCTACTACTTATTAATTATAATCAAATGATTACAGTCTTGTCTGTTGTTCAAGTTTGAGACAACAGAATCTTAAGGTGTTTCTGTGTGTGTGTGTGTGTTTGTGTGTGTGTGTGAAAAGGAGAGAGTGTATGGTGTGTGTATGTATAAATAAAATGATTTAATGCAAAGCATGTTTTATGTTGCAGATAAAACAGGAGGTATAAAAACTGCTAAGAATGTTCAATTTAAAATTTATATGCACTGAGTTGGGGGGGGGGGGGTTGTCTCTCAGCCCAGCCTATGCCCTCTCGCAGTCTGGGAGCCCTCACTCCTTTGCCCCGGCCACGGCTGCACTTGCCAGCAGTGAGCCTGGCTTTTGGCTTCTGGCTGAGTGGTGCTCTACCTGTGGGAGCACACTGACCACCAGGGGCAGCTCCTGCACTAAGTGTCTGCCCCCTGGTGGTCAGTGTGTATCACAGCAACTGGTCATTCTATTAATTTGCATATTAGCCTTTTATTATATAGAATTTCAAATTGGTGTGCTCAGCCCCCTAACTTCTCACCCCTATAATTATCCACTACATCTTTATGCACATAAAAACTACAATTCCCCTATATCACAGATGTGAATATTCAGACAAAATAAAAAAGAAGCTTATTCGGGTCTCTACCAAAAGAAGCTTATTCGGGTCTCAATACTTCTAGAACTCAATTCCTTTAGAGATATTTATTTATTTATTTAATCTTAACAAACCACATCATATTTTTCTGGGGTTGACACCTACACAGATTTTTCTTTGAAAAATTACAGCTTTGGTACAGATGACATGGTTATATTAGGTACTAAATTGAAGCTTATATGAAAAGAATAAAGCTTCAATGAGGGAATGTGAAAACAATGAGAAGCCTAGAAAAAAAAAGTTGTAACTAAAATGAATGGACACGTGCACACACACACACACACACACACACACACACACACATCTGCAACTTAAATTAATGTCAGGTTCCCATAGGGATTTCAGTCTTCAATTTTAAGTTTTGTTAAGTAGTATTGAACACATTCCTCAAGAACAGCATACCAAGCCCATAAATAGCAACTAGAATGCATTTAACAAGTGCGATAAAGAAACTCAAACAGAAAACTGGGAAAAGTAATCTAATGGCAATATTTGAAAGACTAGAAAAATAAAATTATTGGATATTAACCAGTTAAATAGAGACAGCAACTCCTATTTTTGGAAGAGATGAAGGAACACTTAAGTGATGTTCTTCATTTTTAAAGGTTGAATTAATCAAACATATAATTAAAGCTATTGGATTTGTATCAGAAGTGCTGGTTTTGAAAGTAGGTTAGACTAAAGTGTTTCTGATTAGCCAGTGAAAATTTAGATTCTCAAAAACCATGACAGGGTTTGGAACAGGAGAAGTAACCTTTAGTAAAAATCTCAGTAAATAGTACTTTCCCTAATGAAGAAAATAATTATAAATCAAGATGATTCCTTTATGCTTCAGGGAGATGGTTATGTGGTTATTAGCACTGGCATCCAATGTGATTCCATTTAAAGAGTGCATCAGACGTAAGTGGTTTGATTAAATAGTCTTGCTTAATGGCTGCTGCATTGGCTGCAAGCATCTTATTTCATGAGGGAAAATATGAATGATCCATCTACTGCATAAACTAATATGGGATTTCAAGTTGCAGTTAAGATACTACATCACATAAAGAGGAGTTTTTGATACTTGCTTATTTTTATTCTTAAAAAATATATGAGCCTCTTTCATTCAAATATTTCTGATCACCCCCCAAAATAATAATAAAAAACAATTTAAATAGAAACACCATCAGGAAGCTAAAAATAGTACAGAACAAAAGAGGAGAGAAAGAGAGAGAGGGAAAACTGATAATCCTGAGATATTCTCATTGTTGCAAATAAATATAAGACAATCAATATCTTAGCTGATCAAACTTTACTGTAAACTGCATTCAACCTCATAAAAACTCTTTAAAGTAGACCACATTATGGCTATTTTTCATGCAAGAATGGAAATTTATGGATGTTACTAATTTTTCTGGGTGATTTAGTCTATATCAGAGTAGTAGGATTAACAACTTGTGTTTTTGGATTTCTAGTGTGAAAGCTGCTCTCTTATGACCCAACTACCTTCTTCCCTGAAGGTTACTTGATAGTGAAAAGTTCTTGTCTCCCATTCTGGGAACAAGTTGCAAGTTGTGAGAACATTCTTCCCAATCAGGGTTGGATGTCTGCCCTTGGAAAGTGGGAGGGAGATGATAAGAAATATAGTTCCCGTTTACCTCCCACCTTTTTTTTTTTCTCTAATGTGCCTCTATATAATTATGAGCAATTCCACTCCATTTATTTTCAGAAAGACTTGCTTATTTTTATTGCTTTGTAAAATTTGCAAAACTGTGAAATCCAGGAGACAACTAACAGAATAAATATTCTTCTTCAACTTTTGGAAAACAGTATAATTCTTCTCTTTGTCCATCTTTAACTTTCATTTTTTAAAAAAGGGTATGTTTTTATGTGGATTAGAAAGTCCTTTAAGTATTTCTCAGGCAAGACTATAGTTGAAAATCCTCTGAGTGTTTCTCATGCAAGACGGAGATGTAAAAAATTTCTAGAGTGAAACATGTAAGAAGGGTTATTAAATGTCCTATAAGTTTCAGGTGATATTTAAGTTGCCTAAGATTATTTCATATATTATATCATAATTTTACATTTAAAATGCTATCTCAATTTTAAGATAGTATTTTATTGCAATATAACATGCACAATAAAAGGTGCACAAATAATATACATCATGAATTTCCACAATATAAAAACTTATAGAGACCATCTGAATCAGGAATAGAACAGTGCCCCAGAAATCCCACTGTTAATGTTTTTCTAATCAATGAACCCTAAAGGTAGGCACTTTCTTAACTTCTAACACAATATATTAGTTTTGCATGCTTCAAAACTTTATGTAAATGATGTGGGGTTTTTTTGTCTGTCTTTTTTTACTTAGCAATATGTTTGGAGATACATTAATGTTAACTCTGGAAGTAATTCATAACATCTATAACAATATCATCCATTTTCCTGATATTGATCATTTGTGCCTTTTATCTTTTTTTCTTGAACAGTTTTATTAACATACCAGAGGCCCGGTGCATGAAAATCGTGCATGGGAGAGGGAGAGGTGTGTTCCTCAATCCAGACTGCACCCTCTCTTATCTGGGACCCCTCGAAGGATGTCTGACTGCTCATTTAGGCCTGATTGCAGCAGGATCGGGCCTAAATGGGCAGTTGGATATCCCTTTCACAATCCAGAACTGCTGGCTCCCAACTACTCCCTTGCCTGCCTTCCAGATTTCCCCTAACCACTTCTGCCTGCCAGCCTGATCACCCTCTAAACACTCCCCTGCCAGCCTGATTGCCCCCAATTTCCCTCCTCTGCCACCTGGTCACCCCTTACTTGCCCTTCCCGTCAGGCTTAATTGTCCCCAACTGCCCTCCCTTTCAGGCCATCTGGTGGTAGCCATCTTGTGTCTACATAGGGGCAGGGTCTTTGATCACATAGGGGAGGCCATCTTTTGTGTTGGAGTGATGGTCAATTTGCATAATACTCTTTTATTAGATAGGACAGAGGCCTGTGCATGGGTAGGGGCTGTCTGGTTTGTCATTAAGGGTGCCCCGATCTGGGTGGGGGTTCCCTTGGGGCATGGGGCAGCCTGGGTGAGGGGTCTGTGGTAATTTGCAGGCTGGTCATGCCCTCTCCCTCCCACCCCCCAGCAATCCAAGTGGAGGTCGTGGTATCTGGGATTTATTTATCCTCTATAATTAAAACGTTGTAGCCTTGAGTGAAAGCCAGAACAGGCCAGGAAGTCTGGCTTCCTCCATTGTCAGGAAAAACAAGCCTCCTGCTTGCTCTGTGGCTGCTGTCATTTTTGTTCAGATTTATTTATCTTCTATAATTGAAGCTTTGTAGCATTGAGCTAAGGCCAGGGCTGGCCAGAGCGGGTGGAAAGCTTGGCTTCCTTCATCATAAGGGAAACCCAAGCTTCCTGCTTGCTCCATGGCCAGCTGCCATCTTGGTTGGGTTAATTTGCATACTCATTCCTGATTGGCTGGTGAGAGTCCTTGAGGGTGTATCAGAGTGGTGGTTAATTTGCATTTTTCTATTTTATTAATGTATACTGTTTCTTAGTCTTTTTCAGAGAGCCACATTTGGCTTTCTTGATATTTTCTATCATACATTCTTGTATTTTAGTAATTTCTTTTCTTAACTTTATTTCCTTCTATTTTCTTTAGACTAAATTGGCAGGTTTTTAAACTTGTAGGGAACATTAATTTTTAAGCTTACTAAGTTTAAGCCTTAAGGAGCTTAAGCATACATTTAAGAATATAAATTTATCTCTAAGCATGGCACCTATAAGCATTTTGCATTTAGCTGCAATGAATAAGTTGTGCTGTGCTATATATTAATTTTCATCTTGTAAAATGTTTTTTAATCCCTGTTGTGATTTTTTTCTTTGACTCATGAGGATTTAAAAGTCTTTAATTTTCAAATATTTAGAGATTGTCTAGTTATCTTTTTATAAAAATAAATAATTAAATTTCAAGGTTAAATTCACCACATTCAGAGAACAAAGAAATATGTGCACATTGACAACAAATCTTTTGTTAGATGGCAGGTGCAACATTTTATGTATATTAATTATACCAACTTAGTTAATTGTATAATTTAAATGTTCTCTTTTAAAATTTATTTGCATGTCTCCACTTTTGTTAGTTACTGAGTTAGCTGTGATAAAAACCTCCGATATGATTGTAGATTTTCCACATCTCCTTTATGTCTGTCAATTTTTGCCATAGGTTAACATGAAATTATTATTATATCTACTGGCACATATGCCCTTTTCTCATACTGCCCTGATTTTTGCTCTCATGTTCACTTTTAGTATAACTATACCAACTTATGTTTGGTTTAATATTTGTGTGGTGATTTTTTTTTTCATAATTTAAAATTTTCTATATCCTTATACTTAAGGTGGACACCCTATAAGCAAGGATTTATTTGGTTTTGCTTTCCTTTTTTGTTTCAAATACCATTTAACATTCTCTGACTTTTATTTGGAATATATAGTTGGTTTAAATTTAATGAAATTATTGATATAATTGAGTTTAATTATATATCTTCTTTTAATGTATATTTTTATTGATTTCAGAGAGGAAGTTAGAGGGAGAGAGAGATAGAAACATCAGTGATGAGAGAGAATCATTGATTGGCTGCCCCCTGCACACCCCACACTGGGGTTCAAGCCAGCAACCCAGGAATGTGCCCTGACTGGGAATTGAACTGTGACTTCCTGGTTCACAGATAGATGCTTAACCATTGAGCTGCACCAGCTGGGCTTAATTATATCTGTTAATATTTGTTTTCTATTTGTCCAACCTATTTTATGTTCCTTTTTGTTTTCTTGTATTCTTTTAATGTGTTAAGAACATTTTTATTACTCCACTTTCCCCTAGTATTAGACCAAAGCTTATAAATATATTGCAATATATTTTAGTGAGTAACTACATTTAATGTTGATATAACAGAATGTAATGTAAGTTTTAATACTTAACACTTTTAATACAAAATGAGAACCTTAGTATACTTTGTCATTTAGTGTGTCATTTTTGTTCCTTATTATCATGCTTTTATTTCTATTTAAAACTCATATAAGTTATTGCTTAACACACTCAATGTTTATTTAGATATTTTCCTTTTAATTATTCTTTATTTCTTTCTACATTTTTGTATTTTATATGTGATTTTTCCCTCTGCCTACTTGTCATATTTTTATAACTATTAATTTAATGCAGTATACTTGTTATAAATTCTGTCAGTTTTGTTTGCATAAAAATATTTTGTTTTTGTCTTTGAATAGTATTTTTACTGGGCATAGAATTCTAGATTGGAAGTTATTTTCTTTCCTCATTTTAATGATGTCATTTCATTCTCTTCTGTTATTTCCTATTGAAAACTCAACTATCATCTTATCATTTCTCATTTGAAGGGAATATGTAATCATTTTCCTCTGGATGCTTTTATGATTGTCTTTTGTCCTTTAATTAAGCAATGTTATCATGATGTGACTAGCTGTCATTTTATTTGTATTTATCTAGGATAAGATTTGCAGCACATTCTGAATCTGAGATATAAAGTTTTGTGTCAGTTTTAGATTTTTTTTTTATTATACTCAAACTAGAGGCCTGTTGGACGAAATTCGTGCACTGTGCGGTACGGGGGCAGAGGGGTCCTCAGCCCGGTCTACACCTTCTCACAGTCTGGGACCCCTTACTCCTTACTGTCCACCTGCTTGCTGCTCCTTAGTGATGCCGCAGAGGCAGGAGTGGCTCCCACCACTGCCGGCCACTGTGCTTGCCAGCCATAAGCCCACCTTTTGGCTGAGCAGTGCTCCTCCTACATTCAGCATCTGCCCCTGGTGGTCAGTGTGCATCATAATGACCAGTCATTCCAGTCATTCTGCAGTAAGAGTTGCTTAGGCATTTATTATATAGATATTATTTCACCCTTCTCTCACTTTTCTCTTTCTGGGACTTCAGTTACATCTATGTTCATTCATTTCATTATGCCCCACATGTTCTACTCTCTTTTCTACATCTTATGCATTATCCTGCCCTGTGCTTTAGTCTGGATATTGACAACTGAGTTACCTTTCAATTATTTAATCCTTTTATCTTTTGGTGTTAACACTCATCTATTGACATTTTTCATTCAATTTTTTCTTTTCAACGTTAGAAGTTCCATTTCATTATTTCAGTTCTGTGATTAGCGCTCCCTCATTTCTTCTATTTTCTTAAATATATTGATCAGAGTTATTTTAAAGTCTGTTTCTGTTAACCAGAATATCTGAACCATCTAAGCATCTGTTATTTTATTTTATTTTATTGATTTTTTTACAGAGCGGAAGGGAGGGGGATAGAAAGTCAGAAACATCGATGAGAGAGAGACATCGATCAGCTGCCTCTTGCACGCCCCCTACCGGGGATGTGCCTGCAGCCAAGGCACATGCCTTTGCGGGAATTGAACCTGGGACCCTTCAGTCCGCAGTCTGACGCTCTATCCACTGAGCCAAACCGGTCTCAGCTAAGCATCTGTTTTAATTTCTCTTTTACTCTTCAATATTTTTGTATTTTCTTTGGTAATTTTGGCAGTTTTTATTTAATACTGCACATTTTGGAGCGAAAACCATAAAGGCTGTCTATGATTCTATCTTCCTTATAGAGTATTGGGGAGGATTATAATTAGAGCAAGGGCAGGAAATCCCAAATTATTCTAATATGGAATATATTTGAAGATTATTTTCAAGTGTGTGTGTGCATGGTCTATTTCTAGTTTGTTTGGTGTCTGTTTTTTGTTTTTGGCTAATGTATACCTTTGAAGGGGTTTCAATTGAAAGTCTGAATTTGCCAAAGCTATTACTACTCATTGGCAAGTATGAGCTCCAATTTTTGGCTCCTTAGCATTGCATTGTGGATTACCAAATCCTTTGCTTTGATGTTTAGCCTTTTTACCTCCTCCACTTCTGTAACAGCACATTCTTGAGAGACAGAATGTGAAATATTGGCCTCTCAAGTCTTGGTTGTCTGGGAAACTCTATAAGGCATTTAATAAAATTTATTTTAAAAAAATCTAGCTTTCATATTTGGCAGGAGAATTGATCTTATACTGATTAGTTGTTCATAACTCGAAGGGAAATTGTTTTCCTAATTTTAAATCGAACTTTCAGAAAAACTGGCAATTAGAAATTATCTCCCTTTTTGGTTTTTATTTCCTGAATATAGAAAGAAAATCAGTATTGTGAGGGAAATTGAGAGAGTTTTTGTGATTAATAAATATGACAAACTCTTCAGTACAATTTTTTTTTTGGTAAGTCATTTGGATTTATTGGGAGAGATTTTTTTTTTACCAGTTTTTAAATTTTATTTGACCTACTGATTGAACTCATTTCCAGTTCTAATTTCTTATAAAATCTGAGTAAAGAAGAACATTTTTGTCAATAATTGTTTCTGAATATACATGTTTTGTATAGTATATCTGCCATGCTACTATACTGCTAATACTGTCAGCTGGAGTTATCTTAAACCTCTTGCGTTGTATTGTAAAAAATGTGTTATTCCTTCATTCTTAAATTTGTTCTCTGAAGGTTCCTAGCAACAACAAAGTTGTAGATTATCAAGGCACCTTCTATAACATTAAAAAGAAATTGTGGGTTTACCTTGTAAAGAATAATATAAAGATTTGCGGGTGTCTAGTTATAAGTAAGATGAAATAGCAGATTCCAAGATCCAGGCTGCTCTGAATACTCTGGGGAACAGTCTTATTCTTACTCATATATACTCTGAAGAAATTGGAATACTCCTAACAAGAAACTGAGTATTTCTACTTGAATTCAGTGGCACGTTTTGATGCTGGTGCTAGTTCAGGACCCTCCCTTAATTGCCTTGGTGTTGCAGAGCTCTTTAGATTAGTTGATGCATTCTTGCCTCTACATTTTAATTTGCTTCAGTTACTTCTCTTGTACATCAGTGTTTGCATCTTTGTGCCCCTTATCATGAGAGTAATTATTTTTCACTGCCTTTAAAAGGTTTTGTAAATTTGAATGATTCTTCAACTAAAGAGAAAGACTATGTTGTATTTACTTCCAGGGTGAGAACAAAGCATTTGTACTGTGCAAAACCAACTTTGAAAGAATGAACCTGGGAGAAAATAAAGGGGGAAATGAAAAAGAAATTCACATAATGCTTCACCTGATATAATTATGTACTGAAAATGATGTCCTTACTTTTTGTGAAGGACTCAAGGAATTTGAAAATAAATTAAGTGATTAAACTTTGAAATGTTGAAAATCCAATGTACTTTTTAAAAAAGACAATATGCTTTGGTAAAAATAAAATAATCCTTCCCGAGTAGTCATTATGAAATGAATAGCATAAAAGCTCTGAAGCATACTTCCACTAAAATTATGGCAAAAGGAAATACATTTAGACCTTGATGTAAGGAAATCCAGTGTTAGGTATTAATATTAACTGAGTCTAGAAAAGTTAAATTGTCAACTATATATTTAGGAAATAATTTACTTTAAAAGTCCCAGATTAATGGTTTGGGTAAAATGATCTATAATAGATAAATAAATATTTTCTCTTTGTCCTTTAAATGAGAAGCATGTTTTTTTTAATCTATTTTACTTTGTTGTCGTAGGTTATAGTAGAGTTAATATTTTTCCTTTTTCTATACTGGGCTCTCAATGTTATAAATGCAAATTGTGCTGGAAATGCAAAATTAAAAGGTAACTAATACTAGAGTTAAGATGCACAGATATATTTCACAGTCTTGATTAGTGATACTATGGTTACTGAGTTGAATTCTTCCTCACCTTTCTACATTCTTTAAACAGCAGGTAGCCAATGCAGACAATAGGTCTTGAATAAATTCATCTTACCACTTCTACCTCTTCCATCTGTGCACTCACCATCCCATTGCTTCTGTCTCTGAGAAATGCCCTTCCATTTATAGTATGGTCTAAGAGATAGTATTTTAACTACATGCATCATATCTGACACTTCAGTGACCAGACAATACATTAAGCATCTCCCTAGAGTCTTGTCCCTTGACTACTTTAACTTATTGACCAACCATAGTCTCATGATAAAATTCATTTTGATGTCATTAATCAGACTTCTTAAGTTTTGGATAGTGAGTTGCCTACCATTTCAGCCTCATTCCTTGGTTTTGCTACTCACCCCTTTATGTTTTAAAATACATTTTTCTTGATTTCAGAGAGGAAGGAGAGGGAGAGAGATAGAAACATCAATGATGAGAGAGAATCATTGATCGGCTCCCTCCTGCATGCTTCCTCCTGGAGATCGAGCCCACAACCCAGGCATGTGCCCTAGACTAGAATCGAACTTAGGACACTTCAGTCCACAGGCCGACACTCTACCCCCTGAGTCAAACCAGCTAGGGCTCCTCATGTTTTTAGAATAATGTATGCAATTCATGTAGCATCCTGTGAAATTGGTTGGCCAAGTATTTTTATATCCACTTTACAGAGAAATTTGGGAGGCTATGACTGACCTCAAACCACACAGCCAATTAATGGATGATGCCGTGTTCTTCCCAAGGGTGTGGTAAGGCCAGTCCATTGTCAAACTACAGATTTTGTTCCTGGGGAGTTCAGAGATATGAGGACAAACTATCCCACTGTTTTCTGAAAATTCATTTTCCCTGAAATTAGATAACACTGGGATTGTTTATTTAATTTTTTTTCAGGGTGGGGTAGCATTACAGTGAGTCATAATAGGTTTAATTCCTTTTATTTCACATGTTCAATGGCCCATATAATTGCAAAGCAAAGGCACTTCCTCTCTACTGTTTAGAGAATTATCCAGTTAGGAATGTCTTGATCTTAATTAGCTTTTACTAAGCCTTTTCTGATGCCCAAATAGTATATGTGGCTAACTGGTGTAAAAAATTAGAGTGAGGATTATTTTTCTCTGTTTCTCAAGTACACTTTAAAGATGTTACCAAAATAATGTATATGGAAATCTTCTTATCAAAAGATTTCATGTAATATATGGCACTCTTCTTTCAGAGAAAATTATGAGTTTTAATAAGGGACACAATTAAAAAAAATACACAAAGAAATGTAAAAAGGAACCTGTTTGTTTTGCGTCATTGAGTTGACTATGAGCTGTCCATTTCCTTATTATTTTTCCCCTGGCTATGCAAACTCTAGATATCTTAAAGTTTAACCATTTATACTATCAACAGTTGTACTGTAAGTCATATGAAATAACTGGATAACTTTTATTTGTCTATGTATTAGTCTCTTTACCTCTGACATGGACACTCTCAGGCTCTGCACTTACACATATAGCTCTCAGTCTGCATCCTCTCCCTGTTTCTAGTAATTCCTAACACAATCCATCAAAAAGATTAATTAGAAGATTTCTTTGTGATTAGTGGAATACATGGAAACTCTGTAATTATTTACTACTATACCCAGCAGCTTTGAGAATATGGACTGAAGCCTAGCTGTACATCTTACTGTGTGAATATTGTCAACTTATTTATTTAGTTAAATTTCAAATATGTATTTAAATAAATAAAATTAAATAATATCAATTGATTTGTGTTCTCAGCATTGTGCTTAACACATACTGAATACTGACTAAATGACGGCTGTTATTATTATTATTATTACTGTTTGCATCACCACAACATTTTGGAAGAGCTGAACAATACATGAGGACTATTCTTTCTTTCTGTGTGGATCATAGAGGAATGAGGAGAGAGAAGGATTCATGCTGCTATTTCTAGACATGAGGGTGCATTTTGGAAGCAGGCTGCAATGACCTGTTCATCTGTGCTGCTCCTATCTGAATGCCGGGAGACAAAGGGACCCATCTCCATGAGGAGCATCTATACAGCTGGGGAGAGGGATGGGTGAGGGCTTTTTGAGGGTCCAGGTGTCTGGAGTGTGGTGACCAGAGGTGCTCTTGTAGAAGAAGAGGCACAGACAGAGGCTAGAGAGTGCCCCCATACAAACTACTCTACTTCACTTTATTATTCTTTCCAATTTCACCAAAGATTTGGAGATTAGGGATTCTAATTTAAATTCTTGTAAAAAGAGTAGTGAAAATAAATGGTGGAAGGGCACTTCTCCTAAGTGCCAGGTGCAGTCCTCAAACCAGTGCATACCTGATTTCAATAGTGGGCCTGCCTTGATGGGTAGACATTACTCCACTTGTCTTCTTACAGATGCAAAAATAGGCTCTGAAAAGTTAGGCATTTATCTGACAAATGAATCTGAGGTACCTGAGCCCATCCATCTTTGCCCCAAATCCAGGCATTTTCTCTCCATCCCAAATCCCATTCTCTCTAGACTCTAGAGTAATACCTGAAGGTGTCTGAGCAGAAGGCTGGAGGAAGTGCTTGGATCTCTCTTGTACTGTGCAAGGCATGGCTAGAGGATCACTCAGTTGTAGGGTCCCCCATTGCTTTGGTTTGCTTTCATGAATGTGCAGACATGTGAACTCTGAGCTCTGACTGAGAAGCATTTTGCTCCAGCTTGTCATCTGTGTGGAAGTAGAGCCATTGTTGTGACAACCCATGTTGTTATAACCTATTTTATGCAGTCCTCTCTGGTATTGGAGGGTTCTTTTTTATTAGTTCCAATTTTATTTAAAGCTTTGCCTTTCTGGGGTGAACTTGTGAACTACAGATCGCATTTGAATAGAGGGACTTATGTGAACAGCAGTCACCAAATGGCTCTCCCTGGCACATTGCAGAGCAAAGCAGATGTAAAGGTTTCGTAAAGGAGTCCTGGCAAGTCGGCATTAGTCCATTCATGAGATCAGGTGTTTTCTCAGGTGAGCTAGGGAACACTTTTTGCAAATGGAACTTACTGGTATTTCACAGATGTGAGCTGATGAGGATAGAAACCAAGCTATTGTACAAGAATACCCCAAGTCATGCCCAAGAAAGCCACTGAAACCTGCACATAAGCACTTCTTACCTTGTGTTCAGACTTTGGCCTAAATCAAGACTTCTATCAGAACTCAGCTGTAACTTTTTTCACTATGGAGAAGTTATGTTTTTCTGTTTTATGTTGTATTGTCTAAATAAACTGAGCTTTCAAATTGAACAAAGCTGATTTAGTATCTAATCAATGAAACAAGGACTAGTTCTCCATAGGGAGGGTAAAAGTACATTTCAGAAACTGGGATATCTAGGTGAGGCCTTGCTGAGGGCAGTATTTCAGAGGGTATAAAGGAAAAGGAAATAGTTTGAATAAAGATGCATATATTAAATATGCATATGTGTAGGCAAAGAAGCACCACAAAACAAAGGTACTTTCAGAGCCCAAAACATGCCAGACTTAGAATCAACTCTCTCTCACTAGCTGGGCAATGGTAGGCAAGGATGTTTGTTCTCAGAGGCAAGTTGTCTTCGTGTATTACATGGGTTGGGCTAAAGATTGAAACAAGTAGTGTTCATTAAAAGTTTTAGGTCAAATAAGCATATACCAAAGCTTTATTTCCCTTTCTTTTTTCTAATGAGAGATCAACTTGACATTTTGTTTTTGAACCATGGTTTATGACTTACTTCCCGACATGGAAATGGACAGATTTCTGCAAGTGTGGCTTTAAAAACATGTTCAGTTGTATCTCTTCTATTTACTTATACATCCTTGATTAAATGTGGAGGAATAAGAAAATTTTATAATTTCTTTAAATTCTGTAGAATATGTTATATTACTGATATTGAGACACCACATACATCTCCAATTCATTTCTTCTCATATGCTTCTACTTGATAAAAGACAGCAGCTCTCCAGGGAGGTGAAAATTGTAGCTCAGATTTTTCTCATCTGTTTCTACACTGTCAGTCATCATGATATTAAATTTTATTTTTTTAATTGGTACTTGCTTTGAAGCTTTCACACAGTAGTACACAAGTAAGATAAATAAACCTCTTAAGAAGTGTTAACCTAAAAATAAAAGGCTTTTCAAAATGAGAGGCAATAAGCATTTATTTGAGATCAAAGAGAATAGATATGTGGACACACTGACTGATCCAGCCAGAGCCCAAACAGTGTTCCAATTAGGAGGCAAAGGTGAGGTGTGTTGATGCACAAAGGAAGGAGCAATTCCATCAATAGAAGGAAAGCATTTCTGTTGGAGCAGAACATAGTGATGTTTGTTTACGTAATTATTTAAAACCTATTTTTGTTGATTTTGTTGAGAAAGAGAGAGAGAGAGACATTGATGTGAGAGAGATCTATTGCTTCCAGTACACACCCTGACCAAGGGTCAAATCTTCAGTCTGGGCCTGTACCCTGACTGGTAATTGAACCTGCCACCTCTGCGTGCACAGGATGGTGCTCAGCCACCTGAGCCACGTGGGCCAGCGTGTAGTGATGCTTATTTTAAAGCGTATTTTTAATCTTCAGCCTGGTAGCCGTTAGTCCAGTAGTCACCATATTTGCTTTGTTGTTATCCTTGCAAACCATTCTTTGGGACACAATGTTGCTTTAGGTCCAGTCCAGAGGTGGTTTTGCCCATTTTAACATTCCAAAGGTACAAGGCAGTTTCTCTGGGATGGTAGCTCCAGCTCCAGTTTGAAGTGGTTCTGTTTATATGTTTTTGTTATTATTTGTGTGTGTGTGTGTTTTTACAGAGTTACCTTTTGGTTGTTGTTTTCATCAGAAGGCAATCTCAGAAAAGAAGACATGGCCTTTTAAAATTGTCTCCCTTTAATTTGGTCAGGGAGATACTAATTTGCTAATAGGCATGAGCACATTTCAGAAATATATTGATAGGAATTTATAGCTTTTTTCCTATCAATCATCTTATTACATATCCTTCCTTCATAAAACACTAGAGTAAGCTTCCTTGATATTACTTAAATTAATCTCTGATGGAAACGTCAAGAAGAATGATCTTGAATCACGTGAAGTCACAGCATTTTAAAAGTCTTCCAATACCAGACTATAGCCAGTCTTTAAATTTCACCCCCCCCCCCTCTCTCACACACACACACACACACACACACACACACACACACACACTCCTAAAATTCTCTGCAGCAAAGCTTAAATTTTGGCTTTGGCAATTCAGAAACACAAATTATCTCCCATGTTAAAAATTTATTTTAGCCAGCATTTATTTTGTGTAGAGCAATGGTTTGCTGTTAATAATATTCTCAAAAATGTCGCACCATCAGATCGCTTCTCAGTTAAGGAAACCAAACAGAGAAAGCATCTTCCTATCAGTCCACTGTTTAACATGCCAACCGCTTAGCTTGCATGCCATGTATTTCCGAGCAAACGGCAGACTGCCTTCAGCCTTATCTACCATTACCCCTCAACCCTTAACCCATTTGTCAGTCAGAATGCCTCCTGAAACTACTTCCCTCAAGAAGACATTTCCCTTAGCTCTAACTTAACTCCTCATTCCATCATCCACGTCCTGTCACTGGCTTGGCTCATACTCACTTCCTCTCTGAAGCCTTCCATTAACCACAAGATTTAGAATGACCATCTCTTACCATGAGTTTATGTCTATACCATGCATTTTTTCAGTTAGTTACGAAGGATAGCCACCTTTTTTGGCCAGTGGCATTCTATACATGAATGGTTAAGCCTTTTTTAAATTAGTGCTCTGTTTTCTGTCTAATCCAACCTGAAGTCCACATAAAGCTGTAAATTCTGTAATGAAGAAAACACTTTATACTTCCTGGTAGAACTGTTTTCTGTACAGAGTTGGAATTAAAATAATTTTAAAATTTATTTAATGAACATGTGCTGAAGGGCTATACTAAGATTTTTAAATTGGTAAAAATATTGGAACGTCTATGTCCTACCAAGTTGCATGATAAAATAAAAGGAAAGGGCAGGTAAGGACGTGTCCGTAGTTAAGTGATGTTTCTGAGTGTGGTGTCATAAAGCGTTGCTTTGCCTTCTTTTACTGTTTTCATCCTTGGAAACCAGGCCCTCGGAGGTATGACTGCAAGCCTCCCAGACCCTGTCCTCCTCTGTGGCTCCAGGTTACCCTGGCCTCTCTGGGTTTCTTCAGGGCGCTGTGACTTTTTTCTAGCACCACATCAGTTACAGGTCAGAAGAATGTTTGGGTCAGGAAGAGCTTAATGCCCTGAACAGAGCTGCAGGTGGATGACAGTCTGGAGCCGGTGGAATAAGGAATAAGCAGTTCTCTCTGCTATTTCTAAACGAGCGTGACAAAATGTGCTCTCTGCACAGTGCCTTTCCTAGATTTTTTTAAAATTAAAGGTTTGGATCAGATGCCAGAGCCACAAACCACAATTCCAATTTTAGCAAAGAAAATCAAGATTCATGGCATAAGTGTATATTCAGAAGAGGTGGGGTAGGATGGAAGGAAAAGCCCATTCTCAATTAATTCCTTCACTTCCCCTTCTCCCACCACCCTGTACCTGAAAGCATGTCCAAACAGTGAGATCGCTTATTAAATTGGCACAGTGTCTATATGACTATATTTGTGAAACAGCTAATTAAAATTTAAAAAATATTGAATTACAAAAAAAGGAAAAAGAAAATCAACTGCAAATTTTCTCCTAAATTTGAGTAGACTTAACTCCCTTTAAAATGTCCTTTGCTTGCCTACATCTCCATACCCCAGTTTGCTCTGTGAGGTATGGAAACTTCAATCTTTCAATTGCTATGGATTTCTTCTTTCTAATCTTTTGCCCTACTAAGCAAGGTCTGTGTGTTTTCCTTTAACAACTTAATGAGAAATGGTTTCACTTTCTCCTCCAAGGTCCCTCATTTTTGTCCACTTTTCATCACTTCTGGAGAGTTCATGGCCCCGCTCATAGGGAGAGGAGAAGGCAGTGTCTGCCACACTTGACTGTGTGTGAGGAGAGGGCAGATGGTACTAGATTTTCACATTTTTTATAAAGTTGGCTTTTTATCATAATTGTTTTGTATATCCAGATAATTTGTTCAAAGCAAGCCTATAATTAGAGCAAAAAGTAGCAATTATTTCCCTATTTCTCTTAATAAATAACCATGTAAGAAATGACCGTATCTCCCACAAACTCACTGAACATTGAGTGCCTGGGAACGTTCGGTGAATTTGTGGGAGATTCAGTCATTTCTTACACTGGATAATAGAGTTGGAAATTTCCCTGTTCCTATTAACTTATGGATTCATATATTAATCGTTTATGTATTGAGAGCCTAGTTTATAACAGTCACTGTGCTTATTTATATTCAATACTGGTATCGCTCTAGTTATTCTTTCCACTTCTGTGTTCCAAAGCAAAATTAAGTAATTCTACTCTCCTTTTTCATGACAGCCTCACAAATATTAGGAAATAAATATATTTTACCTTCTTCAGATCAAACATTCTCTGACATAATTTTACCAGAGCCCATTGTGTCAGTTGCTCTCCTCTAATCTGACTGTGCCCCTTCATTGTGCACTTTCAATGAGTCATTGTGACCTCATATGGTCTGGGTACCCTGAGGTTTTCAACCGGAGCCTGGCCGAGTGGCACATGGATAGACTATGAAGTCAGTCCAGGGGCATCAACTCAAGCTCCATCATTTCCTTCGTGTGTTACATTGGGCAAGTATCATAGCACTCTGTGGCTCTTGTGTAAAGAGAGAATAATGCAACTTACCTCAAAAGTTGCTATAGGACTAGATGAATTAATATAGTTAAAGAATTTAAAGTAGTTGCTGGTCCAAAGTGTATGCTCAAGAAATGGCAGTTGTTATTATTGTTACAATTGATTTGGATAGTACTTTTCTGTTTATTCAGTCTTGTGGATTTAGGACCCACATCATACTATTGGTTTACTGGTGCTGGGAATAGTGGACAGAAAACTACTTTAGCTATAAATTTATCTCAGCTCTTAGTAAGGAGCCTGGAACAAAGTAAATTAAGCAAGTTAAGTATTTGGCTTTTGAAAATATTCTTAAACAGAACATGAGAAGAATTTTTCCTCCTGTTTTCCAATGTAAAATGCATTGTGGAGTTTTTGTGATTAAAGTGCTGTTAAGGATTTTTTTGAAGTTGTTATGATCTGCCTTTCATTTAAAACCTTAATTAAATATGGAGAGACACCATTTCTTAGTGATAAAATATTCAGAAGCTTTGGGTTTTCAATATACAAATACCTGATCACTACAGAACTCTGAATTAGAGACTTAATTTTACATCATTATTTATGGAATTTCCACATTAATACCCACACATTTTTTTTTTTCATTTTTTTGCTGGCTTAAATGTTTCCCCTGTCATTGAAAGTGCCCATGTCCACTGTGACGAATGGGTATCCCTGATGCCTTCTCCTTCCTGCTCCTTCCCCTGCTGCTCTGTGGCTTTCTGAGGCCAGGCACTGCTTAAGGTTAGAGTTTATTACTTGTCTCTTCCTACTAGCATCTGGAAGACAAGTATCTGAAACAGAAACTTAGCAGGGAGCATTCCTCAGATATTTGCACCTTCTTTAAATGGAAGTAGCCTTAAATAATTTGTCAGTACCACTTTCAACTATTTGCACAGCCAACTCTGTCCATTGTGTGGAGGTTTCTTTGCAATTATTTTCCTAATTCTATCCACTATCTTGATGATTCTCTTGGCATAATACCTCTAGGGAGAGGCTTCCTGACCTTAAAGCCAATGTGTGCTTAAAAATTTGAAACTATTTTTTTTAGTATGCAAAGTTAGCAGTCTACTGCTCTACAATTTGTTACAAAAACTAATAAAAATACACACCTACCATAATTCTTTTCTTCATGCAATACAATATGTCCTGATTACCATATAACTTTCACCAAAAGACCTTTGATACTGGATTTTAATTAAGGTAATGCACGTTCACTTCAACAGATGCCCTTGATTCTTTAACATCATACTTTGACATGCTAATCCTCATTTCAGATAATATAATAACAGCTGGAGAGCAGGTTAACATGGCCTGATACTGGATTGACTGGCTGTGGAAATTCTACACATGAGTTGACTAGTAGTTGTTTTCAGATCCCTCCCATTTAGGGAATGCCATTTCAGTTTCTGAAAGGCGATGTGAATTACATTGCAGCAATTTAACTGTTTTAAATTTAATATATAATACTACAAGCCTTAGACTTTTCCCCTATATTCTGATTTTCTATTTGTTATATAATTTTTTAAAGAGTGAGTTGAAATATCTCATTATAATCTTTGATTTTTTCCCCTGAAGTTCTATCAGTTTTTGCTTCATGTACTTGAAACTCTACCAGTGGATGCACAGTATCAATGCTTGTTATGTATTCTTAATTAATTGAATCCACTGTCATCATGAAAGAATAAGTTCCTCTGCTCAGAAATCTATTTCCTCCTTTATTAATGTTGATTGATTATTATTAGCATTGTTTATTATTTCCTATTCTTTTACTTTTATTTTTAATAGCTCTACCAAGGTATAATTATCATGAAATATTCTTTACTTATTTAAAGTGTTCAATTTTATGAGTTTTGACATAGAAACCATTATTATACCCAAGAATATGAATATTTCCATCACTGCAAAACTTTTCTTAAGCTCCTTGATACTTCTAACCTCCTGGCTTCTTCTTATCCATTCACCAATCCCCAGTCACAGGTATTGTTTTTGTATATATTTGTTTAGAACATTATACACATGGAAACCTACAGTGGATATTACTTGTATTCAGTATAATTATTTTGAAATTTATCCATTTTTTGCATCTTTCAATAACTCAGTCTTTCTCTCTCTGTTTGCCAACTAATATTCCATTGAATGGATATACGCAGTTTAATCCATTCGTCTGTTGAATGGACATTTGAGTTTGGGCTATTACAAATAAAGCTGCTGTGAACGTTCTTGTATGTGGTTTGTATGAATTTATGCTTTTATTTTCTTCTGAGGAAATAGCTAGGAGTGGAATGACTGGATAATGTTGTTAGGTTTATGTTGAAAATTTTAAGAATTTGCAAACATTTTTCCAAAGTGGTTGGAGCATTTTTCTTTCTATCATTATTTTATTTGAGTTTATTTTATCCATATTTTTGCCAACAATTAGAATGATATTATTTTTAATGTTAATTTTGTAATATGTGTAATTTTATCTCATTTTAGTTTTAACTTTTATTTCCCCAAAGATGATTAATTTTGAACATCTTTTCATGAACTTCTTTTTCATTCATAAGTATTCTTTAGTAAAGTGCTATTCAGTTGTTAACAGTTGTTTTCTTGTAATATTTATTTCCTTGTTATTGAGTCTTAAGTCTTTGTATTTAGTAGATACAAGCCTTTCATCAGGTACAAAACATGCAAATATTTTTACCTAGTCTGTGGTTTGTCTTCATAGTCTCTTATCAGTTTCTTTTGAAGATAAGTTTTAAATTTTTATGAAGTTCAATTTATCATTTTCCCCCAATGGAACATGTTTTTGGTGTCATGTTTAAAGACAGGACCAGGTTTATAAAATCCAGGAGACCAGGGCAAAATTAAAATGATGATTCTATTATTAAAAAATTATTAAAAATTTCAGCATGGTGTCAGCAAAGCATTAAACTAAGTGTGGCCTTATTAATAGCATATGTAATATATATTTGAGACCATATAGTATTCCATTTATTTATTCTTGGTATTATTTATATTTCTAGGGGCCCAGTGCATGAATTTGTGAACCTTGAAAGGAACTGTGGGCTGTCAGGCTGCGTTGGGCACAGGGCGTGTCTCGGCCCATCCTCTGCACCCCTGTCCAGCCCCTCCTGCCTTGGCCCCTGGTCCCTTGTCTGCTGGCAGCCCCGCTCCCACTCCTCCCAAGTGCTGTCCCTCTTGCACCTGCTGATGGTGTGGAGCTGTTGGGGCTGGTGCCAGCAGCGGGTGCAAGTGGGGTTGGCACTGGCAGCAGGTGTGAGTGCCAGGTGGGACCATGGCTTGCAGGAGAAAAGAATTTTTAGTAACTACCAGTGGCTCGCCTCAATGACATCGATCCGCTTCCCACCATGGTCTGGTGCCCCTGTTAACCTGCTCCACCATCCCACCACAACCAACTCTCACTATGCTCTGTGGGAGCACATCATAGTGACCAGTTGTTTGGTTGTTCCTCCGTTCATTCTGTTTGCATATTAGCCTTTTATTATATAGGATTGTTGGCAAATATTTTACTTTTACATATTTTACAAACCCCACATTACATGGTTATTACTTTTGTTTAAACAATCAATTAGCTTTAATATATACCTGTGTATTTAGCACAAGATTCTTTGTTCCTTGGTTTAGATCCATATTTTATCTGGTATTATTTTCTTAGTTCCTGGAGGACTTCCTTTTACACGTCTTGTAGTGAAGATCCTCTAATGGTAGACTCCATTTCTGTATGTCTTAAAACATATTTATTTTACCTTTATTTTTTAAAGGGATATTCATTGTTTTAGAATTTTAAGATAATATTTTTCTTTCAGTATATTGATGATGTTGCTTCATTGTATTCTTGCTTTAATTTTTACAAATAAGATATTTGCTGTCCTATCTTCGTTCTTCTGTATATACTGTGTTTTTTCTGTTTAAAGGAAAGATGATATTGTCTCTTTATTAATGGTTTTGGCTACTTTTTAAAAAATATATATTTTATTGATTTTTTTACAGAGTGGAAGGGAGAAGGATAGAAAGTCAGAAACATCAATGAGAGAGAAACATCGATCGGCTGCCTCTTGCACGCCCCCTACTGGGAATGTTCCCACAGCCAAGGTACATGCCCTTGCCGGAATCGAACCCAGGACCCTTCAGTCCCCAGCCCGACGCTCTATCCACTGAGCCAAACTGGTCTCGGCAAGGTTTTGGCTACTTTCAATATGATGTATCTTGGTATAGCTTTTCTTCATGTTCCTTGTACATGGAGTTAACTGATTTGGATCTTTAGTTTTATAGTTTTCATTAATTTGGAAAAATTTCAGCCATTATTTTTTCAAATATTTTTCTTTTCTTTCCTTTTTCTTCTCTTGATACTCTCTCTGGAGACTCCAGTTAAATATTTCTCTAGTTACTTGAAATTATCCCACAACTCACTGTTAAGTTTTAAAAATTCTCTATGGATTTCATTTGAGATAATTTTTATTACTGTTTACGAATTTACCACTTGCATTTTTCAGTTTCTAATCAGCAATCAGCCTTATCCAGTGTGTCTTTTCCATTTAACAAATTGTGGTTTTCATCTATAGAAGTTGATTTGGGTCCTTCTTTACATTTTCTATGTCTGTACTTAACTGTTTGAATGCATGGGATACAATTATTATGATTGTGCATATGTCTTTGTCTAATATTCTAATATTTGGGTCAACTCTTGACTCATTAGTCACTTTTGACTCATTAATTCTTCCCCTTGTTACAGGTCACATTTTCCTGCTTCTTTTCATGTCTACCATCATATATTGGATTCAAAATATTTTGAACTTTACTTTGTTGGATGCTTGATATTTCTCTATTAGTCTAAGTATTACTAAACTTATTCTGCGATTCAGTTAACTTACTTGGAAGCAGTATATATACACTTTTTAGATCTTCTTTCAGAATTTGTTAGGCGAGACTGAATCAGTGATTAGACTAAGGCTAATTTTCCCCACTACTGATGCAAGACCCTTATTTATACTCTGTACCCATGAGTTTATTCAGTCTTATTAGTAGGAAAAGGTGCTATTTCAGGTCACCACTCAACTCTGATCTTCTCAGGTGGTTTTCCCCAGCTTGGAGGGGTTTCTTCACATAAAATTGCTGATCAGTATGCAGCTACATACTTAAGGGAATCTTCTGTACATCCTGAAAGTTCTGTATCTCTGCAGCTCTGCTTCTCTAGTGCTCTGTACACTGTCTGCCCTGATCTCCTGGGCTCTCTATTTAAAGAGCCATTGGTGTTCCTTCCCTTTACCACATCCTGGAATCTCTGTCAAGGCTTTGGACTCAGTAATAATGGGATTTACCTTATTTGTTTCCCATTTCTTAGAGACAGATGTCCTTCATTTCCTAATGTCAAATGTCATGAAAAATTCAATTTGTCAAACTTTTTTATTTCTTTATGTCAGAGAGTCCTCTGGTCTCTGTTAATCTATCTGTCAGAAGTAGAAGTCATTTAGATTTTTAAAGAAAGTTTGCATAATTATTAAGCTCTCAGATTATGGGGCAAGATTCTTGTAACATTCACATTCCCTTCAGTTATATTTCCAGCATTGAAATTAGTTCATGATGGTAGTATGTGACTATAAAATATTAGCAAATTGTAATAATATTCCAGAGGTCATTCAGTTATATTTGATCAGCCTCCCACATTATGAAGAACATAGTGAGAAGCATGATTAATATTTATAATATCGAGTTATATTTTGTATTATGATTAGTATAAAATGACTTTTGTGTTGGGCAGTAAGAAATGAAAGGATTGTGTATTCTTTATTTTTATTTTTCTAAATTAAATTTATTGGTCAATATGATTATATAGTTTTCAAGTGTACATTTTATGATACATTATCTGTATATTGCATTGTGTGCTTACCCCCCAAAGTCAAATCATCTTTTGTCACACCATATGTATGACCCCCTTTACTTTCTCCTCCTCCTCCCACACTTCCCTTCCCTCTGGTAACCGCCATATTGTTGTCTGTGTCTATGAGTTTTTGTTTGTTTCATTGTTTGTTCATTTGTTGCTTTAAGTTTTACATGCCGTATATGAGGGAAGTCATATCGCTTTTAACTTTTTCCGTCGGACTTATTTCGCTTTGCATGATATTCTCAAGGTGCATCATGTTGTCCGAAATGTCAGTATTTCATATTTTCTTATGGCTGTAGTATTTCATCATACAGTTGTAGGATTATCTATTAAAATTAAAGAATGTAATTTTGGTCACTTATATGGCAAAGTAAAAACTTTTTCTTCATCTTTGCTATTTGTTGCCCGTGTGTGTGTGTGTGTGTGTGTGTGTGTGTGTGTGTGTGTGTGTGTGTGTTTCTTTATTATGGCAAATTATCACAAGTTAAACTCTTTCGAGATGGTACAGTTTTTTTTCAGAATCAGTTATTCCAAAAGAGGTCTGCAATAGTTATTGGCATAGTGATTTTCTTAGGTATAAAAAAAGAATCCTATAATAAGCATAGAAATAAGATTGTTACTAAACATTTGGAGACTTTCTGAATAAGCAGGGTCTATTGTGCTATTTAATGTCTAGTTATATGTGCTTATTTGCAATAAAAACAGCATTAGGAACACACCAGAATGTGTGTGTATATATATATATATAGTTAAAAAATAAAAACATGCAGATAGCAATAACACTAAAGTATTTCATATTCCACTCTTTCTATGGGAATAGCATTTGAAAATTTAAATAAAATGCTTAGCTATTTGCTTAGCAACCTAGGAAATATACTCTTTGTCAGCTGGCAGCATAGTCCTTGCTAATATTTATGCTAATATAACAAAGGAGATATAAAATGTCTTCAAGGTAATATTGTTTCTTTTTAATATTTTTGTGCCATTGACATGTTAACAAGGAATCTGCACATGAATAATGTGCTCGTACTTCCACGTGCAGCAGAGGCTATGCGGAGTGACACATCAGCACATGCACTTATGTGTACTGGCAAGCAGCAAATAAAGTCATTCATAAATTAGGAATCCCTAGCACAGTGTATTATCAGGAAAGCATTCTCTAAATGTAATAATTATAATGAATTGACTTGGATCTCAAATATTGTCACTAAAGGACACATTTTTTCTTATTTAAGTACTCACAAGAATTTGGTATATTGCCTTTGCAATTGATTATACAATTAACATTTATAATTCAATTTTTAAAAGTAGTTAAACTTTAGATGGAATAAATTAGTGGAATAAAGCACACAATGGTTTATGATGTAATTATTCACCTTTGTAAGAGATGAATCAATAAGGTAAAATAGTAAATCCAACATTTTGGCCATTTTATTGTCCAATTCTGGATTATGTTGGGACTCTAGTAGCTCCAAAGTGTCTTTAGTGTGGAATGTTGTATTAGAGAACCTCACTGGAAAATATTATTCAAAAGAGGTGCTTTTCTAACTGAACTCTAAAGATTTGCTTACCTCTGGAGCTTGTATATCCTGAGTGTATATTCAGCTGGCAGCATAGTCCTGCACTAGGAACCCCACAATGCCATTCTGAGGTCTGCCTGCTTCCTTGGAACTTTTGTCAAATGTTATGCAGGATTCTTACTGCCTGCATTCCTGTTAGTGATCTTCTCAAACATTTTCCCCAGGAAGAGGCTTTACTCGCTTTTGTTTTCTTCATATACTTTAAATAAAGCGATTTTGGGGGGGGGACAAAATAGAAAACATGTTTTAAAGTATTGGTGTTTCCAGTTCAAAACCCACATTTGTCTTTATTTTAAGCATGCTCAGCTACTTCAATTCTTAAATAAGATATTAAAATGCATTTTGCCTTGAATGCCTTTCATGGTTTAGACTCTTAGAAACTCAAAGCAAATGAATTTAGTTCAATAAGTATTTGTTGAGCATCTGCTGTGTGCAAAGCATAGTGATAGGCTATTTTGAATAACATATGCTGCAGACTATCAAGGGGTTTATAATGTATTCAAAAGGAAGGAATATGTGTAAACCCAATAATTTAACACATGATTAATTGACATAAAGCCATATAATAGGTTTATAGGGTCTCCCAAATCTCTCCTCAATAGACAGCAAGCTATTTGAGGGCAAATATTTTTGTTCTGTTTTGTTTAATGCAAGATTTATCCATAGGATCGCAAACTTCAGATACAGAAGTTTGCAATCCTATGCCCACAGGCATAGGATTCTGATAGGCAAAGGTGGCAATTAAAATTTAACAGACATGATAATGCATTGAATTAAGATGGTAGGTTTTGAAATGGCTGAACCAACTTTCCTAGCCATATGGGGCTCTCAAGGTAGCATGGGGTCAGTCCCTAGTAGGAACTAGATACCATCCTGAGGAATTAACAACAAGAAAAATAGCAAATTTCCACATACCTTCAGTTTTATTTATCATTATTCTTAGTGCTCCAACCTACCTTTTCCCCCTCAGCCCTTTGGAAGAGTTCCTGGGTCTGGCTTATCTTTATGATTGAATGATATGATAATTTATGGCTCTGAGTAAATTGTTTGCAAAACTATTTTCTGCTACTTAGGAGTGCCAAATCTAATTAGATTTGTTGCAAAATGTATATTTTAAAAGTTGCTTTCTACACTGTAAAAAACGGATTTTCCATGGGTAATAGAGAAGTGATATTCAAGAACATACACTGATAACCAATTAGTACTGCAATTTATATGTAAATAAACATAGTATTTGTGATGTGTACATATTTATATATTCAGTATATGAAAATGTGTGTATGTTGTACATTTTTATATTTAAATTATTATTAAAATGCATACATAAGTCTAGGGGTTATCCTGATTTCACTTTTGTCAGTCTTGAATATTGGATGAAAACAATTTGTGACAGTGATTGATTTAAATGAAGCCACTTCTGAGAGAGTGATTGTTTTTAATTAAAATGTTGGATATTTTCCCCCCTATATCTGAAGGTGGCTGGACTGATTTGCATTTCTTTCAGTTCTGAGTGTTGAGGCTAATATATTATGAAACAACTTTTTGTGTGTGTGTGTATACGTGGACATTAGCTTTCATTATTTCTATTTTAACCAATATCAGAGAGTATAGAACTGAGTGTCACATAAGAAGTATCCTTAAAACACTTGAGACACAGCAAATGGAAAATAAAATAAAAAACTGATGAGAAAATTAAATTAAGACAATCTAAGTTTTCTTAAGCAGAGTGGATATATTGAATGCGTAAGTGTTTTTGGAAAAGCATAAAGAACCCTAACAATTCAATGAATTGAAAAATATTTTGCAATTTTACACAGTTAATTCAAATATGGGTGTGGAATTTCAGATATAGAAGTTTGCAATATCTCAGTATATGGAATACAAAATCTTTTTCTGATAGGTCTTATATTTAACATTTATTAGAAAAAAATCACCAAACCTTCTTATCCCATTATTTAAAGAACAAAGTGAGCATGTACCTCAATAAAAATTTGTTCACACATGTAATATTTTTACTGTTTTGTAATATATCAAGGCATATTATTCATTTAGAGTGATGTTCCGTTTTTAGGATAGTAGATGTATTTCAGATTGTCTTAACATTTTAAACTCTTGATTGAGTTCCTATTAGATCTGACTAGATCATCATTGCTTTGTTTCTTATTTTGTGTACTTTTTTATATGATTACTTTAAAATTTTTATATTCATTGTTGAATTGATAAAATGTTCATTTTTATTTTTAACATTTTTAGTTATTGGGGTGACGTTGGTTAATAAAATTTGTAGATGACCCATCCCCATTTCTAGCCCTTGAATCACAGGTATTGTATTCTGGCTGAGTGGACAAAAACTAGATGGCATGTTATAAAATTGCATCTGTATCTAACAAAAAATATTTATAGATTTCAGGTGTACAATTCTATAATATATCCTCTGTATGCTGTATTCTGTGTTCACTACCTAATGTTAGGTCTCCTTCAGTTACCATTTATCCCCTCTTTTCCCTGCTCTATCTGTCCCACTTTCATTTCTTTCTGGTAATCACCATACTGTTGTCTGTGTTTATGGGGTAAGTCTTTTTTTTCTTTTTCTTTCTCTCTTTTTTTCTTAATCTCATCATCTTTTTCGCCCAAGACATTCATTTTCAAAAACCCATATGGTTGTTGATTTTTCCTGAACACAATTAAGGAACTCTAAATACCAATCCAGTAGTTCAGGCTGAATGCCAATATAGTCTCATGTGATAACTTTCAAAGAAAATTGTTGAAAGGCCAGCAGTAGTTATGGGGAGGTGAACAAATATTGCTGCTAACACTGTGCTTGGCCTTACAATGCTCAAAAATGTTATTTCACTTTCCTTATCCCTGTTGTCTAGTTTATGCAGGGAGGGCTCCATCCACAATTCTCCATAGTGCTGCCAACTAGGGAATTCTGTACCTTTTGCTGGGATGTAGAGTCCGGGCTCCCATATTATCTTGCTCTTGGTGTAAGAGCCCCAATTCCACTCCTTTTTTGCTTGGTTATTTTAATAGTACTTTGATTTTCTTTTTGGGAGCCACTCTTCTCTGATATGCAGCCTATAAAATTTAGGGGGATGGTGCCGGGGGAGACCCATGCCTGGCTAAGGAGCACATTCGAACAAAATGATTCTTAACTCATCATACCTGGAGCTTATCTACCTTTGGGCTTAATGATAATGTAATTTTATAAATTCCATTTATTAATAATCAAAGACTTGCGTGTATTTGTTCTTAACCATATAATTCACGCAGCAGATATATACAAAGATATCATATTAGCTGTATTCTTGGTGTTAACTTTACCCCCCAATATCACCTTTAATCCATATTATCTCTGTTTTTGTATGTTTTCCCTAAATTATAATAACTTTAGTTGAGCTAAAATAAGTTATATGTTTACTTAGTCAGGAACACATAAACTTCAACATATTGCAAAGCATTCATTAGCATCAGGACTGAGAGCCAGGGTCACTATGCCAGCCCCTCAGAATTAGGGTGTGACTCAAACTGCCTCCGGCACTCCAAGGACCCAGTGTGACATGTGACCCTGAATACTTCCATGTCAATTTGTGCTAAAGGATAGCAAAGCTAACATTTTTTATTTTTGGAGATAATAAATGAACGGGACGTTCTAATCCTGGGTCTTCACACAATGCAAGGGTTTGCTATTGTTTTGGAGACAAGTGCTGTTATTGCAACAGCCCAGTCTGGTTCCTGTCCACTGATATTTGTGTGAGATTTTCTTAGTCCCCTTTTTTCAACTTTTTTAAAGTCAGGAAATAATACATGAAAGTGAGCTGTCCAGCACATATTAGACTGAAGTCAAGTGCAAAAATGAAGTGTTATATCCTTCTATACACGGGAGATTTATAAGTTTTGTAATATGTTTGCTTTGCCTGACTTCACATAACTTATGTAGTTGTTTTCTAAATAAAGTAGTTTTTTGTTTTATTTTTTGCTATGTTTATTTGGTTGCATATTTTTTACCTTGGGGGAAAGTTTTATTTTCCTTTTATTTTAATTATTTGAAAGAATGTCCTTCCAGTATTAATGCTCACATTGCATAATGGTCAATTTTATAAAGTATCATAGAGAAGGTTTCATGGATTCTGACTGTGTACAAAAAGAAACTAATGAACTTAATTTTTGAAAATTTGGGCAACCAGTTAATCCACACTGTAATTACATTTAGGTTATTTGCATAAATGCATGCAGTATTATTTGCAAGTATATATGGAATTATATTTTTACTAATTCCTTGGCAAAAGGCACTGATAAATTTAATAAAATATATTTTTATTGATTGTTAGAAAGAGAGGTAGGGAGAGGGAGAGAGAGATAGAAACATCAATGATGAGAGAGAAACATCACTGATCGGCTGCCTCCTTTAAGTTCCACACTGGGGATCAAGCCTGTAACCTGGGCATATGCACAATTGGGAATTGAACTGGCAACCTCTTTGTTCAAGGTCAATACTCAATTGCGGAGCTACACCAGTTGGGAGGCATTAATACATTTTATTAAAATTTCTACATTTTCATTATATAAATGTATCATGCCATAAACTGTTGAAAAGTAAATGTTTCAACAGCTATCAAAATACCATTCATTATATTTGACATTTTGGTGTTTTCTCTCCCATATATTTTTATTTATGGATAGTAATTTTTAAATAGTT
This sequence comes from Antrozous pallidus, assembly GCA_027563665.1. Classification (NCBI taxonomy): domain Eukaryota; kingdom Metazoa; phylum Chordata; class Mammalia; order Chiroptera; family Vespertilionidae; genus Antrozous; species Antrozous pallidus. The sequence goes on along the minus strand of CM050519.1, from coordinate 63,771,195 downwards.
ATGTTCATGTTATATACATGTATATTATTACACAAAACTTTTTGATGCTGGAAATTTATTTTTATTTTATTATTTATCTATTTTTTTCTTAATTAGTACATTTATTAAAATATAGACTAATGGTCCTGTACTTAAATGTTGTTGTGGACGTGTGCTGGGTTCCATAAAACATAACTAATCATAAGGAGCTCTTCAATATACTCCTGACAGAGGTGAAAAGGTGACTAGAAATGACTGACAAGACAGGGCCACTCCAGGCATAATTCCCTCATATAATTAATAATTGCTAGAAAATGGAGTTTGCCATTATTTACAATTATACCAACATTCATGGAGGCTGAAACGTGTTTTAGTGTTTCCCAAGTAGTTTTCTGTTTTAGCTATGAAGGTCATTTCCCACAACCAAACTTGTTCTTAATACCATTAAGAACAAAGTAGAAATTTTACTTTGTTCTTAATTTCTACTAAGAACAAGTAGAAATTTTATGTCCATTCAACCACAGTCTCTTACATCCTCCTGGGCCTGTTCCTTTGCAGGTTCTTCATATCATGCATTCACATGTAACGTCCAATCTATATGCTCTCCAGTTTCTTTAAGATAAAAGGAGTGACTTGCCACAGGGCTACATAGATGAGGAAGTTCCTCGAGCATCTTCCATTTCATCCCCTCGGGGTCCAGCTGCCGCGTGAGGCCCTCAAAGGGGGAACATCATGGCTCTGCCTCACCGGCTTCCACCAGCCGCACTCCGCTCTTCTCAGCCAGAATATTTATTTTAAATAAGAAGTCTGAGAAGTACAGTTGTGAACATTTTTTATTGATTAATTGATCATAGAGCATCTGAAGAAGGAAGAGAGAGAGAAACATTAATTTGTTACTCCACTTATTTATGCATTCATTGGTTGTTTCTTGAATGTGCCCTGACCAGAGAGAGAACCCACAACCTTGGCATATCATGATGATGCTCTAACTGAGCTACCAGGCCAAGACAAATCTTGAACATTTTTAAAGCTTTTTTTTGTGATCACCATCTTGTTTTTTATGTTGTTCCAATTTTCACTTGTATCAGCAATATATAAAATTACAAATTGTCTCATCAGAATTCAGGTACAAAATATATATGGCATAGCTCCTATTTAACTAGACACTGATGATGTAATGGTGAGCAATATCATACATTTCAATTTTCTTCTTGAAACTTGCAGTCCAATTTGAAGACAGACATGAATCATATAATTGCAAAAATAAATGTGGAATTAAAACTATGAATTATAAAGCAAAATATTAGCATCTGTTTAATCTCAATGGTGGGCATATGGATGTAGGTTTCATTGTTTTCTATATCTTGTAATGTATTAAAAACATTTCAGTGTGAAATAATTTTGTTCATTAGATTTCACATATAAGTGAAATCATATGGTACTTGTCTTTGTCTGACTGGCTTCTTTCATTTAGCATAATGTTCTCCAGGTCCATTTATGCTGTCAAAAAGGGTGAAATTTTCTCGCTTTTATGACTAAATAGAATTCCATTATATTAATACCACAGTTTTTTTAATCCACTCAGCTACTAATGGACACGTGGGCTGCTTTCAAATCTTGGCTATTATAAATAATGCTGCAGTGAACATAGGGGTGAGCACTTGAATTAGTGTTTTGGGTTCCTTTGAATTAATTCCCAGAAGTGGACTCACTGGGTCATAAGTCAGTGCCATTTTTTATTTTTTGAGGTAACTCCACACTGCTTTCCACAATGGCTGCACCGATCTGCATTTTCAGCACACGCGGGTTCTCTTTTCTCCACATCCTCACCAACACTTGTTGTTTGTTGATTTATTGATGATAGTTATTCTGACAGCTGAAATAACTCACTGTGGTCTTAATTTACATTTCTATGATGATTAGTGACATTAAGCATCTTTTCATATGTCTATTTCCCATCTGTCCTCTTTGGAGAAGTTTCTATTCAGATCTTTTGCCCATTTTTTAATGGAATTGTTTGTGGATTTGTGTGTGTGTGTGTGTGTGTGTGTGTGTTGACTTTTAGAAGTTCCTTATAAATTTTGGACATTAACCCGTTATCAAGATGTATTATTGGCCAATATGCTCTCCCATTCAGTGGGCTCTCTTTTTTATATTTTTGATGATTTTCTTTGCTGTGCAAGATCTGTTTAGTTTGATATAGTCCCATTTATTTATTTTTCTTTTAGTTCCCTTGCCCAAGGAGATCTATTAGAACTACTAAACAAAATAAAGAACTACTAAACAAAATAGAGAGCAGACAGACATCTCTGGTAGGGTGGGGAGGTTGTTGAGGGGTGCGCTTAAACAAAAAACAAGAGAGAGAACTCACAGAAACAGTGTGGTGTTTGGAAGACTGGGAGGATGCTGGGGGGAGATAGAGGAGGGCATAGAGGGGATAAATGGTGATGGACATTTTAAAATTTAAAAATAAAATAAAGTGAAAGAGATAAGGGGGGTAGGAAACTTGAGTTACACATTATATTTGCTTAAAAATATACTGAAAATCCAGTGTTTGCCCTGCCTTTTTGAATAACTTGAATGTTTTTCTGTCATACCAAAAAAATAGTTTTGTTCATATAAAAGAAAAATAATTTTGATGCTTAAAATATGTTAGCCCCTATGAAAAAAATGCTGCCATAAAGCATTCAAGGAGGAATCTCGCTTTGTTTGAGGTGTTAGGAGAGTGCCCTAGAGGAAGTGCTGATGGAGCTGATCTTGGCAAGGAGGAAAATGAGTTAACTATGCAAGGATGTATGTGGGTGTATGCACACAGATGTTCAAGGGGCAGCTTTATTCAGGTGGGCGTATTTGAGACAGGTAAAGTTGAAGGAACAGGATGAATGTGGAAGATAATGGAATGTTTGCAGGCAGTCCACAGTGACCCAGGTTGGGCTACAAACAGGGCACTGCGTGGGAGCAGGAGAAAACAAGGCCAGGCAGACAAGATGGGGCCCCATCGCTGCAGGGTGTTTGAGTAATTAAGCCAACAGCAAAGAGTTGCTATGTATTTCAGGATCTGATGGATTGGAACAGGCAAAGTACAAATAGGAAGACCACCTAGGAGAGGAGAAGCCCTGAGGGGTTTAGGTTCTGCTAGCTGTGAAAATGGAAAAAGAATGAAGGAACTTGGGAAGAGAGTATCTGTAGGTATTAGGCAGCTCATTAGGGGGGGGGGGGAAAGCAAGCATTGCCCAGCCCGCGTGGCTTGGTGGTTGAGCTTCGACCTATGAATCAGAAGGTCAGGCATGCAGGAGCCAACCAATCATTAACGTTTCTCTCTCTCTCCCTCTCCCTTCCTCTCTGAAATCAATAAAAATATCTATTTTAAAAGTCAAGCATGGAGTTGATCCTTAGGGGACAGATACTGTTAATATAAGTAGTCATGTCAGGGGTAGAAGTACCTTTTGGATGGAGTTGGTGGAGATGATTCTGGAGGAGGTTTAAACTTACAGTATTAAATTGCATGGGTAGAGAGAATTATTAAAAATGCAGCCAGTAGCAAAGTGGATTGGATTGTAGAATCGATTTCCAAGAACTTTGATCTTTCCAACTTCATGTTATTGCTTTATATCACAGATTTGGCTGCAGATTTGCAGGATTTGGGTTTAGATACAAATGGTGATTGATCTTTAAACTCCTAGTTTCAGAAAACAAACCAGATTGGTTTCTGTTTTATTTTAGGATTGTAAGATGGTTTAGTTTGATTCTTCAATTTATAGAACCCACATGTTAAAACCCAGCTTTGCACTTGTTAGTTATGAGCTCTTCACCCAATTACTAGCCCATGTTTCTACTTCCTTGTTGTCAGAAAGGGCTTTCTATTAAACTAGAGGCCCAGTGCACGAAATTCGTGCATGGAGGGCGGGAGATGTCCCTTAGCCCAGCCTGTACCCTTTCTAATTTGGGACCCCTTGAGGGATGTCCAACTGCCCGTTTAGGTCCTATCCCGATCAGGCCTAAACGGGCAGTTGGACATCCTTCTCACAATCCAGGACTGCTGGTTCCAAACTGCTCACCTGTCTGCCTCCCTGATTGCCTCTAACCACTTCTGCCTGCCAGCCTGATCACCCATTAACCACTGCCCTGCCAGCCTAATTGATGTCTAACTACTCCCCTGTCAGCCTGTTTGCCCCCAACTTCTGTCCTCTGACAGCCTGGTCACCCATAACTGCCCTCCCCTGCAGGCTTGATCACCCCCAACTGCCCTCCCTTGCAGGCCTGGTCCCTCCCAACTGCCCTCCTCTGTTGGCCTGATCACCCACAACTGCCCTTCCTTGCAGGGCCTGGAACCTCCCAATAGCCCTCCCCTGCTGGCCATCTTGTGGTGGCCATCTTTTGTCCACATGGGGGCAGGATCTTTGACCACATGGGGGCAGCCCTCTTGTGTGTTGGAGTGATGGTCAATCTGTGTATTTCTCTTTTATTAGATGGAATAACTTGTGGTGAGGATGCAATGAGTTAGTCTTGTGATGTGCTTAGAACAGTGCCTGGCACCTGAGAAGAACACAATGTTGTTATGGCTTCTGAAAAAAAACAACCAAATAATATGAAACTAGGTAAACAAAAATCAACTTGATTTTGTTTTCTTGGAGTTAATTGAGACCCCAAAACCACAATTCCATGTTTTACTTACACTTCCTTTGTCAGAAATAAAGTGAGGTCAAGCAGGGCTCTCTTAGCATGATGTCCAAGTTTCACCCATGTTGTCACAAATGGCATGATTTTATTCTTTTTACAGTGTAACAATATTTTATTATAATATTTACATGTTCTTTATTTAATTGTTGATGGTCACACCTTGTTTCTATATCTTGCATGTTGTGAATAATGATACAATCTATGAGATGGGGATGTAGCTATCTCTTTGAGGTCCTGAGTTCCCTTCCTTCAGATAAGTACCCAGAAGTGGAATTGCTAGATCATATAGTAGTTCAATTTTTAATTTTTTGAAGAAGGTTTTTTCCCCCCAGTGGCTGCACCAATTTACATTTCCACCAGCAGTGCATGAAGGTCCCCATTTTCTCTACATTCCCATCATTACTTGTTATCTCTTTTGATTCTGATAATAGAAAAATCATAAAAGTAGGGCTCTCTTCTTGCAACTGTGAGGGAGCTTGTGCCTTCGCACTGTGTTGGCTGACCTATTTAATTCAAGTTCAGAAGATATAGGAGCTAAAATATGCAATTATTTAAAATAAGTGATTCAGAACATAAACAATTTATAGAAAAAGTGCCAATCTCTAAAATTTTCTATGTTTTTGTAGCAATTAAGAGTTTACTGCCTCTCCCCTGCCTTTTTACTTTTGTTCTCTTCTTTTCTATGCTACTTGTTCTCAGTGATAAGCAAAAATCTGATGCAGCAAACCTAAGAAAAGAAGTCCTTAATACTTAGAGGGCTGATTGGCCAGTCAAGTCATACTGAGTGATGGGAGGACTAAGGTGCAAGAGTAATTTTTCCCACTAATGCGTACCTTAGAGTGATATGATTTTTAAAGTTAATATACTACAGGCACCTCATAACATGATCTAATAATCACGTAGATATTCCTTTTTAAAATCATAGCCTTCTGAAAACATTTATATTCTAACTAGAGGCCTGATTTATGAAAATTCATGCACTGGAGGTGGGGACAGTCCCTGAGCCCAGCCTGCCCCCTCTCACAATCTGAGAGCCCTCAGCGGCAGGAGGCAACCGAGCAATCAGGGGAAGGAGATGCCCCCATCATACCTCTGCTGCTGCCACTGACAGCAGCACAAGGCTTGGCCAGTCCTGGTTACTTATGCCTTGGGCTGGCCCTGGGCAGCTGGGAAGCTGCCATCTGAGACTTGCCTGTGCCTCGGGCCTGCCCTGGGTGGCTGGGCAGCCAATATCCGAGGCTTGCCGGTGCCTCAACCAGCCCTGGGTAGGTGGGGGGCTGAGAGTGGGGCTGGCCATACCATGCGCCTGCCACCCCACCTGGCAAGACTGAAAGGACTGAGGGATTTCAGCAGGGATAAGAGGACTGGGTGCCACCATATTGTGGCTATGGGCACTACCATCTTTGTGATGGCATAACAGTCAATTTGCATATCCCCTCTTTATTAGATAGGATACATTTACTCACACTGCTATGGTACTGTGGTGTTCACACATTATGTTTCAGGTTTTCTATAATGTTATGCTAACTTTGAAGAAAATCTGTGTACTATGGAGTAATTTTTCAAGTTATTAGCATTATCAGATGTAAATTTCAACAGATATTGGCATTTTTAACTCATTGAGGACTAAACAAAAGGCTAAGACTATTATACTTTTGAACATCTTTTTCTGTTTTTGTTTTTGCATGTGTGTGTACTGTGTTCACCTTTTTTTTTTACAAATACACATTTTTTTTCTTTAAAGAACACACCCTATAATACAGCAAGGAATATGTTTTATTTTTATTGAATTTAGTGGGATGACATTGGTTAATAAAATTACATAGGTTTAAGATGCACTATTTTATATCATCTGTGTGTTCACCACCCCAGTGGGAGGAGACTTGAGTTGGAGTGGCGACCACAATTTTTCTATTTATTACAAGGTGCTAGGCTTCATTGTTCTGTGACATCTACTGTTTTGATAACAGGAGCAGATTTGCATGTCCCTTTAAGCAATTGTGGAGATGGTGAGGATTGTGACATACCACGTCAAATCTAGTTCTGATATGGGCATGGCTTTTGAAAAGCCACATGCAGTATTTATTTCCAAAGATAATACTGGCTCTTTGTGAAGCACTGGATCACTAGAATGGTCCTGTTTTTTATTGAATAATTAAATGAGAAGTTTGTTCCTATGCAAGTTCCATTTTTATTTTAATAAACTTCCATTGTGTACCTCAAGACCTTTTGGCCAGGAACCATAATGCCTATTGATAATTTTAATCTCCTTCTTAGTTCTATAAACGAGGCTTTTCTATTAAATTTGTCTGATTTGTCTAGATTATGGTCAGAGCCAACCTCACAGCATATGCTTGTTATTTGGTCTCATCCTGAGTTCAGAAGCGAGCTTTCTCATTTTCCTCTGGATCATGCATAAGAACCTAAGATCCCTCCATGCAAGTTAGAGGGGACCCTTTAGACATCCAGGCAACATTCCCCATATTGGGGCTTTTTCTAAGAATGTTCATAAAAATGTTTGCATGGTTTTTGTTGTTTAAATTTTTAATTATTTGTTGATTAGAGAGAGAGAGAGAGAGAGAGAGAGAGAGAGAGAGAGAGAGAGAGAGACTGATTTGTTGGTTCTTCTAATTTTAGTCTCCTCTGGTTGACTCTTGTGTGTCTTGACCAGGGATTAAACAGGAAACCTTAAGATGCTCTAACCAACTGAACTATCCGGCCAGGGCCAGTATGATTAGAAAAAAATACAGGTTTTTCACACTTTGGAGTTACTTATTAAATTAAGTTTTAAATTCTATTCATGGGGCTTTAATATCGTTTGTTTGAGTCTGAACTTTAGAAAACTTATGTATTGACATCCTGAATGATATTAGCTTAAACTATTAATTATTTTAGGACTCAACTAACAGCTAAACTAATAAATTAATTAGTTTAATCATTTTAACTAGTAATTTAAATGCATGCATATTAGTTTTAAAAAATGACCCATTTTCTGTCGCTGACGGATGCAGCTTACAACAATGTTTTCTTTACCTTCTATGCTTAGTATACTGCAGGTTTCACAAATACAGAGAAACCTGGGAGACATAAAATATAAGATGCTCCTTCTCTAAAATGCCCTCTTGTTTCTTAAAAATAAATGAATAAATTAAAAAACAGAAAAAGAAATTCTATTGTGACACATTGTGAGGCTTATGATAACTTTGTTTGCCTTTCAGATCCCCAGCTCAAGGGTATAGTGACCAGGTTATATTGCAGGCAAGGCTACTACTTGCAAATGCACCCCGATGGAGCTCTCGATGGAACCAAGGATGACAGCACTAATTCTAGTAAGTGACAGCCTCAGGCCACCAGTTACCTTAACACAGTGGGTAGAAGACATGCCGCTACTTAAATGACTTAAAAAAATACATTTTCAATTATTTGGTTATGTTGGCTCATTCTTACAATGTTGCAACTAGAATAACATTAACAATTTTACTTGGACCACATGGATGAAAATATTCATAGAGTAATGAAAGAAACCTGCTACTTTAAGACAATCCTGTTAATATTTTAAGCATTTTTCAAACAATTGTCATAACTCACATATTGTTATTACTTTTAACCTCATTGCCATAAAAATTAAAAAAATACACCAGAGCTTTCAAATAGAAGTTGATTACATATTTACTTTGGAAGTGTTATTTTTATTAGGACTGTAGCTTATTAATCATAATTAAGGGTAGCTGGAAACTTAAGGGTAACAATTTGGTTTAAGTAATAAAAATTTAATTTTTTAAACATTTGTGTTCAACAGGAAAGGATCTCTCTATAGAGAGGACTTGAAGGTTGTGTGCCTCTGAATACATTGTATAAAATGTTTGACTATGATATAGAATTGGGTCTGTGATAAGATTTTTTAGTAAAAAGCCACACACTTCATATCATATTAATGTCTGTCTTCACTTTACTATTTTTATATGTAATATTTATTTGTATTTGTATTCTGGTGCCTCTCCTTATATTCATTTTTTTTGTTTTTTTTCCCATTTTCTATTTACATAGGCATCTGATTCCTTTTAATTTAGCACATCAGTTCTAAAATAGACACACTTTCTACTGTTCAGAAGAATTAGTGAAAAGCAAAACCTGATTTTATTAAAAATATTTAACCATATATTACCTGTGGATCAGGAATGGATCTGACTCTTTTCATCCATTTATCATTTATTCTTTTTTAAATTGCTATTATTGCTCAAGGATATTTTTCCCATTGTTGTTGTTTTTTTAGAGATAGTGGAAGAAAAGGAGGGAGTGGGGAGAGAGAGAAACATCAATGTGAGATAGACATTGATTAATTACCTCCCACATGTGCTCTGATCTGGGCCAGGGATTGGACCTGAAATTCAGCTACATGCCCTTGACCTAGACCCTTCAGTGCAGGGGTCAACACTCTAACCACTGAAATTTCTGGCCAAGGCTGATTTATTTTTTATTGTACTTAATTACAATGCCAAGAAGTAAGGATTTGAATGCATGTAAGCCAATTTAGGCATTTTTATTTTAAATTCTTGTAATCAAATTTTCACTAATACTGATTCTTAGAGCACCTAATAATATCAAATAGAATATTTTTGCAATTGATATTACTATGTGAACTAGTAATGTTCTTTTTCTTTTAACTTTAAAATCCTTTTTGGTTTACCTATACTTTGCTCTTTTTCAATTTCTAAAACTTTCCCCTTTAAGTATTTATTGTATCATCTTTTATATTTTTAACTTTCCCCTATCATATTTGCTCATTGGTTTATTTTTGTTTTATTTCCTTTTTTTGATTTAAGGAAAGACAATGTAAATTAATCCAGACAGAAGAAAGATAAGGCATTTTTATTAAAAGACCAGTGTCAATGTTTACTTGGCATTTTGATAATTTGGTCTAATGTTTTAAAATTATAGGTACTTGACCATCTTTGTCCTGTAAAAGGTGTCAATTTCTCCTGGTTCAAGTTCACACATACATCTGCTCTTTTTTTTTTTTAATCTTTAACTCTTGGCCAATTATTTCAAAAAAAGTGTTCCCTTTTTCTTACGTCTCACAATATCAATATCAGATTCAGCCTGGTCAAGTAGTCTTCATTTAAAAGCATTTTTGTACACTATCAGCCTAGTTTTGTTACCATTATAACCCTTGCAGAGCCATAGCAGAACAGTATAAAGCAGGGTCAGATACAGGTTCTCCCCTCAAAGACTATAAAAATTTAATAAAACTTGGCAGAATTATAGCAGCTTTACAAAAGCAATAGGAATTACTAATTAGCTCTGCTTTTGTGTACTGTCACCTTTTGAACTAAAGTATACAGTTTTGTCAATGATGAATTGTAAGATATTTCCTTTTCTCGGGTTCATTGCAGTAGTCTTATGAATCTTAAGAAAATTGTTAGCCCAGAAAGGTATTCTTTAACTGAGAGTGAGCACTGGCGACAGCTCCAGATAGAGCACTGTCCTTTTGGTTGGAGAAAGGGGTGATATAATTTTTTACCAACATGTCTCAGTTTTATGATAATTCTCTGAACACCAAATAAGTATTAATCATCCGTAAGTAGGAAAAATAAGGAGAAATCATCTAGGAGTGGCCCTGATATCACCCAGATTTACTAATAGGACAAGCCTGAGGCTTAAACCTTCAGATCTTGGTGATTTGAGTTCAACACATATCCCACTTTCAAATGTGAAATTACTTAGAACTGGACAAAATCAGAACCGCCCTGCTAAGCTGCATTTGTCATAAGTTTTAGATAAATTAAGAAGAGGAAAAAGGCCAATAGGTAGGTGAAGCTGACACTAATGTTGTCCCAGGGTTTTCAGTCTGAGATCCAGGAACCTCTGGGAGGAAAAAGTGGCAAAAAAAAAAAAAAAGTTGAGAATAGAGAGGATGCTGCCGCAACTTGATTGTTTATCACTGACTTCTTTATGCCCTCGAAGGATCTTTCACAAGATGAAGTGGGGTTGCTTCATGGCCACACTCATTTTCAGGGGATACTTCCTTAAAAATCTTAGCGCTTCCCTTCTACCTACCGTAAACTACGCACTATGGAAAGTAGTAGTACCATGAACTATGGTATTTGATTAGGGAGTGGTTCTCTTTTCTTCATTTTGCTTTTGCGGATGCCTTGCAGTTTTTTTATGCTGCCAAACTCCATTGTTCCAGTTACCAGACCTAATAGATACAGCAAGCAGACTAGGACTACAGAGATATCAATAGACTAGTAATGATAACAATGTTAAAACCTCACACAAACCAACCCCTTTCACTTTAGAAATTCTCAACATAATACCTTAATATGTAAACATGGTTGACAGCTCACAGTCACCACTACCCCACAGGCCTTAGGGTGGCGCTCCTCATCCTGGCTATAGCTCAAGATCCGTTCAGGAGCTTTCAAAATAAGTGTATCATACCCTATACCAACTTCGTGAGATTCTATTTGGGATTGGACATGGCTGTCCTAGTTTTAAAGTACAGCCAGCATTGAAAGTCACTACTCTGCGAGACCTAGAGTATTCCACAGAGTAAATAAAAAAGCATGAACTTCATTATTTTTACTCCCCTAAACTTTGTGGCATTGCTTTATAATTATGTATAATGCGAAAAGAATTAAAAAATATAATGTCTCAATTAATGTGGGGACCTCTGGCTTTAATTAACACCATGTATCCAACACGGTCAGCCCTGGATGATCTTTCACATGACAGTGATTATTGGATTCACTTTTTATTATTATTTTATAAATGATAATAACTTGCATTTATAATTCAGGTCCAAAACAAAATTTTGGAAGAAAAACCCAGTGTGTTAATTTTAATATGGTCATTTTAGAGTATCCTTTATCATTTTTATTTCTCCCACACCCCTTTATTTTAGTGATCTCATGAATTATATACCAGCTGGTCTATACCAAATATATGGAACCTACAAATACCATTAGGGATATGAAATTTAGAGTAATTAATTTAAATATATTAGGTTAGACTAGTTTGCATGGTCAGGCATACCAATATATTTTCCCTAAAAATGTTTTGCATATAAATCAGGAATTATCCTGGTGCCCATCCTTTCAAATTATGAGGAAGATGGAACAGTTCAGATGTTCTAGACAAGAGTGAAAATGGCCAGTGGTTTTCTACAAACAAAGAATACTAAGAGCTACAATGACACAATGACACAAGTACCTCATAGAATTCACCATCTCCACACTCAGTTCAATATTAAATAGTAGAACTAAGCAAATATAAACCTCATTCCTCAGTTTGAGCAGCCCAAAGTTAGTTTGTATCATGAAAGCTAATGATCTACCTAATCATATATGCCCCTGAATGTTCTTCTAGAGAAAATTACATACAGCCATCGCCTGTCTTTTTTTAGTGTAGCACAGACATCTTTGGATACTCGGATGGGATGTAATACCTGGAAGAGAAGGTATAACTTTGTCTACCCTATTAAAAATATGCCTCCAAATTAGAGCACAATAGATATCTATATATTGAGTAGACCCATAGATTGACGTCAAAATTTCCCACATTTAAAAAATTATTTATCTTTTATGTAATACAGTTAAACAAAAAATGAAAATATTTTATTTATATATTCACTTCAACATTTTAATTCTGTATTGACTATTCTGGCCTGGTCCTATTAGTTAGGATTAGATGTAAATTAAAAAGAACTTGGATGGGAGCAGACAAAATCACTGTGGATAATTAAAAGTTCTCTTATAAATGTATCTATAATAAAGTCTCCAGAATCATCAAATGATTACTAAACATGATGCCAGAAAACCCACTAAACATCCAACATGTGACACTGGCATGTAAATTTGTTAATACTTTCTGTAAAACCAATATAACATTGCTATCTACACTCTGTAAAAACAAAACAAAACAAAACAAAAAAAACAGCCACACAAATAAAAACACTTCTTTGTCAATTAGGGAAAAAACAATAACATGGCAACAATTGATTTGTTTTTCTCTAAGGTGGGTAAAATTGAGAACTTTTTCCTCTTTTATTGTAGTTTTCATTAATAGTTTTATGAACTATTAATAAAGAGTATTTCTTTCTAAAATTTGCATTGCATTCAGTTTGATTAGTTCTTTCTAGATTTAGCACATTATCAGATGTACATCTTTCCTGGGCTCTGCTGGATTATCATGTTGGTTCAGCGACAGTAACTGAGTTTTGGAATTGCCTTTTTAACTCTGGGCTGTGCTACATTGTAGTGACTAAGCACACCTTCTGCAGGAAAGGCCAGGATAAACAGTCAACTTGGACTTTTTAAGTTCTCCTCTTTGAGAATCTTTACAGCTGATTATTTTGGTATCAAGTGGTGTCAGAAACTGTGATACTAGAAGCATTAATTACAGGCTTGATTCTGCTCATTTTCTCACCAGCTCTTCAAAATTCTATAGACAGACTGCTAAGATCTACAAACTAAAGTTCAAGTGCTAATTCTATTCATAGCAGACACTTAATTATAAAGAGAAATAAAAGTTAGTTAATTGGAACTTCTCCGGAGGTTGTAACAAAGATGATGTTTCTTAAATAAGATAAATGAGAGATAGGTGATGGCAGTGCTTTGCTACCTTCTGCCCATTTGTGACAGACCATGTTTATTTTTCCAGCACTGTTCAACCTCATACCAGTGGGACTACGTGTTGTTGCCATCCAGGGAGTGAAGACAGGGTTGTACATAGCCATGAATGGAGAAGGTTATCTCTATCCATCAGTAAGTAGCATGCTGTAGTCGTTGGTCCTTCTTTCAATGTTTGCAAAATAGCAATAGCAATAGCAGCAATAACAAAATGAGAAAGTCCTGTCTATTGCCTCTGTTTTTATCTTTGCTACAGTGTTGTGGGACCTGTTTATTCATTATTAATCAGTGTTTGTTAATAATAGCATATCAAGCAGAAGAGTGACATTATTAACTTGTAAATTTGTGTACTTGCATATTTTAAAAAGTGACCCAGTTTATAGAAAATTGAGCAATTTTGAAAGAGTTGATGTTAATATAATATTTTATTTATATTTAGAAATGTATTTGTCTTTGAGAACCTCTTGTAAAAGATTATTTTATAAAAAGAAACAGAATTAGTGTGAACTCTGAACAGAAAAGATAAAAATTTAAAGGGACTAGGTCTTTTAAAAATAAGAATTCAAAATGTGTGAGCATTTTACTAGGAACGTACTTCTAATATCAAAATGTATATTGCTTTTAACTCTAAGCAAGTCTCCTTGTTTTGTGTTTATAAAGTTGAGCACTTTTCTAGACATACAATCTCTTCTGGAATATTTACTCTTTATAAATAATTTGCATTCAAATATGTGCTTTATACATACATTATAATGTTGTTAGAGTTAATTTCCAACACAGGTTCCAGCATTAGAGATTTAGATGAAAGTATTTCTTTCTGCTATCCAATGAGCAAAAATCAATAGATCAAAGTCTTGGTGCCTCAATGAAAAATGTTTTTATTTGTTTTTGTTGTTGTTAAATACTAGTTCTGTTGGTGTTAAATGCCATCATTAAAAAAAACACTGCATGTAAATATACATACAAATATTATGCACAGGCACACACATGCACACAGAACTTAAGCAGAAACATTCTTTGGGGCCTCCCATGAAATTGATAAATTTTCTTTAACAAATCTGGAAAATCTGTCAAAGAAAATAAAATGTGAGTTGTGGAGTCTTTTTGTGGTGAGGTGGGAAATGCTCTTGTTAATTTGGAACCTTCTTCTGAGTTCCCTGAAGGTGTTCCTGCATGCAGACCTGGCCCCACATTATGTAAATTGCATTCTGTTACATAAGATGAATATTCAACATCTGCAAGAATGCTCAAGCTATAATTCCCTATCCCCCTTGAGGGAAAATTCTATTTAGATGAAGATCATTTTCTAAAGATGCACTATTTCAAATACAAATCAGCTTTATTGATTTGACATTTATTCTGTTACTTTTGTTTCTCTTCCCCCAAGTAATCCTTGAGATTGCTAAAAATTATTAGATTCAGTATCTGCCATAGCCTCTAGTCCTTGGTTTCTGTTGATGATTTTTTAAAAATTCATATTTATTGTTGAAAGTATTGCGTATGTCCCTTCCCCCGCCCCCCCCCCCCCCCCCCCCCCCCGCCCTTGACCCTGTCCCCAGATTACATTGTTATGCTCTGGTATATGTGTTGATGTCAGGAGAAATTTAAATGTGTGTTTTACTTTTGCTACTGAGAAAGATACTTCATTTTTTTTTGTGATGAGATTGTGCAAGTGTGCTATTTTTTAAAAAGGTAGGAGTTTGTGCATTAGCCTAAAATACAAGGGAGTCCTGGTTATATTTGTTGCAATGCAAGCAGTGCAGCAGGAATAGAAGTGAGGAAGGCACCAACTGACTGGCCCAGTCTTCGGCATCTTAAATAGGACCTCTGCTGGCAACAGCACCTGCCCCAGAAATTGTCCCAATGACAATTCCAGGCATATTCTCGACTCACTACACTCTCATTATCCTATTACTTGGCTTCTGACCACCCTTTGGTGGCTTGATTCTCTGCTTTGAGGATCTTGGTTCTTCCCTTCCCATCTTTGACACTGTACCCTGAGACCAGGATCTGGTAAGAGGCACTCTATTTGCCCACCCCCTACCCTGAGATCCCTTCTGCCACACCAGGCCCTTAGAATCCTCAACCATTTTGTAGGAAAGGGACTTAGATAAAAAATCAAATGAAATTTTCCATTTTTACTAATACTCCTTACTTAAAGTGTCCTGTGTATTTCAATGTAATAAAAATTGAAGTTCAAATATTTTGGCAAAAATAATGTTTTCACACATTCACTCATTTATTCCATAATTAGTTACTGAGAGCCTACTAAAATAATAATATAACAGCATGATACAACAATTATTATACTATGCAATAATAGTTCTACTTATAAAATAATAATAGCCACTATGTGTATATAGTGCACTATGCCTAGCATAGATTTCGGCACTTTATAGGTTAGATCATTTCATCCTTCTAGCAACCTATTAAGCAAATGCTGTTAAAATGATGATACTGATGTACAGAAAGTTTGAGAAGCTGTGTGAAGTCATCCAAGTAGAGCAGACAAGATTGAGCACTATTGGTCTGACTCATAGTTTACTTTTTAACTGTTTCACTATCCAGTATTGCTTCCATGTCCCATACATGTTCATAATATGGTCTGGCACCTATTCTAGTAACAACTTATAAGCATGTGATGATGTAATGAAAACCAGTAGGGATTTGATTCCTTGGGAAGAAACTTCATCTTAGACATTAAAAAGTATAATTTGAAACAATCTATTTTCTTTGGAGAGTATCAAATAAAAAATACAAATCATAGGAAATTCTATTTATTCAAGAAATGTTTGATATTAAATACTGGTTGTCAAATTCTTAAAAGTGTATTACACATAATGTTTGGGCTTTAAATTTAAAAGCCAGGGAGGCTAATCCAACTAAAAAGTTTTGAACAAGTTTGTGTAAATTTTTTTAAAAGAGAACTCCAAGCTCAGGTTTAAAGAAAAAAGTTTAAAGATTTAAGTCTGGGAAATGGAGGAATCTGATTTAAAACTATACCCACTTTAAAATTATCAACTTAATGTTTGTGGAGTGTAAACCAATGTCTAATATGGGAGCAATTTTTTTGAGAATGTAGGCAATAAAATACTCAGAGCAAAGTGAATTCTGTTAAATTAAAATCACACTAGTGTTTGACTCAAGGTAGATGTATTCCTCTGCGTTTCATGAAGTAACTCTTATCATCCCTTGCCATCCAAATAAAGATATTGAATTTGTCAGGTAATTCTGCCTCAGTGGGACAAAACAGTTATCTGACTGAGATGTAAGTATCACCTTCTTATGCCGAAGCTACTTGTCACCTGTAGGATCTTTTCTTTAATATGACAGCAGTGATTTCATTTGTGGTCATAATGATTGTAATATGTTTTTTGAAGATGTATCTCAAGAAATTTAGAGTTAGATGTAAACAGTTTCCTTGAAGGTAAACTGCAATGTTGCAGAACAGAAACTGACAAGGAAATACTTTGTTAGAAAATGAATCTGAAGGTGGTGTTTAGGATAAAAATGTATTTTGATCAACTATAAACTATTTATGGTGCTGTGAAGAACAGCCAAGATTTTTTTCCTCTTCTAAGCAACCTATGACTTAGAAAGACTGTGAGAATCCTCTGAAGTAAATTCTGAACACTGAAGAAAAACATGAAATGAAAAAAAAACCTGTCATTCCTTATTTTACCAGAGATAAAGAATAGTCATTCTGATATAAGAAAGATAGGTAGAGAGGAAGGGAAGGAAAAGAGACTGGTAATACAATGGGGAAAACCCTGACCTTTTATCACAACACTGGGATCTTGGATCTTGGATATGACAGCAGATACTTGTGTTATCATGTCCCAGACTCTCTGGCTCTCAATCTTCCCATCTGTAAAATGCAACGGTTTCCTGGATGCTTTAAGTTAATGTTGAAGTTTAAAATGTTGGTGTTAGTCTGATTGACTTTTCTGGATGATGAAGTAAAAATGTACCTAAAATGTATAAAGATTCATTAGTGTTGTTTTACCACTGGCTGGCATTTATAAAAATGTTAGTTTCCAAATGGTGCTCTAAATGTTTCTATTACCTAGATGCTGCCATCTGGGAGGTAATAAGTCCCGGCATTCTCCTGAAGTTAATATTTCATCTGTGTCTAATAGCCAAGAGATACAAGTAGAGAGGAAGATAATCCCTTTTCATGGAGACTTTTATAATGAATCAAGAGAATGCACTGCTACTGTGTTTTGCAAATAATAGGGCCCAACAGAATCACCTGAAGAGAGGAAAAAGCAGATTCCATGGATCAACTTCCAGCTACTTCAATTCAATAGGTCTGGTGTGAGGCCCAGGAATCTACCTCTCTCACCTGCCCACTGGTGTGTGATTCTACAACTCAACAATCAATAATCACACAACAAGCATCACTGCAATGGCCAGTGGGGGAGATGATGACAGCTTTAGACAACTGGTGAGAGTAGAGTTGGAGACAGTGGTATGAAGACTAACTAGGCTCAAAAACCATCATGGAATAAAATAAATCATTTGGTTTTCCTAAATTCACCTCCTACTAAGTTGAGGTTTGGAGAAATCTCATACTTCTCAATTAATGCAGCAACCCAGAAGCTCTGAGGCACCCGCATACTGTCACCTCTGTAAGCTGGGGTCAGCCCAACCAACAATATATAATGAATGTGAGCACAGTGATGAAATGTTCTTTAGTTTAAGGAAAAAAGATAAATGCTATGTATTATGTAAAAAACATTTGCAAGACCTTCCAAGTCTTATCTACTTTATATGAAATAGTTGTCTAATATCACAGTCATATTTCAGAAATACATTCATAAGCCTCTCTTACAAAGATGGTTCCACCTTTCCGCCTCAGTGCCAATAGACATCTCTTGCTGATGTGACTTGAATTGTGTTGCTCTCCACCCATAATTTTTCAAAGCCACTTAGATGGGGAAAGCCTCAGAGCTCCTCACCTCATTATACCATTAATTGTATGTCTCCATGCAGAGTTCAAATTCTAGCCAAATGGGTTGCAACAATGTCCTTTCTTCTTAACATTTGCTCTTGTGTTCATTGTTCAAGTTTGGACCATAGAAGTAGAACTGCTTTGATTTTTCAGTGTGGTACTTAATTTTCCTCAAAATCTTTCCCTTCTTCCCTGAGTGTTACTAATACAAAGGCATACACCATCACACACCTGTATGTCTATGCACATGCAGTATTCTGTGTGGTTTTTGTCTATCTCTGGTACCCACCCTGTCTTTTTGAAACACATCTATGCACTCTATCCTCAGGAAGCCACTTACTGTTTATTCCAGTGCAAGTAGGCATATCCTATCCATGTCTCCTAGTGTTTTCTTTTCTTTTTTTTAAAATAGGAAATATTTTATTATTTTTATTTTTTTAATCTTTATTGTTCAGTTTATTAATTACATTGTTCCCTTTTTCCCCCCTATAGTTCCCCTCCACTTGGTACCCATCCCACCCTCCGCCCTCACCCCCCTCCACTGTCCTCTCCCATAGTTGCATGATTTTTTTTTAGTGTGATATTTGCTTTATTGTTGTGGTCTGGAGCCCAACTTTCAATATCTCTAAGGTGTACTTGCTTGCATGTTTTATTTTTTTATTTTTTTTTTAATTTTATTTACAATATAACTTATATTTAATAGTAGTACATATGTTTTCCTCCCCACCCAATATCCTCCCCCCAGCCTCCCTTACCCCCCAGCACATGTCCCCACCTGTCCTAGTGTTTTCTTTAGGTACCAGGCAGTGCATGGGAATAACCACATAATCTGGGCTACAGTGACCATCACTGGTAATCAATATCCATTATAGGGGACCAAGGGCATTTGATGACTGCTTATCCCGAGGACTAGTCTTTTGTTATCTGATGTGACTCCTAGGAGGAGAGAGGGAAAATTATAACCATGCAGGATCCCAGATTTCTCTGGCTATAAAGAGGTATCCCTTTCAAAATGGACTCATATTCATCTTTCATTCCTCATTCTTCATTTCTCTGAATGGCAAGATTTTTATCTTAAAAAGTATATTAAATTTCAGGTGATTGTTCATCTCACTTATTCTAGCAATCTGTGTTGTGACTTTGACTCTATATGCATGTTTTTCTACAGAAACAATATCTAACATCTTTATATATATATATATATATATATATATATATATATATATATATATATCTGTGTGTGTGTATATATAAATATGTATTTGTGTATTCCATTGGAATTATGCATGTGCTTAAACACACACACATTTATTCACATTGTTATACTTCTGATCAGAGTGTTTTTATTTCTTTTTATAAATGTTAAATAATAGCATTTCAATTTACACATATTTTGAAGCTTTACTTGCTATGCTTAAAAATATTTTTATTAAGTTTTTCTATGCTTTCACCCACATTATTATTATTTGGATGTATTTCTCAGGTTGAAAATGGCTATTATCTGTTCTTGGCATTTTGACTAAGATAATTTATAGCAATAAAGAAGCAAGTACAGTACTTCAGTAAATTTTCCTTCAGTATTCATATAATTCCTACAACACTGAACACCAATGCATAGTACACAATTGACTATGACAAAGGAAAGAACGCTTTCATTCTACTTAGGGTCACTTACCAGAGAGAAAATGCACTTGAGAAATAAATACAAATGATAGACTACATATAACTAAATTTCAGTAGCCTTTTGGACAAAAGGAAAATATGAAACATCTCATGTTTTCTATTGTTGGACAAATGTAGGTTTATAGTTATAAGTGTGTGAAACAGAGTTTACGCTTGTATTATTATTTATTAATTATTGTATTATTTTCCATATGAACAACTATAAACCTACTTTTGCCCCACCCTGTATAAAGCAATAAATGTACCTTTTTAGGCTATCCAAGTTCATATGCCATTTTATGGAGTTTAAAGGAAGGACCTTAGGTAGAAAAGATATGAGAGCTTAAGAAGAACAAGAGGGAAAAAAGAGAAATGAAAAGAAAAGGATATAAGTCAGCCATAGGAAGCCATTGGGAAAAGGATATAAATCAGCATTAGGCAGCATGGGGAAAAGGGGAGAGAAAAGAAAGAGAAAGATGAGAGAATGGGAGGAAGAGATAGCAAAGGGAAGGAAGTGAGGAGGACATATTACAAGGAGAGAGAGAGGCCTATGCCTTCTCACTCCATCATGCTATTGGAATCCACCTGGCCCCAGCTCTAGCCTCCCACTCAGAGGTGGAAAAAACAAAATCTTCCCTCCAGAAGTCTAGTCTAGAGTTTCCAACCACACCCACAATACTTTTTCTGCTCTAGCTCCATACATTTTCACCTCCTCTTTCAGAATGGTTAATGTCATTCTCTAGACAAGGAGACTATATGGCCATCTTTAACTTCTAAAAGATTATACCGGTGACAGGAGAATTGGTAGAAATAGATCAGTAGCAGTGTGAAAATCATGCAATCAGTAGTCCAGATGAGGAATGCTGATTATACAGTGTGGGGCAAAATTAGGTTTACAGTTATTCGTATGGAAAATAATACAATAAATAATATAATAATTAATAATACAAGAATCAATTTTGTTTTGCATACTTACAACTGTAAAACTTACCTTTGTTCTAGTCTGTATACAATGGAATATTATTCATTTCAATAAAATTAAAAGAAAGGCGATTCTGCATTGGCAACAACATGGATAAACCTGGAAGACATTGGAAAGTAAACTTATAAACAGATAAAAAAAAATAACTGCGTGATCTTGCCTTTGTAATCTAAATAGGTGAAATACATAGGAACAGAAATTTGAAAAATGGTTGTCAGAGAAATCAAGGAATAAAAGAAAAAGAGAATAAAGAAGCGAAAACTAAATAGGTTTTGCAAACTATAAACATTTGCTTTATTTGGACAGCATCACCGTGTGTGTGTGTGTGTGTGTGTGTGTGTGTGTGTGTGTGTGTCTAAGAGAGAGGGAGAAAGGGAAACAGAGGGAGAGGAAGATCTGAATGTCAGTTCTTAAACTTAGAAAGTCAGACACTACACACGTTAACATGTTAACTTTTGTTTCTGGGCCTAGAAACATTGGTGTTGGCAACCCCGCAGTAAAGGGATTGGAAAGAAAGAGAGATATTTGAAAGTGGTTTTTGAGGAGTAATAAGAACACTGAGGTTGTTTGGGTATTGGAGGTGACAGAGTCACAGCTCGCTCTGGTATGACAAACTCAGAACCTGGTGAGCTGTGATGTTTTTCCTTGAGAAAATAAAACCTGGGAGAAGGAGGGGCTGGTGTGGAGGAATGCAGTGCACTCAGTTTTATACAAGTGGGTGATAATCCCACTGAATGACTGTTGGATGATGACCAAGATCATTTATCATGGAGGAAGCAGGTGTAAGGGCTGTCTGAGGAATGGTGTGTGGATAAAGAGTTGTTCTATGATGGCTGGTGATTGTTTCCCTATCCCTCCTGCATGTGAATCAAAGATGAAGAAATGGGGTAAACAATACCTATATGGGTAAAGTTAGATATTAAAAATTAAAAGCTTTATTAAATAACACAACTTCTTGAAAAGCTTCCTAATATATTTTCCTTGATTCCTAAGTATACATAATCAATAGAGGCAATTTTGGACACTGGGTATAGAGGAGAGAACTAGCTGAATTAAGTTTATAACTTGTGTCTTTATAAAAATGATGATATAGGAAGAGAATATTAAGTCTTCAGATAGTCTCATAGTGGTTCACATTTGTCAACATAGATAAGACTTATGCTGATAACATTGCAAATATATAAATCCCAGAACATTTAGCCAAAAGATTCCAATTGAGTGAGTTCGATATACCTCAAGAACTGATTTTAATTATGTAGCCCAGGCATTCCTTATGCAGGTGCCTAAAGGAGCATACCTTGATAAACACGGTATACATCACTGTCTCATGAACCATTACTTTAATATTACATTATTTTATACTTACCTTGAGTAAATACTGCTGTTGTTGTTGACGATGATAATAATGATGACAAACTCATGGTCCAGTTTAAGTTTCTTGAATAAGCATAATTACATGACCACAAGTAATTCTCTCCTTTTCCATTAACCAACTGAGCTGGCCTTTGAGTAAGTGTGTGGAGAAAAATCCTGGATGATTGCTCTGCTCAGTCTATAAAGAATGAGTCAAAAAATGTGTCCTTGAGCATCAAGATAATATAGAGCAACCATGAGAAAGAAAAACAAGGTTGGAAGGATTACAATACTGGACATCAAGTTATACTACAAAACCATTGTAATCAAATCAGCCTGGTACTGACACAAGAACAGGAATATAAACCAATGGAACAGAACACAGACCCCACAAATCAACCCAAGCCATTATACTCAAATAATATTTGACAAAAGAGGCAAGCGCATGCAATGGGGTCAAGACGGTCTCTTCAATAAATGTGTTGGGAAAATTGAACACGTACATGCAAAAAAATTAAATTAGACCAACAACTTTCACCATACAAAAATAAATTCAAAATGGATAAAAGACTTAACTGTAAGTTGTGAAACCATAAAAATCCTAGAAGAAACCTTGGCAGCAAAATCTCATACATCTCTTCTAGCAATTTGTTTGCTGATACATCTCCTAGGGCAGTGGTCGGCAAACTCATTAGTCAACAGAGCCAAATATCAACAGTACAATGATTGAAATTTCTTTTGAGAGCCAATTTTTTAAAACTTAAATAATATAGGTAGGTACATTATTATTAATTTAATTAAGGTACTACTAAGCTGGCCTTTGCTAAAAACTCAAGGGGCCAAAAAGCCGAATGTGGCTCATGAGCCACAGTTTACCAACCACTATACTAGGGCGAGGGAAACAAAGGGAAAAGTAAACAAATGGAACTACATCAAAATAAAAAGCTTCTGTACAGCAAAAGAAACCATCAACAAAATGAAAAGGGAGCCCACTGTGTTGGAGAATATATTTGCCAATAACACATTTAATTTTCAAAATATATAAAAAATTCATACAACTTAACAAAAGGAAGACAAATCAGTTAAAAATGGGCAAAGAACCTAAAGAGACAGTTCTCCAAGGAGGACATACAGATGTCCAAGAGATATATGAAAATACTCAAAATCACTAATCAATAGGTTGATGCAAATTAAAATGACAATGTGGTATCAAGTCACATCTTCCAGAATGGCTACTATCAACAAATCAATAAATGACAAGTTCTAGCGGGATGTGGAGAAATGGCAACCTAGTACACTGTGGGAATGCAGACTGGTGCAGCCACTATGGAGAGCAATATGGAATTTCCTCAAATATTAAAAATGGAACTGCCATTTGACCCAGTGATCCCACTTCTAGTGATGTATCCTAAGTGTTGGAAAAATATATGCATCCCCCTGTTTATAGCAACATTATTTACCACTAGGGGCCCAGTGCACAAAATTCGTGCACTGGGGGTGGGTGGTCCCTCAACCCAACCTGTCCCTCTCACATACTGGGAGCCCACAGGGGATATCAAATTGATGGCTCACCCTCAGCCTGCCCAAGGCCTAAAGCCTCTGGTGAGGCTTTAGGCCTTGGGCATCCAGCCATTGCCCTGCTTAGCTCAGCCCTGGCTGCCTGCGACCACCCAGCCCCAGGGGCTGGGCACTCACCACCACTTCCGCTCACAGCGCCCAGGGGCCAGGCACTCCCTGCCTGCACCGCCACCACTGCTGTTGCTGCCGCAGCTTCCCCTCACAGCGCCCAGGGGCTGGGTGCTCACCACCACTGAGGTGTCATTTCCACCCCCTGGCCAAGGGCTCACGCCACTTTGCCCCACCCCTGCTCCTGATTGGCTGGTAGCATAGCCAATCAGGAGTGAAGGTATGGTCAAATTTGCATGTTTCTCTTTTATTATATAGGATAGTTAAGATCTGAAAACAGCCAAGTGACCACAAGGAGGTGAGTGTTTAAAAAAAGATGTGGTATGTTTACACAGTGAAATACTATGCGTCTCTTTCTGAAAAAAAAAAAAAAAGGCTCTCTTACCCTTTGAGACAGCATGGAGGGACCTGAAATATACTATGCTAAACTAAATAAGTCAGTCAAAGAAAGACAAGTATCACATGACCTCACTCATATGTGGAATCTAAAGAACAAAATAAACTGACAAGCAAAACAGATCCAGAAACACTGAAGTATGCAGCAGACTGACAAATTTCAGAAGAAAGGGGGGTAGGAGGGGGGAAGAGATTAACCAAAAAACTTAAGTGTATATACACATAACTTATAGACAGACAGTAGTGTGATGAAGGCCTGGGGAGGAGAGGAGTGGCAGGTAGGAAGTAAAGGAGGGGGAACATCTGTAGTAATTTCAACAATAAGGATACAATTTAAAATATAAAGACAGGAATTTTGCTGAGACCTTGAAAAAACTAAATAAGAAAAAATAGAAAGTAAATATTTAATTTAAAACCAATAATGCCTGGTTTGCAATCCTGAAAAAGATAAGTGGTTTTTATAATATAAAGCTCTGAGGAGAAATCAGCTTGAGAATCAGCATGGGGGCCAATAGGCACCTACTGAATGGCAGGGTGTGATTTAGAACAACGGTATCCTGTCAGAGAAGATTATAGCTGACCACAAATCTGAGTTGCTTCAGAAATTATTGCTTTTTATATTTTTAAATAAAACTTACTAATGAAATAAATATAGGAGTGGCAAAAAAATGGGTTTACATTTGTAATACAAATAAATAATACATAATTGATAAATAATACAAGAATAAACTCTGCATTTGGTGTACTCACAATTACACCCTTTCCTTTGCATATATATATATATATATATATATATATATATATATTACATTGTTACCTTCCTAGCCCCTATTTGCTCTGAGATAATTTGCCAGGGCCTCTAAGCAGGGCCTTCCCACACAGGTCCCATCTTTGGAACAAAGGAGACTTCCTTCTCCTTCGGTAGGACCCTGGTGTTTGGCTTCTTTTCTGTGTCTAATATAGAGAGTGGATTGATCCCATAGGAGTCCACCATTATACAAATTTCTTAACTGTATCACAGCCCATAATATCTACCTAACAGAAATGTGAACACAGCTATCCAATAGCATAAGGATTTGTCTGAAATGTGTGGAAGACCATTTGTACTCCATGGTATTACTCAGCACTTAATGACTGATGAACGAGTCAAATACTTGGTATGGATGAGTATATTAATGAACTTGCCTATTCATTCATTCAACCAACATTACTGTATGCCTTTCAATGGCAGCTATTGTGCTGTAAGTGTTGGGGCTTCAACGATATGTGAAATATTCCAGATTTAAAAATGAACAAACAAACTAAAACCCCTTGAAATCTAATAAATCGGAGGGAATCATTTGGAGCAAGCCTTGACTAGCTGGATTCTATTTTTCTCAGAATCTATGATTCCATGATTATACTTCTACATTTCCTATCTCTTCTTTATTTGTTTTTATTTTTTATAATTAATTTTTTTATTGTTTAAAGTATTAAAATAGTAGTACATGTCTTCTTTTTTTCCCCCATTGACCTCCCCCGGCCTCCCCTACCCCCCAATACATGCCCTCACCTGCCCTCCCCGCCCCCAGTGCCTTGTATTCATTAGTGAAGGGAATGTAAGAAGTATTCAGTATGAAGTTCCGGATTGATTATTGTGAAGGTGGAATTAATTTTACCAGCATATTTTATTAAATTATTCCTTGAATACCTTCCTGTAGATGACATTTATTATGCATGTCACATCATATTCACCCCATTGAAAAACCTTACTAGTAATTATTGGCAAAGAAGATATGAGTCTGTTTATCTCTCAAGTCTCAATTGCAGGAAAGCACTTCTTTACACAGTCCTTCCTGAAAGAGCATTAGAAACTCACAGAGACAGCACTCAGACATGCAATGTCTGCCTTCTAATGTGCTCGTATTTGCTTTAATAAGCTGAGTGGTAATATCTTCACCTTAAGCAAGAATCTTGGGGCAGAAAAATAAAGCTTAATTTTTAATAAACATCACTACCACTTAAAGGTGGACATTTTAAAGCAAGTGCATGAAAACTGGAGACAGGGCTTTATTATTTCTATATGTTCATAAAATGACATGAAATATTTTGGTTTTATATTTCATTTTGGTGTCAAAGAAAAATATTATTGTAGCTGGTAATTTTTTCCTGATTTTTTAAACATTGAAAACACTATAAAATACTGCAGATAGTAACTAAATTAGGTTTGATCAGAATGTTTTAATTTTTGCCTGGCCAGTGGCTCAGTGGCTGAGCATTGTATAAGCCAGGAGGTCAGGGTTTGATTTCTGGTCAGGGCTCATGCTTGGGTTGTGGGCTCCATCCCCCCCGGAGGGGTGTGCAGGAGACAGCTGATCAGTTATTTTCTCATCATTGACGTTTCTCTCTCCCTCTCCTGAAATCAATAAAATATATTTTTAAAAAATAAGGTTTCAATTTTTAAAAATCTGCATCTATGAAGGTAGATGGTGAGTGGTAGATGGTCAAAGACATTTTTATATATGAGGAAGTTTTAAAACTACCCAAGAGATTAACTCCTAAAACAGTAGATAAACAGTATTTGCGAATGACTATCTCTTTGTTTTCGTTTTCAAAATCATGAAAAAAAATTCCAGTAAACTACAGAAATGCTAAGGCCAATATACCATAAGTGAGTGACAAATCTTATTTAACATGAAAGCAACAATTAATAGCTATTCAAATTGAGAGGAAATTCTGCCTATTTAAAAACTATTTGCAGCCCTAGCCAGTTTTCTCAGTGGTTAGAGCATCAGCCTGTGGACTGAAGAGTTCCAGGTTTGATTCCGGTGAAGGGCACATGCCCGGGTTGCGGACTTGATCCCCAGAAGGGGACGTGAGAGAGGCAGCTGATCAATGATTCTCTCTCATCGTTGATGTTCCAATCTCTCTTCCCTCTCCTTTCCTCTGCTGAACTCAATAAAAATATACTTTAAAAAAACTCACACAATTTGTATATGTGGGAAGCCTTATGATTAAAAATTGCTATACACTGTTCACCCAAGATTGGTTTTATTTCTGATTTTTTTAAAATATATTTTTATTGATTTCAGAGAGGAAGGGAGAGACAGAAACATCAACAATGAGTGCAAATTATTGATCAGCTGCCTTCTGCATGCCCCCACTGTGGATTGAGCCCAAAACTAGGGCATGTATCCTAACCAGAATTGAACTGTGACCTCCTTGTTCATTGGTCGATGTTCAACCACTAAACTATACCAGCCGGGATGATTATTTTTACTTTTGATAATTATTTTCCTTCTTACATCTGACAGTGTGTTGCTATTTGCCAGGGCCTCTGAAAACCCACCAGCCATGAATTCACGGTGGGCTCTGGAAAGGAATTAGATGTTTTTATCCATCTCCTCAACATAGCCCTAATAATTTAAGTCCCGTTTCTTAGTCACTTGGGAAATATAAGAAAAAATAATTCGTGAAAAAGTTAATAAAAATATGAAAAACTACTCTATTTTCATTTTTCCTAAGAAATAAACAACCTTTATTGAAAAAAACAAATAGGCTGTTCTACTTTATATGTTATATACTAAAAGTTGACAAAATTTTTATGGTAATTTCATTATTTCCTCTTTTTGGTTCTTTCTCTACTTTTAAATATATTTTATTGAGAGGAAGGGAGAGGGAGTGAGAGATAAAAACATCAATGATGAAAGAGAATCATTGATTGGCTGCCTCCTGCACACCCACCCCTTCCAGAGATCAAGCCTACAACTCGAGCATGTTCGCTGACCAGTAATCCAGCTATGACCTCCTGATTCATAGGTTCACACTCAACTACTTAGCCACGCTAACTAGGTTATTTCCTCTTCTTTGTGCTTTCTGTTTGTTTCCATTGGTTTCAGAGTTCTAGTACTATTGAAAGAATGATGACCATTTACTCAACCGAAAATATTGGTCACATTTCCATTATAATATTACCTTCCAACTAGTGTTGATGCTAGAATCTAGAGAAATAGTGGTAAAAAAAAAACAGACATGGTCCCTGGCCTCAGGGAAATTACAACTTCTATAGATGTTAGTTCCACACACAGTGCATTCTAACTTTGAATGATTCTCTACCTTATGGAAAGATATTTTGTACTTTGAGCTACTTTGTATTTCATTGAAGGTTGATATTGGTTGTCAAAGTAATGTATTCAGTTTGGAATACAAATTCATGGAAAGTACTTAATACACTTCTGAGCAAGTATATGGTAGATTTCTTTTTTGGAATTAGATGTGGGCTTTAAGATCAGACTACTATCTCTATATATAAAAGCCTAAGCTGCACTGATCACCAGGGAGAGCTCAGTACAGGAGTTGCCCCCTGGTGGTCAATGGAATCCCACAGCCAACCTTCCATGGCCAGCCAATCTCCCGTGGTTCCTCCCCCCTGCCAGAAAACCACCTGTAATCCCTCCTCCTGTCCCTCTTGCCCCATTGGAAGGCCCCAGCTGGCAGTCGGCAGGCCCCGGCCAGCCTGGTCCTGATCGGGACTGGGTAAGATGGCCCTGATAGGCCCTGATCACCAGCTGGGCCTGGAGACCCCAACCTGTGCACGAATTTTGTACACCAGGCCTCTAGAAAGGAATAAAGAGAGATGAGTCCCTTGTTAAAAGGCATGTCCCAACCCATACAAAGGCATCATAATTGTTTGCTATTTGCTGCCAAATAAAGTTATAGACTGAATGGAAACAAGTGAGGCTTTGGAATTGCAACATCTCTGACAAAGTGGAGATATTTGATTTGGTCATTTGTACTGGGTCTGGGCCACTTTTTAGCAGAAATAATTATGCCGGCAAACAGAAAACATCCTTCTTTACTTTTAATCTGTTACAATTAATAACTAACCTGACAGATGGGAGCAGACAATTTTATTTATGTCACGTAATAAATTTATTGTGAGTGCCTTTGGTGAGTGCATAACAACAAAGGTTGAGCCTCAATGACTCTCCATTAATGTAAACTTCTCAATTAACTCATCCATTTCTTAATTATGAACCGTTATAACATTGTTTCCACTAACCTTAGACTCAGTGCAATTCTTGTCATGGCAAATAATTTTCTATCGTGAGCAATAATCTGTTATGGTTAGTTTCCTGGCCTGTACTTCAGACACAGCTTTGAAAAAATAGATATCTTTCTTGCGTATAGATAATGAAGAGTACAATCATTGCAAGATGATATATTACCTTAAAAGATACATATTTATTGTGGTCTGAGAAACAACTGTTTTATTAGAGGGCACATTAAATGTTCACAATGAGCATTTTTTTGCATGTACTTCCTCTTTAATCATGACACATTATTGTTGCTAATGGGTTCAATGGTAAAATGATTGATAAAATTATGTCACTTTGGAAAATATGGCACCTCCTATATTATTAATTATTTAAATATTGCCATTTGCTCTCTATCCTATAACCTTAAATTAATGATTTCAAGAGAGGAAATGAAAAATTGTTTTTGTATTAAGATTTTGGAATTTCAATAACTCTACTTACATTTAATGGTGGCTATGCAGACCTTCCTTGTTTTATTCCAATATCAATTAGGAACTATATTTCAAGCCATATTAATAACATAAAAATCAACGTTTAAACTTTTCAAAAATTTCCGGGCAGCTCTTACCTGGAGTTGATGTGTGAGGCATCTCTTAATGCCCATGAAGTAATAATTTCTAATGTGAAATATATGAAAATAAAGGAGGAAACTATTAAGAAATTATTCCACAGGTACCATAAATGGGTTAGCTATTTCTCTTATGCAGTTGGAATCCTTTGAAAGACTGTCTTATTGACTTAGCAAAGCCAACTGTATGCCTAGGAGAAATAGCAGTGAGCCTTCAATTTAACATTACATTACTTAAGGAAGCTTGCACATAGAAATGGGTAGACAAAAGAATTGCATTGGGTAATAATTCCCCTGTGTTTATCTAAAAAAAATCAAATAATGCCTTGTAGTAATTTGAATTCAGACAAAGTTCTTATTAATTTTTGTGCATCGTTCATGCAATAATAATACTTTAAAAAAGAAAAAGAAACCATGTCAGTAATACCTGATTATTTCAAAGCACAGGGTGTTCATTCAGACCTTGCTTGTCTGTGCCACAAAACTCAGTCACAATTTTATTTTATTTTTTCTGGTGGTCAGTCTTTGGGGCCGAGTAGAAATTTCTCAGAATCATTTAACCATTAACTACCAGCACCAAGAGATCATGTTCTTTAAACATTTTTATGGATAATGCTTCATTAGCGTTATGTTCCTTGTATGACTAAGGAAAACTATGGATTGTGGCACAGTGTAGCATTTACTTTCAATTATCCAATATTCCGATCCTTTCTTTAAACAAGAGACTTGCTCAAGATATGCTAAATTCTGTTTAATTCCTAATTGTATTTTATGTAAATGATGGTGTTCTAGTTAGAAGCATTTGAAATAATTATTTACTCTAAAAAAAGTGATAGGTTGTACTATTAGGGACTCAAGGTGATTTTACATTTGAGCCAGAGATGGCGAGAACAGCAAGGTAAAGCTGAAGAGACCTAATACCCACGTTTGGCAAATGTAGGGAATGCAAAGCTCCAGAGTGGCACATAAGGTATTACTGAATTATTTTTGTTAATTCTAATTCAAAGTGAGTTGGTAAAGGGTCATTCAAAAGCCTGAAGAGGTAAATGCAGAAGACATGGGTATGTTGCCACAGGGGAAAAGTAGAATTATTATATCAAGGACACTGTGCGGTGTGCATTTGTGTATAATTATTCTGCAACCATAAACTATTTAGGAATATTCCTTATTGTGATAATATTCTGATATGTACATGTTGGTATTTTTCTCTTAGTTATCATTTAGGGATTTTTCTACATATTCATTTGTGAAAATAAAATCTACCTTTTTATTGTATAGTGTATATACATATATATATTTCATACTTCAGTTATTTTTAATTTTTCAAAGGCAAATGCCTTATATAATTTATTTCTTTTTAAAAATATATATTTTATTTGTTTTTACAGAGAGGAAGGAAGAGGAATAGAGAATTAGAAACATCAATGAGAGAGAAACATCTATCAGCTGCCTCCTGCACACCACCTACTGGGATGTGCCTGCAACCAAGGTACATGCCTTTGACCGGAATCAAACCTGGAACCCTTCATTCTGAAGGCTGAAGCTCTATCCACTGAGCCAAACCGGCTAAGGCTAACTCATTTCTTAGGTAGACAGATATAATGGGAGAAGACATCCAGCTGAGAAGACTAAATAAAAGCTGACAATGCCACCCACACTAATTTAAGCATTTGGTCCCACTGGGTGACCCTGAGAATTATGAATGACTTTTTGTAAGATGTTGATGACATTTGAAATGCTTTCCAAGAAATAGATGAAATACTCAATTATGGTTTCTTTAATATTCTGATACTGCATTGTGATTATGTCTAGCAGAATGATGGCAATTAATTATACTAGGTCAGCAAACATTGCCATGCCTATCATATACACATTAAGAACAAGTCAGAATTTCCCAGCTGTGCAGTTGGCCTGGTGGGGCACATGCCAAGAGCAGTATTCTCCTCTCTGACACGTCTTCTGCTGCAGAGAGATCCCAGCTTTGAAACAAGGGCTAACAGGGCATGGGTGGGAGCTATTCCTCCTCTCTGCCTATCTATCCCAGGGTCCCTCTTCAAATTTGTAGGAAGACTGGAGTTATGATATCCTCAAAGGGCATTTTTATTTTCCCATGAGTATGTATACTTGCTTGTTATAATCACAAATAGAGAAAGATT
The DNA here is from genome assembly GCA_027563665.1 of Antrozous pallidus. Taxonomy (NCBI): domain Eukaryota; kingdom Metazoa; phylum Chordata; class Mammalia; order Chiroptera; family Vespertilionidae; genus Antrozous; species Antrozous pallidus. The sequence goes on along the minus strand of CM050519.1, from coordinate 63,739,071 downwards.
GCATTCAAATACATTGTTCTTCAAAAATAGTGCTCACACAACTTGGATACTTATAAGAGACCTGCAGATGTAAAGGTTTTCATAAAATCTAATATGAGTCCTGAATACAATTAAATAGCCTTTCTTACCTAGTACTCTAATTATTAACACAACAAGCCTATAGAAAAAAATCTGGAGCTTTTGGATCAAAATCTTTATTTCTTTTCTTTTAAAAAAATTATTGAATTAATTCGTGTGGTTAATAAAAGTATATAGGTTTCCAGTGTACAGTTCTACAAGACATCATCTTTAGATTGTATTGTGCTCACAACCCCAAGTCAAGTCTCCTTCCATCACCGTTTATATAACTCCCTTACATGCTTCTATCTCTTCCTACCCACCTTTCCCTATGGTAATCACCATAATGTTGGCCATATTTATGAGTTGTCTTATCTTTGCTTAATCCAGAGGTGGGGGACCTTTTATCTGGCAAGAGCCATTTGGATATTTATAATATCATTCATGGGCATACAAATTTATCAACTTAAAAATTAGGCTGCTACAATTGCTCAAACATTTAAAACACACCTAATGAGTTGGCAGGGCCAAAACAAATGATTTCTTGGGGCTTATATGTTCCCGACCGCTGGCTTAATCTCTTTGCCTTCTTCACCCAGCCCTCCAACCCCCCTTCTTCTTTGAGAGATGTCATCCTGTCCTCAGTAGCTATGAGCTTGTTTCTATTTTGTTTGTTAGTTTATTTTGTTCATTAGATTCCACATATGAGTGAAACCATATGGTACTTATCTTTCTCAGACTGACTTATTTCACTTAGCACAATGATTTCCAGGTTATTCAGGTGCCAGCAGCCCGAGAAGATGGTGGACTCATCCTAAAAACCATCTTAACATCTCTAGGCAAGCCAGTGGCTTTTATAAGGACAGTGAGGGGAAGAGGAGATGTGTGGGAGGTGTTCTTGCTGGTTCAGACAAAGATCTTGGTGTCAGCATGTTGAATCGTTCATTGTCAGCCGAATTCCTGTGGTCAGTCATCTCGTATCTGGGCAGGTACTGCTGGTCTCTGCAATGTACTGAAATAGAGGCTAAAATAGAGGTTGTTAGCATAAAATCTGGTTTCTGTTTTTGTTCCAACAAACTTGTTGGTTTGCTAGTTAGTACATTTAATTCTGGTTAGTACAGTATTGTATAAAAATTATATCTTTTTCATTGCCTGTCACACATGCTATTGCAAAAGCTAACGTTTCCATTCTTTTTATTTGTTTGTTTTGTTTTGTTTTAAGATTTACAACTCAATTCACTTCATTAGTAACCCTCAAGGTTCCTTTATCTCATCACTACAATTGTTATTACTATCTTCAGTTAATGTCAAATTGCTCTCTGACACTAAATGTCTTAGAAAAAATTCCTGTGGAAGTAGATACCATAAAATAACATGTTCAATGTTGTCCAGTTTTGTCCTAAAACTAGATAAAATGTCAATATAGTATAAATAAAATGTAATACAACTAAAAAGTTTATGAATGATTATAAGGGTTACTTGTTACTGCTTTTAAACTTACTTGAAAATTAAATAGATTTAATCTGTGGCTTTTAAGATATTAAAGAGAATATAACTTTATTTTGATGATTATTTTAGTAAAACTTTTATTTCAACTTGTGATCATGTGTGTCCTATGCCACTTTGTCACTTCATGTGGCGAAGACTAACTTATTTTAAGGAAAAGGTGTAATTTTATTACATTGTTGATTTTTAAAATATAATTTAATTGTGATGCATTTCTGGATTTTCCTGTCAGTAATTATTTGATAAAAGTTAACTATATTTCTATTCTTATTTGCATGAGAGAAATAACATTTCAGAGAAAATACTAGTATTTAAGTTGTTGATATATATGTATTATGAGAAAAGTATTTTATTCATATTTACTATGAAACTGGTTTCAGTATATTTTCCATTTAATAATTATAATTCTGACTAAATGAAGGAGAATAAAATTAGTTTCATCCTATTTAATGTATATGTAACCATCAGTGAAACCGCTGGATATCCACATTGCCAAGCTAAATGAAATGTTACTGTTTTCTTTTAAAAGATATTGAAAAAAAAGGGGAAAAATACCTGCTTAAGGTTCAGTTCAACTCCTTATAAATTTAAAAGGGAGAGGAGAGAAAGCCCAGATAATATTTCAAACTGTTGCCTTCGTGCTAAGACTATTTCTGAAGTTACTTAATCTTTGTGCACTTTTAAACTTTTATTTTCTTTCTTAAAGATTCTCCAGAGGCTGATAAATTTTCAAAATTATCAGATTATATAGTTTGTATTATTCTTCTTGGACCATTAGTTTATTTTTAGTAATCTTTTTTTAACTTCTACTTGTGTCTTATGTGCCATGCTAACAATACTACTGAAATATATATTCACTTGGCGATAAATTAGATCAACTCCTATTAGATAAATTTGAAGTCCACAGGATTTCAAGTGAGCTGCACAGAGCAGTGTGGGAAAATGTTGGGATTTCATACATTGTTGTATACTGACCAGATTGTTGGTACTTTGAACAGTATGTTCACTATCCATGCTATTACACTTGCACTCCGACCTCTGCCATCAGCACTGCCCCTGTATGGGACAGCCGAGACTCCTTGCCTGGAGTCAAAGCGCTGCCAACCTAGTCTATGAAACCTGCCAGCTATATTGCCCTTCCTCCCACCAAGTCCCCAAACTCCCCAAACAAAGACAAACCTTTAAACGTCCATATGTTATTTGTACCTCATTAATGCTCTGATGGCATTCTTTCTTTGTTTACAGACATTCATTTATCAGCCTCAGATTCCTTCACAGAGTACTCTTTTACATGGTCACCCTCTTCTCCTTCCTACCCTTGATTTTCTTTCTGTCTCTCTCAGCATGCCTGTGATGTGGTTTTTCTGTTTCTTTGTGACTTTCATCACTGTCCCCACGTCACAATTGGCTTCTGCCACTGGATGTTTTCAAGTGAATCATTTACCTTTACAGGTACCTTCGGAGTGGCCACTTCAGAAGTCTCTTCTCTTCCATGCCAACAGCAGTGTCTCCTATCCAGCTGTTATACTTAGAGGAAGGGCTCCGCATGTTTTCAAATCAGATTAAAGCTGTCATTTGTTGTTTTGCAAGTTATGTGCAAATAAAGACTTATTAAGCCAAACATTTAAGATCTTGGATTAGCAATGCTTCCAACATGCAACAGGCTGGGAAAGCTGTTGTGATATTTATCGAAAAATCCAACACATCTAAATTTAGACTACCATTAAGTTTTTAAAGAAACTTTGCTGTTACCAATTTACTTTGTGTTAGTTACAAATGACGTAATTTCTCTTATCTCAGATATTTTAAAATGTCACTAAACCCTAAAGTATACCTATTATTGCATAAGGATTTTCATTGTAAATGTACTTAATTTTCCATTTTCTGCATTGCTGTCATTACATCCCGTTTACAAAGTACTAGCAGATGTATGGTGAAAAATACTTTAAAAGCCAAAGCAGGGATTTCACATTTTAAGTAGATCATGAGACTTTATTGCTGCTTTACCAAATACTAGAGAGAGACTTCTTTATCTAACTTCGTTTCTGTAAATTTCTGCAATTTCAGGGCAGGTGGGAGTGTTGGTGTGACACTTACAATACTTCTGATTTCCAACATCATAACTCTATATGCTGTGTTAATTGTTTTGTAGCTGCCAAATACTTTCAAGTGTACATGTGTACTTCCATGGAAATATCTCCTAAATAGCTGCACATGTCATAAGCAAATTATATTTTTCCCAAATCAGAAGTTAATGAGAATGCACATTGAGAATATATACAATGATTGCATTTTAACACTTAATTTTTGGATTATAAAATAGAAGCCCTAATGCTCAGCCTATGCTAAGCCCAGAGTGTCATCCTATCTAATAAAAGAGTAATATGCAAATTGACTATACCTTTTCTACACCCACCAGCCATGCCCACCAGCCAATCAGGAGCAGGGGCAGGGCCTAGGAGGCAGGTGAGCATGCGAGGTGGAGGATGGGGCCCGAGGTTCACGTGAGGCGGAAGGCGGGGCCAAGGCGCATGCGAGAGGCGAGGGGCGGGGCCACTGAGGTGCCACACGTGAGGTGAGTGGTGGGGCTGCCGAGGCGCCCACAGTGAGACGGGGGGCACAGCCGCTGAGGCTTGCACTAAGTGGAGGGCGGGGCCGAGGCGCTAGCAGCAGCCTGGGCTGCTGCCAGTGCAGGATGCCCCCGGGGCTGGGTGATTGCCACCAGGGCGAAGGCCTGGGCTGGGGGAGAAGGGCAGAGGCATCTGGAAAGTGCAGGGCCCCCGGGGCCGGGTGTTCATCAGTGGCTGAAGCTAAGGCCAGAGCTCGGGGGGGGGGGGCAGGGCCAGGGCAGAGCCAGCCATGGGCCCCATTGAGGGGGAAGGTTGGGCTGAGGGATCACCCACTCCCAGTGCACAAATTTTGTGCACCGGGCCCCTAGTCTTACTAATAAAAGAATAATATGCAAATTGACCATCACTCCAACACACAAGATGGCTGCACCCATGTGAACATAAGATGGCCACCACAAGATGGCCAACAGGGGAAGGCAGTTGAGAGGGAACAGGCCAGCAGAAGAGGGAAGCTGGGGGTGATCAGGGCCTGCAGGGAGGGGCAGTTGTGGGGGACCTAGGCCTGCAGGGGAGAGAAGTTGGGGGGATCAGACCTGCAGGGAAGGGGAGTTAGGGGTGACCAGGCAGGCAGAGGATGGAAGCTGAGGGAAAACAGGCTGGCAGGGCAGCAGTTAGACATCAATTAGGCTGGCAGGGTAGTGGTTAGGGGTGATCAGGCTGGCAGGCAGAAGCCGTTAGGGGCAATCAGGAAGGCAGACAGGTGAGTAGTTGGGAGCCAGCAGTCCTGGATTGTGAGAGGGATGTCTGACTGCCTGTTTAGGCCAGATTCTACCAGGATCTGGCCTGAACGAGCAGTCGGAGATCCCTTGAGGGGTCCCAGATTGGAGAAGGTACAGCTGAGCTGAGGGACAGCCACCCCCTCCCCCCAATGCATGAATTCCAAGTACCGGGCCTCTAGTATATTATAAAGTTGACAATTGTGTCCTGCCACAGTGCAAAGAATATTTTAAAAAGTAACTCACCCATACTATAAGAAAGGAGAACTATGAAATGTGTTAAAAGGCTTAGAGCCTGTGAATATGTGGTTATTATGATAAATGGTATATTTCCTTTAGTCACCAGGGCTCTGGAGCAAAAAAGTTTCAGTGGAAGTTGATGATGTTCTCATGCAAGGTCTTCAAGCTAATTTCTAGGAATGATACTTTTTAGTGAGGATGAGAGTACAGTGAACATATCTGGGGACAAGTGAATCTCTTTACAGCTGACATAACATCAGAAATCACTGATAATAATGATCTTGCCATGTATCCAGCCTTCCTAGTTTCTTTAAATGCCTGAGTGTCAGCAATGCTGGAATCTTCATTCTATGACTTGTCTTGATTTTAAGAATGTTTTATTTCACTAGCTTTAATTTGTGTCCTGATGTTTATCATAACAGAGATTTTGATGTATGGAACATTATGTTAATAGTTGAAAAGGCTTATACCTTCAAAACTAACTCTGTCCCTTTACACTCACTTAATATAAGTTACTTTCTTATCTTGTCAATGGTAGACCTTTATAATCAGATACTATAGATTATTTTTATAAGTCTCTTCTTAGGGTCCTTTCTCATAATGATTTCAAAATTATAGCTATAGAAAGTGAAATTATGTGGTTTATTTATTATTTCTGGTGTTTTTATTGTAAGACTCACATTTTGAGAGATCTCTTTTCTTATGTGAAATTTCTGTCAGTATATTTTCCATCTTTCCTCCAAGCCATCACTTTTTTGCTCTGTTAGGAAAACTTCCATTCATTGTTCTTGGATTGGGAAAAAGGTCACATTTGCTGATCCTCCTGAAGCCAGTTAACTCACTATTTCTTCTATACTTCTTTATATCTAGATACACGATCCTTTTGTTCATTATATTTCAGTAGAAGCCCAGTACACAAAATTCGTGCACAGGAACAGTCCCTAGTGGCTTCCAGATGGGGGCGTCTCCCTTCCCCTGGCTGCCTGCCACCACCACTGCCAGCCCAGCCCCCTGGTTGAATTCCCAGTCGAACTCCCTGTCGAGGGGGCAATTTGCATGTTAAGCTTTTATTATATAGGATAGTAAGGATTTGGTTGAAGTGCTATATACTTTTTCAGTTAGAGTTGAACTGCTCAAGTTTACTACATATTATTCAACTTTGTGAATATTATCACTTTATAATTAACTGAAGCTAAGCGCCTTCCCCCCCGCCCCATACTTACTGACTTGGAATCTAATAAGTGGTCAAGTGGTACTGGATGGATCATTATGTACATTGCCGAGAGTGATTGTAGTTGGGTCATATTGGTCTGTTTTCCTTCTGTCAGAATCAGCTCTGTGAGCCCTAACTGGTTTGGCTCAGTGGATAGAGTGTTGGCCTGCAAACTGAAAGGTCGTGGTTTCTATTCCAGTCAAGGTCATATACCTCAGTTGCAGGCTCCATCCCTAGCCCTGAGGAGGCAATCAATTGATATGCCTCTCAAATTGATGTTTTTCTCTGTTTCTTCCCCTTTCTTCCACTCTCCCTTAAAAATAAATGGAAAAAATACTCTGTTGAGGATTTAAAAAACTTTTTTTAAAGAATCAGCTTCATGAGTTCTCATATCTGCACAGGGAGTATAATTCACTGTGTACAATATATGCAACAATATGAAACTATAATATGCATTGGTTCCTAACTGCAAGCTGCCTGGTACACCAGGAGGAATGACCAGCTTTTGGTGTGGAGGAAAAACTGGCTCTGATGAATATATATCCAAATGTTAAATTAATTTCCAAAAATGGTATAGCCCTAAGAAGTACTTAAGAACAATTTTGACTAGATTTAACTTTGCCTTGCTTGCTAACTTTAGAATCTGATCACCCATTCAGCTCTATTGTATACTCAGCACATTACAGATATGTAATACATATTTATTGTTGAAAGCCTCAGTTATATGTATATTTCCATGTAGATGAATAACAATCAGGATAACTATTTGTTTTAGTTTTCCTCGGTCGTTCTGGTTCACACAAGTTGCTCTGGTATAAACATTAATAGTGTCCTCTTTAATGGCTTACATTTGTCTGAGTTTGCAAGGTCCATTATATGGTCACCCTAAGTATAATTATATTTGAAGTTGTTTTGTAATTAATTTGAGTATTGACATGCATGACACAGTAGAAGTAAACAATGCCTCAGTCAAAATAATGAACTCTGGTAAGATTTGCTTAATGATGATATTCAAGCCACAATGGTCAAGACCTACCTACTTGACCTCTGTTTTCTTTCTCTCAACTTTTCTTTTCCATACTTGGTATAGAGATGAACACCATTATTTTACACTGAAATAATTCTCTCTTATAGCCCTTTTCTTTCCACAGAGTACTTTCAATATCTCCTACTCAACCTTCCAGTAACAATTACCCTTGACTTCCTGAACATGTTCTGAAATTTATTCACCCACCCATTTTTCTGGGTTTGAATTTGACCTATTTAATTGATCAGCATTCCTGCCTGGTGGGGTTCTGCACGAAAGAGCATCTTTATTGCTCCATTTACCATTGGTAAGACTAATATTTCACCGATAATAACACTGAAAAGTGAAGCTCAACCTTATAAAAATAATTGTTACTATGCTGATAAGCAAGAAGAGAGGAGAGTCCCCCATGTGTTAAGATGAAGAAAGTACAGGAAGAGAGAAAAGACACAAAGATGAAAGGAGGATACCTTAACACCATGATGCCTGCTTTCTGAGGGCAAGGAGGAATATTGGAAGAGGGACAAGAAAAATTTAGCACTAGTGAGAATTTAATTCTTTTTTTCAATGACTCAACATCCAAAGCTCCTCAAAAAAGGTTAGATAAGCATAAAAGTATGCAAAAAGAACAGTATATCCTATAACTGAATACCCTAAGTAGATAAATATCCAAAAACATTTAACTAGTTAAACATTGATATATATTTAATTACAATCACATTTAGTTATATTCCACCCAGTAATAATGTTTTACTAAATGAGAGCAGTGAGTATTCTTCCCTCATGCATAAAAGGATTTTCTGGAGTCACTGTAGAAAAGGTGGGAGGAACAAAGCAGATCTGGAAGAAGCAGAAATTCTTGTGTTTGTGATGCAGGGGCCCTCAGATTATCAAAACATCCACTGGTCCAACAGAAAGTCTGAGGTGTGATTTAGAGAAATGACAAAAATGGCAGTTTGTGTTCCGCAAGAGAGGAGTCAGAACTTGACCTCTCCGCAACTGCTACAGGGTCAATTGATTTCCTAGCTACTAATTCTACTGACAATCTGCATGGTTCTGATGCTTAACAAGCACTGGCAACTACCTTCCCTCTCTGAACATTTGTCCTGTGTTAGGTTTCATGACTTCATCTGAAGATGCTTAATTTGTTGCATTTAACATGATGCGGTTTTGAATTATGCTTAAGAGTAAATAGTATGCATGCTTCATAGCAAATTATGTTCAAAAACAAACCTAGCCCTAGCCGGGTTGGCTCAGTGGATAGAACATCGGCCTGAGGACTGGAGGGTCCCAGGTTTGATTCCAGTCAAGAGCATGTATCTTGGTTGCAGGGCACATCCCCAATAGGGGGTGTGCAAGAGGCAGCTAATTGATGTTTCTCTCTCATCAATGTTTCTAACTATTCCTCTCTCTCCCTCTCTGTAAAAAAATTCAATAAAATATATTTTTAAAAAATTTATTAGCTAGTATTTAGTTTAAAATGGACTAACAAATTCTTTGACACGAAAAGGCAGTTTAGATGTTATAAAAACATCCATTATATATTTGATTTTTAAAAACTAGTGTAAGAGTATATGGACGGGATTATCTTATTTAATTCAACCTGTGGTCCATTGAGGTGTTTCCTGGGAAACCACTGTCCCCATGTACTGTGCTCAGTGTATTTTGGCTGCGTAATATGATGTGAAGATCCCAAATAATGAAAAAGCAATGTCAATGTCCCCTTGTTATTGGTCCCTATTGTGTATGCTACATAAGATTATTTTTAAAATCAAACAATACTAATTACAATGACAATGGTACCAATTTGCATCCCAAATACCAGTAGGATACATTCTCTTTGCAAACTATTTGGACTTCCTTGATTTCATAGTACCCATTCGGGAAAAGATAGCTAATATATTATACTTCCCCAAAAAGATTTCCCTTTGAGCCCATGCTTGAAATCTTAACCAGCCCTTATTATAAGGAGAACCAGATAAATGCCCTGATAATGATATTTTTCTAAGAATCCATTTTTTTCTCTTGAGATACCAATTTTAAAACTATTAAGTGATGGTACTAACATTTATTAAAACATAAAAGCATATATTCTTGATTTTCTCTGGATATAGATTTGTTTGAATAGTTAAGGTTATGGTAACAGAAGGCATAAGCCATTTTACAAAAACATGCTCCGTTTTATGTATGTAGTTAACTATGTGTTTTATCTATTTGATAGTTATACATGTACAAAACACTATATTTGCTACTATGAATGAAAGATCTAAATACAGATGGCAAATTCTTTGACTGAAATCCATTATTTTTAGTACTATTTCACTAATATCCTCTGCATTTTTGACTATCAATTTATGAATAAATCCAATTTACAAACAGAGCTGGTCACATTACTATTTATTATAAAATATATCATTATATTAGTGGAAAAGAGAGTTATTACATATCACAGGCATTCACAAATATTTTTAAATAGGGAAATAAAATAATTGACACAAACTTCAGATTTTAAGTAATGAGAAATAAAGAGAAGTCTTCAAGTAATAAAATAAGCTATAAGAAATTGGAAACTGCTTCCCCATCATATGTCTTAAACAACATATATAAAATTACCACATTAATATTTATTAATTGAATCGAAGTATAGACTAGAGGAACTAAAATTACCCCATAATTTACAACATTAGAATCCTTTTTTAGGTAGAAATAGTCAATATTTCCTCTGTAAGTGGATATGACATATCAGCAGGTATCCACTTTACATTGAAATTAATCGAGCTAGTATTTACATTTCAGGACTATTTTTCTTTCTCATTTGCCAAGAAAAGAGTGAGGCATGGTTTTCCTTCAGTAATGTCTTCATTGAGCATTGAATCACAAGTATTTATTAAACCACCAGTGTTAGTGGCACACAAACACATACCGGCCGTTATTCCTATGTAGAATTGATTTTATTTTCTCTTCCAACTTTCCAGGTCCTTGTCTAATTTTTTTAGACAAAAGCAACTCTAGAATAAAGAAGGACTAACTATTGGATTTTCCAAGCTTAGAAGAAACATGGCATTTTTATTTGTTTGTTTTAAGTCAGTATACATAGTGATATTCCAAATCATGTGTCATAGTCCTGGGACTTTCCTTTATGTTCTATGAACTATAATTCAGTTTAAATAGTAAAAGAGAACAACTGGGAAAACAGTAGACTAAAACTATATGCTGAAGCTTTATACCCAAATTATGTTTCTGAAACTATCCTGAGCTCATTTTTTCCTTCATTGTGGCCTTAAGCTGGTGTCACTGATAGTTGAATTTTACGTTTTTTCCTGAGTGTCATAATTTTAGCTTTCTCTTTATTTCTAAATATCTTCTTCATATACTGAATTTTTATTTTCTTTATAATAAAAAAACCAAGGCTTTTCTCTATATCACATTTGTATATGGGCTACAAATTAAATTTCACCTGGTGTTTCATGGGCCAGTATTGCTAGAATGAACCAAAGAGATCCCAACGTGGCATTCAACTTAAAGTTCATAAGTGTTTGAAATATTATATTAAGACTATAAGGTTTCATTGAATACTACAAAGTGCAGAGAAATAGAGAAGCATTAAAGTGTTTATATTCAGTTTATTAATAGACATGAACCATTCTTAATGTTATCATATTTTGCATGTTGCTCTAAAGTATTGGATTTCAGCCTTAGCTGCACCTTGGGCAACTTTTAAAATATGTTGATACCTTGCTGCTTCAGCTAAGAATATGATATAATTGGTATTGGAAGGGATATTGTTGTTTGTGTTGATAGTTTTCAATACTTTCTAAGTAAATAAAATAGAAAACCCAGGTTTTATCTGTCTATACCTTTAACAGCAGACAAGTCAAAAAAATCTTTGAAAACAATTGGAAATGGAAGTTTCTGCTTCCCTGTGCATTTGTTTTTATTTTTTTCTTGAATATTTAATTGTGTGTGTGTGTGTGTGTGTGTGTGTGTGTGTGTGTGTGTGAATGCCAGTATTTTCTTTCTTTTTAAAATTAACTTTTTTAATGTTGACCTTTTTGCTGACTTCCCCCATTCTAACCCTCTCCCTCCTACTCACCCCTTCTCCCCTGGTCCACCTTCATCTGCTCTTACCTTCCTCTGCCTTGGCCTTCACCACATTGTTATCTGTGTCCATGGGATGTACATATATGTGTTTCAGCTTCTTTATCCACTCACACCTCCCCCTCTCTTCTAGCTTTCATTAGTCTGTTCCATGTATCTATGCTTCTGGTTCCATTTTGTTTGTCTGTTTATTTTGTTCATTAGACCACATATTTATGAGATCATATGGTATTTGTCTTTATCTGACAGGCTTATCTTGCTTAGCATAACACACATTCTTTATCAAGTTTCTCATTATTTGGGAGTGTTAATCAGGTAAAAATCATTTGCACTGGTTTTTCTGCTTCTTTTTTCTGAGTTGCCTGCTTAGTCTAAGCTCACATTATGACAGTGTGTATATCTGTGAAGGCTTTATTTTTGGTCTGCTTTGCACCACAACTTCTTGTTTATTTACTTTATAACCTTATAAGAGCAGAGGGTGAAAATTCTTTACCTCCAGGCAATCTTTTGAAGGTGATATGATTACCATGCAACTAAAATTCACTGCATAAGCACTCATTAGTTATACCACTGTTTTGCTTTCAAATATAAACTTTAATCTCCAAATAGTGATTTCTAAGCACATTTTGGCTTCAGGCTTCAGGATGAATCACTGTGCCTGGAGCAAAATCTTTGTCAAGGAAGAAGCAGAGCCTCCAAGAGGCAACCAGGAATCATGGGAGAACTCTCTGGCTCCTTGTCTCCTCTTGAAGAAGCAGAACATCATCTAACAAAATTCTTAGCAACTGACAGAAGTTACAGAGCAGGGTCATGGATCTTTCTCTCTCTGTCTCTCTGTCTCTGTCTCTGTCTCTCTCTCTGTCTCTCTGTCTCTCTCTCTCTTTCTCACTCTCTCTTTCTCTCTCTCCCACCTCCTCCCAAACCCCTCTTCCTCCCTCCCTCACTCCCTTACTCCCTCCCTCACTCTCTTAACCCTTCTTTCCTTCCTCCCTCCCTCCCTCCCTCCCTCCCTCCCTCCCTCCCTCCCTCCCTTTCTCCCTTCCTTCCTTCCTTCCTTCCTTCCTTCCTTCCTTCCTTCCTTCCTCCCTTCCTCCCTTCCTCCCTTCCTCCCTTCCTCCCTTCCTCCCTTCCTTCCTCCCTTCCTCCCTTTCTGGAATATGAACAGAATCAGTATGCAATTCCTGTTAAGGACATTAGACTGCATTTCAAAATTTATTGGTGTAATTATTTGTAAAATTTTCTTCAAAATAAATACAGCTAAATACTAATCCTCAGTTAATCCATGAGAAAAATACTTATAAAATATTGATGTGTGGTTCCTGCCCAGACACTGACTTAATGCTCTCAAGTTCAGCCTGGAATTGGGATTTTGAAAAGCAACCCAGGTAATCTTCAAATATAGTAACATTTACCACTAATTTAAATCTTATCCATACCTATTGAATCAGAATCTCCAAGTTGGTGTAGAATCTTATAGCTTGTATTTTAATAAATACTTCAGGGGATACTTCATATGTTAATGTTTGATAACCATTGGTTTAGACGGTATCATTACATTATTTTGCCCTTGCTTCCATGATTTGTGTTTTAGGTATAAATATGTATGGCACTGTTTTATTTTGTTTCTTATTTAATCCCTATCTATGTTTATTCACTATGTGTAACTTCAAGCATGTACTAAGCATTCTTATTTCCAGTGACTTCTCCATTTGGATTAAAGCAATGTGAAAGCACAGAAGTGTTGTAATTTTTCATGTGCTACCAAATAGTATGGCAGTGTTTAATTAATTACCAATATATAGGAGTAAGCTTCTTAAACTCTCTCTTAGAAATTCAAGTTAAAGCTTGAAGTCTAAAGCCTAACAATTTCTCTCTATCATGTTTCTCCATTGAGTTTTCTTCATACATGAATTGGTAGTTTTCAATACCTGCCTCTTAGGGCTAGGATTTGGATGAGGCAATAATACTTGCTAGTACTCTGTAATTTGTAAAGTGCTACACAAATTTTAGAAACCACTGATTATATTTTTGCAAAATAAAGATCTTTCATGTGTAAAGTTATTTTGATTTTGTGACTTTTTACTTGAATATTTCAAAATATTTTTATAAAAATATATTTTTAAATTAATTTCAGAGAGGGAGAGACAGATAGAAACATCAATGATGAGAGGGAATCATTGATTGGCTTCCTCCTGCATGCCCCCTACTTCATTTGCCTCACCAAGTATTTTGTTCACTTATATTTTATGTATTTATATAGTTATTATGTGCTACACACTATTCTTTGTGTTGAACATACAATAGTGACAAAAAATAGGCATACATTACTGTTCTTATGACTCTTAGGTGCTATTGTAGAGTGCTATGTGTACATAAAGGGAGGGAGCCAGACACCAAATCACAAGAGCATTTGAACTGAACTAGTACAGTTTATCACCAAGGCAGCCAGTTTATGACATGCTGGAAGTATGTCATACATTTATTTTATTCCTTTCATAGACTTTGTCTAATTCTATCCTATTCTTACAAGCTTGGAAAATGTTATTATGTTCCTGTGTAGTCATATTTGGTTTGGTAATGCTTTATGATTTTCTTGGAATCAAAAAGTTTGCTGTCTAAATTGACCTGGTTGAGTTCATTTGGAAGTAGTTTCTTTAACATTGAGGATTTGGGGGAAAAAAGATAAAATAATCTCTCTCTCTCTCTCTCTCTCTCTCTCTCTCTCTCTCACACACACACACACACACACACACACACACACCTAGAAAGACTGAATAGATGCAACACTATTAATTTATCTTCCGACATGCTTCTTGACTCTCTATGCAAATTGAAGCTTTTTTTATTTTGAAACAATAATAAAGGTAGAATTTATAGATTTATCATAATTGACTTAAAGTGAAATTCTTTGTCACAATTAACAAAAAATGTTTGCTTGCTCCCAAATGTATATATGCCATTATAGTTAAATTTTTATTTTCCCTGTGGGACCAGCAACTAAGGTTTTCTGTCTAGTCCATGTGTGGCTTATAAATATGAGTACTATTTATAGGAATGTTACACATATAATGTGGTTTGATCAAGATTAGCAAGAAAATTTTGGTACCAGGTCACCTTAACCAGTATACTTAGATACCTAACACATTCCTTATTCTAATGTATTCTTATATTTTATTTGTGGCTTCTCACCATTGACATCTAGGTTTGGAGAGACTGCCTTCTACAATACATTTATAGTCTTTTTTTTTGTCCTGAATTGTCTGTAATGGGATGAATGAATTACATCTCATATGGCTATTCTGTTTAGAATGAATATTCAAAAGTATTCAGTTTTCTCTCATATCTTCCTCAGTATTCTTATTTTATTGTTGAAAATAACACATAATTTTTAGTACATTATGTGTGTGTTTGGAAAACCTTTTGACTTCATTTAATGAATCAATGAAGTGCCTGTATTGTTTTTTCAGGTAGTGCCTACTTATAGTCATAAATTTCCACATATTTGTCAGCTCTTTAGTAATTGTTTGATTTGAAATGTCTCATTTGAAAAAGGAGACATCTTTAAGGTACCACATTCCCAAATGTTTAGATTATAATAGTACTTTGATGCAAATGTTGAAAGTACCCAGAGATCAACACTATGATGTGATAACAGGCCATTGCTCACTAGAATGAGTCCATTAAAAAAAATGTATACCAAATAAAAATTTGCTACCTACAGGTTAAAATTTGCTAGGAATACTTGGACATTTCAGTTCCAATTCTGCTATTTTTTTTCTTTCAACCTGTGTGTCATACTCTCACTTAGAGGTAATTGTTTGATCACTAGCAGAATCTATTATTGGTTTGATAAGTAAATTAGGTATGGTTTGAATATATATGAATTAGGACTGTGATCTTGTTTTGGAGAACATTCCGTTAAATATCTTGGATGTATATTAAGATATAACAAAGTGCATTCATCATCTGGGGAGGTTTGCTAACTTATGCATTTAGCCTAAGTTTAGTTACCCTAAGTCTACAATTAACTAACAATACACAACAACAGGGTTTGAATTATAATGGCGATTGGCAAGATGCTGAATTATAATTAAACCAGTGGTAATAGTGAATTCCTTACAGATTTAAACAGTGTGCAGACTAGCCAACATAAAACAAATAGTCTGTGGTTTCCTCTACTAATATATATGTGTGTAGGTGCATGTATTCATATTATTATTTAGTATGTATAGTTATATGCCACATAACATTTTGGTCAGGGATGGTTCCTTGTAATATGGTGGTGGTCCCATAAGATTCTAATGGAGCTGAATAATTTCTATCGGCTGGTGACATTGGAATGTCATTGGAATGTTACATGATCTTGGTGAAGAAACCTATTGTGCTGCCAGTCATATAAAACTATAGCACATACAATTACAGTGGTAGGCTGTACCATCTAAGTTTGCATAAATATACTTTCTGATGTTCAAAAAATGAAATTGCCTAACAGTGCATTCTTCAAAACATAGCCCTACCAGTAAGTAGCATGGTATAGATATACTAATATATATAGATACATATTTAGCAATATCTATGTACAGTCCTTTTATTTTTAATATTTTTTATTGATTTCCGAGAGGAAGGGAGAGGTAGAGATAGAAGCATCAATGATGAAAAGCATTGATCAGTTGCCTCCTGCATGCCCCTTACTGGGGATTGAGCCCACAACCCAGGTATGTGCCCTGACTGGAATCGAATTTAGGACCCTTCGGTCCACAGGCTGATGCTCTATCCACTGAGCCAAATCAGCTAATGTTATATACAGTTCTTTTAAAAGTGCAAGCATCTCACATCTTTGAACAACTTGCAAGAGGCTGTCTTCCAGTCCTCTAGTAATGTTAACAAAACTACAGGCCATACATTTTTTTCTAAAGAATGAGAACCCTACTACTTCCTCATGTCTGTATCCCTAAGGAGTGAATAGCTTATGACTGTAGAAACCATTCAATCAGTACAACTTGATAGTATTTTTTAAATAGGAATCTGGCTTTCTTCCCCCTCATATGTTAAAAGGAAAGTCTATATAAAAGAGCAGAGGACTTGCTAAATATATGTCTTCTTATGGGCATTTGTCACAAAAATACTTCCATTCTGAAAAGTATTTTTGTCTAAAAATAGTTTGGAATTATTGCTGCATTTATGCTTTAGAAACAAGTCAGGTTTTGATGTCATGCCTATTTGGGAATGTGTAAGGAAAGGGTCTGTGTAGTGTGTGGAGGGATTCTACCTCCTACCCAAACTGGCTTTGACCCACTGTCCTGATTGATAGCAGGGAGAACAACCTTTGCTGCGAGTGACTAGACTAGACTCCTAGGACAGAACCACAGTTTTTCTGTCTGAGGTTCTATTCTGGTAGTGGTACCAATGAGATTAGACCACGTA
The DNA here is from genome assembly GCA_027563665.1 of Antrozous pallidus. Classification (NCBI taxonomy): domain Eukaryota; kingdom Metazoa; phylum Chordata; class Mammalia; order Chiroptera; family Vespertilionidae; genus Antrozous; species Antrozous pallidus. The sequence continues at coordinate 63,722,160 of CM050519.1, read as the reverse complement.
ATAATTCATTTACTTACACAGAATTGACCAGAATTTGTGAGAAAACAATAGGGGAACAATGACATTGAGAAATTCTTTATAAGGTTATAGAATAACTTTTATGAATAACTCCAATATTTCTTCTTTATTTTAATTTTTGTGATATAAACTTATCCCACACCACTCTTCCAACATCACCTCAGGCACTATTGTGGCTCCATTTCTTAATGTACATTTTAAAGTGTGTGCACTTTTTTCACCATAATGTCATTATCATGGAGCAGTCATCTCATTTCCAGGGCATACAATAGTAGAAGAGATGGTATAATTTCAGGGTCAGCTGCCATCCATGTCTGCTTGCTTTTACTCTCTTCTTCAGTTCTCTTAATTTTTGTGGTTTAAAAAATGTCATCAATTTTGTAGCTCATCATGCTTTCTCCTTTTGTTTTGTTTCTTCCAACACAAAGTCTAGCTGGTCTGAAAATTTTCTTCAGAAGTGACTTTCACTTCCTAGATTCCTAGATTTAGTGACTTCCCGTCCCCGTAAACATCTAAATTCACCATCTGATCAATACTGCCTGTATTAGTTTCCTGTGGCTGCTGTAACAAATTACCACAAACCTTTAGGCTTAAAACAACAGTCATTTATTTCTTATAGTTCTGGAGGCCAGCAGTGTGATATAAACATCACTGAGCCAAAATCAAGGTAGTTGCAGGGCCATGGTCCTCCTGGAGGATCTAGAGAGGGATTCGTTGTTCCAGGCTTCCTCTGATTTTGTATAGTTGCCTGCATCTATGGGCCCACATCATTGCAATTTTTGCCTCCATGGTTACATTGCCCCCTCCTCTTCTATGTGTCCTGTCTCCCCCGTCTCTCTTTTATAGGAGGTATGTGATGGAACTCAGGTCTTATCTCGATGACACAGGATAATCAATCTCTCCATGTCAAGATCCTTAACTTAATCACTTCTGCAAAGTCCCTTTTTCCTTATAAGGGGACATATGTCTAGAACTAATTTTACATAGATTCCATCAAAGTTCCTATCTCTCTGCTTCCTGAAACCTGCATTTAAAAAGTGTCTCTCCTCCTGTCCCCCTACTCCGAATTTATAGTAAGCAACCTGACTGCAGACTAGCTAGTTCTTTCTCCAACTTACTTTATTTGTGCTTCCTGTAAAAACGTTTGGATGGGAATTATATTATTTATTGATCTTGCTTTTTTTAATCTGAATGTCAATACTCCCCTGCAGTTAGATCTAAGTCTCTGTAATAAACAGCAAAGGTTTGAATTTGGAAGCACTAGGGACATAGCATTGCAGACCTGAAAGGGCAGAGACCACAGATGAATTTCAGTAACTTTGACTTAGTTTGACATCAGGAGTTTGTATTGCCCAGTGTAACATTGGTAAGTTTCAAATGAGAAGACCAGAAAAGGATGGAAGAACTAAGGGTAGCTCCCATTCTCGCCTTTCTCTTGCTGAGCATGGGTATAAAAATAAATGCAACAAAAGCAAATCAGTAGATTTCTTTAAACTGCCTTCCTCCTGTTTTAAAGACAGATATTTTTATCTCAACACAGCAAACATAATTGGAATAAAATTAAAGCATGTAAGGAGTTGAATTAACCCATGGATTAAACCCATCCATTTGGGATAGCATGGTTATTATGGATCTAATCTAAAAGTTAGCATTGGCGATGTGGTTGTGTAGAACTCGGTGCACTGTGCTGCATCCTAAGAATTCCAGTTGTCCTTTCAGTCCTCAGTGTGGAAACTTCATGATAACATTGTTTATCAAGTGAACGTAGAAGCAGTTAGTATGAGGCATGCTTTTTCTTATCTCTTTACCAAAAATAGTCTATTTTATTGTTAGAGTCTTTGATATAGCTCTGAGAGGATCTAGAGAGGGATTCGTTCAGCAATTAATGGGTGACATATAGTGGCAAAAACAGCTATAAGGGAAGAATATGTTAATTTAAAATGGCTTGGAGGATCCATTGAGGATATTCCATTCTCAATGAGCAGCTTTCAGTTCATTCTTAAGAAAATGGTTCACTATACTGAGCTTGCATCAGCTGTGGAAGCGAAACTATTGGCATTTTGGACACAGTGAGGTTTGCAAATTGACTTGTAGCAGGTAATTCAATGGCGGCATTAAAACAATTGATAATCACCTCATCATGGCCTTTAGCCCTTTCAAAATATTCATAATAAAAGATATATATATACGTGTGTAGGTAGCATCTATATACTTATATATGATTGTATTTTTATATATAGTATACCGTTTATAAATAGTATATATCCTATATATACAGGGTGTATTGTATAGTATGTTTTCTTTTGTAATATATGATTATATGAATGACATACTTGCAGATTTCATAATAATTCAGACATGACACTAAAATCTGTATCTTGATATTCATAATGTTAGCGTAACACAATGCTACATTCCTTTTTTTAGTAATTATCAAAATTCACAGGTGATTTTCCTAAATTCACCTGTAATTATTCAGGTTAATAACTCTAAGTGGTCAAAAGTGTCTTTTAATAGTGAAGATCTATATTGTCTTCATTCTATTAATGAAGCTAAAGTGAAACATTGTATTTTTGTTTTATTTCAATTAAATGAGCAATAATTACTAATTTCATATTTCATGATTTTGGCTACCATGAATGATTTTAAATTCAAAAAAATCTGGTTAATAAAAATCCTAGATTAAAATATGCTCTTCATTATCCAACATTTCTTTTATAAATAAATTACACCAAAAAGTTTGAATGTATTTTAAACATGGATGAACCTTGAAAGAATTATGTTATGTGAAAGAAGCCAGTCACAAAAGACACATGATTCCATTCACATGAAAACAAAGCAAATTAGTAGTTGCTTAGGACTGGGGTGAGAGTATGTGAAAATAGGATAACTAATGAGTGTAGGATTTCTTTTCAGGTGATACAAACATTCTTAAAATTAACTGTGGCAATGGCTATACATGGCTCTACATATATTAAAAAACCCTTAAATTGTAAATGGGTGAATTGTATGGCATATGAATTAGACCTTAGTAAATTGTTAAAAAATAAATCATTTTGCTGTTTGGTCAATGCAGTTTCATTTAACCTTTGGGTAATCGCTCTCATACATGGGATGATATAAAATCCCACAGAGCCTGAAAGTCATTGAATGTTAGCCAAGTTTGAAGAAAAGAATTAAATAAGAAAAGAGGGAATTGTGAGAATAAACAGGTAATCTTTTCTGTCAAAGAAGGGAGTTTACGCAAAGCTCAACCCCTCCCTTTTTCCTTCAAATTATCCAATTGTGCAAGAATGTGAGCCTAAGCTCTGTCCAATCAAAAGTGAGGGACAGATGTCGTGCATCAAGCATAAAACCCTAAGAGGACTACCCGCTCATTGTGCATGCTGCAGACACTATGCCTATGCACCCTCCTACAGGAGCAAAGATATTTACCTTACTTAAAAAAATCAATAAAACAAAAACAAACAAATAGATACCCAATTGAAAATAACATAAAAAGCTTATCAGACATTAATTTGTAGTAAAAATAAAAGATCTCTGCACATGAGGAATAAAGGGGAACATGCTTCATATGATAAAATGTCTCTGCAGCAAAACCTACAGTTAACACTGCATTCAATAAAGAACCATTCAATACTTTGTGCTGAGATTGGGAAAAGATGTACTACTTACTGCTTTTATTCTTTCTTATCATAACACCTGTAACTGATCTATGATGTATCTTCACAAAAATTCTAAATATCCATTACTGTGATAGTTTGGGAGTGAATGGGACAACAGTACTAGAAAAATGCAAATTTCTTTGAATCATGATGGCACAACTAAAGTTATGCAGATAATTGGCAATGCGATTATTACTTAAAATAGTCCATTTTACTTTCTTATTTTAAGTACCAGAATTATACCATATTATTCCTCTCCTATCTATTAGCAATGTAGGTAAAATTTTAAGTTATTGATAGGTTGAATACAATGATAGGAAGATAGTTATTTCTTTACTAAAACATGGATTTCTCTCTTCTTTATCCTGAGTCCTTGGACCCAATTTTGATGCAAGCCTTCCTCTTTCTACACATGGCTATCATAATCTGGGCCAAGTCATGCCACCCTTCTGGGTCTTTCAGATGAGTCTACTTTATTTCTTGTAAGAAAAAATAACTGCCTTCAAAGGAAGGATCTTGGATGTTTATCTGTTTCCCCCCCCCCTCTCCCTACATTTTCATGTTGCTTTTTCCTAAATAATTTAATTTGCCATCATTTAATATAACATCTCAATTAATGTAAGAACTTTATGGTACTCGATGAGCTCCTAAACTTTCTGAGCTTTGGTTTCTTCTCCCATTTTGGAATGAATATTCACTGCTTATTAGGCTTTATATTATGAGGAATAAATGCATAGGAGCACTTGGCATAAGTTAAGTACTCAACAAATGGCTATCACTTTTTGTTATTTTTAAAAATAGTTAACTGCTCAAGACTAGCTGGGGTGAGGGTAAGCCTTGCATAAAGGGAGATGAAGAAATTGGTAAAAGAAATGATGCTTGACATGGAGTAATGGATGGATAATGTCTAGACAAGCTGAAGTTGGGAACTATAGGTAGATTGGAAATTCTATTAATAAAAACAAGTCAGGTACTTACATTTGAAAAGTGTGTATTGTGCTTCCTTTGGTAAAATAGATTTTTGTTCATCATAAATTGATTAAGTTGTGTTATTTTCTGAAAGATTATAAACTATTCTAAAATGGTAGGAAATATAATTTATTGGGAAATACTGTTGATATATTGCAAGTCTGCCTAAGATACCTATTAAGTATTCATAAAACCCTCTAAAGCATCCAAACACTTAAGACTATATTTTTAATACCCAAAGAAGCCAAGAGGATTTTAAATTAATGTTACAGCTGTGGCATGGATTCCCCATTAGTTTCATTTTGTTTACACACACACACACACACACACACACACACACACACACACACACCTTTTCCAATGGCCTTTCACCATTATAAGAAAGCAAGAGAATTAACCGAGGTTAGGAAGGAGCGTATAGTCCAAAATATCCAGTACAGTAAAGGGAGGACTCTGCATTAGCAAGCATCCAAGCTCAAATTCTTTGGAAGAGCAAAACTGACCAAAAAATTGAATCATTTCGTTGGGAGTGATTTCTTTATCAGAATTGCTAAGTTTGGGTTTGGTATGGAAATATTGCCATCTAAAGATGTTTTTAAGTATCAATGGAATATTTCACAGATCTAGTGAAAATATTCCAACAATTTATATGGATCAAAGAAGACTCCAAATAGTCTCAGCAATCTTAAGAAAGAATAATAAATTTGGAGGTATTACACTACCTGATATGAAACTGTATGTACTACAAGGCCATTGTAATCAAAACAGCCTGGTGCTGGCATAAGAGCAGGCAGATAGATCAATGGAATAGAATAGAGAACCCAGAAATCAACCCAAAACTTTATGGTCAATTAATATTTGACAAAAGAGGCAAGTGCATATAGTGAAGTAAAGACAGTCTCTTTTAAAAGTGTATAGAAGTCCTAAATAAGTAAGGAGTGTTTATATTTTAGAGACTGATTGTATTTAAGGTTTATTTAGTTTGTTTTTCTGTATGTTTCAGGCACTTCAATGCTTTTTTAGTTGGTTAATTAATTAAGTAGAAGAATAACTTCACATCCATTTATTAAAGGAAAGAACCAGAAAAAAAAAAAACAAACAGATTTGAGGGGTGGGGGAGTTATCAAGGGCTGGAGACTAGATTATTGAATGAAGTGAATATGGCCTGAATATTGATAGTATCCAGAAGATCATTGAGCAGTCATGCCCTATGATCCTGAGAGAAGACTGTAGCCATAGATAACCTTATGTACATTTTAGAAATAGCTACTTACTTAAGTTTTCAGAACTTACAAACTTATTTAAAGACTAGAGGCCCAGTGCACAAAATTCATGCACTGGGGCAGGGCAGTCCCTCAGCCTGGCCTGAGCCCTCTTGCAGTCCACAGTTCAGGACCCCTCACTCCTTACCTGCTCGCTGCTCCTTATTGCTTGGCTCACTGCTCTTTAGAGCTGCCATTGAGGCAGAGAGAGGCTCTTGCCACCTCCACTATGCTTGCCAGCTGGGAGCCCAGCTTCTGGCTGAGTAGCGCTCCCACTGTGGGAGCATACTGACCACCAGGTGGCAGCTCCTGCATTGAGGATCTTCCCCCTGGTGGTCAGTATGTATCATAGCGACCAGTCGTTCTGGTCGTTCTGCCATAACGGTTGCTTAGGCTTTTATTATATAGATGAGAGGAAAAGGCAAGTAAGATGTGGTCTTGATCATGTTTTGTTTTAAAGAACATAAAATTATTTTACAGAGTTAAAAAATCTACCCATTTAATCAATATTGGTAACGAAGTTGAATTTAGCAGAGTAACAATTATGCTTAACATTACAATAGAGAAATTTTCCCCATGTTTGCAGTGTATATCTTTATCTTATAGAAAAAGGATGATTTTAAAATATGCTTCCTATGTATAAATATGTATGACTTTTATTTTATGATAAAAATAAATATTATAAATTACATGTCGGATTTCCATTTTAACCAAGAGCTCTGCAATCAGACATCTATATAACAAAATGTCATTTATGCATGAGGGTATAAGGAGGTTAATGAAGTACAAAACAATATATTTTTCTTTATTTCAAATATGCAAAAATCATGCTGAGATTAACTAAAATTTTTCCAGTAAAGCTACTGTTTATGTTCTATAATTTTTTTTTTTAGATCTCTGTAGCTGTAGGAGTTTTTACATAATTTTGTTTTAATAAATGACTTAGGTGACCCAGGTAATTATATTTTAAATAATAAATTGGAATTATGTTATTTATTAGTTAATTATATCATTTCACTTCTAGGTAAATTTTTAAGCCCTCTCTTTCACCACATTAGATAGGGGAGAGAGAACAAGATGTTCCAAAAGTGGAGGAAGGTAAATGTTAAATAAAACTTTTAAACTTTGAATCTCTTTTTAGATTTCAGGCAAGCCAACTTTTTTGTAACCTTCACAGTAATGCCAGAATAATCAGTGTTTGAATTTGCCTGTGTTAAATTTGAAAAAAAAATTGTTCTTGTCTGTAGCCTAGAAAAACTATCCCTTTTCTTGCTAATAACCCACTTGTCAGCTCTCTACTCCTTAGTCATCCTTGACTTTTGCACACTCAGGCATGTGGAACCTTTCCATTCCACATCTCACACTTAGATCCTTACTCAAAATATGCTTAGGAGAAATATACACAAAAAGGTGTTACCCCTGTTGCTACATCACCTCTTCCTCCAACTGTAACTGCTTAGTCTCTTGAGTAAGTTGACTAGCAGACAAACACATTCCTTTTAAATCAATGTGTTGTCTCTTACTTGGCCTGCTTTTGCCAATGTGTTGCCAATCTGTTCTTCTCTTGTCTCTAGTGCTCTTAAATTTTAAAGGTAAGAGCTGCCTCAAGGACCTTGAGTCACATCCCTAGTAGCTGCAGCATCATGATAGAATTTCAGATGAGCATCTATGAACTGATGGAGGCACTGTGTAATTAGCCCTCTGAAAATACCATATTATCTAGTCAATGAGCACTCTTTGAAAACCTAAGACTTGGAAACTCTTAGTAAACCCACCTTTGATCTTAAAAATTATCTCCCAAGTGCTTTTCCTCTATTGCCTTTCACAAATATGTCATTTGTTTCTCGGATTTAAAATTCAGTCCACCTTTTACTTCCCCCCACCAATCCGATTACTGGACATCCACATAGACATGGTTGGTTAATGTAGGTTCCCACTTTTTCCTTCTTTCCACCAGTTCAAATATCAGTATAGATCTAATAACAAAGTTGATCTTTTTCTATTCTCTTGCAGAGTTACACAATTCCCTTCCTCTACTTGACAGTATGGGGTTCTCTCTTCTTATGAAGAGATACTCACTTCATTGGCACAAACTGTTGTTTGCTATTGTATGAATAACTGTCAAGGAAACTATAAGTTTATTTGTATACTTGATTGTTTTGTTTTTATTTTCATATTACTTGTAAATTGTATTTTTGATATATAGTTTTCAAAACCATTGTGGAGACACAAAGATGTAGACACAAATATTCATTGGATTATAGTAAGTTCCAAACTCGAAATAACCTAAATATTCATCAGCTGGCAAATGGATAAACAAAATGCGCTATATCTATACAAGGGAATGGTATTCAACAAAAAAAGGAACGTATTAATGATTGTTGTAAGTGAACCTTGAAAACATCATGCTAGGTGAATGAAGTCAGACAAAAAAAATCCTAAATATTATATGATTCATTTATATGAAATTTCTACAAAAGACAAAATTATAAACACTGAAAGCAGATAAGTAGTTATGTAGGGGCAGGGATGGAAGAAAGGATTGATTGCAAAGAGGCATGAGGGAACTTTGGTGATGAAAGAGGTGTTCTAAAACTGAATTGTGGTTATGTGAGGGCACGATGCTACAAATTTACTAAAACTCACTGAATTATACCCTCAGATTTTTTTGAAGCAGACTTTATATATGTTGAAGTTGTGAAGATACAGTGGTGTGTTTTTTTTTAATCTTTATTGTTGAGAGTATTACCAATGTCGCTCATTTTCCCCCTCATTGCCCCCCTCCAACCAGTTACTGCACCACCCCAGGCATTTACCACCCTATTGTCTGTGTCCACAGGTAATGCATATAAAGATATTTGTTAAATCTCTTCCCGCACCCCCAACCCGCTTCCCTCTGAGAATTGTCAGTCTGTTTCTTTTCTATGCCTCTGATTCTACTTTATCCACCAATTTACTCTGTTCATTAGATTTCTTATTTTTTTATTTTAACTTTTAGATTCAATTATTGATAGGTATGTATTTGTTGCCATTTTGTTGTTCATATTTTTTTCTTCTTCCCTTTCTTAAAAAATACCCTTCAACATTTGATATAATACTAGTTTGGTGGTGATGAATTCCTTTGGCTTTTTCTTGTATGTCAAGCTCTTTATCTTACCTTGAAATCTAAAGAATAACTTTACTGGGTAGAGTAATCTTGGTTGTAGGCCCTTGCTTTTCATGGCTTTGAATATCTCTTACCACTCCCTTTTGCCACTCCTTGCATAGTTTCTGTTGAGAAATCAGCTGACAGTCATATGGGCATAGGTAACTAACTGTTTTTTTCTTGCTGTTTTTAGGATTCTCTCTTTGTCTTTTGCCCTTGGCATTTTAATTATGATGTGTCTTGGTGTTGTCCTCTTTGGGTTCTTCTTGTTTGGGACTCTCTGTGCTTTCTGGACTTATTAAGTCTATTTGTTTAACCAGACAGGGAAAATTTTATATCATTATTTCTTCAAATAGGTATTCAATATTTTGCTCTCTCTCTTCTTCTGGTACCCCCATAATTTGGATGTTGGTATGCTTAAAGCTGTCCCAGAAGCTTATGACCTTATCTTCATATTTATTTTATTATTTTTTTCTTTTTGCTCTTTTGGGTAGTTGCTTTTTGCTTCCTCATATTTCATATAATTGATTTGATTCACAGAATCCTCTACTGTTGAATCCCTGTGTATCATTCTTTATTTCAGGCAGTGTATACTTAATTTCTGATTGGTTCTTTTCCTTTTTTTTTTTGCATTCTTACTAAGATTCTTGAAAGTCTCACTAAGTCCCTTGGAGGTTTCTAGAAAATTATTCAGTAACTATATAACCATGGTATTAAACTCTGTATCCAGTAGTTTGCTTTCTTCTATTTCTTTCATTTGTAACATGTTTCTTTACCTCTGCATTTTGGCTGCTTCCCTATATTTGTTTCTATGTACTGGGACCCTAGGATGATTTCTGGTGTAGGGCTAGGACCCTTTGCTCCTTGAAGCGACATCTGCAGAGGTGATCTCCCTCCTGATTGAAAAAGCAGCACATGTGGGTATTGGACCAGCTAATTCCTTGCCTCCTACCAGTCTCAGTGTTCTTTCTTCTTTACTTTTCTAGCTGTAGGACTTCCATTCATCTAGCTTTCTGGCAGTTCTGGATGATGGTTATTCTGTATTTTAATTGTAATTTTGATGTGGTTGTGGGAGGCAGTGAATAAAGGGGTTCACCTGTGCTTCCATCTTGGTTCCTCTCCGAAGATACAGTTTTTTAAAATCCCAAAACTGCTTTTGCATAGTTCTGCTTTGCATTTTCTTCTGAAAAATAGCCTTCCTTTTTTTCTCAGCTATACTGACCTTTAGACCAATGGTCACCAACCTTTCAGACCTCACAGGACCACTGGTTGGTAACCACTGCTTTAGACAATATTTCTTAAACTTTAATATGCACATGGATCAGCTGCGGATTTTGTGGAAATGCATTTCTGGTTCAGTGGTTCTGGGGTAGAAGTCCAGATTCTGCATTTCGACCAGCTCCTGGGTAATGCCCATTTTTCTGGTCTGGAAACACACTTTTATGAAGTCTTTTGTTGTCTCTCTACTTGCTTGGCCTGTAAGGGTTACTTGTCTTCCATTATAAATAAGTGGGAACATTTATAGTTTCTTAAGACATAGTTTATGATATGCAAAGAATCTGTTTGATGAATAAATTGTTTAGCTATGTCAGTACTAGACCCTTTGACCTTTAAAATATTTGTAACTGCCTTGGACTGCTCTCATTGGCCATTTAAATTAAGCTCAATGATCGTTTTAGTCTCTCTGATTCCCCATCCAAGTTCTGTTAATACTGTTTTATGAATAAGTGTCTTTGAAAATAGTTCTGAAGGAGCAGCTTGTTTACATTTTTTCCATCAGGAAAAAGAAAACAACTCAAATACCTGAAACCATTATTTAGTTTAAATACATCTGTTTCTAGAAGACATTATACTGGGTCAATTTGAAATTTTTTTTTTCTTGTCTAAATAGTGTTTAAGGTTCAAAGACAAAGGCATTGTAATGATGACTTAGTGAAAAGACATAGCATGGGAGAAAGGATACTAACTCGCCTGACATTCAGGAGATGTGGGTGCAGACATAGATTCTGTTGCTGCCTATATGTACTAATGTGTGAATGTATTTCCATCTCTCCTCACCTGTAAGTAGAAACATTTTTGCTATGGACCTCTTCCCTTTCACTGTCTATTGGAACCTTTGGACCCCTTCTAAGGAAAAACATTTTGAAATGCACGAGATAGAAGTTCAAGATTATATTAAAGCAGAGCATTCAAAATATAAAAAATGATTTAGTGATATACAAAGTCTGACAAAAATAGGTTTATAGTTATGAGTATGCAAAGTAGTTTGTTCTTTTATTATTATTTATTATTTATTATGGTATTATTTTTATTCAAACAACTATAAACCTACTTTTGCTTCACTTTGTATGTGCTTTCCCAAGTTAACATCTATCTATATATATAAAAGGGTAATATGCCAAGTGTCCTGCTCACCTTCCGACTGGTTACTATGATGCACACTGACCACCAGGGGAAGATGTTCAATGCAAGAGCTGCTGTGACATGCACAGAGAAGCAGCACTGCAGCCCTGGCACCCAGAAAGCAACACTCAGCTTATCCCAGGTAGGACACAGCCCACCAAATTGCAGCCAATGCTGCGGAGACCCCACAGCACAAAAAGCAGCCCATAGCCAAACCCAGTCCAGAAATGGTCACTTTGGGTGTCAGGTAATGACATAAGGTAGCAATGTCCGGCCTCCTCTCCCTAGTGACTAGTCTCCTTGGAGTTCCAGGAGCACACGTGGAAACATTTTACACTTTAACCAAATGTCTGTGAAGCATTTTCTCATGTCTTATCTCATTTGATCCTCACAGAAGTCCTGGACTAGGTAGACAGGAAACTCAGTGGAATCCTATTTTGTTTTCATTAGCCAGGAAATGGGAGATTTAGAAACTTGACCTGACTGAAAAGAAGTAAGAAATGGCAGAACTCAAAAATGACTTCAGATTTTCTCACTGCCCAGAACATTGTCAGTCACTGCTACAGTTAAATATTTTATCATTTGTTCTCCCTGCGTGATCTACAATAATGATGTGCTTTGTGATGATATTTACTGCTGTGTGGCTAACAATTCCCTGAAAGAGAATTTAGGGTGCTTCATTTGGCTGGAAAAAGTTTAGCTAAATCAGAAACCAGGTCTAATTAGGCAAGTCGATTATATATCTACAGAAGGCTAAGTTGACTCATGCATGCGTGATACATATGCAGCTCTTGCTAGTGCTAGTCATATGCATATGTTTCAATCTGTCATTGCCAATTATGAATTTGGTTGGCACTTCTATTATAGAGAAAGGGTGAATAGTGATATCAAAATATTTCTTTTAATTAAATTCCTTTCAATGTGCATGAATTTGTACACCAGGCCACTAGTATATATAAAAGCCTAAGTGACCATCCAACAGTTCGACTGTCCAACTGGTAGATATGATGCTCACTGACCACCAGGGGGCAGATGCTCAACGCAGGAGCTACCAAGCTGTATGACTTGGCAGCTGCAGTTCTTGGTGATGCACCCAACATCAGAGAAAGAGACCAATTCTGGGGTGCATCACCCGAGAACTACTCCCTCACAATCCAGGACACGTTGGAGGATGTCAGAAAGCCAGTTTCGGCCTGATCCCGCAGGCCAGGGCAAGGGACCCCACCAGTGCACAAATCCATGCATCGGGCCTCTAGTATTAAATAAATTCTAATGGCAAATCTAAGTAATGATGATCGTAAATATTTTGAGATATTTGTAAAAACTTAATATAAAATAAAAGTACCTATAATGCCTGTAATTTATATTGATCACAACTGTGGTTTGCTGTTTATGTTCATAATGGAAAGAAATACTAATGTTCAGTAACAGGCTAATAAAAAATGCATTACTTTTCAATTTAGCTTGCAAATCTTCTGAATTGTGTTCACTACTTCCTTAGAGGTCTGTGGTCCAGTTTCAGAATATATGCTTTAGTAACTCCACCAGATTTAAAATTTAGCAATTAACTGATGATGATTTGAATTATAATTTAAAGAGTTTTTGTCCTATAATGTTACTAAATAATTTAGAATGCTATTACATATTTCCCAGAGAACAACTCTATTGGGAAAATAAGGATGTCTTTAATCACTTTTATTGTGATGAGAGAACTTAAATTTGAAGTGGTTTTGCAGAAGTCACATAACTAGTCCTTTGGAACCAGATCTGATATTGTCTAGAACCCAGTTCATATCATCCTTTCATTTAGGAAATTAAATCTTTGGAATTTTCTTGTTTATTTTTCACTGCATAATAAAATTCAAACATTAACAAAATTACTTGATAGAGACCTTCAAACTTTAGACCTAAAATGTAAGCTGAAATATTCAGGCCAATGTTTTGATTTTATGGATGAAAACAGGAAGACCGTAGAGATTAAGTGTCATGTCCAAGGTCACATAGTTAAAGGATGACCCAGGCTTTTCTAATTTTGCCTTTCAGCATTTCATCATAGAAAGAACAGTATATAGAGATTTCTCTGAAAATTTAAGGTTAGAAATATGCAAGATTAGGATATTTTGGAAACTATAAAGTAAGCCTTTGTCTGTGTGTGGGGGAGTCTAAATTGTGAATCAAACTACAGAAAGATCCCCTCTGAGGGTTCATTAGTGATGTTTACAGGTCTGAGCATGTGGAATGTGAGGATGAGATGGTAAGACAGAGACTGAGCAGAGTCAGGATGATAGAGGGCTGAGTGATGTGGATGCCTGCCAAGGAGAGAGTGATTAGCCTAGTTGAGTTGGGGATTTCTAAACCACAGGGCACAAGAGCACTTGTGTGGGCACTAGTGTGTTAGATAGCCCAGTTAAATGTATTTATTTGATGCAAAGAACAGTGAGTAATGTGAATTATGCTGTTGTCCATTTGAAATGAATTTTGGGAAGGACAGAGCTGTGACTGTTATAATGTGAACATTTGGGAGGTAATAATGAAGTAGGATTTTTTGAAATGATGTTTTAGTACAATTTTGTACAAAGACCAAAGGACTACTAATTTTTTAATACAAAAGTGTTTATATCTATTTTGTTTTCAAAAACTTATAATCTCAAGTAGTTAAGAGATCAAATTCTTGGTTCAAATACAAATTCAGCCAGTTCCTTAGCTGACTAACTAGTTGTGTTGCCTTGGGGAGTTTCTTCCACTACAAAATATGGATTACAATAAAACACCTTACAGTGCCGTTGTGAGGAACAAATAAGGTGACTGGATAGTCAGCCCCATTTGGTGGATTGACAGCTATCAATCAACACCAAGAATTAATCTACAGTCTTCAGTAACTGCAAATCTTAGGAGTCCTAGAAAACTCTGGATGAACTTTTCATGTTCTATTATATTAAAATCCTTTTGCATACCATACATGTTGCATGAATCTTTTACTCCAAATCCAGAGTCTGGAATTTTTATGAGCTATTATACTTTCCTATGAGACTCTCTCTGCCTGTTTAGTTTCACTAGTTCCAGCCATCTCAATTAGTAACAGTCCTCTGTGTTCATTTGTAGGACAATTGATATAACTGTGAAACAGAATAGTCAAATGAAGTTTTGTTTCACTATTGTAATTTTTACTGGTTTTACACTTTATGATAAGCTCTTCATAGCCTGCACCTGGCACATCTACAAATATGACATGAGGCTATTGACTGCTGTGGCAATAATAGGCCATCTGTAAGAAGACATATGGTTAAAGATTTTTAATCATCATTTAAAAAAATCCTAGATTCCAAATTAAGTTTTTTTCTCCATATGAAGTATTTTCTTGACATATACACTTTCATCAATTTATTTTGACATATTATTTCACGTAAAGCATATAAAATAAATTAAAGGATTTGTCTGAATTGTGAAAAAAGGTGTCATTGTCACACTTTTAATACAGGACATATATTCAAGTAAAAGAGTACTGAATAAGCACCCTGATTTATTGAAAGTAAAGAACTCCAGGGAGTTTTAACACATGCACTTAAATATTGACATTCTGGTTATTAATTAGAGTGGAAGAGAGTAAAATATGTTGAGCAGAGTTCATAAGAATTATATGCAAAAATGCAAAATATGGTTTTCAAGTAATATAGAAAAAAGAATTTGTGTATTTCATCATACACTAAATTTATATAATTTATGGTTTTCCGTATATTAACAATAAAATATTAAAGAATAATGTAAGTTTTTAGTTGCCTATTTAATATTCAGACATCATCTTTACCTGGAAAATTTCAAAAATAGTAAAATAGGTCAATGTCTTATCTATTTAGATACCTACTCCCCATAGGTATTTCCAGTATTAATTGGATGTGCAGAATCATGCCTTTCAACAGGGAGTGATTTCAAATTATAGCCAGCAAGCCATATTTTCATTACTGACCATTCTGGTCCTGTTAAGAAAAGCTGACTTATCATACTCTAGATTTGGGGTAGAAATAATATTTTTAATAATTTATTGAGAAATATGAACTGAATTTCTTATTGTAATTTTTAAAGATATAGAAATAATTACATTAATAACTTTGTAAAATTAAGCATGAGGTTACATAATTTGTATTAGGTTAAAATGGTTAACTAATGGTTAAGTAATTATTAATTAATGGAGAAATGTTAGCAGTAAAGAAGCACAGAAAGATAGAAATATGGAAGAAAAGCTAAAAGAGAACAACACAGTAGAAACAAATACAAAAATATTTATTAGATTCATGGATACATGAATAAATGGTGTTCTCTTATTTAATTACTTATACTGCTCATCTTTGAGCTATGAGTTGCTATTTGCCATTTATTTTAAAAAAATTTTTATTTATTCACTGTCATTTATTTACTCATCTCAATAAACATATATTGTATGTACTAGATGCAAAGCACATTACTAAACTCTGTGAAGGAGAATGACATAAAACATATTTCTTGCTCATCAACCATTATTTATAACTTTTTAACCTCTCCAACCTTTAAACCATTACATTCTCCATTCAGAATGAATTACCAGACACAGATTATTCTTGGGTATAACCAGCATTGTGCAAAATAATATCATTGTACCACATAAAACTCAGCTGATGACCTGCATATCTAGCATTTTTCTTACTTCCATGACATATCATTGTGAAATTATTAACAACAAAAGTGTGAGCTCAGAATAAATGAACAACCCCCTAGCATTGACAACACGTCAAATGCAAATCTGTCATTCTTAGTCACTTTCTTTCCACTTACTCCTTTGTTTGCAAGAGATGTAAAGAACGTATGCCTTTCCAATTTTAAAAATTATTTTTATTCAGCAGTTATTTTCCTTAGCCTAAGAGTGTTATGTACCTACCTATAGCACATCATTCTTTTATTTTTCCAAGTTATAAAATACTAGAGGAGGAAAATGATGCTTTGGTTTAAAGCCCAACACAGAAAAGTGTGCATTTGTTACCCGAGAAGAATAAAAAGCCTGCTTAATAGGAGGTGGTTCATGAGTATGTAGATCACATTGCTTTGATATGGCTCTTAGCTTTCACAGAGAACATTTAAGGTAAGTAATCTACATCCAATTCCATGAAAAAAGCATAATGTTATGAAGCTACAGAGCCTACTAACTTTCCTTAGGCAGAAAGTGATTCTGCTCATCAGGATATCTACTGGGAGTGGAGGAACACTTATCGGTTTATGAATTTGCAAAAGAAAAATGTTAAAACATTGATGCAGTTATGGTTTTCCTCAATCACAATGGGAATAAGTAGTGATTTTGTCTCAGGAAGTGATAAAAAATATAAGTTCATGTTTAGCAATAAGGACTAGTCCATGAAAAGTAATGTGCTATTTGGGTTTTAGAATAAGGTCATGGAATATCTTCCTCCCTCCCTCCCTCCCTCCCTCCCTCCCTCCCTCCCTCTGTTCCTCCCTTCCTCCCTCCCTCCCTCCCTCCCTCCCTTCCTTCCTTCCTTCCTTCCTTCCTTCCTTCCTTCCTTCCTTCCTTCCTTCCTTCCTGTCATTTTCATATTCTTTTTTTTTGCAACATTCCTTTTATTTTTCTTTTCTTTATAATCTTCACTGCTTCTTCCTCTTTATGAATTTAGAGAGGTTTTTTTAGGCTGAATAGAAAAGCTTAGGTAGAAAACTATAAATGGTATTTTATTCCAGAGAAAGAAAAATCAGCCTAAGTATGTTCAATGCTAGCATCATATCCAATATGATGATATTTATAGGTAAGACCTTTGGGAGGTGGTTAGACCAGGAGCCCTCAAGAGGTAGGTAGTAGAGCCCTTAAGAATGGGATCAATGACTTTACAGAAGAGACACCCAAAATTCCCTTGCCCCTTCCACCAAGTGAGGACACAGCAAGACGATAGTCTATGAAATATAAAGTCCTCACTAGACACTGAATCTGCTCATACCTTGATCTTGGACTTCACAGCCTCCAGAACTGTGAGAAGTAAATGTCTGTTTTTAATGAGCCACAGTCAACGGTGTTTGGTTATAGCAGCGGAAGATGCTGTCTCCCACTGAGACACTGTCACCCTGTTTTAACATATTTTTTAGGGGAATTATGCCAAGGTATTTTATCAGCTATTCTAAAACTGTTTAACAGCCTATTTATTCTCCAGGCACTTTCATCAGTAAGCAAATATTTGTAAAAGTTCAGGATTTCTGTATTTTTTATTATTATTATGGTTGTGAAAGATGCCCTACTAAGGCACTAACTCCTATATCCAAAGCTCTCTAGAAAGAGATGGAAGATTATACACAATACAGTGCAACTGTTCTTTGTCAAATTATCTTGCCATCTGCATCACCAAAATATGCCCGTTGGAAGTACTTAAAAGATATAGAGATTCTTGATAAATTTGATTTAATTTTGGTGAAGAGATATTGTATAGTAGGAGACTTTTTTTAATTATGGTCAAGAGAAGTTTCATGATTAATTGCTGTACTAATTAAGAGATAATTGAGTACTGGATTTTTACACTAAAGCAAACAGTAGTTGGCTAAGTATCTTCAGGTTTGGATATAGTTATTATTACTACTATATGCCTACATTATCACATTATTTAATTCATAAATTATAATTATTTTAAATACAACAGTTATATTAGATGAATAGTTATCAATTCTTATTAATTTTTATATTTTACTAGTATCCCGGTACACAGATTCATGCACATTGAAAGGAAATTAATTAGAAGAAATATTTTAATATTGCTACTCGCCCTTTCTCTATAATAGAAATGTCAACCAAATTCACAATGGACAATGACAGATTGAAATATATGCATGCAATAGGCACCAGTGAGAGCTGTATATGTATCGCGCATGCACGAATCAAGTTAGGCTTTTACATATATAGATAAACTTGCTTAATTAGACCTGCTTTCTGATTTAGCTAAACTTTTTCCAGCCCAGTGAAGCACCCCAACTTCTCTTTCAGGTAATTGTCAGCAACACAGCAGTAAATATCAACACAAAGCAGATTATTATTGAAGATCACACAGGGAGAACAAAGGGTAAAATATTTAATTGTAGCAGTGTTTGACTATATTCTGGGAAGTGAGAAAACAAAGTAATTTTTGAGTTCTACCATTTCTTACTACTTTTCAGTTGGGTCAAGTTTCTAAGCTTTCTAAATTTCTGTTTCCTGGGTAATGAAAGAAAATAGGATTCCATCGAGTCTTCTATCTGCCTACTCCAGGACTTCTGTGAGGATAAAAATGAGATGAGGAATGGGAAATTCTTCACAAACATTTGGTTAAACTGTAAAATGTTTGTACTTGGCTATAAAGCTAGTTGGGTTTCTGGGCTCAAGAAATTCCAAGGAGGCTAGTCGCTAGGGGGAGGAAGCCAGGCATTGCTATGTGACACATTACATGGTGCCCACAGTGACCATTTCCGGGCTGGGTTGGACTGTGGGCCGCATTTTGTGCTGTGGGGTCTTGGCAGCATTGGCTGTGATTTGGTGGGGTGTCGCTCTGAGGTGGTGATGGGGCCTGTGTCCCACTTGAGGGAAGCCAAGTGTTGGTTTGTTGGCACCAGGTCCATGGTGCCATTTATTTTTAAATGGTCAATGTACATCATGGTAGCTCCTACATTTATCATCTGCCCCCTGGTGATCAGTGTGTGTTATAACTACCAGTTATATGGATGGATACTTAGCTTTTTTTTTTTTTTTGAAAAGCCTTTTATATACATAGAAGATATTTCTGAATCATTTTTGAAGAGATGAAATCATTTTTAAATTATAAGTTAATTTATAAACTACTTAATAGTAAAGGAGAAGATAGTCCCATAGGAAGATAAGAGAAATTTTTAGCTGACATGCAATCCATAATGAGTTTTAAGATACTCAGTGTTTATTCAAGACACCTCTTCTGTTTGTAAACCCTAAAATACTAATTCATTAAAATGAAAGCCTATTACCTAATAGCACTGTTTTAATGTCTCTGTAGAGGTCTAAGCAGACAGCATCCTGAAAATAAAATAGACATTTGTTTTATCTCAAGTTTACCTGAAGACAATACCCTTGCCTGTATTAGATACTTTAAAGCTGATAAGTAATAACCATATGCATGTTTCTATATATTAACATTTAATTCCCATTGTAACTTACATGAAATGATTACTATTGACAATTATGAAGACCATTTTTAGGTGTCTTCTTCCCCTGGATTTATTCTATAAGGATTTTCATGAAGTTCTCATTTTCTAAAGTTTTATTATATAATTTATCATCTCACTTTTTTTTCTTTTGGGGGGAAGATTTTGTTATCTTAAGAAAAATTGTTCACTTTGGGAAGGGAGTGAGAAGTGTTCTGCCAGATAAAATAGAATAAAATTTCGGAAATCAAGCCCAGACAGCTTGGCTCAGTGGTTGAGCATCAACCTATGATCAGGAGGTCATGATACAATTCTTGGTCAGGGACATGCCCAGGTTGAGGGCTCCATCCTCAATGTGGGGCATGCAGGAGGACCAATTATTCTTTCCTATCATTGATGTTTCTCTCTCTCCCTTTCTCTATCTTCTTCTCTGAAATCAATAAAAAAATATATTGTTTTAAATTCTGAAATCAAGACCAAGAGAAAAAATGATTATTGCAGAATAATACATACACTATTTATATAGGGTGTCCCCAAAAAACATAAACACACTTTAACAGCTGATATCTCAATTTTAAAAGTGAAATGTATTTTAATAAGCAATGCCTTTATAATTATTCAAAATGTATGTATATTGTTTTGGGGACACCCTATATTTATTAATTTCTCCCCAAACATTTAACTGTTTGGGATTTCTGTCAGTGTCACACATTATTCAAATTAACCTAAAGCCACATTTATTTGCTTCATTTTTCCCCTGTCAACACCAAACTATGAAAAGATATCTTTTGCTGGAACAGATTGCCTCAACAGTGCATGGGCCTTCACTGTTTGCAGGCACCCCTTTGCTTATCAGGACAACAACAGCTGAGACTGGAAAGAAGAGAAGGAAGCCTTAGGAGACATCACATCACTGTCACACCAAGGTATTGGTGTGACTTCTCTATCCTTTGAGCTCGTAAATCCTAAGATATTTCAGACTTGAAAGACAAGGGATATCAGAAGGAACAGCTTAAGTATGAAATGAGAAAGATCAGACAGGAGACAAAATGTCTCCAACCTTTCATCCCCAAATGGACTTGAGTTGAAGAAAAAGCCAAATAACACAGATTTGAGTAGATGTGCACCAACTTTGTACACTCACGTTGCATTAAAAACTCAATGCAAGTCTTTTGTATACAATAAATAGTGATTTTGTGTTTAGTATATTGGTACAAGGCAATCTTTGCCTCAGATTAACTCTTTGCCAAGTGATTAATGCACTAATTAACAATACCTCTGCCTCATAGCAGACTATTATAACTAGTTTTAGAGAACAATGCTTCAAAATTGAAGTTAACACAAAATTTTACAAATGTCATGAAAAGGTTATTGCTTATGCTGACTTTCTTTTGACTTACTCCAAACCACAGTCATAAGTCTAGTGCATGCGTGAACATGCGTGCGTGCGTGCACACACACACATACACACACACACACACACACCTACTTTTATCTAATCCCATATTTCAGTTATTTTGATAGATACATATCTGAACAGCCTTTTCTTAGACACAGGAAAACACAAACCTTAAGTGTTCCCACATAACACTTAAAATGACAACAATCAAGAAGTATATGATTGAAAATGAGTATTAGCATATTCATAGCAAAATTGCTCATTGTCCTGTACACATAGTCAATTTGACCACTCTTTCCTCCCCCACAAAAGACCTGTTAGACATCTGATTTGTGGAATATTGTTATTCCAACTTAAGTTTAGGTTTTTTTTCCTCATCTATTAATTTCTAGACAAATTGATTATGAGCTATAATGTCAATAAAGTCAGCTATTTATGAATCAACATAATTGAATTATTTTAATGTGAAACTGTTTTATCATAGGATATTTTTCAGAGCAGAGGCCAAAATTAAAGCTAGAAAATTTATCAGAGCTTTTCTAGAGCACACATCATTAATTAAAAAAATAATTCTTACCTTCTTATTTGATGGTTTTACATCACAGCAAAACATCTGTGCAAAGTTAAATTATTCACTACATGCTCTTACTATGTTTTACTTGTTTTAAAATAAGTTTATTGATGTTTAGAGAGAGAGATAAGGAGAGGGAGAAAGAGAAACATCCAAGTGAAAGAGAAACACCTTCTGTACTCACCCCAACTGGGGATTGAACCCACAACCCCAGGCATGTGCCCTGACCATGAATCAAACCAATGACTGTTTCTTGCACAGGTCAACACTCAACCAAGTGAGCCACACTGACCAGGGGTATGTTTTATTGTTATTATTACTCTAGAGAAAATGTGAAAGATATATTGAGATTGGGATTTGTTTGTTTGCTTCCATTAGAAAAAAATATTCAAGTCTGGTGGATTTTATTTTGTGTTTTTTTTTAAATAGCAATGCAGATGACCTTAGCAACCAAATCTGAAGATAAACAAGCAAACAAAAAAATGAAGTCCCTTTAAAATACTGAGAGGAGATAAAATGGAAGAAAATCCAGACCAGCTTATCTAAGGACAGGAAATGCCTTTAGTAGATACTATCAAAATTAAAAACAATCTTACAGTCTACTGATAGCTATTATGAATTTTGCAATTCAGCCTTTTCTTTTGAAGCAAGAAAAGAAGTTGAGTCATAAAAATGACAGATTGAATGTGGACAGAGGCAGACTATACCCATTTCCAAGGAGATAACTGGGTGTGTTGTTGATATGACATTGGAGGGGTGTGTGTGTGTGTGTGTGTGTGTCTGAGAGAGAGAGAGAGAGAGAGAGAGAGAGAGAGAGAGAGAGAGAGAAATCCAGTTCTCCCTCAGTGTATTTACTGATCTCCATGCATCTTTGCAGGAAGCTTTATCACCTAAGGTCAGCAGACTTACTACATTAGAGTTCCACTTGTAAGTTATTTGATCATTTCAGTAATAAAATGTAGAGGCAGTGGATCACAAAAACAGTCCTATTTGTGGTTTAGCAAAGATCTCAAAGTCAAATGCCTATGAGCTCATGCAGGTAAATCAATGAATTAATGAATTAATCTGGGTGTAGGAAACAATAGACGATGGCGGCAAAGATGGAGGCAGCTTCTATTCAGCTCCATCTGATTGTGTGTCAAAGGCAGGTAAGTCCTGTATTGCTAAATCTTCTGATTTTTCAAGATAAGCTAGAAATCTCAATTTTATGTCATCTTCTGTGATTTTTAAATGTAGGTCCAATTGGTTTTAAAAGTAGTTTAGTGGGAAAAAATATGTGTGCTCCAAGCTTTGTTTTATGATGTTTGACAAGCCTGATTTTTTAAAAATATATTTTATTGGTTTTTTACAGAGAGAAAGGGAGAAGGATAGAAAGTCAGAAACATCAATGAGAGAGAAACATCGATCAGCTGCCGCCTCCTGCACGTCTTCCACTGGGGATGTGCCTGCAACCACGGTACATGCCCTTGACCAGAATCGAACCCCGGACCCTTCAGTCCGCAGGCTGACACTCTATCCACTGAGCCAAACCGGTTTCGGCAACAAGCCTGACTTTTGATAGCCTTCTTGCAATGGCAGTCTAGAGTAATCATATCTAATAAAAGAGTAATATGAAAATTTGACCATACCTTGCTATAACAAGCCACGCCCACCAGCCATACCCACCAGCCAATCAGGAGCAGGAGCAGAGCCGAGGCCTGCAGGAGGCGTGGGGGCCGGGCCGTGGCACACACAAGGCCACGCCGGCGTCGTCATCATCATTGCGGTGCATGCGGCATTGTCGCTGTAGCACAGGTGTGGGCGGCAGTGTTGCCGTGGCACCAGGTCTCCTGGTGTCGGGACGGGGGACCTGAGGCCAGTCCAGGGGACCTAAGGCTGCACCCTTTGCTCCTGCACCAGGCCAGGGGACCTGAGGCTGCACCCCCTGCCCGGAGGGGCTTGATGGGACTCTTGAGGCCACATTCCCCACCTCATCACTGGGGGACCTGAGTCCAAGCTGGAGGTCCTAAGGCTGCACCCCCTGCCCTGATGCCAGGGCTGAGGGACATGAGATCAGGATAGGGGACTTGAGGCTGCACCCCCTGACCTGGTGCCTGGCCAGGGGACCTAAGGCTGTGCTGGGGGACCTGAGGCCATTCTCCCTGCCAATAGGACTTAATGGAGGACCTGACCCTGCCCTGTGGGGCTTCATGGTGGTGGGGCTGGCCAAGTCTGGGTCTTGTGTGATTTCAAGGTGAATATGGGTGGGTGGAGACTTGACTCTGGGTCCCGTAGCATACCCCAGACTCTGACAGGAATGGAGATTTTCATATACATTTTATTAATTTTCTTTCATCTCTGACACTTCTATTATAGAGAAAGGGAAAATAGCAATATTAAAATATTTCCTCTAATTCTCTTTTAATGTGCATGAATTTCATGCACCGGGCCACTAGTAGATTAATAACTGCTTTCTACGTGTACTTTTTTTCCTTCACAAAAATGACTTTGATGTTAGCTTGTGTCATGAAATAGGATTTCACTGTGTTGTTCATGTTTTGCTGGAAACTTCCAAGGCCCATATGTGCAAGATAGGTAGTGATGAGTTGTGACTTATGTCTTGTATGTCAATTGTCAACCTAAGCGACACTAGAATGAAAAGCTGTCATTTTGTACCAGAAACTTATCTGCTTTATTTCCTTACTATAGTGGTGTCTGGGTGTGAATCAGGGGTATTTACATCTAATCTAAGGATTTTATTTGACAGAGAAAAAATAGCTTACAGTTCACTGTACTTGTTCATCTTTTTATCACTCTGATCAATTGTTTTCTGTTTTTTCTTTACTTTTATGTATTCTACCTGAATTCTTTTTAAACTGTTTTATTAGTAAGATGGTTTCTGGTTTTAATATTATTCCCTGTGACAATTCCAGATATTTTTACTCTAACAACTTCTATATATAATTTATTTTCTCATTTTTCACAAGACATTAATAACCTTTTCTATTTACTTTTGTTGCATTTTGTAATTAATTACATTCTTTCTCTAAGAAAAGTTAGTACTGTGTTAATTTTCTTTTAAAATTCTAATACATAAACACATCCAGTTTTTCATTTTACATCCAGAGAACTTTACTTTCCAAATGAATGAATTAAACTTTCCTTAAAGCATACAAACCCTAAAGTTTTAGACACTTTTTATACTGTGGGTTTCAGTGAACATTTATAAACTTTACTTGAAATATGCCAAAAAAAGTGTGAAATTTTAATACTGATGGGTGGGCGAGAGGTAATAAAGTTGAAGCTCTTGACTGGAGCCTAGATTTCTAAAAACCTGCCATTCTATTATTGTTTTTGATCTATTGCAGAGATGGTGATAGATACACTAATAAAAATATTTTTGGACAAAGAATTTGAAAGTAATATTAATAAAAGATGTTTACTAAAGTATGGATATGCTTGTAAAATTCTCACTTGAAACATTTATTGAACTTCTGTTCTTGATAGACTACTATATTTTGGAGAGTTCTAAAGAAATAAGATGAAATTTCTGAACTTAAAATTATAATTTAAATTGGGTGGAAGGGAGACTATAGAAAAAAAAAGGAGAGTAAGATTATCAGTGTCGTAAGGCCAGAGAATCTCATATGTTAAATCTTACAATGCTTTACACCTCAAAACATTAACACCATCTAATAGTGTTTCCTATTCATAGCACCTTGTAGCAAATTCTCATTTAATTCTCAGAACAACCCTTTAAGGTAAATGGTGACATTTCCATATGAGACTCATAGGGGAAGTATGTTTTAAGAGGATTTGTTTTTCAGCAAAGACCACACAGATAAAAAGACACAGAGCCAGAAATGAGTGAAGAATTTATTTTCACACCTGGCATTTCCACCCTCAGAAATGTCTTACTGCATGTTCATCACAGAAAATATTTTCTGTCAGCTCTGCCAATCCTTCACTTCATTTTGCTTATTGACTGAACAAAAGAAAAAAAAAACAGCATGTGGTTTTAAATTCAGAAAACCTAGAGAGTTTTGTTGGCACAAAAACTTATACCAAATACACAAGATAGTTGGTATAATGAAAACAATTATGACAGATTGCTCATATTCTAAAAATGTATAACTAATGGCTCTTTTCATTATCCTTTATCAAAGTATATCATAATACAATCCAAAGTCAGATTTCAACAAAATCATATTAATTCCTATTTAAGATATTTATTCCGAAGCATAAGCCCCAAACTTTTTAAGTAGCGCCACTGTGCTGAGACCTGGGAGTAGCCTTTAATAGTTTTTCTAAAATTACAGCAAGCCATACCGAAGTCTGAGAGATACAGCTAGTCTGTAGAATTCAGCATTAAATGTGTTAGCCATGGCGTTACACTTATTCTGAAGTAAATATAGCTATTTAAAGGAAGATGAGTAAAGTCAGCCAGTAGTAACATTACCCGTTTTAGTTCCCCTCACTCAAATGTGGTTATCTGCACTCTCTAGAAACTCAGAACACATTAGTTTTTACACACTTTTTTGCATACTATTAGAGGTGGGTATAATGAGAAAAAGGAGAGAACTCTAGTATTACAAAAATAACAAAAGAGGTAGAGTAGATAGCAGAGAGTGAAAGAAACCAATTACAAGCAAGCAAACAAGCAAATAAATAAGTAGATCTTTATAAAAATGAGATTTAGGGAAAATGTTAGACTTAGACCTTCATCCAGGGAAAAAGCTGAGACAGTTATAAGAGTAAATGATGGATATGGAGACCCAGGAGGCAGAAAGTAAGGTGATATCTACTTGAAGTTCAAGAGCAGGGAAGTAGAGCCTCTTACAGTATATATTATTTGCAATGAAGTAAAACAAAATAAAAACACTTCACTGAAACATTAACAGAAAGGCCCAATGGCTCAATGGTTAAGCACTACCTGTGAAACAGGTCACAGTTGGATTCCCGGTCAAGGCACATGCCTGGGTTGTGGGCTCCACCCTCATTGTGAGGCATGCAGGAGGCAACTGATCAATAATTCTCTCTTATCATTGATGTTTCTGTCTCTCTCTCCCTCTCCCTTCCTCTCTGAAATCAATAAAAAATATATTTTTAAAAAAGAAACATTAGCCGAGACCGGTTTGGCTCAGTGGATAGAGCGTCGGACTGCGGACTGAAGGGTCCCAGGTTCGATTCCGGCAAGGGCATGTACCTTGGCTGCGGGCACATCCCCGGTATGGGGTGTGCAAGAGGCAGCTGATCAATGTCTCTCATTGATGTTTTTGACTTTCTATCCCTCTCTCTTCTGCTCTGTAAAAAATCAATAAAATATAAAAAAATAAAATAAAATAAAGAAAATTAAAAAAGAAAACATTAACAGAAAAAAAGTCTGAAGATTATCTGCTGATCAAAAGGTTAGAAATCCTTTAAAATAGAGAGCTCCTTTTTATTATTGATATGTATAAAATGTCACTAATATTGGTTTCACTTAATATACTCTATATTATCCCATCTTAGGAAACTAATATTACCTGTCAGAATTTACATAGGTTCATTCCCAAAATCAGTCTTTTCGCCTTTGTTTTCCATAGGATCTTAAGTCCCTATGATCATTAGTAATTTTCTATAATATTCTTAAATTGAAGAACACATGAATACCACATGACTGATACTTGGTGCTTTACATTTTGAAGTGTTTGATCCAAGGGACTAGAGAAGAGTTTAGAATATCTATGTGTCAACCCCATGTTGGCTAGGAAATCGGTGAATAGGAAGAGGAGAGAGACTGACTTGATGGAGAGTAAAGAGTGTAATTTTCTAGGCAGTTCAGAAGTTGTGGTTTAAGGTGGGAAATGAAAACGGAGTCTTAAAAGATTAACATGGAGATCAGAAACTGGGGCACCTGTGAAACTCTGAAAAACTGATAATGTTAGAAATCAAAAGAAAATCATGTTTTTGCTTTGGTGCCTATTGAGGGTCAGGAGCAAGGCAGATAGAAATCATTCCCAAAGGATTCTAAAATTATAGGCCTGGAGATGCTGAAAGACAATGTGAATGATGGGAAACAGAAAAATTTAAGAGAAGTGATTTCTTAAGGAAGAGAGCTTTATTCCAGGCACGCTTAACTCTAGCTACTGAAATATTAGAGAGGAGAAAGTCCAGAGCATGTTCAACTATGACATTGTGAAAAAGAAGTGGGAAGGTCTGAAATCAGAGATATGTGTGAGTCACGGTGATTGAAAATGTGGTAGTGAATATAGAGAAAAAGGCAAACCAAACCATGGGTCCTTCTGTGGAAGGAAACAAAAATATCGTGTAATAAATATATAAAAATGTCTGGTTAAAAAAAAAAGCACAGAGAACAATTGAGTAAGAATTTTTCTGAAATCAGGGAGCATCCTGGAGGAAAAAAGGTGAAGAAATATTCGAAACTATTGACATGTGGGGCTTTTGATACTTCTAGAACTTAAAGCAAATTCTTAAGGTTGATACTACAAATACAAAATAGGGAGAATGCATTTAAAAAATCCAATTAACTGTTTACATCTCCTTTCCTTGGTATTTGATTTTAAACTTAGTCACATTCAAAATAAACAAAGAAGGCAAACATTTCATGCCCAAGTCACATTAAAAGAATTGATTAGTTTTCTCTGATAATTTCATGCTTTGGGTTCATAATAAGTTAAGCATTCCATCTTAAGACTGCTGCTTTTATTATACTAGCAGTTATTTTAGAATTTCCCCAATGCGTATGCACATGTGTAGATTTCCTGGAGGGAGGGTGGTGATTACAGCTTCAAATTAATTTTCCTATTCAGAATCCTAATTACCAGTTAATTGCTCTAATCTTACAGTGGCAGCCTGGATAGGAAAGTCGGTAAGGCAGATATTTCAGCAACCTCAAATTAACTGGGTGGTTTTCCCAAATTGTTGAGGCACCCTACATTGCTGTGCCTACATTTTGCATGTTCTGAGTGCCAGCAGAACTGCCCAGGTGATTAAAAAAAGTAATTGGAAAGAGTCAGGCATTTCTGTGTGATTTAACCTTCTCAGTGGGCAGAGGTGAACAATGGGGTGAAAACAACAAAACTAATTATAATACCACACACTGTGGGTGACAATATAAGAGCATTGGAAATGTGCCTAGACAGTCGTGGCGGATGGATGGAGGTCCTGAGCTGTCTGGGGAGGAGGAAGGAAAGAGGACAGAATGTTTGTTACCCAGAATGACAATCAGGCTGACGTGCTCTGAGGAGGTGCAGTCAACAATCAGAAAGCACATAATGTTTTTTTCCTGAGAACCACATAGGGTTATGCATTGAAGAAGCAGAAGTTTATAATTCAGTAGGAAAACATATGTGTGAATTTAATTAAAATATAAGAAGGGTAAATGGAGAAAAATATGAGAATACATGGGAAAAGCAACTAAATGAATTTGAGTTATAGAAATAGTGGATCACCTATTCACTCATGCAATAATCATCATAGAAATGAATAGTAATAACTATCCAATGTAGTGTTTGAATAGTGCTTTATGGCTTTCGAAAGACATCTATATAGACTCAAACTATTTTGTTAGAACAATATCCTCCAAAAGTTGCTTAGTTTTACAATATACTCTGGACTATATGTTCAAGGATATATCATTAATTAGTAACATGGGATGTCACATTTTCTAAATTATAGTAGTTCAGTAATTTTCCATAAAGTTTATTCTTTGTTTTGAATATTCATTGGAAGATAAAGAGCAGAATGAACCCTAGATTCTGGCTTTTAGATAGTATATAACGTAATGTAATTTGTTACATTACAGATTGTATATTGGCTGGTGGAACAGGATTAAATAGCAACAAGTACTAACTTCTCCATCATGGAGACAGTTATTTTTTTTTAATTGTCATCCGAAGATATTTTTTTTCCCAATTGATCTTTAGAGAGAGAGAGAGAGAGTGGAAGGAAGGGAGATGGGGGAGAGAGAAAATAAAACACATTGATGTGTGCGAGAGAGACACATTAACTGATTGCCTCACAATCTAAACCCAGCCAGGGCTGGGAATCGATCCTGCAACAGAGTTATGTGGGGGTAGATGATCTAACCACAGAAAAACTGGCCAGGGTGACAGTTGATTTTTTAAAAAGTTTATTACAAAATATATCATTAGCCTTTTAGCAACCTATGTAAATGCTATTTGGTTTGGTAGCAACCATAAGAGGAAACAAACAAACAAAAAGAAGACTGATTGAGAAATAAAGGAATTATGTGCTGAATTGTATCCTAGCAAAAATTCATGTCAAAGTCCTAACTCCCACTACTTCAGAATATGACTGGATCTTGAGATAGCACCTTCAAAGAACTAAGGTCATTAAGTTAAGCCCTTATCCAATATGGCTTCTTTTTTATATATAAAGAGATGATCAGGGCACAAGAAAAGAGAGATGACCATGTGAAGACACAAGGAGAAGACAGCCACTCATATGCCAAGAGAGAGGGCCTTTGGAAAAAACATACCCTACAGAGACATTGATTTTGGATATCAAGCCTCAGGAACTGTGAGGGAGTAAATTTCAGTTGTTGAAGCCACCAGTTTGTGGTACTTTATGGCAGCCCTAGAAAATGAATAGAAAAGGTGAATGAATTATCTTCACAGTGAGAATCAGTGGAACTCTCTACATGTAAAAGCCTTATTTTATAGATAAATGGGTAAATCAAACACAAACAGAACAATTTAGGATACTTAGTGAATACTAGCACTTTCTAATTCTATGAAATAGTGTAGAAGATATTGCCCAAGTCATGAGGCAATGCCTTGATAACAGGATGTCAGACACGTATGGATACACTGATGGCAGTTACTCCAGCCAGACTTGTCCAGTTGATGTAGAGTAAGAGTGACATCAGTGGCCGGTTACATCAGTTAGACCAGTGGTCGGCAAACTGCGGCTCACAAGTCACATGTGGCTCTTTGGCCCCTTCAGTGTGGTTCTTGCACAAAATACCATGTACAGGTGCGCATGTACAGTGCGACTGAAACTACTTCGTGGCCCATGCGCAGAAGTCGCTTTTCAGCCTGGGCGAGTATTTTGAAGAAGTAGTTCTAACGCCGACCCACACTCAAGTGGCCAAAGATGTGCATGTGTAATGCTTGCCTTCAACATTCCAGAACAAGAATCAGGTGCATGCTGACCCCTAAAAGCCGGGTCAGAACTTGACAAGTAGAAGCAGGGAAAAACTAGATAGGAATTGAATAGATGGAGAATGAAAAGATTATACTCAGGACCTGGTACAATTCAAGCATTAAAATGCTTAAAGAATAGTCAGAATGGCATTAACTAAACATTACATAATATTAAAGGCTACAGGGAAGAAAAGATTATGTCTAAGAAAATATTATGAAAAAGAAATATGTGAAGCCTTAACCGGTTTGGCTCAGTGGATAAAGCAACGACCTGCAGACTCAAGGGTCCCAGGTTCGATTTTGGTCAAGGGCATGTACCTTGGTTGCGGGCACATCCCCAGTAGAGAGTGTGCGGGAGGCAGCTGATAGAAGTTTCTCTCTCTATCCCTCTTCCTTCCTCTCTATAAAACATCAATAAAATATATTAAAAAAAGAAATATGTGGAACACAAGTATGCTGATGTTATCTCCTCAATTTAAAACCTGTGGCAACATAATCAGAAAAGTCCTCATGATAGTAGAGCATGAACTGAGCACTGATGGACCTGAACAAATGGAGAGAAGAAGGAACTGCATTCAAGAAATGGTCACTGTGAAAAAGCCCTGCCAACAAAATGAATAGAGCATATCGAGAAGACTTTCCTGAACTGGAGATTATGAAAGAACAGCAGAGGTAGGATGAGAGGGCATATCGGGACCATATTGTACATGGCTACTTCCAAGCTATCAGGTACAACTTTAAGCTGCAGACAGTGACCTTTTCCGAAAATGTTAAGGATTGTTAATTTTCAGTGAATTTAATAGGGAGACACAGAAAACAGATAAATCTATTAAGAAGCTATTTGATAATCCCTGTGAGTCCACAAAGATTTGAAATATTATATTGCCAGTTAAAATAGTAAAGATGGGGCAAATACAATGAATAAACATTATTCAAATAACAATTGACCAAATACAACTACTTTTAGCTTAAGTACTTAAATATGGCTAAGTCTTAGTGACTGGACGTGGATAAACAAAGACTTCACTTGGGGACAAGATGGCTAGAACCCAAAATGAGATTTTTTTTTACCTTTCTTGTTCAGTTTATTAATTACATTTTCCCCCAATAGCTCCCTTCCACCCAGTACCCATCCCACTCTACACCCTTACCTCCCCCCACCCTCTGTCCTCTCCCATAGTTGCATGATTTTTGTCCAGTCTCTTGCTGTACTTCCCGCACCCTTTTTCTCACCAAGCATTATCAATCCATTCCCTCTCTATGTCCATGATTTTGTTCTATTCCTCATTTTATCCTGATCATCAGGTTGTTAATTCACTTGATTTTTAGATTCATTTGTTGATAGATGTGTACTTGTTGTTCGTAATGCACATTATTACCTTTTTCTTCTTCCTCTTCTTAAACAATACCTTTCAGCATTTCATATAGTGTTGGTTTGGTGGTGACGAACTCCTTTAGCTTTTTCTTATCTGTGAAGCACTTTATCTGACCTTCAATTCTGAATGACAGCTTTGCTGGATAGAGCAATCTTGGTTGTAGATTCTTGCTGTTCATTACTTTGAATATTTCTTGCCACTCCCGTCTGGCCTGCATTGTTTCTGTTGAGAAATCTGCTGACAATCGTATGGGTGCTCCCTTATAGGTAACTAACTGTTTTTCTCTTGCTGCTTTTAATATTCTCTCTTTATCTCTTGCTCTTGGCATTTTAATTATGATTTGCCTTGGTGTGGTCCTCTTTAGATTCCTATATTTTGGGGTTCTGTGCACTTCTTGGGTTTTCAAGTCAATTTCTTTCGCCAGGTGGGGGAAGTTTTCAGTCACTATTTCTTCTAGTAGGTTTTCATTATCTTGCTCTCTCTCTTTTTGTGGCACCCCAATAATTCTGATGTTGGTATGCTTGAGGTTGTCCCAGAGGCCCCTTATACTATCTTCAATTTTTTGGACTCTTTTGGCTTCTTGCTTTTCCAGCTGAGTGGACTTTGCTTTTTTGTATTTCATATCTTTGACTTGGTTTTTGCGGTCGTCTGGACTGCTTTAAGGTCTTTGTATAATATTTTTTGTTTCAGTCAGTATATGCTTAATTTCTAGTTGGTCTTTTTTCATATCCTCGTAGGCGTTGTTCATTTCTTTGTAGGTGTTATTTATTTTGGCATAGTTCTCATTAATTTTCTCGGCCTTTTCTAGTAGCCTCTTCATAAACCTAATTACTGTGGTTTTAAACTCTATGTCTAGTCGTCTTTTTTCCTCCATTTCTTTCACAGCTGAGTTCTTTCCTTTTCTCTGCATTGTGGTTGCTTTCCTGAGTTGGTCCCTTAGCGGTGTGTGATAGGTATCCTCTAAGGAACAGTGGCTCAGCTTCCTTATGCAGCGCCCGGTGTCAGCCTTAGGTCCGCCCTTCCTGGCACAGCGTCAGGCTTAGGTCCGCCCTTCCTGGCGCACCGCTTCAGGTCTATGGGGCACGGCATCAGCTTATTTGTGCGGCTCACCGGTCTCGGTGTTGGGTGGTAATGTAAATCCACCGCTGGTCTCCCCATTGCCAGACAACTCTGCCTCTCCCCAAATAAGTCTGCACAGCCAAAGTCTCACTCAGGGGTGTAAAACAAAGCAGTATGGTGGTCTCTGAGCAAGTGAGTCGCACGTTCTCTGCCCGCGTTCTCTGCCCGGTTGCGCGCTCCAATTTACTCGTGCACTCTCCCCAAACACACAGACCTCAGCCGCGCCTGGGATCCTCCTTTCCCTGACCTGGGAGCTCACCTGGAACAGGGGGGCCTCCGTCCTCCCTGCTGGAGAAAACCAGCTGGGCTTGCTGTCTGCCGCCTGTCTCTCACTGCTCACTCGCGCTCCAAACCTCAAAGCTGCGCACCACTGCTCCCAAGTCACCACTGCATCCCATCTCTACTTTTATGTGCAGAATTTTCCCTCAGCCAGCTCTCCAGTGATTCTGGACTTTGTTTGTTCCGTTGTTAAGTTGTAGTTTCAGAATTGTTGCGTGGACAGCTAGATAGGTGCTCACCTATGCCGCCATCTTAGTTCTTCCCCAAAATGAGATATTAGGAGATAGGGCAGAAGTTCAATTGGAAATTGTCATATATAAATACAGAATTAAGTTATGAAGCCATAAAAAAAGAATAAATTCTCTAAAGGAAAGCTATTGATGGAAAAGAATACATGTTGAATCTTAAGGGATAACTACATTCAAAGGAAATTGGGAAGAAGTAAAGCAGGCTAAGAATAAAAAAAATATTAGGTTTTATTGATTCATTTGTTAGTTTTGTTCTTTCCTTATATAAACATTCATTTAATTATTTTTCCTCATCCCAGCTTCTGAGTCAGAGGTATAAGGTTAACCACTTAATTAAATTTAATAAAGCCTGTCAACCTCCCTAAGGTTTTTTAAAACTTCTTTTTTTAAATCTATATCAAATATAGATAAAATTATCAAATTTAGAATCTAAAACCATGAGTTTTCTCTTTTTCTTCATCCCTTTATCTATTTCACATATCACTCAGGGCTCACATTCTGGCAGTCACTTGATAAATATCTTGCCCAAGGGCAAGTTACTTAAGTTCTAAAATCCAAGGCTATAAAATGAGGATGAAGGATACTCCAAAACTATATTTTTTTATGTACAGAAAATTAAATGTTAGTTTCTGATTCTTCCCTACTTTCTTATAAAATACAATGTTAAAAGGCCACTATTCAATCTTTATGTACAATGGTCATTCACTTATTAATTCATTTAACTTTGGAGTATCTATCATTATCAGCCAAGTTTCAGATGCTAAGTATACATACCTCAGAGAGAGAGAGAGAGAGAGAGAGAGGGAAACAAATTCTAGTCTTCCTGAGATTCATTAAATAATGAAAGAGAGAGAAAACAAACTAATTGAAATTATACATAATTTTAGGCAGTAATAAACTCTTTTAAGTAAAATAAAGTGGTATAAGAAAATGACGATTTATATGGCAGTGACTTTATTTTACATGCAACAATCAAGGGACAAGACAAATGAAATGATATAGAGGGAAGAAGGGAACTAAGGAGGGAGGAAGGGGGGAGAAGCAGTCAGCTGTGGGGAATGATTGGGTAGAGAATGCATGTGTAATGAGGGCAAGTGTAAGGTCCAGGAGGTGGCACTGAGTGGTGAATAGGAGGAATAGTAAGAAGACAGGCCTTGTGGCTGGAGTGGTATAGGCAAGAGGATGTTAGAGCTGTCATAAACGTTAAGATCATATAGGTCCTCTGAGCTAGAATGGAGAGTTTGCCTTTTTTTTTTTTCCCCCCCTAAGGGTGATGAGAAGCCATTGGGGATTTGAGAGCAAGGGGTTAACATCATCTTTGGAGGAAAATTAGAGTTTCTAAATTCAGGTAAAGAAATGCTTGTTAACTCTTTAAATTGTGCAACTCTAAGCTCCTGACTTCTTCCCCTGCCCCGTAGCCTAGGTATCAGTGCTATATTATGAGTTCTATTTCTGGTGAACTGAAACAAAGGTCCTTCCACCTCTGAAGGGAGAAAAAAAGAACAACACTATTGACAGGGTTTGGGAAGGTTTAATTTAAAAAAAAACAAATTCCCAGTGCACCACACCTTTCCCTTATGTTACTTCAAAAACACCAAGAAACAAAAATGAAAATTTTAGTATATATTATTAAACAGTTTTATTATTTAGACAAAGACATCAGTCATTACAAGTTAATGATGGAGACTTTGACTTCATGTTTACAAAAAGTAGCCAAGACTTTATGTTGTAGATTGGCATTCACATAATAATCCATTTTTTAAAATGTTGCAAGAATGTCTTTTAAAAAAATTAAAGCATATGCTGTTTCATAAGGGCTTGTTGGAAAAACACAAAATCAGCAGCAATGTTTCTGGCTGCTGAGATGCTGTGACAACCATTTCCAAAAACAGGGTAACAAAGCAACCAAAGATGCCTTTATAACTTCACACAGTTTGTGGTATTTTGCAACTTGTTACCCTTTAGTTAGCAAAGGTAGCTCTTTCTATCAAGTAACTGACACAACTTATAATTATTTAGCTTAGGTTTATTTTAACGTTAAATAGTAGGTATTGAACTTTCACTACCTTATTGATATTCATTCCAGATACAACACTGATGCTCCAGCATATTAAGTGAGTTGCCCAACGCCATCCTATATAATATTAAAAAAGGTAATATGCAAAGTGACCATCATTCAACACACAAGATGGCTGTCCCCATGTGGTCAAAGATGGCCATCCCTATGTGGACACAAGATGCCCACCAAAAGGGAGCCAGCAAGGGAGGGCAGTTGTGGGTGACCAGGTCATCAGAGGAGGGCAGTTGCAGGCAACCAGGCCTACAGGGGAAGACAGTTAAGGGCAATCAGGTTGGCAGGGGAACAGTTAGGCATTGATCAGGCTAGCAGGGGACTGACAGGCAGAAGTGGTTAGGAACAATCAGGCAGGCAGGCAGGTGAGTGCTTGGGATTCAGCAGTCCTGGATTGTGAGATCAGGCCTAAATGGATACTTGGACATCCATCGAGGGATCCCAGATTGGAGAGGGTGCAGGCTGGGCTGAGGGACTCCCCCATCCCCGTGCACAAATTTTGTGCACTCGGTCTCTAATTCAGTTAATAAATAGTTGTGCAAACCATTGGGATCCAAAGTCTATGGCCTTAGTATTTTACCATAGAACAGCAGGGTGGGGAGATTCTCTAGAGCATTATACTTTTTAAAAATAAAGAGATGCTCCTGTGTTGTTATTGTTGTATTGAAGCTTTTGGATAAACCTTATTTATTCTTTTTTATTTAATCTATAAAGAAATACTACTTTACCTTAGCTGGTTTGGCTCAGTGGATAGAGCATCAGCTTGCTGACTGAAGGGTCCCAAGTTCAATTCCAATAAGGGCACATGACTGGGTTGCAGGCTTGATCACCAGTAGGGGATGTTCAGGAGGCAGCCCATCAATGATTCTCTCTCTTCATTGGTGTTTCTATGTCTCCCTCCCCCGTCCTCTCTGAAATCAATAAAAATATATTTTTAAAAAAGAAATACTACTTTAAATTTAGTGAAGCACATAGTTCAAGTAATTTGTCACTGTTCCTCCTTAACATTACTGTTTGCCAGAAAAGAACATGATAATCTTGTTAATTATAAATATAATTGTCAAATCAAATTACTATTGGAATATGTTAAATAAGTTCAATTATGTTAGATACTAAATGGACAGGTTAAGATGATAATAATGATAGGAGTATTTTCAGTGGAATAATCAGATCAATAGTTTAAACCCCAACAGTTATAATTTCATATTAGATACATACAAATGGATTGATTTTTCTGCCTTTTATGTTTAGCTTTCTTTACATTTATGAGAAACTCTTAAGAAATATTTCAAAATAGAATTAGTGTTCATTTAAGCCTAATTTTTATCTAAAAGTATCATTGAAGCACAGTATTTCATCAATTGCTGTTTCTTTAAAAATATTATTAGTCCTGAAATAGATTAAAACTATGAGAATTGAATATCTCTGTGGTTTTGAGTATTAGGCTATTGTTTTTTTTTGTGTGTGTGTGTCGGGGGGGGGGGGTTGTATTTTTTTTTTGTGTGTGTGTGTTTTTGTAGTGAAATGATGTCCTGATTTCTAAATTAGGATGGAACTTTTATCGTTGATATGTACAAATGACTTCATTGTCTACCCGATGTCTGGTCCCAGCTGCAGTCTGGACATTTTAAAAGATTCTTTAATGTCACATTAAAGACAAGGGGGTGAGATAGGCAAGGGCATAACCAATGAATGAAAGACACTGGGGCGGGGGGGCAAGTGGGGACATGTGCTAGGGTCTAGGGGCGGCTGTGGGGGAAGATAATGGGGGGAAAAAAGGAAAACATATGTACTACTATTAAATCTAAGTTATACTGCAAATAATAATAAAAATAATAAAAATTAGGAGGCTCAGGTAAGAGATGAAGATGATAATTTGACATTTTCTATGACTTTTTAGTCATTTATTTTTGTTAATTGGCAGTAAAATAGAATTAATCCATGGCTCTGGGCATGTTTTATGAGTACAGAGGAATTCACTAATTGGTCTCAGATTGCTTGGAAAAATCAAAATAAGTAGAGGCCACTTTAAGAAATTGCAATTTGTGTCTATCAAAGGATACACATTTACTCACACATGTACCCAAATACATGCAACCATATTCAAAACCCATGAAACAGTCTATAACACCTTACGGAGGAGGGGGGATTTGTGAGGGCCAAAACAGCTGTGGTTCATAGATGTAGTAGAACTTGAACTGGATTATGGGAATGATGAGCATTTGATAATGGCAAGCAGGGAAGAAGAAGGGCATTCAGTCAGGCAACATAACATAGTAGATGCAAA
Organism: Antrozous pallidus; assembly: GCA_027563665.1. Classification (NCBI taxonomy): domain Eukaryota; kingdom Metazoa; phylum Chordata; class Mammalia; order Chiroptera; family Vespertilionidae; genus Antrozous; species Antrozous pallidus. The sequence continues at coordinate 63,684,033 of CM050519.1, read as the reverse complement.
GACTTGAGTCGATGAATCAGCAATGTCAATGTCAGCAAATTATCAAAGAGCCTGCCAATCTGAAGGAAGAGGCTACCTGTAGCAATGGTGCAAAAAGCATTGGCTCAAGCATTAGGCTATGTGATGAAGGCTTAGGCTTGCTCTTGTACGTGGACTGTTTACACAAGCAGAAACATGCTGGGAGTGTTGCTATGATATTCGGATAGTGGGGGGATTATTATAAAGAGGTAGATAATAGTTTGGCATAGCTGATGGCAATGGGCATCATTAGATCAGAAAAATGTGAGATTTCGAAGGAAGAACCAACAGAATTTAACTGTACTTCAGCACTAAGCTTTGCATGTCAACAATTGCTGTTGAGTAGAATAACAAACTAGTATTATAACCATTTCCTGGCAAGCTGGACTTTGCTTTGCCTGATTTATTGAAGCAAAAATCATGGCCATTTGATTTATCCCTCACAAAGTAGCTCAAAGATATGCTTCCCTTCACATGTCTAATCAAAACTGCATTACAGTGTGCATACAAATTTCTTCCCTCTAGAGTTTTATAGAGAATGTTTAAAATCTCTCTCTATATATATCTATCTCTATCTCTATCTCTATCTCTATCTCTATCTCCTCTATCTCTATCTCTCACCTTGAGATTAAATTAATGTTATTTTAGAGTCAAAACTTTCTTCTACACATAGTAGATTAATGTAATTGAAACAGATTTGAATCCCAGATGTTTATGCATTTGTGATTCCAAAGGCTTCCCTCCGGGAGTCATTCTCCTTTGCAGTTAGAGACACAATGGAAAGGCAGCCTCAAAGCAAGCAGTGTCAGTTAAATTCAGATGTCAACCTGCTCTTTGGTGGCAGCCCTGGCTTGTAACATGGTTACGCTAGGTCTCACATCAATTTCTGAATTTTACCAATTATGATATTACAAAGACTGCCTAACAAAGACTGGCACCTTAACAAATGACCACTCTTAATGACTCTTCGTCCTTTATTCACCAATGTAGAACAAATTCTTTTTGTAACAAAGCAGGTTTCCGCTGACAAACATTTAAAGAAATCTTAGTGGAAAAAGGGTACAAAGCAGTGGTATCATCCTCTAGAAAGTTAGGAATTAGATGAAGAGATACGACAAATACCAGGAATTAAGAATTTGCAGTACTGGGTGGTTCTAAGGTAAGTTGAATGGAATTTACTGTGTCAATACTTTCCCTCACAAATAAAGACCTTTGATTTACTCTGCTGTAGCTCATCAGAATCATCTCCCCAGTTCGTTGTGTTCAAGTAATTGTGGCATATGGTGCCTTATGAACTGATACAAATACATTTTTCCTTTTTATTTTCACCTTTTCTCCAAGCGTGGCTAACTTTCTATGTCTGTCTGTGGACAGGGAGGACTGTGCAAGCTATCTAGGCGGGATTCAGACCCATGGAAATACTCTGAAAGATTTGCAATGACCTGGGCTTTGAGCTTCAGCTCTGGGGAAAACTTTGGAGTCTGCAGTTTTGCCATTGGCCTTTGTTCTTGGGCTAATGACAGATATTTCAATGAGAGGAGTGTTATACACCTTCTGAGATTTTGTATAGCATGGGAATTACCAAGGGTGGCCTGGGGGTACCCAGGATGCATAGCTTTGGAACGCATTGCACGATCAGAAACTGACTCAGGACTGTGATTTGAAGGCATGTGGGTTTTGTTAAGTGGCTTGAATTTCCTTCAGCTCTGACCAGCCACAGTGGCTGGTTTGGGCATTGTGGCTTTTACATTTTGAAGAGGTCAACTTGAAAGCTGCCTTTTGCCAGCTGAGATCTGACACTAATCTGTAGAAATTGGTAGGGGATTAAGTGTATTACCCTGAACTGAAAATGGAGTCCCCGAGTAGCAATCTTTAGGAGAAAATTAACTTGATTCTTATCTGTGTGCTCCCTAGACACTACTCTTGAGAAATGCATTCTAATAATTGTGGCTTCAAATTAAGATGGCCCTAATAACATCAAGCTATTTTCCTTGTGATGTTTCACAGAACAACCACCTTTCTGGAGCCCTGTTTTAAATTTTAATATCTTCACATTCTGACTGATTAACCAACAAATGCAGTTAAATAAGCTTTCACTCGGAGAGAGAAATCATGTAGGAAGAAAACTGCCCTCTGATATTCCCACTGATAATAATGGGAAGAGTTGAAAGCCTGAGATGTCTTTGTCTAGATACCTGGGTATAATTTCCACCTGTATTAATGGAACTGCTAAATGTATCATGTGAATAAGAAAATGGAATTCAGGAGGTAGTCTCTATTGACCAGGCTGGTTTTTAATTTCAGGGAGTTATATATTGCTTTCATGAACTTTCCTTCATTTTAGAAAAACATTTCCATGTGATAGAACTTATAATTACTCTTAGAAATGCAGTATTTCTAATTGAGAAGTCTGTGTATGTGGCTTGAACATTCTAGCTCTTATGTATAATTGGTAGCAACAAATAATTATAGAGGGTAAAGATGATTTCCCTGCCTTGGCTCAGTGACTATTAATATCAAATGAAAGCACATACCGGCATCAAGGTGAACACAGCCTCTTTGCCTTTCCAATTTCATTTTACATTACCTGTCACCTTGCACAAATTTCTTTAGGCACTTTTCCCTGAGTATCATCATTCTCCCTTAAGATTTCACTCTTTGCTGTACTAATCTACACAGGTGCAAGGAAATGTGCATCTCTCTCTTTCCCCCCTACTTAAGATATACTGCTGAAATGTAAGAGAAAACTACTTGGCAACTCTAACTTCTCTCTCCCTCCCCCCGCCTCTCAGAATTTCTCAGCTCTCCACAAGGGTGTTTTCTCCTTATGGCAAACTTGATTTTGTTCCATTTATAAAAATAGCAGCTATTTAAATGGGGAAGGCTTTTCTTTATATTATCTTTGGGCCAAATGTTTTTCTAAAAACATACACTCTTTTTTTTCTAGAAGAGAAAGATCCTAAATGGATTCAAAGTTTATAAATTCCCAAAGAGTTTTCTGCAGGTTAATGCATTTGACAACTCAGTTCACATAAATGTCAAAATAAAATATGTAAATGAGATAACTGTTCTATGTAATTGCATTATATGTGTGTGTTTGCATGTATCTGAATTTTATATATATATATGGTCATAGTTATATATTAATAAACAATTATGTTTATTTCCTATTGAGAATTTTACATAGTGAATTTTTTAGGAAATGGGAGGTATAGACAGTATAAATTGTACTTTGGATTTCCCAAAACACTCCCATTTACTTTATTATGTTACACACACAGTAACAACTTTAGGTCCTTAATTTTACAAATGAGGAAACTAAGGCTTAGAGAAGATAAGCCACATACCTTAATAACTGATTCACTAGTATCGATTGCCTGTCGATTTGTGTGACAAGCACAGTTCAAAATCTTAGGATATTGAAGGGAATACAACAAGTATGGTACCACTACTGAAGCTCTTACAATCAAGTGGGTATAGCATACATTTAAAAAATTATTACCTGTACTCAAATAATAGTCACAACTATAAGAGCTTTTAAACTTTAGCCCAAATCTTCTGCTTCCAAAGCAATGTCAGTAGGACCATCACCTTCACTGAAGTGGACATTCTCTTGTATTAATGAGGCTCAATGTTTGAAACCAGTTGTCTGAGAATGAGCTCTTCTTAAGATTGATTTTCTGCATCATGTCACTGTGGAACTGTGTAGGAACTACATATGCATGGTCAGCTCAGAGGAGAATTTTACATAGATTTCTATCATATTTTGTTTTGCCATTTTCTTCCCTTTAACTTGACAACATTTTTTGAACTATTATTTGATCATCTATAACATATTAGTTCTTTCTCTCAGTTTCTGTTCATCTGCAAATTTTATGAAATTCAGCCATATCACTGGCAAAAAGAAATGTCCACAATTGCTTGCTGTGAAAGAAAGAGCATACACTTGTCATTAATTGCAAATTGGATTTTCTATTAGCTAAGTGACCTTGGGCAGATAGCATCCTCTCCCAGAGCATCTGATTACTCATCTGTGAAATGAAAGAAACCAGGCTGAGAATTTTTAAGGGATTTCCCTGCATTAAAAGTTTATGATCCAGTATGTATTAAAGCAATATGCTGAGTTTTAAAAATCTTTTCTTCTGGGTGTGGAGAGAAGGAAATGCAGAATATGTATCAACATGGACTGATGAGCATCACACCTCCATCCACTAATAGAAGGAAACAAATTAGCAAACAGTGGTCCCCAAAACATACAAAATGGACAGTTAAAGTATAATAATTGTCAAACTTGCCTTAATCTTAGCCAATGGGTCCATAAAGTCCCCAATAGTCTCTTCTACTATCTATTTTTTTTTAATATTTAGAAACCAACAATGGAGAGATATTAGAAATATGGCTTTTGGATTTAGCAGTTAAAAAATTCTTTTGTAACCCAGTGGGTATGGCTCAGTTGGTTGATCTTTGTTCCATGGACCAGGGGGTCACTGGTTCCATTCCCAGTCAGGGCACATATCCAAGTTTCAGCTTGATTCCCAGTAGGAAGCATGCAGGAGGCAGCTGCTAGGTGTTTCTCTCTCATCTCTATTTCTATCTCTCTCTCCTTCTCTCTTCCTCTTTTTGAAAGCAGTAAAAACCTCCTGTCACTTTTCAGTTTCTTAGTATATGAAGGCTTCTCATAATGTCACTAGACTGGCCCTGGACTAGGGAGCTTCCCCAGTACTGATGTCCACACATGCTTAATTCCAACAGTGCCATTCTTTCTTGGGAATGTGAATGCTACTGTGTTTGAGTATTCTATTTTTTTTTTACTGTATTTTCTTGTACTATATAAAAGGCAGGCATTGAAATCTATTCAAGGGCATTGCTTTTTCAAATAAATGTTTATGCAAAGGCAAAGAGGTACAAGTATTTACTGGTAACAAATTAAGAGTTTTTAAAATTGGTCTTTAAGCTATGTATATTTTTATTTTGAAAATCATTAAAATGTGTTTGAAAAAATACATTAAACCTGAAAGATTAAAGTCAGTGATATGCAGGCAGGCTAAATGGCCATCTCAGAGAGTGAATAAAGAAAAATTGAATTTATTTAAGGAAAGGGATTTGGGAGATGGCGATATCCAAAGGCAAAGACTACACAGCATTGAGCCAAAGGGTATTGGGTCTATGATGAAGCAAATTATTTGTAGGACAGTGAAACAAGAAAGGACATAGGAGAAACAACAGGAGAGCCTAGTTTGGACTGCCTTAGGCCACTGAGAAGTCAGAGAAAAGGGGGCCTTGGAAACAGATTCGAGGGAATAATCCAGGATGAGCTGCTGCTGCCCTTTGCTCTCCTGGTTGCATTTCTTATGGGGTCCCTCAGAGCCTAGGGATTCTTGCCTGTAGGGGGAGGAGTGGGACAAGGGAATGACACGGGCATGCTCCTTGGGGAGAGAGCTTGCACTAGGCCCTTTGTCCTGACCATATTTGTCTCTGTTGCAGGTGGAAACCTTAGGGGAAAGTCTCAGTAGAATGCTCATCAGCTTTCCAGGTGTGCTCTTTCAGGGTCCTGGTCTCCACTGATGGGTCAGTGCCAACGCAGGAAGTTATTAGTCAATGTAGCTGGTTCTGAGGCAACCTAGGCATCAGTTGCTTGGTTTTGCTACTTTTCTGGACTTGGAGCTGAAATACAACTGAGGCCTCGATGTCTTTAGGGAAGAACAGATCAGGGGTTCAAACCACATGACCACTGATATGCTAGGTGAGGATAGGTTACTCTGGGTTGAGGTTCTTGTTTTCCCAGCTTTGCCCCTTGCTAGGCATCTAGGGCTTTCTGCCCTGCTGAGTTTCTGTACCTGGCCCATTATCCTTACTGTGCTCAGGTCTGTCTACTAAAACTCAAATACATGGATCTTTGGAGTTCCACAAATCTCCAATTGAAAACTTTAGAGTTTGACTTGAAAATACTTTGTCAGCCTCTTCCCTAAATTCATAGATCAGAGAATTGGGCTATATGTTACATTGGGGACCAAATAAATACTCAATACTACAACAACCCTGATTGAGTAAAGAACCAGACATTTATTTGTTTAAAGTCCAAAATTCTAAGTAAATATAATTTTATTGAGTCTCTCTGTAGCATGTTAAAATGCTGCATTTGGGTGGCATGAAAAGATTTACTACATAGTGAAATTTGTTCACATATATTATAATTATCTACTAATGCTTTCATGTTGATTTTTAGCCTACCCATAATGGGAAGAAATTTCTTATCTGAGGTCAATACTTGAGATAAAAAGGGAGCCATTTCTCACATTAAATAATTAAAGCCTTGCAACATTCTAGATTAACCTTTTTAATACTGTGTCTTGTTAGCCTCAGTATATTCACTGAGGCTTTCTTAAACCCTCTCTGTGCATTGTGCATGTCGAGATAGAACGCCAGTGAAATACATAATCAACTGAAGCTAAGTCTGTAGAGGCTTGAGTCTTTCCACATGGTGGGAAAATATGAACATCCATGCTAATTTGCACTAAAATATCATCCTGAAATATATGAAGACATTTATGTACTTTCAAAAATATATTTTATTGATTTTTTACAGAGAGGGAGGGAGATAGTTAGAAACATCAATGAGAGAAAAACATCGATCAGCTGCCTCCTGCACACTCCCCACTGGAGATATATCCGCAACCAAGGTACATGCTCTTGACCAGAATCAAATCCAGGACCCTTCAGCAAGCAGGCCAACACTCTATCCACTGAGCCAAACCAATTAAGGCCATTTATGTACTTTTAAGCATCTTGTAAAATCCCTTAGACCCAATGTGTATTATATTGACAGTTTGAAATTACTACTGTTGCACTCTTTTAATTTTTCCATGTTTTTTTGTGTCAATTACTTACCTTATGTATTTCCCCAGTGATAGTTCTATGTCATTATTTGATTCCAAATAATGTTTTTGGCACACTGATATATATATATATATATATATATATATATCAATGCTATTAATTGCGTTGTTTAGAAATGCACTAGATTCTATCCATGTTCTCCAAAACAACATGTTTTTAAAGCATCAAATTTATTATCTAACCATTACACTAAATGATCTTAGTTTTTTTAAGCTTCTTACTTGTTATTTTAGACTATGCTATTTAATAGTAATTACTTATCAATACAATGTATGGTTTACATTTTTATTGCAGTTACAGAAATTTCATACAAGAAAATAATTAGATATTTTTGTCTTACTAATAATTTACTCAACTTCAGGGTTTAGGCAATAGGACTACCACGAGTATTTCAGACTAATTATTTTTAAAATGTAATGTTTATTTTATTAATTATCAAAATTTAACCTGTCATGTGTTATTCAAATTTTTATTTTAATAAGTCCCACTTATAAAACAATACTTAATATTCTAGGAAACATGTCTGAGTACCTTTAGGTTAATATGCACTATGAAATGGAAATGCAAATATATAGCAAAGATGAGGAAATTATTAATACCACTTATTCTGAATGTGTCAACACATATTGGTTTGTAACAAATGATTTATATGATCAGCCCTAGCCAGTTTTGCTCAGTGGATAGAGCATTAGCCTGCGGACCAAAGGATTCTGGGTTTGATTCCGGTCAAGGGCATGCACATTGGTTGCAGGCTCCTTCCCAGCCCGGGCTTTGGTTGGGGCACATGCAGGAGGCAACCAATCTAAATGTTTCTTTCACATAGATGTTTCTCTGTCTTTCCCTCTCTCTTTCACTCTCCCTAAAAATCAATAGGAAAATATCCTCAGGTGAGGATTAACAAAAAATAATAAATAAATAAATAAATAAATAAATAATAAATTTAAAAACAGTTGTAATCATATTCAAGCACTCATAAATGGTTTGGCCACCCTAAATAGAACAAAAACCTTGACATAAATGAATCTCTTCAAACATTTTTCTAGTATTTTATGTGGATATTCATCATAATTTATGCTAGATAAATTCTTTTTGGAGTAAAATAATTTTTAAGAACGTGTGGTCTGAAAAGTAACAAATATTTTACCTTATGTATTGTTAGAGATTTCGCTGATCACACCAAAAAGTCTAAATGACATTGATGATTCATTTTGTTCATTTTGGTAACAATAATGCTTTACTCTAACTTGTATAAATAATAAAATGTAAATATGGACATTAAATAGGAAAATGAGAAAGACATTGTAGGCTGTCATCTTATATTATCAATTTTGTATTCAAAAATTCCTCATTTGCATAACAAGATAATTAAATTTAAATAGCTACTGTTAAATGTAAAAGGCAATATATCATCTTAGAATGCATTTGGTAACAAACATGACTCTTTTTATTCTTCTGTTTAGTTGCTTATTTTGGAGTGTTTTGTCTCAAAAGGTGATAATAATTTTATTATTGTATTCAAATTTCAAACTCCATTTTTTCTGCTACTCTGAGAAGATTGTTTTCTCTATCCCCAACTTGCCTGCCCTGTCTCTAAGCCAATGAGATATGCTTTCTCCCTGAGCCAGGTCACATTCCACCATCTTTCACTTTCCCCAGTTTCTGTTGAAATCATATCAGGTTAAAATATTGCATGAGTTTATAAAAACAGAGATTTAGTAAAACATAAACACAAATTTAGAGCTTATTCTTTGATTTTATTTATATTTTCAACCTAATGTCTTCAGAGAATCATGTAACATTCTCAGCTTTTGATAAAGCCTTGCTCTGTATTGATTGTTTTAAATCTGGGTTGCACTTTTGAAATCTTGGGGAATTTTAAAAAAATATGACCTGGTATTATACTGATGCTGCTGTAATAACCTGGTTATTATTTAAAATAAAAGGAGTGAAAGGGGAGACCAAATAGTATAGGCATGCCATTCATACAGCTTTGCCAAAAGCTGCATTTGACATTCTCCAAGTCTGTTCCCTGTTGATTGATGGGGGAAGGGACTAGCCAAAGGCAGTTTAGATGCATGCCTCAGATAAGGTCTGAGTGAGCTGGAAAATGCTTGCCAGTCAATCACACCTGGAAATGGGTGATTGGCCAGGATGGGCGTGGCCATTGCAATTGTGTGAAATCTAAATATATGAACTTCTAGACAAAGGAGCCACTCTCACTCTTGACCCCAGAGAGCCAAGCCCTCTTGGGACTTCTATTGTAGAGGGCTGCACTATGGCTGCATGGCACATGCATGGCCTGAAGACTTTAAACTGGCCTAAATGCTGAACTACTAGTATTCTGCGCTGCAACATGGGGCACCTACTCTGGACACTGGCCTGATTTCTGGCTTTGCTGAACTCCCAGCTGCCTTTCTTTCAGGACTGGTTTGGGGAAAATGGGACTTGACAGCCTAAGGAATGTAACTCCATGCCAATATAATCTTCTATCACCTCCCATTTCTGGGAAGGGGGAAGGGAGGGAGAAGTGGGACTTCTGAAAATGCTTCTTTCAGTGGTGCCCCCAAACCCCAACACACCACAGAGAGTTCCCATTCATGTACCCCTCCAGCATCAATACCAGACCAATTAAATTAGAATCTCTTGGGGCCAGCATTCTGGTTTCAATATTTAAAACAGTGATTCTTAAATGAAATGATGGCAGCAAACAATGGCTTCATACAACAGAACAGGCTGTGTCCTTATAAATATTAATCACAGTCTGTGTTAATTCATCATAACATAGGTGGCTAGAAAAAACTTTGTAAGAAGATAATTAAAGGCCTGTGATAATTTAGGCTACTTGGTATTTACTTTCTATCAGTATCATTTAAGAGGATAGACAGACAAAATGCCAGGATAGTGATAAATTACATTTCTAGCTTAGTAAAGTAAGGACTGTCATGTATAATATAGGGAAATGCTTTTATTGATAATACTACTTTACAGAGTTGCTAGAGAAAAAATTCATCTTAGTCCTTATATTAGTTTCCTAAATTTCTGTAAAATATTTCCACAAATTTGGTGGCTGAAAGCAACAGGAATTTGCCTCCTCACAGTTCTAGAGATGTCAAGGTTGCTTCTTTCTGGAGACTTTGGAGGAACTGTCTCCTAGTCCATGCCTCTCTTCTAGGTTCTGGTGATTGCTGGCAATTCCTGGCTTGTAGATGCAGCAAGCCAATATCCGACTCTGTCTTTCCATGGTGCTGTCCTCTCTGTGTTTCCTTAGGTCTGCATGTGTCCTCTCCTTATAAAGATGTCAGTTATATTCTGGGCCCATCCTAATCCAGTGTAACCTAGGTTTAAGTTAACTAGTTACAAAGAACCTCCTTTCAAGTCAAGTCACATTGTGAAGTTTCACGTGGACATGAAATTTGAGAGGACATTATTGAGCCCAGCACTCCTTATATTATTTAATTTCTCTACAGTTTTTGATGCTATTCAACAGTTTTTCTAAAACTGCCCCATAACAGGTCTTATCTACATAGTTTGCATTTTTTACTTCTCTCTGTCATAATGTCCCTAACAACATCTTGCAAATGTATGTTGTTATATACATGCTTGCTCCCACAATCTGAAATCCTAGAGGGTAGGGGGAGTGACTTATTCAGGTCTCTACATGAACACCTAGCATGGTTGCTGGCCTATACAAACTCTTCTTGGTAAGCTCTAAAGTAATAGTTCTCAACCTTCCTAATGCCACGACCCTTTAATACAGTTCCTCATGTTGTGGTGACCCCAACCATAAAATTATTTTTGTTGCTACTTCATAACTGTAATTTTGCTACTGTTATGAATTGTAATGTAAATATTTGTGTTTTATGATGGTCTTAGGCAAACCTACTAGCAGTTCTCAACCTGTGGGTTGTGAACCACAGGTTGAGAACTGCTGCTCTAGAAGAAAGGAAGACAGAAAGAATGAGAGAGAAGGATGTGTGGCCACTCACCTAAACACAGCAGCAAGGCAAAGGTCTACTATTACAGTTTCTGGTTATAAAAACATAGATCATGATTGATGACTGCTGAGGTGTGGTTTTCAAATTATTGAGCTTTATGATTTTTGGAAATATAATCTCCACATATTTGCTCAGGGAATAAAGGGCTTCTATTTGTACACAAAAGAGTTTGTTTTATAAGCTGATCCAGCTATGCCATCTTAATTAAGTTCCACAATGTAGGACCCTGTAGAATAAAATATTTACTTAGCAAATAGAGATTCTTTCAGGAAAAGAGCAGAAACATACAACGTAGACCATTTCTGAAACATTCATCTAGTCAAGCAGTTTACCTGCAGCTCTTGGTGGAAAATGCCCTTGTCTTCCAGAACAGTCTGAGAGTTCACAACAAAGCATCTTTTTATTATCCTAACTAGAGACCTGGTGCATGAAATTCGTGCACAGGGGTGTGTGTCCTTAAGCCCAGTCTGTACCCTCTCCAATCTGGGACCTCTTGAGGGGTCGAACATCCCTCTCACAATCCAGGTCAGCTGGCTCCCAACCACTTGCCTGCCTGCCAGCCTGATCCCTTCCTAACCACTCCCCAGCCATCCTGATTGACACCTAACTGCTCCCCTGCCAGCCTGATTGCTCCTAACTGCCCTCTCCTCCTGGCCTGATCATCCCCAAATGCCCTCTCTTGAAGGCCTGGAACCTCTCAACTGCCCTCCCCTGCTGGCCTGATCACCCACAACTGCCCTCCCCTGCTGGCCTGATCACCCACAACTGCCCTCCCCTACTGGCCATCATGTGGCAGCCATCTTGTATCCACATGAGGGCAGCCATCTTTGACCACATGGGAGCAGCCATATTGTGTGTTGGAGTGATGGTCAATTTGCATATTACTCTTTTATTAGATAGGATTAACTATTGGACTGGCCCATATGACCAATATTTTGAGTTATTGAATCACTTCATTTAGAGGCTTCAGAGGTTTACAGCTTTGGTCAACTCAGGATCTGCATGTAATTGGCATATACGAGGGATTTTCAAATTATTTCCTTTTCTGTTGTGTGAGTTGCTTGGTCAACTTAAATTTCCTACAACTGAAATAGAAGGGAGGTAAAGTATAGAATTAATAACTACACTAGAGGCCCAGTGCACAAAATTCATGCATTCCATGGAGGGTGTGGGGGAATGGTCCCCTCAGCCTGTCCTGAGTCCTCTCAAAATCCAGGAGCTCTTGGGGGATGTCTGCCTAATGGCTTAAGCCTTCTCCTCATGAAACAGGCCTAAGCCATCTGTGGGACATTCTTAGCACTGCCCAGGAGGCAGGAGAGGCTCCCGCCACTGCTACTGCGCTGGCCAGCTGTAAGCCCAGCTTCTGGCTGAGTAGCGCTCCCCCTGTGGGAGCTCACTGACCACCAGGGGGCAGTTCAAGCATTGAGCAAATGCCCCCTGGTGGCCAGTGTGTGTCATAGTGACTAGTTCTTCCACCATTTGGTCAATTTGCATATTAGCCTTTTATTATATAGGATGTGCCAGAAGCATAGAATTATCATGTAGTCCACTGTTTAGTCATACTGATTTAAGCCATTCCTTACTACTGTTTTCATATGTAGGTTGTGGAATGTATGAACCAAACCAAAATGGATCACTCAGAGCTGTTGATTCACAAAATGCCAATTATATATTGTGTGACATTTTATGGTATGTACACAGAGAATCTAGATAGGGAAAATAATTGTCTATGAGTGATTATATTGAAAATAGTGCTATCACTAGTGGTATATTAAAATGCTAATTATCAGTTGGTCCCATGGTTGTGGGTTATTGTTAAGCTGATAAAATGTTAATTATCATTCAAGGTCAAAATAAACTCCATATAAGCAGGTTTAAAATATAGGAGTAATTGTTTTTAGAAAGTGAATTTGAGATTATTTGGAAGTAATTAATTCTTTGAAAAAATTTTGTGTTCCTTACTAAAGCACCTCTATTTTTTGCCTATGTCATTCTAAAATAGTGACATTAGCCGAAGCTGGTTTGGCTCAGTGAATAGAGCATCGGCCTGAGGACTGAAGGGTCCCGGGTTCAATTATCGGTCAAGGGCATGTACCGGGGCTGCGGGCACATCCCCAGCAGGGGGCGTGCAAGAGGCAGCTGATCAATGTTTCTCTCTCATCGATGTTTCTTACTTTCTATCCCTCTCTCTTCCTCTCTGTGAAAAATCAATAAAATATATTTAAAATATAAAAATAAAATAAAATAGTGACATTACTTTAGAACAGTTATTAACCAGGATTGGTTTTGCAACATAGTCAATGTTTGGAGACACTTTTGTCTCAATTTGGGGAGGGGCTGCTGATGGAATCTCCGGGGAAGCTTGGAATGCAACATCCTGTGACTCAGACAACAGCCCCTTAGCAAACAATTACCAGGTCCAAATTGTCAGTAGTGCCTAAATGAAGATGCTCTGCTTTAAGGTAAACAGGGAGAATGAAAAAGCTGTCTCTCAATTTAATCAGACTCACTTTATTGGTACACACGTGTGGTATAGAGGACTGTTCTAAAACAGGAGCAAAGACAGTGATAGGAGATCACCAGTGAGTTTCAATTTGTTGTCATATCCACTCTATTCCACACCTCAAGATAATCAAGAACTGAACTGCTGCAGTTTGCTTGACAGTTTTAAAACACTTTCTCACCCATTATCACACTGGACCTTCACAATTCTGTGATGTAGAAGAGGGAGGTACTGAGATTGTCACATGCAAACTAGAGAACTGAAGCTTAGAGACCCACTAAGGGGAGGTTGCATGGTAAGTGGAAGAAGTCCCTGGGTTCAGACAATAGGAGAATGCATTGTCTGTAGAGGATTAAGAAATTGTGATAATGAAACCTACTGCAATTTATTCTGCTTTGTATGAATTGCCATTCTAAACAATGTCACTATTTCCCATGAGACATCTCTTCTGGCCTCCTATCTTGGTCTGACATTGTTTGGGGAAGTTAGGTACCTTCCCCCTCCAAAACTAGAGGGGAAAGGGGATAGATATGGGATCAAATTTCACATCTGGTGTCTCTACATGCAGGCAAAGCTCCTTCAACATCCCAGTCTAGGGAAAGAAGACATAGAAATGCTATTAAATCCAATAGGTTTCACAGATTATGTATTCATGGAGTACATTCGGTCCAGTTGGGTCAACTACCTTTTTATACCAATAAGTGATACAGAATGCTCTTCCTGCCTTGCTTCTGGCCTTGCCACTTGCTGGGGATGAATTGCTGGGAGATTTTATGGGTCACTTATTTTGTGACAGGTAAAAAAATGTTTTATAACTGTAATTACAGGTCCTTGTTCGGTGCCTTCCTTTTCCTCACTCTTCATTCTCACAACTTCTAACCAAACTCATTAGGCCAAATGCTCTTACTTCGATGTATTTTGCAAACTTACAATATACTCAATGCCCTATATTTGACTTTCCTTTTGATGAGAAGGAGAAATGGCAGTTGGTAGTCTGAAAGATAGCCCCTGACCTTTTCATGATAGAACAGAGGGCTAAAAGCTGGAGTTGGGGTGTGTCTTTTGGCACAGAACTAAAAAATATTCCCTATGGCTGTGTCAGCAGCCTGCCAAAATATAACTCCTTGACTAGCATGAAAATATTTCTCAGGCTAAGAGTAAAAATATGACAAAGTGAGAGGCAGGATTTGACATGATACAGATCTGGGGAAATGAAATGTGACAACTGCTAATACCATACAATTTAATGAAAACTGGCAATCTTTAGATTCCTAAAAGGCATTTAAATGTATAGAAATTGTATAGGTGTTAATGTGAAAAGGTAAGTGTTAAAATTATTTTGATGGAACCATGATGGTTATCTCCATTTAACTAGGGGAGTATCATTTACAGCAGAGCCTTATGGGCCAGCTGCTTTCGGTTTTGCCGTTTTTTGTTTCATCTCTTAAGTCATGTTACATAATGATGCAAATGAAGAACAGCTGATTGAATTGTGGTATATTTATATACTAGAAGCCTGGTGTATGAAATTTGTGCATGGGAAGGGGGTCCCTTCAACTCAGCCTGCACTCTCTCCAATCTGGGACCCCTCACACACCCCTGGCTCCTATCCACTCACCTGCCTGCCAGCCTGATCCCCCTAACTGCTCTCCTTTGCTGACCTAATCCCCCTAACTTCTCTCCCCTGCCAGCTTGATAGCCTCTAATCTACTCTGCCTTGGCCCTGCCAAAATGGCTTTGTCAGGAAGGATGTCTGGAAGGACATCTGGAAGTCATCTGGAAGATGTTTAGTCTAATTAGCATATTATCCTTTTATTAGTATAGATGCCACCTTGTCCTAAAAATGCAGGTTGTTCCCAGGTTTTCCTATCATGGAAGGGGGGGCCTGCAGTAGCATCCTGGATTCTGATCAGGGCTTATGAGCTTGTGCTTTATCTCAGCAGGTGTGATTCCTAGTAGAAGACTCTTGGATGTACCTTGAACATTTCTATCAAATTTGCCAAATCATCCTCCAAAAATGTTGAACCACTTTAAACTCCCACCAGCAACCATTCATGTGCCTTCCATCCCGCTTGGATGCCAATATCATTGATTTCTCCCTAGAAGCTTCCCTCCCAACCTCATTGTTCAGCTGGGACCTTGATTTCCTGAGATAAAATTATGGAGGAGGAAAAATAGGTTTCCTCTACCATTCTGAGTTCTTAGTGGAGGCCCTTGTAATGAAAGACAAATCACCAAGAGAAAATCAAGTTCATTAACATGTGTACCTTCTGTACATGTGGGAGATCCCAGGGAAAAATGAGTAACTCCCCAAAGTGGCTTAAAATGCAGATTTAAATACCTTCTTCCTAGGGAAAAAGGATGGGAGATGTAGGCCTCTTTGAGTAAATGATATTTAGGAAAGATGAAATGGGGTGGGAGGAAATAGTTGGTAACAAAGTCTGGGTATGATGTCAATGTCTACTCTCCTGTCCTGTGACAGGAGTCAGTCTTCTCTGCCTGATGACATTTCTCCCATCAAGGGGACCTATGACATTTAATCTCCTTTATGGGGGTCTGATTTTAGGGAGAGCAGGAGACTTTAGTGAAATCCTCCACGTGCATTTGCTGTTTTTCAAGCATCTACAGCTCAAGATCATCAATATAACAACACAGCATATGTTGGGGTGGCATGTTCTCTGACCTTCAGAATAAAATCAACAAAAGCTTGTTTCCTCTCTTAGATGATTTGCCACAGGAGCTTATTCCCTGGAGACAGTATTCTGACCAGACCTTTGTAGGAGTGGTCATAACATACCCTGTACTTGTAGAAAGGTATGGGCCACATCACTAAATAATCCAGGGGAAGTTTTCTCATCTTGTAAAAAGGGAGATAAAGTTATGATAGTTTATCTCCCTTCCCATAGGTTTCTTGCAGGTTTATGTCTTCGCTGCTCTCCACCACTCCCCCCCCTCCCCCAGCAACCCCAGCACCACGGGGGCAGGTCTTGGGGCTGCTTGGTGCTGGCCTCCATTCAGGTTTGTGTCTGGATCCGGCCCCGCAAGCACCTGTGCTGCCATAGTGGGGCTTGGGGATGCGGGTGCCAGCCTCCATGCAGGTCTGTGTCCCCAGTCCTGCCCCCTGCCCAGCCCCAGCACTTCCATGGCAGGGCATAGGGCTGTGGGTGCCAGCCTCCATGTGGATTTGTGTCCTGATCTGGCCCCCTGCAGCCCAGCTCTGCCATGATGGGGCTTGTAACTGCTGGGTGCCGCTGCCTGGCTGCTATGGGCGTGGCCATCTTTGTTGAGTAATTTGCATACTCACTTCTTTTGGCTGGTAGTGTAATGGGGTGATGGTTAATTTGCATCTTATTCTTTTATTAGATAAGATTTTACCTAAGGTTATATTTCTCATTAGTCTATAAATGCATAGCTAAAAGCATTGGGAGTGAAAAGGGCAGCAATGCCTGCTTTTCCTTGAGTATAATTCTCTGAACAAAACTTCTTTTGTTATGATAAATTAGTGAGTTTATTGTGTAGGACCTCAAACTCAATATGTAAGCCTGGATTTTCCACAGTGAGGTTAGAAGTGTTCTCTGAAAAATTTATCCAGCCAAAGGCAGATATCAACAATTTTGTATTAGGGCATGCTATTTCAAAATAAGATTTTATGCAGCATTATGTAACTTAACCTTCTTTCAAGTTAGCACACATCTTTATAAGCTTTTTCAAAGCTAGTTTAAGAGTGCATTTAGAAATTGGACAAAATGGCACAGCATTTGGATTTTGGCTTCAAAAACTGTCTTCTGGCTGTGGACCAACCTAGAGTACAATACAGTATCTAATATTGCCTCCTACACAGATTATCAGTACATATTGTTTGTATTCAAATGTAAATTAAAATCAGCAAAATCACAAAGTTTCTCCCCAATTCTAACTCTTTGTCAGAGTCTCTCTCTTTTCTGTCTCTGTCTCTGACTAAGACTCTTCTGTTGGCTTACTTCTCCAGAAATGGGAGACTTTAGTTGTGATTAAAGTCTTTGGGATGTAAACTAAATATTTTCAGAGACATGCCCACTCCGTTGTAGCTAATGAGGAATAATGAAGCTTTTGATGTGAACTTGATCAAGAAACCTAAATAAATGTTAATCTGCCATCAGACTTCCTACAGAGCATTTGAAGGAAAAAGATAAAAAATTATAAAATAGTATTTTGTAGCGATAAATGACAAAAATGCAGTTGAAGCACTGTCAGGTCCAAGTTTCTCATCCAGAGACTTGACCCCTTTGGATACTGGGAGTTGGAAGAACACACAAGTGGCTGTAGGTAGGTGGGACATGCTTTATTTTGAATAAAGGACTTAAGATACAGAGATACTTTAAAATGGGTTATAGGGCTACAAATTTTATGATTCTTTCCTTATCCTCTATGGAAATTATTTTTCAAGATACTTAGTAATGATACTGATTACAAGCTACCATATGCAAGTTCTATATATTTTCTGTATAAACCAACAGTTTATAATCCAGATTTAAAGATAAAAGATATGTAGTAATAAATCTGATGCAACTCATAACATGGATAGTATTTTTTCTCTGAGAAAACCTCATTTAAAAATTATTGAATTTTTATTGGTGTGACATTGGTTAATAAAATTATATAAGTTTCAGGTGTGCAATTCTATAATACATTATCTGTATATTGTAATTTTTTTTTACCACCAAAGTCAAGTCTCCTTCCATCTCCACTTATTCTCCTTTGATTCTTTTTTACCTCCCTCACCCCCTTTTTCCTCTGGTAATCAACAAACTGTTGTCTGTGTCTATGAGTTGTTATTATTGTTTTGCCTACTTCATGTTTTCACCTAGTCCTCATCCCATTATTATAATACATTTACAATATTGTCATCAGGAAAATACACAGAAATATTAATTACAGTTGAGATATTATAGAGAGATTCATGGAATAAGTGGCATGATTTGAGGCTTGGAGGATTGCCATTGTTGAAGATAAAAAGAATGGCCCTACCTGGTTTGGCTCAGTGGATAGAGCATCCGCCTATGGACTGAAGGGTTCCAGGTTTGATTCCCGTCAAGAGCACCTACCTTGATTGTGGGCACATCCCTGGTGGGGGGTATGCAGGAGGCAGCTGATCGGTGTTTCTCTCTCATTGATGTTACAAACTTTCTATCCTTCTCCCTTCTTCTCTGTAGAAAATCAATAAAATATATTTTTAAAAAAAGAATGAGAGGATGACTCAGATGGAAGGAAACATGGTAATGAGACAGTGACATTTAGCTGAGGTGTAAAGAATATGCTAGAAAGAATTAAAGAAAAATAATATTGCCAGGCAATTAACACACAAAACTGTTCAGGAACTACTGTTAGTTATTTGAATAAATACATGAATGGACAAGATGGTTGATTACGTCAATTTTATCACATCACATGTCAAAAGACTTTTAGATTTTTAGACTTTAAATTGTGGGGAGCCATTGATGGCTTTTGATCAGGGGAATGGTGTGAATAGTGCTTTGAGTGCTTTACGTATTGGAAAGCCATTTTATAAGTGCACTTTATGCTTCTTCCTCATAGCTTTTGTTGCCACTTTTACTCTCCTTGTAACAGTCTTTGTGAATCTGGAAATTATATGAATAGGCAATAATAGGTGTTGATAGGGTATTAAGTCACCAAACAACCTGAGGTTTTAGACTAGGGGTGAGGATTTTTTTTCTGCCAAGGGTCATTTGGATATTTATAACATCAATGGAGGGCCATACAAAATTATAAACTCAAAAATTAGCCTGCTATATATGGTGAAACATTTAATTAACTCACCCCTAATGCCCTGGCAGGGCCAGATCAAATGATTTCTCTGGCTTTATATAGCCTGCTGGCCAGAGGTGCCCAACCCTTGTCTTAGATGAAGGTCTTCTTAATCAAAGGTAGAAGCTAGACAAGAAGCAATGACCATAGAGTACTAGTAAGCCCCAGACAGATTTATTTCCAAGATTTCAGAAACTGAAATGGTTTCAAAGAATTTAATTGGAATAGTCTTGCCTCTCATTCTCAAAACTACTTCATATTTTACTCAGATGTGTCTTTGTCAAAAATAGTTTCCTCTAAGGATACTTGGTTACACTACCTTAACTAAAATACAGATTTTCTCTTGAGCTGCTAGTGCTATAATATGTCAAACAAAACAAAACAAAATACTGGAGTCACCCCTATTTTTGTACTTGATGAATAGACATGGGATTTCCCTATCAGTTGGGAAATCCTGTTCTGTCTTAGGAGTTTATTAGGTTATTTGGCTGCCACTAAATTTAGCATGTAAAAGTAGAGAGCAGCCCCTGAAACTTCCAGGCTGATCCTTTCATTTATCTAGATTCCATTTCTGCTTCAGAAAAGAGCTTGGCGATAAATGTGATTCTCTTTCCTCCACAGTAATAGTTCCCACCCAAGGGCATTTAATCTAAGGCTAAATGGGACAGAATCTGAGGACTGGGAAATGCCTTAGATCTTTGAGATCTTCCTCCTGTTAATTTACAGTTGAGCAAACTGAGACCCAAAAGTTTAGATTCTGTCTCGCAAAGTAACACCAATAGAAAGGTCTCATGTAAAATTGAAATAGGTGAGAGATATATTCACTGAATGATGTCAACTTGACACTCCAACCTAGGGATCGAAGGGTAAGAATTATAGAAATGTAATGGCAGCATAGTAAGCACTCAGAGATGTGCTGGCTAACCAAGCTTCGATGGGAGCCAAGAGAAGCACATCCTGTTCAGAAGCATTCTGCCTATGATTTACCATTGACACAATTTCCACTGACCACTTAGTGCCAATTATTGGTATTGTGGTCCTTAGCTGCCCCAATCACAATCAGATCCATGATTTCATTTTTTATTCCACTTAGGCTCCCTAACACACTGGGTATGTGCTTCATTCCCTCCAGATCCAGACTCCGGTGTGAGAACATCTTACCAGTAACCTTATATTATATGCAGTTCCCTAGTGGTTAGGAGTGGGAGAAAGAGTGTGAAGGGTGAACAAGTGGGCCACTACCTCTTGCCTATCTTGAGATTCCCCCCCAAAGTTTGGAGTAGTCAATATGATCAATACCCAGTACACCTTGTACATTTCTACATGTAATTCTATTTCGCACTTGACTCCTAAAGCAGTCCCAGGGCTTGGATAGAGCGTGATCAGGCAGCTTGAACCAAGATTTGGCTCAAAATTGCAGCCCTGATACAAAAGGCACTTTTGCGATTATTGTCATTATTGTTGTTATTCTTATGTTAGAAGCAGCCAGACATCTGTTAAATCTATAAGGCAGAGTGTTTCCAAGCATGTTGGAATACTGCCTGCATCAGAATCAAATGCTTTTTAAAGTAGATACCTCTTCACAACTCAGAACTGCCGAATCAAAATTCGTGGGGCCTACACACAGATGCACACTGAATTGAGAACCACTGATCTATACTCAGGTCAACTATCTACATTCTGCTATGGCAATACAGCCTTTCACTAACCCCCCTAATTTGTTGCCAAGCACCCAGAGAACTAGAGAATTCATCAACTAGATCCAGAATTGGAGAGTAGTGTTAGCTTTAGATTACTGTATGTAGAGCCCCTGCAATTTTTTCATTACTGTCTTGTGGTCACTATGTCTTTATAGTTCTTATGTCTTTATGGTCTGCAAAGGAAGAAAACAAAAATATACGAAGCCCCTACTAGGCATTTATCACATCTATGCTGAATGAATTGCCTTTGCAAAAGTCATATATGTATTCTAAATCTACACAATGATTTTCTTTTCCTTTTTTAATCCTCACCCGAGGATAGCTTTTCCATTGATTTTCAGAGAGTGGAAAGGAGGGGGATGTGGGAGGGAGAGAAAGGGGAGAGAGAGAAGCATGGATGTGAGAGAGACACATTATTGGTTGCCTCCCACACACGCCTCAACCAGAGATCAAACCTGAAATCCAGGTACGTGCCCTTGGCTGGGAATCAAACCCTCAACCCTTCGGTGCACAGGCCAATGCTCTACCCACTGAGCAACTTGAGCCAGGGTGGTGCAGTGACTTTCTAAGTGTGGTGTCAGGCAAGCAGTATCAGCATCACCTGAGAATGTGTTAGAAATGCAACTTCTTGTCTGCACCCCACACACACCAGAACTATGTATGAATTAGCTTTCCTGGTGGTCCTGATACATGCCAGGTTTGAGACTGTTGCTCTAAGCTTCCTTTTCTGTAATATAATAATAATAATGTTAAAATAATAATTCATACCTCATAGTTTTTCTTCGTATTATTTTCTAATGTTAATGGACCAAAAAAAAAACTTGGATCAAGGTAAGTGTTCAATACATAGTTAGAATATCATTGAGTCTATATTTAGTTTTTAAAGCTGTGCCAGTTTTCTAATTGCTTTAATTTCAGGTGAATCCATTGGTTGCCTATAATGCCAGCAGTCATATTACAGGTTTCATATAAGGAATATAAAAGAGATCTAGATGTAAAATTGGAGCACTTAACAAGGGAAATGAAGTTTTTTTATTCACCATTTTAAAAATTAGGACCAGTCTATCTATTTTACTACTCTCATTTAAAGCCCATCTAAAACTTATTCATAGGTGACTTTAACATGGTATCAATAGCCTTAGTGAGCCTTTCAATGTCTAACTCCTAAGTGGGGACCAGTTTATGGACACTAAGTACAAAAATCTCTACCTCTTTATCTTTGACACCCAGATAAAAATCCCCGAATCTGAATTTTCCTTTGATTTTCCAATCAATATTTTTAACTCCAAAGGATGTTAAGTGACATTTCTTCTCCAAGTGAGGATTGAGATTGAAATATGTATCAGCCCCACTAGAGGGTGACCTTTGTCTACGTCAGGGTGCGGATGCACTGAGGGCATCCTCTGCAGTCATCTCAGGATTAGACTGTGCTGGATGTGCTGAAGGCGAGGGGGAGTCCAAAGGCACCCCTCAGGCCAACTCAGACCTGTAGGACTAGCCTTTTCTAAACCACCCAGTAGTCTGATGGGGGCATTTACAACTGAACTGTTGCATAACCTCAGTTTGTATTTTAGGGTAAAATTCCTTATTAATAAATGCAAGTCTGAATTTTAAAATTTCTTATCTGTTTCAATTCTGCTTCCTAAATATCCCTTCTCACAAGTCCCTCCCTACTCCCCAGAAAAAACAACTACAACTGAAAATATGAAAAAAGAAAATTCTTTTACTTTGATTTATAAAAACAGTAAAAAAAAAATGGCTGCAGGATATTAAGTTCTATTTTGTGATTTTAAAAAATAAGACAGATTCTCTACATTATTTACCAAAGAACAAGGGCACAATCAGGATGTCCCATCATGAGGAGGGAGCTGAGTTTTAGTCAAATCCTAAAAAATCAGTATGGATCACCAGATAAGTTTTCTTTTTCAGAGTTTAGGTTCAAGAAGTAATAATAACTGCTAAAAATCGTCAACTAGACATTAGAATTCCATGTTATTTTTTAAAAACCATCTTAGTAAATACCTTTTTGTAGCACGTACAATTAACTAAACATTTTGCAGAATGAAGAATTTAAGTAATATTTATTTAGTCTACATGATTTAGATATTAGATGTTTTCTACTTTGATTCTTAATAATTTTTAATGTAAAAAAGCTTAGCTTAGGATACTGCTAATGCTATTAAAACATGTAGGTTGTACTAATATTTGCTTATTTTCTCAGAATATTGTAAAAAAATGTTTTAAGAACACATGATAGCTATCCTCCCAAGAAGAAAATCAGTTAACCTCATGCAAAAGAAAACCACAGTAATCAAACTCGGGTTCTCATGTACAGATTTTCATTGTTATCCACCTCTACAAATATGAAAATACAGCATTATAAAATGCATACTTATTAAAATACAAAAGAAGGATTTTCCGTGGCATGAATTAGTCTCAATCAGTTTTTAACTTGCATCAGTTTATGATAAGAGATTGCCTTTAGAGACAAAGAAGTCTTATTTGTTTTTTTATTGATATATTCTTAAAGAAACAGATCACAGTGTGAATTGAAACCTTTCTCCCAGAAAAAAATAAAGTTGCTGTGGATGTATATTGAAATAGTATCTATATATAGTTGCATGTGTTTTTATATAGAACTAGAGGCCCAATGCATGAAGATTCGTGCAAGAATAGGCCTTCCTTTCTCTGGCTGCAGGCATTCTTTGCTTCGGCCTGAAGCCTACTTTCCGCCTTCACTCTGGCCAGAGCTGCCTTCCACCTCTGGCCATGTCAAGTCAATTTGCATATTCCCTCCTTATTGGCTGTGGGCATGCCATCTTTGTTGCAGAGTTACAGTCAATTTGCATATTACATCTTTATTATATAGGATTGCTAAGCACTACTATGATTGCTTTGCAATTCTCTCTACATAATATGAATATATTATTTATCTGCTAACATTTACTTCTATGTTTAAGATTAGATATTTTGCATTAACTACATAACTCTCATTTTAAAACTAGAAGACATTCTTGAAAAGTATGTGGAGTTTGTATAAGCATACACTCATTTTATTTTATTTTATATAAAATAGCCCTATACATGAATCCATACACCAGTAGCTCTCTGCAGGTCCTGGCTGCTCTGCGCCCGCTGCCCAGAGGCTCTCTGCAGCCCAGAGGCCCATCCGTGGCCGGGCATAGAATGCTTGCCTTGTCATCAGGGTGATGAAGCAAGGATTCCACCAGGCCGTTCACGCTGCCCGCTCTCAGTGCTCCCCTCCCCGCAGGACTGGGGGACTCTGACAAAGGTGAGAGGACTGGGTCCTGCCATCTTGTGGCTATGGGTGCCACCATCTTTGTGACAGGGTGGTGGTTAATTTACATAGTATCCTTTTATTAGATAGGATTTTTAATTGTATTAAATGTACTGGGATGACATTGGTTAATAGGATTATATAGGTTTCAAGTGTACAATTCTGTGATACACTTGATCTGTGTATTGCATTGTGCGCCCACCACACAGTCAAACCACTTTCTGTCACCATATATTTGGCCCCCTATACCTTTTACTACCTCTGCCCCCTTTCCTCTGCTAAGCAATATACTGTTTTCTGTCTGAAGCATATAGTCTTATAACCACAGCCTAAACATGATATGGAACTAAATTCTCATTTGCAAATTAGAGTTAAAAGAGAAACATGCATTCAATTACTTCATGATGACACTGCTCAGACTTTGCTTCCAAGTGTGCACTATGACTAAACTATATGATGAATATGACTAATTGTCTGTCACCTGCTAAGATTTGAGTTACTGTGCATATGGAAAGCACTCATCAAGCACTGTCTTCAGTTCTTTCCCCAGTTTAAGCTTAGATTGCCCCAATTTATCTGAATTCCTTGAAAGTTTAAGGCTTCATTTATTTACTTTTATCCAACTGTTTTTATTCTTCAATTTCATGAAAAAATATTTGCCCCTTTTTTCCTCCCTCCCTCCCTCCCTCCCTCCCTCCTCCCTCCTCCCTTCCTTCCTTCCTTCCTTCCTTCCTTCCTTCCTTCCTTCCTTCCTTCCTTCCTTCCTTCCTTCCTTCCTTCCTTCTCTCCCTTCCTCCCTTTGCCTTTCTTTTTTTAAGAGAATATTTCCGTATCTTAAAGTTATTAATTCTAAAATGAAGGAACCCTATAAAATCAGTATTCCACCAGCCCTAATTTAGAGTCCAGTGCAGGCTTTGGCCAACTTTTTTTCTATAAAGGGCCAGATGAAGGTTCTAGGTTTGTAGGTCAGATCGTCTCAATTGCTAGTAATCAAATGCGTCATAGCTCAAAAGTAGCCATAGGCAATATATAAATTAATTATCTTGGCTGTATTCCAAAAAACTTTATTTACATAAACTGTTGGCTGGCTGGATTTAGCCTGCAGGCTGTAGTATGCTTGTTCCTGACCAAGAGGTTTCAATTCTGCCTCACTAACCTGGCCTTTCAAATATTGTTCTTAAGAACTGTTACTATATGAATCTTTCTTGATGCATGATAGCTGAGAACTCCTGTGGAAAATATTAAGATATTAATGGGGGACCTATGCAGAGCCTGCAATGTCCTCCTCTGAACTAAAATAGTCTTCCACCCTGAGTCAAAATTTTTGTGTGCTTTGTTGTTTTCTTTTTAATAGACTTCATTCATTTAAAAATATAATTTAACTTTTTAGCAATTTTAAGTTTATAGAAAAAATGAGTAGAAAGTAGAGAATAGAGAGATTTCACATATAGTCCCTTGCCACCATCACTCTCTACCC